>OY728126.1:1153857712-1155107712 GCA_963277665.1 Viscum album
TGGCCAAAAATATATTAAATGGAAAATCATTAATCTATTTTAAAGTTAAAACTTTTTAAAAAGATAATCTATCCATATAAATAAATTATATTAAATCGGATTTTTGAATTAAAATATATTATTTTTAACTATTCATTAAAAATAAACATTATTAGGAAAACACCAAAAATTTATCCAATGTAAATTTTTATGTACTTATTCTAAATAAGAAATTTATTTATTTTTTAAATAAAAAATTATAAGTGGAAAAAATATTTAAAAAGTGTTCACAATCCAAAGGATATAAATTGACCATTTAAAGAATTTTAGAGTATTTATACTTGAAATTGGATTCACTGATATTTTTAGCCAATAAAATTTATTGAATAAATTTAAAAAAATTTAATAAACATATTTAAAGATATTTTAGTTAGTTTTTTTCATTCCCACAAATAAAATGGCTATGCATTAACTACCATTTAAAATAATAATATAAAATTATTATTTTTCTGTATTACTCAACATTTAGTGCAATGTTTGATTTCAATGAAACCAGTTGTTGTGTATCGAGTAAGCCATCAAAAAAAAATAATCCCCTATAAAGTAAAATTAATATTTAATTCATAAATATTATTAAATATGAAAATGGAATAATCTTAACTTACCTTGGATGTTAAATCCTTCCCCCCCATTTGGAAATTGTGTCCTCGCAATTTTATAACTGGGCGCAAAAATGACATTGAAAGTCACACATCAAAAATAGAGTCAATAAAAATATCACTTTATAAGACAGAAATAGAAGTAAAAAGGTCACACGAGATAACCCATACTAGTATTCTATGAAAATATGGATATGGAGGATAATCTATGCATCGTGTTTTGATTGATAGTGATAGAAAACATGATCTAAATAAAGGTAACCACCAATAAACCACAAATATGCGATATGTCAAAAGATATTTTGTTTTTGTAGTAGTAATTGTAAACAAATAATGTTTTTTTATGTTTCATTTAATAGTATTGGAGAATTTATTTATGAGATTGACTAAGGACATTAGGATATATATGTACTTTTCAAGTAGAGTTTCATCCATTGATAATTTTCTACCAGAAACACATATTTTCTCCAAATGAAGAGTATTCAAGATGACGCGGTCACACCAAGAGCGCTCGAATAAAATTATATAGAATAACATATTCAACACAGAATGAACTATATATTTCCCTTATTTTAGACATCAACCAAAACCAAAATGGTTAGTACAAGATCATATAATCCTCAAAAGGGATAATACAAAATAAAAATAAATACTACTCCTAATATACAAAATTCTAAAAAAAAATACCCAAGTAGAACATAGACAATTCAATAAACAACAGTCCGTAAAATTCATCAAAATAATCTAATAAAAGATTGAAACCCAAATTTTAGAAGATTTTATCACATAGAATTCCAAAAAAATATTCACATTTATCTCCAAATAACATTGGTTACTCATAAAGTCTCATACTAAAAGGTAATTAAACTAGTCACATAATATCAATGATATGTTAATAATTTACATAAATAACATGAATATCCTTATGTCTGCAATATAACATATAGTCTTCAAAAATAATATTTCAACCATTATTGTTTCCCCAAAAGAGATAACGTCTTCCAAAATAAACTTTTTCACATAATTACCGAACCATTTTCCTATAAAATGAATATCTATTTGATAAAACCAAATTTTCCTAAATCAGGTAATTATTGATGAAACAATTTATTTATCTAAAAATGAAAAGTCATACTAACCAAGGAATTTATGTAATCTAGTGGTAAGAAATAAACCCCTTTAGCACTTTGGTTGGGGTTCGTTTCCCACATATATGTCCAACGCGATGGGTTGTCATGGGATATTCGTGTTGTCCTTCTTCAAAAACTATATAATTTTATAAAATTTTCTAAATTGATATAAATTCTTCCAAAAACACCATAACGTATTTTAACCACAAATGTTCTCTTATACATTGCATTTTCTTCCAAAAAATTAATAACATTTAATTGCCTCAAATTCAAGGATCATATAGACCCAAATGGTACTTTATAACTATATCCACAAAAGAAAAGATATTTCTTCCTTGAATAATATTTTCATATATCAAATATGAGGTTAAAACATAATAGAATTAGTATTCCAAAGTAATCATATCATTAAAACATTTAAAAATATCATCATCCATTGATCCGACATAACTCCTCCATTCCAAAAATATAGACATCTTAATAATGGATCATTATTCCTGATCCATTATCCATGTTTTTTCATCTTATTCTTTTATATTTCATTCCTAAAAACAAAATCAAGCATAATGTCTTATGATTTCCGTTATTTTAAAACCTGAGTCAAGAAATATTATATACCATTCATTTTTCATTGTCAATTTTATCATCTACAGTTGAAATGGTATTAGGTATTGGTAAACATATATTTGTAAAATCATGTTGATCCCATTCCCAAACCTAATTTGTAGGATGTTTTTTGTATAATGACCATGAAAACCCAATTTGAAACATCCAATTGATCCTTCAGAAAGAAATTATTTCTCTTTCCTGGAGTCAATTGGATGATTCATTTATACATAGTAGTTTCTTTCTTTATGACCTTCATTACCACATCTATAGAATATCTTCATCCCTTTGAATAATTTTACTAAGTGTTGCTTTCCACAACCTTATTAAATAGGTTTCTTAAAATACTTAACATTATAATTATTTCCTAATATTTAAAAAGGATTTGTTTCTTATATATATGATTCCGTAGAAAAATTACCAAGTTGCAGGTGGCCGATCATGACTCCAGAAAGTTGGTAGAGAATTACCATTTGAGTTCTCATGGAAACTCCCATTTCATTCATTTGCTAATTCAGAAATACATCACACTTTAATTAATATCCATTATTAATTTGGTTCCTTCTAGATCTATCCATTGAATAATACCAAAATGGTTAGTGTGAGTATTTTAGTAAAATCATCATATAATGTCTTATGAGGAGGGTCAATACTGGGATAGATGTATTCATGTTATTTTAAACTCATTAAATTTCTCTAAATAACTATGACACTTTCTATTATTCTAAACATTATGGTTATGTCACTTATGCTTAAATAACACCCTTACCTCTAAATTTACCTAAACCGACCTCTGATACCAAATATAAGTCCCCTTCCTTAATCATTTCATAATCGTGAATTAAGTTAATAATTCGTAGTGAGGATCTTTTTAGGTTTAGAGTTTTTGAGAATTAGATAATAACATTTACATTACATCTCAAATATTACAAAGTAGACACTTCTACTAAGTATACATTTTTGCATATAATAAAAATCATTAAAATTAACGAATAATTATTTTCTTCATATAAATCTTCTGGAATTCTTCCTTTCTCTTATAATTCCTTATACCCTCTGAAAAACATTTCAAAAACATGGGATGAGCATTGAAAGCTCAGTAAGGGATATAAAATTAAGAGCAAAAACATTATTTAATCGATACATACAAAACATAAGATCTTTAACATACCTCATGAAGTCATAATATTTATGAAAAACAGATAAAAATAATAAATCATAAATTTAACATGTGGAATCCTTATCAAACATACATTGTAGCTTTCACAGATACATAGGGAGTTACATCTTGAATACCCATAACGGTATATTCCTTAAATCTATTAAGATAAATGTTAAGGTTTAACTCCATCACGTTGCCCAATAAATTGTAGAGCTATCTCAGTCTCACCTTCCCTTGGTTTATCAAGGAACTACACATATACATAAAATAATGCCCATGAACCATAACATGTAAAACAATATAAAGTAAAGACAACATTTCCACATTATAATAAAAATATATTTTTTAAATATATTGATATAACCAATACATTATCAAAACCATTTTCAAAAACAAAATATGTAAAAGATTATATGTTATTTATTGTCCTTTTAAAAAAAATTGCCTCTTGTTAAGGAATCTAAATATCTAATAACGCTCGCAGGAGTAGAAGGTTCGTAGTCACCACATATGATTAAAAGTAACATTCCCTTTGTAATTTAGTAAAAATCTAAGTATAAAAATATTCTCTTTGAATTAAATGAAAATTAAAATGGTTTTACACAGTGTATAAAATAAATACAAATATAAATGAAAATATTCCTCAATGACAGGAGATTGAGATGATGTCCCATAAAATCATTGTATCATTATATTAACGATAAATTAATGACACAATAATGTGTGAAAATATAACTAAACCTATTATATGTGGATGTTAAGTGTAAAAAAATTAGAGTTCATTCATACATATTAATAGAATGATATAATCAAGAAGTATATGTTTATCCCAAATAATTGAAATTGGGTTAAGAATATCCCTTACCAAAATTCAGTAGCCTAACAATGTCTCATTAATATTTATAAAATTAATTGATGAGAGAGAAAATGGTATATCATCACATGGAAATATAATTTAAAAATACAAGGATATAGGAGAACATATCCCAACATAGGAAATTTCATTTAAAATAAATAACAGAAAATGAGTCTTTTACTAAAAGTTGTGGGTGAAAGGTTCTTTACATATTTGGTTACTTATGAAACATACAGACCATGAAAGAAAATTATAAAATGAAGATGTAAATACCCTTAAATTAAATTATATTACAAAAAGAATACATTCTTATATAGTACATACACAACAAAAAATTAAATATAGGAAAATGTATCATGAATCATATGGGAATAAGAAATGAGATAAAAACCCCTTACCTTATGTCTGACATTAGGCGTTTGTTCAAAAATTTCCTAAATAATAAACAGAAGTTAATTTCTACTTGTTTAATAACCATTATCAAGTTTATTATTCCTTTCATATCACTTATTAACTTTCAATAACAAATAGTTAATTATTTGAGTTCATGTCGTAAATTTTGTAGATGTTCGAAACTGAAGTCAAAAATGAACTTTTTATAGTTATAAATTGTCCATTTGGTTAAAATTAAAATATATATATAATGATATTCATGATTTATATATCATATATATCATATATATATAATGATATTCATGATTTATATATCATATATATCATATATATATCCTGTATATATGGATTTAAAATAGTATATATTACTTGTATATTTGAAAATTAAATGATCCATTCATGGAGATGGTAAGTTATACATACGCATGAATGCTACATCCATTTCATTTTAAAAGGATGAAAAAAATGATACATAGGTATATTGTTATTCCATCATAATATCATATTTTATATACATTACATATTTTCATTAACACACTCTTTTATATGTTCCATGTATGGTATGAACGAGTCATATCACTTTTAGGGGGCGGTAGTCCGCACATCTTCAAATGAAATTATTATATTTACCCATTATGGAAACCATAAAGGTATGATACAAATGAAAAATATAGAAGAATAAAGTAAACATAAAATTAATATATAATATATATAATTATAGTTCCATAATAAGGCCCACCATGAGAGGCCGCTGGAGATATTTGAACAATAATCATTTCATGAGGCAGTAGTTCACCGTCCATAGAAATATTATGTTCTATACTCGTTAGATGGAGTTGTGTGTAAGTGTAGTTTGAACAAATTTCATAACAACAACCTATTATTTTTAGGATACTGGTGTTGTTATAAAATAATGTAATAAATATATTTTAGGTTGTTGGAGATGTAAAATAATATTAATATACATAATAGAAGGTGCTACCTTTATTTCGGGTAACTCCCTTTCGTTAGAAACAAAAGGCTTCATTAAAGAGACTTATACCTAAGGTATTAATTATTGGTGTATTATAGGGATCATAAGAGCTTAATTGGGTAGATATTGGATGATAAAAGGGGCTTTAGTGGTGAGATTAATAGGTTAGTGGTGATGATTTTTTATAAAGTAGAGGAAGGGCTCTTTAAAATTTTATGATAATATTTTTTTTATTATAAACTAAATTTCGGTTTCAAAATGTCCAAAACTCATTAAATTTTAAGATATGATGACACATATTCGAAATAAAATAACCCCATAATAACTGGACTGGTTTTGAATAGTTTTTTTTAAATTTTATACTCACATATATTTAAATCAATCATTAAAATGGTAATCACTTCATCATTATTATGTCATAAATAATTTTATTTATTTTAAGTCGAAAAAATATAAATAAAATAACATGATGTAGAATATATTTTTATCATTTTAATTAATATTTCTAGACTATTTAATAACCTATATAACCCCATATAAAAAAGGGTTTACTAAAATATATATTTTTATGTCCTTTTTTTCTCTACTTTAAATAAATCAATATAAACTATCATTATGACACCCATATGGTTCCATGGGATCCCATAATAAGCCCAAAGATACCCATGTTCAGATATGTATCAACCAATAGTATTATGGCATATGTTTAGTTAATTTAATATTATTATAATAATATTTTTTTACCCTTATTTACAATATTTACCTTTTAACGATGGTGAATAAAATATTTACTCAAGTAAGTATTCCTAATGTCTATAAAAAGATGCTTATTTACTCAATTTGGACCTCCTGATTACAAATATGGAATCCATTTTTACAATTAAAAAAACACGAATTTTAAAAAATTAATTTAAAATAAATTTCCTTTGTCAAAACAAAAAAGTGTGTTTGTAAGAATTAATAACTGTCAAAATATTAACACACGTTTATATCCAATTTCAAAGTAAAATTATTTCAAATTACTAACATTGTATAAAATGGTAAAAATATAATATAATTACACTTTCAAGAAATTTAAAAATATAATCTAAAATTATAAATAGATTAGATTAAATGGAAGTTTTGAATTAAAATATAGTATTATTTACTATTCATTAAAAATTGAACATTATCAAAAAAATTCAGAAAAAATTATCCAAAGTAAATTTTTATGTCCCTATTATAAATAATATGTTTTTTTGTCATATGAAACATATAAAAGTAACAATAACTATATTTAAAAAGGGTTCTCCATCCAAAGGTGGTAAATCGACCTTTTAATGAATATTATAGTATTTATGCTTAAAATAAGATTTATTCACATTTTACGCCTAGAAATTTTATTTGATAAATGTAAAAACATTTAATGAACAAGTGTAATCGTATTTTAGTTATTTTTGTTCATTTCCAAATATACAACGGCTATGCGTTAACTACCATTTACAATAATAATATTATATTATTATTTTTCAATATAAATCAACATTCTGTGCAACGTAAGATTTAAAAGAAACTCTCTGTTATGTATCGTATAGGCCATCGAATATAGAATCCCCTTTAAATAAATGTTAATATTTAATTCAAGAATATTAATAAATTTGAAAATGCCTTACTCTTTATTTACCTGGGATGTTATGCTAACTCATAACCTAAATTCCTTGACCACTATACATGGTCAAATGGACCCATGAATCTATAAAATCCACCAACATGATCGTAGGAATGTCTATCATCTTCATATGAAAAAAACATACAGTAAAATACAATTTAGGTGTGACTGTATACAGACCCATTAGGACTCCCCAAAAACAGAAGGGTGAGAAGTAGAAGATACATTATAAGTATTCAAGTCATCACAATTATGGTATGTCAATAAGTATACTAGACAAAAATCATAGAGAAAAAATAGATAAGATCTTTAATGAACCCAAATGAGAGATAAAGCGGACCTCCATCCCTACAACCTATCTAAGAAATTTTTTTCTTCCCCCAGTTCCAAAGGTCGATAATTAATTCCAAACGTCTCACATGTCTATCCAATGCATTCATATAGAAGACCCACACCTCACAACTGCACTCCATAGTTGAGGGATCAATAACTGTATTGGGGGACCTAAATGCTTTTAGATCTCAAAGATAGGTAGTTCCACAACATAGGTAGAGAACCCATGACCTGTATTATTTAGAGGATTATAAACACTAGATATGTGATGATAATTGGGTACCCATTATTGGTATTCCATGTGAGTAATGACCTCATAGATATGGAACCCACACCCTAATGTGATAGGGGAGAATTCACCCTATCTATATGAAGAATATGGTAAACCCACACACAAGTGTGATACTGTAGTACAAACCCAATATATTGAGAAACTTCTCCATATACTTACAAGGGTGTATTGAACCAATATTTGTAATGAATATGGGGAACCAGTGACATGGTGTTATTGGAGAGTTTTAGCCCCATATATAAATATCTCATGCAATGGTGAGATAAGAGATTACTGAACCATATAGTATAAAGAATATGGGTAACCCACACCCTAGTATGGAATATGATTACTAACTCCATAGATAGAGAATCAAATCCCTGGCATGAAAAAAATATTACTAACCCTTTCTGTATAAATAATATATGGAACCTATAACATAGTGAGATAGAGGAACAATAACACCATATATAGAGAACTCACACATTGGTGTGACATGGGAGTACTGACTATCTCTGTATAAATAAGTTGGGGAACCCACACGTATTTGAAATATGGGAGTACTAACATCAAAGATAAATATATTTTTTCCTTTTTGATAGGGGAGTACTGAACCTATCCATAAAAAGAATATGGGATCCCACACCCTATATATATTGGGGTGGTACTAGCCCATGTATTTCTCAGATGATCACACCTAGTTAGTAACATTGTCTAGAGTCGTCTAATGAATTTTCCCTAAAATAAAACATACTATCATATCTTGTAATCAAAAATTAATTTCACCATCATTTTGATTGTTAAATAATTTTTATGATAGGTTACTCACATGCCAAATTTTAAATTCCAAATAAGGGATATATGATAGGATGATTTTATGTAGGGTTTTACACTACATGTATAGGGTTTTATATGGCTTGTGACCCAACCTCATCATCTAGTTGTGTTCTCCTCTCAACACTACCTATAATCCATTTCTTCATATAGGATGTCTACTGGTAGAATAGTGCATGAATCACCCACTCAAGTCCTATATATGTACAACTAGTATTTCCCATGTAGTTTAGGTTGTTCCCAAACACATATATGTGTACTTATTCATGTTTACTTACCTATCCTTGCATGGGTACCAAGGTAAGACTGTGTGTTCCAATAAATGCATGTGTATTCTCTAAGTACAAAACGTGTCTTGATGAACGCATGATGAGAACATGAAGCTCATTATTGGTCCATCAAGATAAAACACAAATCCAACTAAATGTTGTCAAAATAATCCATGAATTCCCAAGAAGATCAGACCATTTTTATAGTCACATAAAAACACTGAAGATGGAAAATTTAATTTACCTAAATGGGAAACTAGGAGAGAAACCTATTTCATCATAGTACGTACATACATCGCTTTGTTTTTTTAGATCCAGAAATTGGAAAATGGTATCCAAAATTAGAATTGAATTCTACATTTTGATTCTACGGTCAGTATATCATATATGGCTCACTAATTTGATGTTTCACAGAGAATTTATGACTCAATCTTGGTTTCCATAATGAAATTAATAATAATAATTTTTTATATTATTATTATTATAAAACATTTTTTATAGGTTATCTTGACCAAAAAGATGATATATTTATTTGTGGAAAGAAAAGAAACTAAAAATGTTGAAATCATTGGAGCTTTTTACAATCATTTTCATAAAGAGAATCCAAATACTTCAGAAGATTATCTGAAAAAGTGGGAGTTATACCAATAGCCTTATTAGTAATTCCACATGGAACCATATTGGTCTCCATAAATACATTCATGATAATGTATTTTAATCCGATAATAGTATTAATACATTCAATCCATTTAGTTTTATGTATCCTTGAAATACATAATTCACCAATTCTGATAGACATCACATGTGTGTAAGAGTCACATTCTAAAAAAAGGTTATTCCAATCATTCAAGTGGAGGAAAACCCATGACACAGGCACACCGTCTCCATATTGTATGCAAACCAATACCACATTTAGAAAAAAATCATTTATTTCTTTTTATATTATAATTATTATAATAATATTATTATTATTATTAGATAATTATGAAATAAAGTGAAAAATTCCTAATGAAATACCTAAATAATGATGTTACCTCTCCATATGAATATGGCATGCACCTCAATGGAAAACAAATCCCTTTATTTTTTTCTATGTCACTCCTTTTTATCATTTAATTATAATATTAAAATTACAAATAAAATAACTCAGCATCATATTGTTTATAAAGATATTATTATTAAAAATAATAATAATAACAACACTTCCCACATCACAAGAAACCTATTATCCACACCAACACTAGAATCCATCATTGCTAATGGCTAGATTTTGGATACACCTACTCAGAAACAAGAATTGTTACACCTCCAGAGAGATCCACTCAATCCATATTTAGAACAACAGATACCAGATACAATGTAATGTTTCAATCATAATCACCAAACCTATGTCACAACACCAAAATAGATATCCAAACTCATGAATGTGATCTGTTTTTCCATGGAATAAATGCATAATGGTTGGTATTCCCGAATATCATTTAATTACAGGTCAATCGATTACTAATGATGAAAACCAATATTGGATGGAGAATGATACAATACAAAAATGAGATAATCAATGTTGGAATATGTGATCTGATCCAATTGTCAATACTTTTAGAATCATGGGTGATAAAATGGAATAAAATAGAATGAAATGGACTTGGAAAATGAACATTTTTTAACGTGCAGAAGTGATGGAAAGTAATCACATATCAAAAAAAAGATAAAAAAATATGAGTTAAATATCTTAATAAAAAGGGAAAAAACCAAGAAAGGAATATTGTACCTCTATTATGGATCTTTCATTATGAATAACACATTCTTCAGTGATAATGAATACTCTATGCATTCATTATCCCTCGATCCACCTCAGTCTGATCATCATTGGTCATTTGATGTCGATCTGAAAATGTTGAATCCTCTCCCCCACCACTTAGATAATTCATGAATTATGTGGTTAACCCATGGTAAACCTTCATAAAAGGGTATTTATAAGTGATTTTAATTTTTTCTTTTAATAAATAAAATAAATATAATAGTTATTTATTTTAAATTAACACACCCACCAACATCTTCCATAACTAGATTTCTAGTTCTTACTAGACTGAGGTCCTAGAAAGGGTTAACCCCATGCTCTGAACATATATGTGGTCTAATAATTCCAATATAGGGCTCAGTTAAAGGATAATTATAAAATTTCTTAAATATTACTCATTCATAATATTAATGAATTTAATATTATTATAATATAAATTCTATGATAACCAAGCCTCAGAATGATAAACCATCTCAGAAACTGGATATGAAAATATTTATTTGAATACGATAAAGTCATGCAGAAAAAAACCATAGTCTCTAGGTTATTCAACTATTAATAGTTATTCATCCCTAAAAATCACAAACTAAACAAAAGCTGGGGATACTAATCCTGTATTAGTTCTTCCCACCCCTAAGATCTTTCTTTCATTCCCCTATACTATATACTAATATGAAACTAGGTGAATCACTTTTCCATTAAAGGTATTCCCAATCCAATTTACAACAATAACATAGTAACTTGAAAGGTATCTCCACACCCCATTCCTAGATAATATCGGTTTAAAAAGTGAAATTATTTTCTCTCATGTATCCTAAACATTGAAAGGTAAAAAAAACCAAGTACCCAAACTAACTGCAATCACAGTGTAAATAGTTACACCACCACACTATCCTAATTAATTAATTGGAAAAGGCAAGATGATTCTTAGACATAGTCTTCCGACCATTCCAAATCCCTTTTATCCATGACATAGTGAGATAAATCAAAATATATTATGCCATTGTCAAACTACAAATAACACCATCATTATACCACATTTTCATATATGTGGGTTGCACTCCACAAATATGTGATGTATGGACCTCAAGACCCCTTTTAAATCCCATTTATTAAAATATTTTTATATTATAATTAAGGTATTTTTAATAATAATACTATTATTATTAAATAATAATAACATTATGTGAATAGTTCCTCATATGTAACCAAAATTACGTTGCTACATACATATACAAGTACAACACGAACCTCCTTTGAAAACAACCTTTTTTATTTTTCTATTCTCATCCATTTTTCATATTGTAAAATTATTATTATTACAAATATTAAATAATCAACACACAACCATTTTATAAAGAATATATTATTAAAAATAATAATAATAATTGCACGTCTTGGTTTGTGGGAACCTTGCCATCCACACCAAATAAGGATTCTATCATTATGAAGGGAAACATTCCGGCCACATTTATTTGGAAATCTCAATCACAACACCTACAGAGAGATCATATCAAACCATATTGGAAACCACTGATACCATCTCCAATTTTGGGTTTCCATCATAATCATCATGCATCTATAAAATATCCAAAATCTATTTTTTATTTAATGAATGCACTATGATCAGTATTCTTGAATTTCATTAATTATCAAGTCAATTGGTTAGTGATAAATAATTAGAAGAATATTGGAATAATGGCACCTATCAAAATGGTGATAATTCTTACTTGAAGATATGATCCCATCCAATAATCCATATTTTCTGAATCAGTGGTTATACAATGAAATAAATAATAAAAAACTAATTTAGAAAATCAAATTACAGATTTTGTTCTTGCGATAGAATATAGTAACATATAAAAAGTAGATTCAAAAATATCTGGTCAATATCATAATTAAACGGGATAAACCAAAAATATGAAAATCCTTACCTTGATTATAAATTAGTATTTGATTAATAATACATCACCAATGATATGGATGACATCCACCATTTTTTATCCATCAATCCACCTCAATCCATTCATTATTCATCATTCGGTGTCAATATACCAAAGAATAATTCTCCCCACATAATATTTTATGTTGTACGTTTTATTTTACTAACCCTTGTAAAATCATCATTAGATGGTATTTATAAATGATTTTAATTAGTTAATTTTGTAAAATATATAAATAAATTATTCATGTGTTTAATTTTTTACACCCACCAAGGAATTATTTAACTAGATATTCCCCACCGGACACCTTTAGGTTTTACCTAAGGAAATCCCTAAATTTTGTACTCATTAAATGACTCAGATTTAAAATATATGACTCTATTGAAGAGTTATTTTATCTTTTCAGCAATACTACATGCTTTTGATATTAATATTTTTAATATTTTTATAACAATACTACAAATATGGGCTTTGATAGTTCTTTTAAAAGAGTTTCATCATCACATAAAAATCCTTGACATCGAGAGGTATTTTAATGGTGTGTTGTAATAGCACTGAAAAAATTGTAAAGACCCGTAAAAATAAAGGGAATTTTTTTTCTTAATTTTCTTTGGGATTTTACAAGAACTCAGTTTCTGACAGAACCTGAATCCAAGGCCCGGTGTGCCCGGAATCAATTTCTGATATTTAGCTTAGTTACCTTCAGTAAACGAACGAGTGGGTTTTCCTAACATTTGAACCGGTGCTCGGAATCGAAATTTGAGGGAACCGATGAAACCGCAGCGCCGATAATTTCTTAAGAACTCCTTTTCCGGAGTTGCGTTTTCTCGGGTGAGGTTATTAATTAAATGGCTTAACTAAAGAAAAAAATAAATGTTGTGCTACCTATTATATTTCTATTCTAGGTAGTTTAAACCTAATCTTGGTGGTTGGAGTGGGACCCACTAATATCCTAACTCCACTAGGTAGGATATTAGTGAACTGGGGCCCACACGATCCCCACCCTTTCAACTTCCTCAAACCCCCATTAATTTTGTAACACACCCGCACCCCCATTTAATGAAAAGTCAACTCTCTTAATTAATAAATTGATTATGTTATTCAATGTAATTAATTCAGGAATTCATTTCAAATTTCAAATTGAACGTTGGCTTGTGTGTGTTAATTAATTAAGACAAAGTCTTATTTAATTAATGGTTAGTTATCATTGTGCAAGGAGGATTGGGAGGGGATTTTCTCAAAGCCTTCGAATCTTCATCTTCTTCATTGGAGAATGAGAAGAACGATGAAGAACTCCAGCCTATGATGGAAGACGACGAAGAACACTAGTTCCCTAGAGATCGACGACATGGTGCCATGTACCGCAATGTCGAAGATCCTCACCTCCACGACGCCGGCGATGCTTATGGAGCCTCCTTCCGTGACGTCCATTTCCCGCGTCAAACCTTCATTCATCAACACTTTGAGGAAGGGGTTAATTGTTTTTTCCCGTGAATTATTTCTTTTTCGTTCATCGACTTCTATTTGGGCCGCCTATTATCGTCATAACGGGAGATGGTCCGACCGCACGAACACGACTAACCCTCCTCCCACTTTGATGATTGTACTTGTTGCGGTACGAGAAAAGCCAGCACGGTGAAACAGCACCACGCGGAAACAAGGAGGAACACAGCGAAGAAGCGCGGCACCATCACGACACGCCATTGTGTCCGAAAGAAACCGCAGCCGGAGTCGTGGTCACAGAGGCAATTCGAAGAATCCGCAGATTTTTTATTTGACGTCCGGATTGATGGGCGATGGCGGAATAGGCCGAAGAGGTGATTTGATGATTCGCAGTAATGTACGGGACCCGAGATGAACACCAGCATAGACGGAATTGAAAATGGACCAACTGAGCAACTCCGGTGGCCCGCGACCATCACTGGCGGCGCGGGTCGCCGGCGCGGCGGTGCCAGCGACCGGAGGCGGCAGCGCCCCAGCGCGCTGCCAGGAGGAACCGCTGCGGCGCTCGCTTCGTCCGCCGAGCGCAAAGGCCGCTTGGCTCGATGGCTGAGCCAGCATGCCACCCAGCCGGTTTAGGCCAGGTTGTGTTGACCGGGCTGGGCCGCACCCAACCGTGTCAGACCCGGACCCGGGTTGGGTCGACCCGGTTCTGGCCGACCCAAGGGGGGTTGGGCCGGGTCGGCCCGGGCCTAGACCCCTCATTTTCAAATCACTTCTGGTCTTTTTCCCATATCTTGGGATAAAAACCTCTGATCGATGCACCGTCAGTTGTGTAGAACTCCTTAGATAGAGACCGTTGATTAGGTATATTAAACTCAAGGTTTCAGAGAACTTTTTATATGGCCGGGTTGGTTCGAACACGAAACCAACCAGGCCCTCGAAGCAGAAATGCTCATAACCTGAGTTCCGGATGTCTGATTGATGTGTCGTTGACTTTGTTGGATTCCTCTTAGTGAGACAGACCTTTTGGGTTACTCCACTCATGGTTTGGACACAGCTGGAGTGCAGTCGGGTTGGTTTTGAATTAAAAACCAATCGGGCCCCTGGAACGAAAAGGCCAATAACACTCAGACCGTGCGTCCGATTGACGCACCGTCTGTCGCGTTGAGTTCCTTTTTCTGAGAGGGAACTTTCGGATACATCAACTCTGGACTACGTGTCAGTTGATGTATCGACCCCCCTTGGATCATGGAGTGGACCCTCCCGGAATCGAGCTTGTTGTGTGCGGGAACCCTAGAGCTGGTAGCGACTACGACGATGATGAAGACTGAATTGAAATCCTGTGTGGGTTCGGCAGTGATGACGACTGCACTGAAATCCTCCATGGGATTGGTAGTGATGAAGACTACACTGAAATCCTCTGTGAGTTCGGCAGTGATGACGACTGCACTGAAATCCTCTTTGGGTTCGGCAGCGATGAAGACTATACTAAAATCCTCCGTGGGTTCGGCAGCGATGAAGACCGTAATGAAATCCTTCGTGGGTTCGACAGAGATGAATAATGAACTGAAATCCTCCATGGGTTCGGCAGCGATGAAGACCATACTTAAATCCTCCGTGGGTTCGACGACGATGACTACTGTTCTTGTATTCTACGTGGGTCTGGTAGTGTTGACTATGTTCTTGCTATACTACGTTTGTCTGGCAGAGTAGCTGGTCTGTATCCTATGTGGGTCTGAATGCTTAGCTAGTTTAGTATCCTACATGGGTCCCAGCTTAGATGAATCAGTGGCTACATCTGATCATCCCTATCACCTTACGAAGAAGTGTTCCTGTGTGAGCTAAGTCATGACTTTTAATCTTTATCTTCGATAAGATTGACTTGATATCCCATTTGGATTACGTTGTGTTTTCCGGTGTGGACTGGGTTATGTTTTCCTGTGTGGATTGGATTGTACTACCCTGTGAGGACGTCATCAAACTTGGGCTCAGATTTTGGAGCCAAACTGGAATTCATGACTTAGGTATATGTATGGGCATATACCTAAGTAGTTTCGGTTGTTACTTCGTGATTGTATATTTCCTTTGTGGATTATCCATTGTGGATTTCAGGTGACATTCTGGGGTCTCGGGGTCCCTACTGAGTAGCTTATACTCACCCCTGCATGGGCTATGCCCGCACTACGTTGTGTTGGATGCAGACGACAGACATCGCTGATCGAGGTTGAGGATTGTGGAGCGGGTCGGTACCTGGAGGTGGACCATTGGGCGGGACATACACGGAGCGGACGACTGGACCATGGAGCTGAGGAGATTATCTGTACCCACCCTCCAGGTGGGACTTCTAGTGGATGGCTCGACCTTGATTCTTTACTTTTAGTTGTTGTACTTTCTTTCCAGTTGTAATTTACATTCAGTTTGGGTATGTATTCTGGCCCATTTACTTTCCGCACTTACTATTGTACCCAGTTTTACTTAGTGTTTCCTTATGTTTGCTTACTCTGTGGTGTTTGTTTACTTTATAAAGGCAATTCCTTCCCCATTTTGTCAGGATTTATGCCTTGGTGCTAGTCGCCAGCCCCTGGCCTATGGGAGGCGGGATTGGGTTAGTCACGACACGGGTCCCGAGGACGGGTCGTGACAAAAGTTATGATAAAGGAACCCTTTTCAGCTATTTTATATCTTTTAATTTTTCCATTTTTCAATTCTTATTTAGAATTGTAAATGTGTTCTTTTAAAAGAAAATTTCCCACTTTTAAAGTATGGAAATTAATATGTAATATGCAATTTAAAATATCTATATTGAATAATGTATTTGGATTTTCCAATATTTACCCAAATAATAATATAAATTTCAATGTAAAAACCATATAAAAAGTGGTTTACACTATATTAAATTTATATATCCATGAAAGATGATATGGATAATTAGGGGAAATAAAATTGCCAATGATTATAGAAAATTAAGTATTTAAAGGGGACTAAAAATGAATCATGGAAGTTAATGTGAATACTATCCCAAGACTAATCAATTATAATCCATATAGTCGATGATTATGGGTGATATAGACACAACATATCAAAAGTGGTGTAAAATAAATCGTTTTTATCGATGATTATATAAATAGATTAAAATGATATTTAAAAAACATTTAGAAATATTATTTTATTATGGAAATAATTTTGAATAATATTTTATTTAAAAAAATTTGAAAATATTTTCTCTAAAAAGTAACCGTTAAAAAATGAAATATTTGTTTCAAACAATAGACAATGGTTTAATTTGTTCATGCCATGTGAGGTAAAAAGATTATTCTTTTTAATGGTTAATGGTTGGAAAAAATATTTGTTTGTAAAGTAATAAAAAGACTCCATAAAAAATAGGTAAATGAAAAAAATAGAAAAAAATTATTAACCACATAAATTTAAAAAAAAATTATTTTTTTAATAAAATGGGATTTATAAGAAAAGGCGGTCTCTAACTATAGAGGGATACAATATAGGGTTTTATGAAAATCATTTTTAAATCATTTTGAGAAGAAAAGAGTAGGAAAATGGTAGTAATACCTGAAAGTAGTCATTATTAAAGAGAGTAGATAAATGTAATGGTTTTATTGAATAATTTGTATACAAATTACATGAATGGAAATAGCTTTGAAATATTATAAATATTATAAGTTATAAAAATATTTCTTAAACATTCCAAAGTGTCCCATACAACATTGAAACATTTTTAATCATAATCATCATGAAGGAATAAAATTATATAAATTATTAAAATACTATTAAGGTAAATTGATTAATGGAATAATATAAAAAATCGGTGTTAGATACACTAAATTAAAATATATGTGAAGAGCATGGTATTTATCTCATGGATCTAAAAAAAATGAGAAGCGAATCCCTAACCTTGCATTTTATTACGGGTGAATATCAATTAAATTCATGTATATTAAAATTATGTTAGTTAAATTATTTATTCAGAACATTTTTCATTTTTATCATTCCTTTAATTTCACTTTTTACTAAGTTTTATAAAACTATATAAACATTATTTTATGTCTTGTGTTTTCGCAAAATTTGGATTATGTTTAAAAATGACTATAGCAGGTCAAATATATTCAGAGGGTTCGTTATATAAAATATAAAGAATAATAATCATGATATAATAATCATATTTATACATCAAATGTATTTATAAAACTAAAAATTAAAGTGGTTATGAAAAATTAACAATTGTTACACTAATGGAGATGGTAGGCCAAACATAAGCATGAGTAACATTCTCATTTTTCAATGATCGTTATAGAGAAAAGGTATATACTAATATATACTTACTCTATTATAATTATATGAAAAATTAAATGTTATTTAATCATATATAATTCTATATATATGTATTATGATGTAAAAGTAATCACATTGTGTTGAGGATGCAGTAATCTATACATCCATGAATGACATTACCACTTTGTGTGTGAAAGGGTAATAAAGACAATGATATATATATATATAATATTTATATAAATTTAGATATATCATTAATATCACATATAGGTTTTTTATTTCACATATTTTTAATTAGACCCATCATTTATACGTTCTATATATAGTGTGAATGAATCAAATCCCTTTGAGGGGGCGTTAGTCAACACATTCTCAAATGATGTTACCATATTAAAGTAAAATTAAATTTATTAATATTATGATATATAAAAGGATTAAATAACTATATTTAAATGATAAATGTAACATATATCATATATAAAACTAGTTTTCATTATAATTGACACCATGATAAAGGGAAAAAGAAGAATCATTATTTCATGACATAATAGTTCACCGTACACAGAAACAATATGTTCATTACCCATTATAAATAATTGTGTCTATGTAAAGGTATAAAAATTAACATTAAATCATCCTATTATATTTATTATAGTGTATTTATTATATAAGAATTCAATAATTAGGTTTTATGGGTGGTATAATGGAAATAAAACTAGAGTACTTGAGAGAAGATCTTACCTCTTAATTGTGTAACATCTTTTTTTTGGTTCTAAAAGGATTACATGGAAGGATTTATTCCAAAGGATAGGGTAAAAGGTATAGGGGAGGTATCTTATGAAGTTATATGTATGGATATTGGCTAAATATATGTGGTGTGAGAGTTTTGTGGAATGAGGAGGTGTGGTGTCCCTTAATAAAGGTGGAAAAGGACTCACATGGTAATTTTGAAAAGATGTTAGGTGTACCCACGTTTTTACTTAATAAAAGTTTTAAAAACAAAATCATAAATAGTATATAAGGTAAAATTATGATTTATGGTCAGAAAATGTGTGTTGGACAAGATTCTATGTCATGTGGCCCCTTAAGTTGATGGTTTATTCCATTATTATGATTTATTTTACAATAATATTTGTAATTTATTTTAATTAATTTCACAACTATTTTGAGTCCAAAAAATTGGAATTATAAGAAAATATGAATTACTATAATTTAAAATATAGTATCCATTTTTCCAAATTCTAATCACGAATATGGAATAAATTAATATAAATTGAATCCCGCATAAGGGAAAACAATGCTTGTTTTTATGGTCATAAGGTCCAAACGTTTACTATGTTTTTATTGTAAATTTCAATGTAAAATTGATTCCAATGACATATATTTTATTAATTGACAATAATATTATCTAATTAATCATTATAACTGATTTAAAATTTTATTTAACCTTATCCCTAAAATATATGAAAATATAGTTTGGAACTATAACTAAGTATTTTTTAATACTCGTTAATAATTGAAATTTTTGACAAAAATATAAAAAGTTCACCCTAAATTAATAATAATTATTCTATTTAAAATATGAAGTTTAACTTGACATATTAAATGAATTAAATTATCAAATTTAATATTTAAAATGGGTTATCCATTAAAAAGAGATAAATTTTCCTTTATAAAAATTAGGTTTTTTTCTTAAATAGGGTTTATTCCTATCTTATGCCTATCAAACATAATCGATTAATATAAAAATATTTTATTGAATACATTACATATATATTAAATTTAAAACATTCAATAATTATATTAAATTATTTTTAATAATAAAAAACTCCTTTAGAAGCATAAATATAATAATATTTCATTTTATATCAAACTGGTCCTTATTTTTATTTCAAATTAATTGGTGACGACTGAATTCGTTTATTTGGTGTAAACCATATAATTTCATAGGATATTAAAAACCATTAAAAAATACTACCATATATACTAGGTTATATCATATTATATTAAATAATTATAATTCAACAATACCTTCTTTTTTGGTAAAACACAATCTTGCTTGTAAAGCAATCCATCGAAGATGGTTGCTCATTCACGTAATATAATATCACTCAGTATTGTATGCCTCAAAATATATATAATATATTTTAAAATTTAAATATACTAAAATTTATCTGGATATTATATTACCTTACAAGCTTGGTGTCACGTGTCATACATGTTATGGACTAAAAAGTTATTATATTATATTTTCAGGGCATCAGACGATTGTAAGAAGAAAACAAAAAACATGAAGAATGTAGGAAAATATAATGAACAAATGGATTTATGTACGTAAATCATGTATGTGACCTATGTTTATTGTAATAATACAACCCACTCACATACGTTATTTATTTCTAAAAAAAGAGATTATCGAACATAACATAGGAAATATAGAGTAGGTACATAAGAACATTGGAAATTAAACATCCAAAAAATAAAAAAATTAATGAATACATAAAAACTAATATAACATACCACTATCCCAACACAATTTGAAAAATAATAATAAATTATACTATATCTGATTCCTTAATATAAAATCATATACCATTTTGGTGTTTCAGCTACTAATCAACTAAACTCTTTGATTGTGTCTTTTCAAGGCACTAAATTTCAAAGAAAGATCATCATTGAGCTCTAAATGAGGGGCATGAGTTTTTTTGGGAGGATGAAACGCCTTAGTATCCAAATCCATTGATGTTTTTTATACATAATATTTTAATGATTACCCCAAAAAATTATATCCCATGTTGGGGAATCGAAAATGTATAATGACCATCGAATGAGAACATATTGGTTGATCAATTCCCCAGACAAGGCACATGTAGCGAAATTACCTCAATGAACAATCACATACAACATAGAAGTGATAAACTGAACCATCACAAAGAATTGTGTAGGTGGAAATTATAGTGACCTTGGAATAACATAGATTGATATTGAATCATTTTGGATTAATATTTATCACATTACAAAGGTGTATTCCTTAATACCATAATAGTTTAGCATTTTTGGATTCTGTGAAAACAATATTCTAACTTGATGAGAGATCTTGAATTTTTAACACAACAATCATCCCATTTAGTAGTCCTATAATAGACCATTATTCTTTACATTGTTAATGGAAGTATAATAAAATGATATCATACATTCTAATTATGTCTAAACAAAGGTGATACATCAGAAAAAAACATGTATAATGATAGAAGAATATTAACATAATATTTTAAGATCATAACCTACATATTAATGATCATAATATTAATCCATGGAGTATATAATAGATGTTTAAATGACATGAATCATAAGATTACAAAAAAACGAGTTATGAGAACATAAAATATGCATAATACATATACTAGTATCATACACATCATCTTATAAGATTCTGATAATGTAATCAACATCACACATAGCACTATGAACATGTAATGAGGTTCAAAAAAAACATATGTTCATGTAATAAGGTTTACTCATAACATTTTTAATATGTCATAAAGTTTAAGAATAACATATATACTTAGGAATTGTCTATTATTTCCTAATTCACTGGATATAAATATTGGTCCCGCCCATCACATAATGAAATCATAAATATTTTTTTCCAAATGATCATAAAAAAAGCATAATATCATAACCCAAGAAATGAAATGGGTATTATAAACATTTACCTATATCATATCCTATTTAAAATATACATGTTTCATAATCTTTTATTGATGTTTGGGGTCAAAGCCTCAATTTATTATTTAAAGCCATGACCTCTTTAGTGTGGGTAAGGGAGACCCATTGCAAATCTAAAATTTATAAATCCATGTGGCCAGAATACAAGGAATGCAATCCCATCTTATGGCTCAAAGGACTCCTTCGTAAATTACACTGCTATAGTACCCATGCTGTTATATTACCTACTCTAATACCGCCACCACTATAGTACCCGCTACAGTGACTTCGCCGCTATAGTGCAGCCACTACTATAGTTCCTCCACTGCTACATCGCTATAATAGTTCCATAATACAATTCTCAAATATTAAATAGAATTTTTTCTTTACATGGATTTGATCATGGGACATTTGGATAATATGTATGGGCATGTACAACATGGGTATAGGCTTGTTGGCATAGAAGTTTCATAATCATTTAATCATTAAATACCTACATAACAGAAGTGGTTTTAAAATTATTTTTATCATGGTATAACCTAGGGAATAGAAATGGGTATCCTAAGAAACAATTCATTATAAACATAAAAAAATCATGGAAATAATAATAATTATGTCATTGGGTCATATTCTCTATAAAGCATAAACTATATCAAAGGATTTCATCATATATGGAAAATAATTTTTAAGGTATCATTTAAATCCATTCATGAAGAATGTACACATTACACTTTAAAAAACCATTTTAAATATAAATCATTTTGAAGACATTTTTCATTGAAAATAACCTTCAATATTAATAATGGAATATATGAAGGTAATTTAAAATGGTTATGAACATAAAATTGTTTTGAAAACGTTTTTCCTAGAAATTAATTTTTTTACAGAAATCAATTTCCATAATATTAGGAAAAAAATTTCTCTTAAAAAAATAATCCTAAAATCATTAAAAATAATAATTAAATAAATTATGGTCATGGTAGTGGATAAATTAGTTTATACTGGATGTTTTTTTGAGTCACAAAAGGTTTGAAAAGTTTCTTGACTAGAAAACAAAAAGAATATTTTTTAAAAAAAACAAATTTATTGCAATTTTAAAAAAATCATAAAAACTTATTTTAAATATAAATGGTTAATATTATTACATTTTTAGGAAACCTGGTTTTGGGGGAAAATATTTACTATTAATGATATAGATCAAGTTAGATTTTCTTAAGTTCACTTTTATAATAATAATATGTAGAAAATATTGGAAAATGATTCCAATACATGATGATATCATGAATAACCAAATTATAATTAAAAAGATTATAGTTCATGAGAGATGGATTAAAATATATCATCAATGGATGAATAATGGTATTAAATCCTAATAATTATTAGATTAGAACAATAAACTCACACCAAATTTATAAATTATAATTATAATACCCATTAATGAATAAAACAAAAAGAATCATCATATATCTCAAAATTAAGTATATTCACCATTCAATAGTTCAATGGGTAGTATATAAACCTTGTAAAATAATTTATGTTCATAATGTAATATGTGTCACAATGAGGGAAATTTGACCCAAAATTACCTTACCAATTTGGTAAATATTGCGCCATAATCTCCCTAAAATAGTGATCCTAAAATAGATAAGTAAATAACCATAAAATTAATAATAAGAATCATATAATACATTCATAGTTAATATATACCTTTCAAAAAATAAATTAGTGTTGAATAATCTATAAGCCTCTGAGAAATAAAAGTAAGACTGAATATCCCCTTAATAAATGAGTAAATTTTGAATCATGATATCCATACAAGAATAACATAAATTGAAAGCTATAATATTAGTATAAAAATAAAATTCATGATATAACATATTATAATTATGTATATAAAAATCACAACAATAATAAGTGGTGAATATATAATATATCTCATTGAATTAAAACAGATGTGAGAAATTTATTACCATAAGTCTTGACTTTTTTGTAGACGTTAAAACCAATATTATAATAAATATAATTTTATTATAAATATACCACATAACCATATTATTATATATGAGAACTTATATTTTATTATTATGACTTCAAATTACCCATTTATGAACAATTCCACATTAATGATTCATTTTGGGTTATATCTTCTTTGATTTTTATATATGTTTTTACTTGTTATTTTTTTCATATTTTATCATGATTTACTTATCTCTAGAATGTAAAAAATGATATTAATATCAAATATAATCAGTATATATATATATTTAAAATAATATATAAGTCATATAAATATAAAATTAGATACATTAATCATGGATACTATAGGTCATATGTACACATGAACACTATTTTAGTTTTCTTGTCATATTGAAAAAAAAATGTAATTGACATATATGTAAATATATATTAATTAAAATATCATTATTATGTTTTATATATCACATTTTTTAATAATATCATCCTTAATAAATCCAACTTAATTTTCTAACGAAACCTAACACTCTGCATATGTGGTAGTTCATACGTCCCCAAATGAGGTTACCGTATTCTCACAAAATTGAAAGCAACAAGGTATGTGTTATATAATAATTATAGAAGTACAAATACATCATATATATCATATATATCATATTAAAACATCAATTATATCAGTATTCAAAACATTGTTAGGAGGTAATGGAAGAATGAATGACATCAGTCTGTGAGGTGCTTCTCGGTCGTATACACAAATCATGATTACATATTCCATTTAATGAAAATGTGTGAAGTTGTATGTTGAAAAATTAATATAAAAGAAAAAATATATATTTTTGAAAATTTTTAAATTAAATTTTCATTTAGTAATAATAATTTAACGAGTGGATAAGTAAATAAAATAAAAATTCTTGTTGTAGAATGATTCTTCATATTCAAGAAACACCTTTTAGTTTTAACCAAAGGACTTCTGCGGTTTTCTTTAGGCACCATGTTAGGATTATATGATAATACGATTGATGATTGTAAAATATTTTGGTAGGGTTTTTTATCCAAAGAGATCATATGCGTGAATAAGTGAGGGTGTGAGTTCCCTTTTATAGTGGTTGGGGAGTGACATTCTTTTAAATACAAAAATGTAAACACTATTTAGAGGTCTCTATTTAATCACATGCCTCCAATAAATGTCAATTTTAAATAAATAATTTTATATTATTGATATATGTTCATAAAATTATATTTGGATTTGTTTATAGGTCCTTTTGTCCACATAAGATGATGGTTAATCCCTTGGTATACTCCTCTTTCTCTAAATCATTATGATTAATTTTAACTGTTCGGCTAAATAAATATTGTAAAAACCTATTTTTACCTTATTAGTCATTATCAATTTTTATTAATCAAAATATTTACTTCATTTTAAAAATTATTACGCATATATGTGGAAGAAATTAATTTAAAATAATCCAATAAACGTGATGAATCAATGGGGGTTTAATGTGAAAATGACTAAATGATTTAAATGTTGTTATATCCAATTTCTATGCTAAATTGATTCCAAATACCTAATTTTTTTAAAATATTGATAATTGATAAAAAATACTTTAAAACAAATTTAAATTATATATTAACTATATCAGTAACTTAGAAAAAAATATAGTTTTCAATTAAAATTTGTTATTTTCAGTAGACATCAAAAAATGAATCTTCTTTGAAAAATACAAAAAATTAACCAAAAGTTAATATTTATGTTCATATTTCAAAAATAATTATATTTTAAAAAAATTATTCTAAAAAATAAAATTTATAAAAGTTACCAAAAATTTAATCAAGGGTTCCATTAAATGGTCGTAAAACATCAATTTAGAATAATATGGATTTTTTATATCTCAAAAAAGAGCTTTTATTATTTCATATCTATAAATATTATTAGATGAATATAAAAACATTTGGTTTAAATTATAATAAGGAATTAGAATTATGAAATCTCACTAACAGTTATTAATTTAATTTATTAAGATAAAACTCCATTGTGGGAATAAAAATAGTTTTCCATAGAAATACATCCTTTATATTCATTTTTGTTATTTTAATTTATAGTTAATTGATAACATTATAATTCATTTTATAGATTTGATTAAAATTTAGTATCATAATTTTGTTAATCATTTTCATATACTCCAATATAATGGCTAGGTTATGACTATAACAATATTTGGATAATAATATTTTTGTTTAGTAAAACTCAATATTATTTGCAACACAATCTACTGAAGGAACATAGAATTGTGAGAATAAACAAGAAAACATAGATTTTATTGAATTTCAAGATAATATATGTATTTTTATAGTGTTATATTTACTTGATGTTTTATATAAAAAAAAATCACCATGGTGTATCCTGTAATGCAAGCCATCAAATAATTTTAATTTACCTGAATTAAATTAATTCATAAAAAATCAAGGCATTACATTCTATCCCAATTAAAATGAATTTATCACTCAAAATTATTATGGGTCTTAAAGTATTTATTATAAATAATTATTTTCATTGAATACAGCATCTTAAAAATGAATAATTAAACTTCCTTTAAAAAGAATTTGTTTAAAACATAATGGTTACCCAATGTAACTCAATAATATGTTTCTAAATTGGATAAAACGTGTAAAATGTAAAAAAATGTTCAATGAAGAAAATCCTAAATAATTTTATTGAGTTATAGAGCTTAGTTATCATAATAAATTGAGTGCTCCATATAAGGTTAATAATAAGAAAACCATAAATCTATGATGATCTAAGAGACTATTTGATTCATCAAGATTGAGGGTTCTAAGATAACATTTTTGTATCAAGATCATTTTTATGAAGTTATTGAACATTTTAATGAAGATATACTTGCATGATTTCAGCACAGTCTCACCCTTTGGTTGTTCCCTGATCAATTTCAACTTTATTTTTTACTCCATGAAAAAAATGTGATCTTCTTATTACTAAAAAAGAAGAAAGTCCTGAGTTCTATAAATATAATGATAGGTTATTCAATCTATCTTTACATAATATCCCAAAAAATTAGTTATCAAAGACTATCCAATATTCATAAATCATCATGTGGTGATATAATAATTTAATATCAAAAACATAATATGATGTTTTACATAAACAATGTCATAAATGGTTATCCTTGTAACCATTTAAAAATATGAAAATACAAAACATTAGAAATATGTTCCTTATATAATGTAAACATTGATCCTGTATATATATCATAAAATAATTCTTTATTATCACATAATAATCATTTTCATACAATTATAATGTATTTTGATAAAACAATAAAGTAATCTGAATTACCATAAAACCTATTTAAAATATTCATTAATTATTATTCCAATTATTCTTGGATTTATTATTTAAATAAATTAAAATATTAAAAATTCATCCATGACAACATAGACCACTTTTTAATCATATAAATAATTTATTCTATAGAAATTAGTACTATCAAATTTTTTTTCCATATCAATAATCTCATTATCCTAGATAAAAAATTATATCAACATCCAGAACACACTAAATGTTACCTTACCTCAATCAAAATACCACTTATCGATTAAAAACAGTTTCTATTTTATCAGAACCATTGAATATATTATTTTAAATACTTAATAAATACATATACTTAATAATTCAGATAACAAAATTCATGAATTACAATATATATACACTTCAATCTACCACTTATTCTAAAACCATTAACTAGGCTTCACCATATCATTCCTTTATACCCATTTCCTATAATATAAAATAAAAATCATATCTACTCAATTTAATCATTCTTATAAACAATACTATTAAAAAAGAACATACTTTTTATATATCAGTCATGGTTTATTCATCATCAACTAAATGTCGATTATTTCTACAAACTTTATAATTTCCATCATGAGAAATTCCCCTACAAAATTGAATTATAATAATTCCCACCCATTAATCATTTAAATAATTTGAAATTTGGTGATACTTTAGGGAATATATCATTACCGTCCATTTTTCATTAGAATTTTCATTTTCACTTTGCAGTTACTTGCATTGTGTCCATCTTTTACAAAGTCAACCAACCTAGTTTTTCCTTTAAGAAATCAACATCTAGTATGTAGATAATGATAAAAAAATTTAGACACCATTATCTCAATCATTTACCAATATTCCATGAAAGATTCCTCAAATTTCACTCGTCCTTAGACTTATCCTTAGATACATCCCAAGACATATCCTTAGAAATATCCCTATGGATCTCACTAATGTTTTCCCAACCTTGTTTCAAATGGTTAATCAAACCATTACATTGATACAAACTACAGTGACCCTATAATGGTATATGTGGATATTTTATCATTTTAGTTAAATATTTAGGAAAATAAAAAATTACTCATTGGAGGATAATAATAGTTTTATGTCATTGGAAACATGCAACACAATATTCTAACATAAAGAATGATCTTAAATGTCTTACACAAAGATAATCCCATATAGTACCAATATATCAAACCTCTCTTTAAAGTCTTTTCAAATTAAACATAATAAAGGGTGAGCACATATGATCAGAATGGGTAAATAAAGGATATACATAATCACAGAATCATTATGTGTAAAGGATAATATGAGTATAATAATTGATGATCACACCATACATATCAAAGATCATAATATTATGTCACACAATAATTATTGACAATTCAAAATACATAAATCATAAGATAATAAAATTACACGATCCATAAGAATATATAATATTCATAAGATAACGTCTTATGTCATACAAATAAATTTATAACATTGTGAACTTCTGAAAATAGATACAGGTTCACTAATTATGTGAAGGAAATAAAATTTGGTCCTATCATAAACTTATGGACATTAAACTATGTCCATGTATATCATTATGGACCTAAAATATCGGTCCATGTATAATATTGTAACTATGTAATCTGGTTCATGCATAACATTTTGAACATTTAATCTGGTTCACACATAGTAATGTGAACATGTAATTAGAGTCACACATAATATTGTGAACAAGATTGTATGTTCACATATATCATTGTTAACATGTAATAAGGTTAACCATTAACATTGTCAATATCTAATCAGGTTCACACATAACATATATACTCATGAGTTATATATAGTTACACAGTACGTTAGAAAGATCTATTGTTCCGACCCATTACATAATGAAATCCTACATATACCAGGAAAGCTCAGCCAGGGACTGTCCCTGACCATTTATTAAAGAAAAGGAAAAAGTACAGTAAAAGCAGGTTTAGGAGAACCAGAAACCTTACAACCAAAAAACTGATCCCCCAAGCACAAACAACATCCGAAATTCAAAAATCAAAAACCACGAACCCTGATCCTTCCTCGAGCCGCGCGAAACCTCGAGAAGCGTTTCATGTGACAACCATTACACACCCAGCGAGAAATCTGGAACCACGCACATCTCCACCACGTGCATCCACCACTGCAGGTTGCCGACGAGACCATCAAGCATCATCGCCGGAAAAACCATCACAACATCACAACAACGCCAAATTGGCGACCAAAGCTACTGAACCCGCTGCTGCTGAACACCAAAATCAAAAATCTCAGCTTCCCTTGCTCCAAAATCAACTCCAAAGCCTCAGATCCATGGCAAAACCCGCTTCCAGAGATCAAGACCACCATCCTCAAAACTTATTCACTACTTCCCCATCACCCGAAGATGCACAGAAAACACCGCAGGAAACCGAAAACAGCCTTGCACAAAGCCCAAATCCACCAACAAACGACATCGATTCGAATCGAAACAGCATCCAAATCAACCATAACAGAAAATGCGTCCCTAGATCGGGTCACTAAGCGAACTAAAACCAAAATCAGAAGCAAAAAAAGGAAGAACAAAAAAACCATCACCAGCTCCCTTGTAGAAAAACCCATCACGATCCAAACCCAAACCCCGTCGCCGCCTGCCTGGTCGCCCGCGAAGAACCCGACACCACCCAACGCACATCCGGAGACGAAGCAGCACCCTCAGGCCGCGTCCATGAAGCCGCACGAAACCACCGCGGCAAGAAGCCGCCGTCACGAGCTCGCCGAGAACGAGGAGGGGAGCCGAGCCGAGCTGGAACGATGGAAGGAGGCGGCGGCGACGAGGGGAAACCCTAGAGCTTCAGCGCCCTTTACGGGCTCATAATCATTCATAATATCATAATCCGTGAGAAGAAATGGCTATTATAAACACTTCATCCTATCTTGACAAATGGAATGGGATAGGTTTCATAATAATTTCATCATAGACTAACCACTAAAAGAATGTGGATTTCATGGTTAATTTATCATGGTATAACCCATGAATGTGAAATGAGTTTCATGATAAGATTGTCACCATAATCATAATCAACTAAAATAAATAGTAAGAACGGTTTACATAGATCATATACTCAATAAACCATACAATATATGAAATGATATCATCTTAGATGAAAAATATTTTTCAAAGGACCATTTAAATCATTTATTAAGGAAATATCATTTCCACTCCCAAAAATGCTTTTTAAAAAAAATTTAAATTTTGAAAACATTTTAATTTTAAAATAAACTTGAAAACATATATATGATGTTTTGAAAATAATTTAATATAATTCTTGAGAAAAATATTTTTGAAATCCATTTTCTTTGAAAAAATACATTTAAAAAGGAATTCAGAAAATTTTAAGAAAACAATCATAGAAAAATAAATCAAGTAAACATTTAATGTAAGATTTAATGAAATTATGTTTATTAATTAGGATAAATCTATTCATGTCAAACATTTCTTTTTTTCACTCAAAAAAGTTTAGAAAAACGCCTCAACTAGAAATTGACGTGAAAATTACTCTTTAAAAACATTTTTGTTAAAAAGTTAAAAATAGTTAAATATTTCATTTAATGATCATAGGATAATAAAATAACATTTTTTAGCATTTTTTGAAAACATGGTTTTGGTGAAAAACATATTTCTGACCAAAGAGATAGATAAAGTCAAATTTTCTTATAATAGTTTTTAATATTTTTAAGTATCAAAGAGTAGAAAATTAAACCAATATATAGAGATTTATAAAAATTTTAGAGGATCAGATAATTCCTCAGAGTCATTGAGATATGTATTATAAAATTTCATCAATAGAAGCATAATTGTAAACTACCACGAAAATTGGTGACATTGTAGTAATTAACACTTACCACTATAGGGACTATGAATCATAATCACCATAAGATAATAACTTTACATAAATCAGAATATATCATGAAAATAATAATATTGATGTTACAAAATTTAAAAGGTAATTAGATTCAATATATAAAATAATATAATATTATAACATAAGATATGTCTCATTGTTGAAAAATCGAGACAAATGTACCTTAACAATTTTGTAACATTTGAACCATAATCCCCATGAAATAGATATCATAAAATGATTATATTTATAAATCCCAATATATTTAAGGATAATAATCATAAAATACATTAATATTTAGTATATAAATCACAAAAAAGAATTTAGTGTTTAATAAGAAATAATTCTACCAGAAATGAAAGTGAGACTAGAAATACCCCGACTACATGAATAACTTTTGAGTCATGAGATACCAACATTAATAATATCAATTGAAATGTTTAAGATCATTAAATAAATTAAATTCATGATTTTACTTGTCATAGGAAAATATATACACCACCCAATAATAATAATTGGTGAATATGGCATATATCTCACATAAATAAAAGTGAGATACGAAAACCCTTACCTTATGTCTTTAATTTCATTGTACATATACTGACCACATGTATAATAAATATAAGTTTATTATTCACCTAAAAAAATAAATTCTTATATATCATACCATATATGATTTTATTATGACTTAATATTACCTGTTTATTAATAATTCCATGTTAAAGTTGCATTTCTGGTAATTTATGATTTGTATTTCATATATGTTTTCACATATTATTTTTGGTCCTTTTTCATTGATCATTATTTGCATATCAAAAGAATGTATAAAATTAAATAAATATCATATACATTCAGTAAATATTTTTTTAAAATAATATTTAAAATATTGAAATTTAAAATGAGATACACTGTTCTTGGAGACTGTAGGTCGTACGTACGAATGAACATTCATTATTTTTTGTTATTGAATTTAAAGAAAAAATTTAAATGAAACATATTTTTAAATATATATATTATCATCCAGTATAATTTTTTTCAAATATATCACATATTTTTACCAAAAACATCATTAAAATATACCATTTAATGTGTGAATGAATCATATCATTTTATGTAGGCGGTAATCCACACGTCTACAAATGATGTTATCGTATTTTCAAAAAATGAAATACCTCAAAATAGGTTTTATTTAAAATTTAAATAAATCATATATAAATAATAAATATAATATAAAACAAATCAAAAATTTTATTTAATAATTATTTCAAACATAGAGTTGTGGAATTGGAAGAAAGAAAGACATCAATTTGTGGGGTGATAGTCTATTGTACACCCAAACGATGATTGTGTATCCCATTTTTTGGATGTGTGCTAATTTTTAGGTCATAAAATTTTATTTAAAACATATAAATTTACCTTGGATACAGATTTCATTATATAATAATTTAATAATAATAATGTAATGTATGTAGAATGAAATAGATTAAAATTTTTCCATAAAGAACGTTACATCTTCTTCAAGTAACTCTTTTTGTATTGTAGAAATGATCTTATTTGGTTTGATTTCTTCCCAATGTTAGTATTCCAATATGATATGAGGAAATTTTGGATATTATTTTGTTAGATCTGGGACAATAAAATGTTCTTGAGAGATATGAACACGTGATAGGGTGAGTAGCCATTTATAGTGGAGGAGAAGTTGAATTCATGTAAATTTAAAAAGGTAATCAATATTGAGAGTTCTACCATACAAAAGAAGACTCAATTAATTGAAAATTTTCGTTAAAATATTGGAAATTGTTGAAATCTATCCATACAATAGTTTTTGGAAAAAAATTTAAGTCATTTGGCACCGTAATTTAATGTTTTGTCCTTTTGTAAACTCATTTTTCTCTTAATCATTATATTTAATTTTTTCTATTTTCGTTAAATTTTTTTGTAAAAAAATTAATTTGATCACATTATAAATTATAAATTATTATTATTGAAAATATGGAATCCATTTTTTCAATTACCAATAACATTTTTTGTATTAGTTAATTTAAAATAATTTTGCACATTGGACGAAATAATGAGTTTTTAAAGATAAAAAGTTTAAAAGATTGAATTGATTTCATATCCCATTAAAATGTGAAATTTAAGAAAATTAACTAAATTTTATTAATATATTATTATTTTATCTTGATAAACACTAAAAATAAATTAATAAGTAATTTAACTATGTCAAAAAATTACATAAAAGTGCATTTTTCAATTAAAATACATTGTTTTCTCTATTCATCAAAAAAATGAATCATCAAGGAATAATAAAAAATTCACCCAATGTAAATTTTTATAATCCAATTTCAAAAATTAATTTTATTTATTTAAATTAAAAGTTATAAATGTTTCAAAAAATATTTTTTAAAAATGTCTATCCTTAAAAGGCTATAAAATATTCTTTCAGAATAACATATATTATAATGCATAAAACTGTATTTAACTAATTTTAAGTGTAACAAACTTATTATATGAATAGAAATAATATTTTTCAATTTATTATATATATTTTTCATTAATATATTTCAATAATAATGATTAGTTTTATTTACTAAGATGAAACACCTCTTTTGGAATAAAAATAATTTTTTATAATGATATTTCTTTTATATTAAATTATTTTCTTATTTTCGTTTATAATCAAATGATAACCAAGAAATTAATTTTATAAACATTATTAAACCATTGATTCAAAAAAATTACTCATATATTCGATTCTAATGGATATGTGATAAATATAAAAATATTATAATAATTTTTTTGAAATTTTATAAAAATCAATCTTCTCTGTGACCAAAGCTTTTGGATGAACTCAACATTGTGTGTAACACAAGAAAAACATAGTGGTGTGTATACTTCAATCTAATCTATGTTTTTTTGTATTGTAAATTATTAAATATTTTTTATAAAGAAATAATGACATGGTGTATTGTGCAATTAGTGCCCTTAAATAATTTAAATTCACAAGAAAAAATTAATTCATAAAACATGTGGTTTGACAGACATCCTAAATGAAAATAGAAGTGAGTAAAATAAACCACTAATGAAAATACTATGTGGTATTAATAATTTTGGAATCATAATAGATTATGATCATGAGCTAGTGCACATGGGATATCATAAGAGACCTATGGTGTGATCTCTAATGGAGAGTCTGTGAACAATGGAACTCAAGGAATCAAGGATATTTGAGCATAAAAATAAACCTTAAGTAATTTTTGAATAAATTGTATATACATTAAATGGTAAATTATATAAAGTGTAATTTTATTGATAATAATTACAAGAAACTAATAAAAAACTTGATTACTAGTGTTACCAATCATAAAAGGTTCCATTATGAGAACTAATATCAACAATGTTACAAGATGTTAAAATCTATTACTTATTGATTTTAGTTATATCTATTAATCTATGATGTAGATGATTGATAAATAAAAAAAAATTTGTTGCATCAGAAATTATAAATTAAACATAAAACCCAATTTGAATTTATATGTCACTTTCATTTAGTACCAATATTAATTTATATAATTCTGTAAAAATATAATTACATTTTTTTAAAATAAAATTGAAACTAAAAATAAATAAAAAGATAAAAAAAACATTGTTGGGATACTTCAATGCTCTACCCATCATCATTCAAAAGAATCATCTGAGTGTAATAAAAACAAAGGTTATTTTAGTAATTATGAAGAAAAAATGAACAAATTTAAATTTAAATGATATATAATACATAATAAATTTCAATTTGTTTGATATCATGACAATTCCTACATTTCATAAATGAAAAATTTATTGTTCTATAGTATCCGGACAATCAAAGATTGCTTTCTTGGTTTCGATTTTGTGACGTTTGTTTTAATCTATATTATTAAATTTTAATAAAAACATAAACATAATTTCTTACTGGACACATTATGTGTCAAATTGATATTTGGTTATTTCCAAAGAAATCATAAATTAATTATTGACATTTATAAAAAAAATCAGGAAAATATGAGTTAATATATTCATTATTGTGAATTTGATACCCATTTTCAACCAACATGCCATTTTTAAATGAAAAAATTCACTATTGATCATATCATCTTTATAATATATTATATTTAATTAATGAAGATTATTATATATAATAAATTAGACAAATATTATTTTACTAAATTATAAAGAAAATCTGAGTGTATTTTCATGGTTTTGAGTATGCGACATGTGGTTTAGACAAAAATATCACTTTTAAAATGAAAAAATGAACTTTTAATGAATCTATCTACACCATGAATCATAATTATATATGATTTATCTCCTAAAATAAAAATTCAATGACATATAATTTTACAAAACAATGAATTTAATATGCATGCATTTGCACATTTTTCATAATTTGAAGTGAATTTTGAACTCAAATTTCACTTTTAAATGAAAACATTTAGTTTTAGATATACCAAACACACCATATGTCAGATTGACATGATATTAATTCCAATATTTCATAAAATAATTAACAAATTTTTTAATAAAATATTAGGAAAATTCAATTTTTTTTATTGGTTTTGAGTATGTGAAATATTTTTTGAACTAATATATCATTTTCACCTGGAAATGTGCACTATCAGTCAAACAAGTCAAATTTTGTATCATATTAACCTGATGTTATTTCTAGAATATAAAAAATAAAAAATAAATTGTTTTTTAGAAAATTTCAAGATAATATAATCATGTATTTAGACAATGAGTAAGTGAATTTCATCTTAAATTAAATTTATAATTTTTAATAAAAATAAATTTTCAATCATATCATCCAAACCATTCTTCTTATTGACATGATAACTTTTATAACATTTCCCAAATAAATTTTGGACAATTGTTATAACATATGAAGATAAAATTTGTGTGTTTCATTAGTTATTCCTATGTGACATGCGTTTTGAACTAAAATTTCTCTTTTAAATGAAAACATTTAAATTTAGTAATATAGGCCACATCGAGTCTTGGATTGATTTGTTTTCAATTCATACTAATAAAAAAATGAAATAAAAATAATTTTTCTAAAATTACAAGAATATATATATGATTTCTGTTAGTTTTTAGTATACAATTCTTATTTGAACAAAAAATTAATTTCCAATGAAAATAAGATATTTAAGTAATATATTTTATATTGTGTGTTAGATTGATTTTTGGTTTATTCTGGCATATAAAAAATGAATCAAAATTATTTTTATTATGTATCAATTCAATCTGAGGAAAATTTTCTAGCTCTATGAATGTTACACATGTTTTAAACAAAAAATATTGCCTTTATTGAAAAAACGTGAACTTTTCTTCATTATATCAAATTTAGTGTTGAAAATAAATGTCCCTTTAGTGCAGTGATAATTGTGAGATAAAAATAACGTGAAAATGATGAAATAAATTGAAAAAATGTAACATAGGAATACCTCCAAATGAAAAGGCAAAAAACATGGGAAGAGAGAATGACAACTTTTCATAATAATGGGTATAGACACTCAATTAGTATTTCAGAATGAAAATGTCAAAAATATTTAATCAAATAAATTAACCAACTCTTCATAAATACCTCTAAAATAATTTAATACAATTTGGATATTTTGAATGTTGATGATGGTTATTTCTATAGTGGGGATAATATTATATTATAGAAAATCCACACCCCTTCTGCCACTCCCCACTCATTTACCAAATTAATGGAGACTAATTAACAGGTGATTAATCCCTATTCAAACAAATTAAGGAATAAAATATTATTTTTTCTTTTATTAATTTCATTGGGAGACAATGAGATATCCATGAAGCCTTCCTATTTACCAAAATTTTTTCTCACATCTTTATAAGGCTTCTAGAGTATGTACACCACTTCAACTTATCAAAGTCAAAAAAAATCATCAGTAAATCAATCGAAATTTATTTACTAATAATTTTATTCATAATAAAACTTTTTTCATCCATTACATAACAAATAATGTGATATTTTACAAGAATTTTATTCTTCTTGGAATGAAAGTATAGAATTCATATGATGTGTAGGGTGATCTGAAAGTAAGAAAATAATGGAATTTCCTCATGTCTATAGCTATGATCCTACAACAACCTTCTCATCTGAATCATTTCATAGAAATCTTATATAGCTTCCAATTACTCTTCCATGGTCAGGGAAAAAATACCAATTATCTGTAACATTGAAATTCATCTCATAGATCATCCTATAATAGTATACACATAACCAACATCATATTTCTACTTGATAAAATCTCCTAAAAAATATGAATCAAATGTGGTACTGATAGTAAAATATGATACTATAAAACATAATAAATTATCATTATTCTTCCTAATTTATCATTAGATCCTCTTCACTATGTTTAAATTATCTTTTGTATGATTATACATTTAATTATTAACAAATCCAAATACTTGTGAATTCCCTTGTCTAGTAAAAACTGTATTAAATATCAAACTCCCCACTACTGATGCATATAATAATTAAGACATCACTATCCTATGTTATTAAATGGTAGGACTCATCACATAAGATAACATGAAATTATTAGGATTATGGATATGACTTATCTTGTTGTATTCTACATTGAATCACCTCATGAATTTATTCAAGTAATTATTCTATGATTGATAATTTTTCCCATTATTTTTATCTTAATAAATACACATCCTTGGAAACTATTTCATTAATCCCATGTACATAATATCAGACGTCCTAGAAAACAATGACATTATCTCTTAAATATGATCATTATTTGTGAATAAAACTAACATTCCTTTCACATACTATAGAAGAATGATTAAATCATTTCCATTTGAAGCCTTCAGATGTATATAATAATTTGAATGAATTATAGTGCATAAAATGATCATGAAATCAAAATAAAATCTCTTATATGAAGACATTATCACCTACATGAGATAAAAAAATATTTTTCAATCATCAAAACATTTTCTCTTTTATATCATTTTAATATCCTTTTTGATAGAGATTATAGATTTATTCATAAAAACGATTAGGGAGATAATTTTTCTTTACATCATGATTACCTAATTATTACAATATTTATCACAAAACATTAGAACTACATGAATAGTTACCAATTAAACTATATGAGAAGATTTTTTATTTTAATAAATATCTTCAAATTAAGAATGTCCTTTATCCATTTATCTTTCATTATATATTTCCACCTACCCCTTTCTATATCCATGGATCCTAATGGCCCATTGGTTTTCGATAACCTTACTTTAATGAGGTTTTGGAAAAAGATCCCAAGTCCTGATCACTTATAGGGCCTTAATTTCCACCATAATTACTGATTCCCCTGAGGATACATCTTGAAACTGGGTGTAAACCACCAAAAAATGGTTCTTTATCCTCTATCAATTATATGTATATGATATTTCTCACAATTACATAGTAACAGTTCTATATTAGTGAAGTTTTATCCTAAGGTAGATGTTATAGAATTTATATATCCTTTTAATGATCATAATTATCTAGTAATACATTAGTGGAAATATGTTTTTCTTTTACTTTTCCTCTACCTTGACTATTATATTTTCTATGTTAAATTTATCAACGTATTAATCCACAATAATTTGCACTATTGCGTATATAATAATAAAATATCTGATGATGATATGTTTTTTGGGATGTGGGATCATACAAATAAAACCACATCATGAAATCATTGTATCCTAATAAAGAAAATTTCCATGTTCTTGAATTCAATAATTAAAATTCATTTTCATTAAACAATGTATATACGGGACTTGAAAAATTATGTAACATATAATAGTGTGTTTACTATTCAACATATCCAATCATGTTTGTAGATCAATCTCCTTTAAATTAGAAAAATTGATCATGTAAAAAACAATATACCCATGTTTTAACGAGAACATCATAAAAAATCATCCACTCTCCAGAAAAACATGATTCCTATCCAAAAGGGTTATGTTCATCATCTCTTCCACTCAATTTTACTAAAGAGTGAATTCCACCCGGAATAATATTTTGATTCCTTCAGTTTGAAAAATTGTATCAAACTCATCACTTTTATATTATCTATTACATTGAGTCCTCAAACACCTAACATTATTTCAAAATTCATTCTCCTTCCTCGATTTAATTGTTTTAAATACTATAAAAGTTTCCTTTCTACTTGATTGGGTATAACCAAAATCTCCTTGAATAATCATTAATGAATGATAAAAGTACCTTCCTTCTCTCTAGTATTTAATTTTTGGTGTACAAATATCATAGTGTATCTACTCTAAGATAACTTTTCGTCTTATTAATAAAGTATTGAACATAAAATTGTGTTTATTTCTCAAAACAAATTCCCAAGAAATGGAATATATACATTTTAATACCTTTTAGAAACTTTAATTTAGATAGAATATTCAATAATTGTTCAGTTTTAGGGAAGATATTTGTATTTGATGATGTCATCAAAGCCTCCATCTATGTATTTGATGTGAAAAATATCTTTTACTCCTACATTTCACAAATAATAACATATTGTTTCTTGAGATCTTCTCAAACATTAATAAAACGTGAAAAACGTTCATAATATTAATAACACCTTTATTTATCACACTATTTAAATAAATTTCATCAAATTTTAAATAATGTGTTCTTCTTCAGTCCTTTTACATTGAACTATCATTGTATGGTTTGAACTTCCCCATCTAATATCATCTAATTAATGGTAAATAATCTAGAGAAATTCAATGTTTGATCACTCCCCATGTATAAAGGTCCTTCTAATATTGGTTTATACCAGTCAAAACATTCCCATAGAGATATTATGTTTCAAATTTCCCCTAATCTAGATATCTATAAATTTTTAAGATTCTACAAACGGACAATATTCATTGTCGTAGTCTATACTGGTTCACTAACTATTATGTATATATTTCCGTATGTACTTATCACATTTCGTTAATAGTAATTTACACCTCTTTAGATGTTCTAAATGTACTTCGTAACATTCAACCTATTTGAACAATTATAATATTTGATAAATTTCTTTTTTCCAATTGATTATAACCTTCCATGATTCTCTTTCTCACCAGTACCAAGATCTATCATTATTCTTCCTTCTATTGGAATAGCATCCATATGGTATGATGTTTTCTATTTGTATTACTTGATTATAAACTAAATTTATTATTTAAGAGCAACGTATTATAATATCATTGAACTTAAACATAGTTATTGGGACATTATGGGAATGGTTAAAGATGGTTAGATCAAAGAAATCCTGTAAGGTATATAATATTATTTCTATACATTCAATTTTTACAATTTTTTGACCAACACTCAATGATAAGAAAACATGGATTAAATTTTTTGATGTGGTTAGTATATAATTATTACTTTTTTATTATATGTGTGTTTTATTTTACTTTCTTAAATTTTTGTAATAGGAATATAACCTCGCACAACATTGTTATAATATCCCAAATTTCTTTTACCATATATTTCTCAATAATTATTGATAGGTCCCAGTCTACAAAAGAAAAATGGTTGAAAAAAATTACATTATAATCCATATCATTTCATTTCTCCTATATGACACCCATATTTATTTTCTAGTTTCATGTAGGAAATTATATTTCGGCTGCACCACTTTATCTTCATTTTCAATAATAGAAGCTTATTCTCACCTAATTTTTTTATCATGAATTTCACCAACATCTACCTACATCCTCAGTTGGAAACATATTTATTAATGAAATAAAATTTTACAACATATGTTTGTAATTAAATTGATTATCTCTTAGATGTTTTGAAAATTATTATATAAAAATAATTTGCAGAAGGTGAAAATAAATGGATATCGATTGTTATATAGAAAATGCCATTATATTAAAGGGCAGAAATATAGGATTATAGGAAAAGATAACCATGAATAAAAGGGTTATAAACACTATAAAAATATTACTATGAGAAATCACTAAAAATATTATCTCTTGAAAAAGTGGAGAAATACTTCCAAAAAACAAAAAAAATCTGAATTATAATCGATAGATTATAAATTTATGAGAGGATAATTTATTAATATTTGGGAATCTCCTTTTATAGTGAATTATAACCCCATTGGGCGCATCCCACCTTGGTCATATTTTAGGAGGATAATTATACGAGTGTTTTTTCCCTTTTACTAAATTAACAAGGAATACATTTCTTTTCTTTTTCCTTTTTAGAAGCATTCCAATAATCTAAAACCTGTTTCAAATCGATTTTTAATTGATGCATTCATGTCAAAGAATAATATTAATAATTTTGATAAATTAATATTATAATATGATAATGTATTATTAAATTTTCTTATGTGTTGGTTTTCTTGTACTAAAATATCTATTTTCAAAGAAAACATGAAAATTCAGTCATACCAACCCCATTTTATGTAAAATAAAGTTGATGTTAATTATAATTCATAAAAAACCCTTATTGGATATTTTCGATAATGTATCAAGACAGTGATATTGTGTTTTGTTAGTTTTGGTTATGTGATATGTGTTTGAAATAAAAATATCATCTAAAATGAAAATGATGTCTTTTATTCACACTGGACACACCTTGTATCATATTTTTGTTTGGATAAATCCTAAATTTCAAAAAAAGATTAGTTATTATTGTTATAGCTTATCATGGCATGAATAATTTTTTTCAGTTTTGAGAATACATTGAAAATTTTGATCTAAAAAATCAATTTTGATAGAAAACATGAACTTTCTACCAAACTGTTAACAATACTTTCCAGATTGATGTGATCTGGATTTATACATGAAAAAATTAATTAAAAAATTAATTTCAAAGTTAAATGAATGTAATTATTTCTCGATTTTGAAAATTTAAAACACAATTTGAAATAAATTGTCCCTCTTAAAAGAAAATATTCAATTTAAGACATACTTGATACACTGTATATAGAAATACTTTTTTTAATTTATACACATTAAAATAAATTATTTATAATTTTTATTAAATTTAAAAGGTAATTTTAGTATGTTTACTAATATTTTAGTTTTTAATGCATGTTTGGAACTTAAATATCTTTTTTAAATGAAAACATGTATATTTTTTCATATAGGGCACACTAAATGTATAATTTAATTTTGGGTAATTTCTAAACATCATAAATGAATCAGAAATCATTATAGTAGTTTATTAATAAAATTAGAGATCATTTTATTAGTTTTAGGTATTTGACTTCCATTTTGAAATAAAATGTCAATATTAAAATGAAACACACAATCTGAGTCATACAATCCACCCCATGTATCAAATTTATGTGATGATGATTCCAACAACTCAAAAATGAATCGGGGATTGTTTTATTAATGTATAAAAATAATATGATAAATTTTTTATTGTTTTTGACTATGTGAAATGTTTTGGGAGATGAAATGTCACTTTAAAATGAAAACACACACATTCGGTATTATATTCCACAAAATATTTCAGACTAAATTGTGGTGAATTCCCATAATTAAAAATGATGTACTTTAATTTTTAAGGTATCTAGATAATAAGATTATATTTTCATAGATTTGATTATGTGGTATAATCTTAGTACTAAAATTTCAATTTTAAATAAAACTTAAAAACTTTTAGTCATATCATCTATTACATGTGTCAGATAAATGGGAGGTAAATTCCAAAATGTCAGGAAATAATTATGGGTCATTTTTATAAATTATGTATAAAATAAAATTATTTACTTATTTTTTATTATGTGACATGTTTTTTTGAAAGAAAATTTCAATTTGAAATGATTAAAAATTAATTTTCATTCATACCACACAAACTATGTTGCAAATTTGTTTATAGTTGATTCCAACATGCCACAAATTACTGTTGGATAGTTTTTATAATGTATCAATACAATTATATCCCATTCTATATATTTTTATGATGTCACATGAATTTTGAACTAAAATTTCACTTTAATATGAAAACATGCACTATCAGTTATACCACCAATATAGTGCAGTAGATTGATGTATAGATAATTTCTGTACATCAAAAATCAATTTTCTATAATTTTCAAAAAAAAATATAAATTAAATATTAGTTTATTTACTTGTTTATGAGTATGTTGTTCATGTTTGTAACTAAAATTTAATTTTTAAATGAAAATGCATGCCTGGTATTACTAGATTCAGTATGTTTCCGATTGTGTTATATTTAATTTTTGGATATTAAAATTAAATAAAAAATCATTCTCCAAATGTATCAAGATTCACTAAGTCAATTTTTTTATAATATTATTATGTGACACATGTTTTGTTTTGAAATTTAAAATTTAAATAAAAACATCCAATTTATGGTCGTAGCATCCACACTATTATATAGATTTAAATGTGGTTGATTACTATACAAAAAAAAGAATCAAAAATCATTATCATGTAGTTTCAAGACAATAATAGTTTATTTACTCATTGTTGAAATTCAGACATTCATTGTGAGATAAAATGTTACTACATTGAGGGAAATGACTAGCCAAAAATATTTTGAGAAAATGGAATAGGGATGATGATGAAATGTATATAGTTCATCAAATTGGGTTAAGAATAAACTTATATATGTCATAGTTTCATTACCAAATCACCTGCTATAGAAAACTCAATATTTTACGCTTTTATTAGTATGGAAAAAATTTCAATAGAATGTTATAAAAAGTTTTTGGATGTAAAATGGATATCATTTCATAACTTGTAAACATAAAATAAAATAAATAACAAAAACAACATTTGATGGAACAATATTTTTATGTAATAATATGAAATGAAATATTAACAACATCCAAGTCAATTAACCACTAACACAAAGAGCATTCATGATCTCCACAAGAAGACGATAAGAATCTTAGAATATATAATTAACTTTTTGGGGTATTTTCTACCACAATTGAAAACAATAAACTATATACATTGTAGTAACAATGTCATATAAACCATTCAATGCGTATGTCTTAGAGTATAAAGAGACACTACAAAAAAAATGTGGAACTTAATAACCAAAACCCTTCACATTATGGTCCATGAACACCCAACATGTCTCAATTCACAATCATCTGGTCACCCTATCATAAAACCAAATGGGAATATGAAATAATTATAACATTCATTGAGATCATTACGGTGGAAAACACAAAATGGTTTATGTAGTGAGTAAGCTATAGTTCAAAATTGGATTCTACCAACTATTATATGACGTTAAATAATAATTTATTTCAAATATGATAAAATATTAGTACATTAAATGAAGTGTGGATTTTATTTTAGAAATATAGTTCCGTAAATTTAAAAATTATCTATCAAACAAAACCTATAAACCTAACATTTATCTAATTAAAAACTAAACATTTTATTATAAATATTTGAAAACATTTTCAGAAGATATAGTCATATAAAACATGAAATTTATGAAACATCATTGGATATTAGGAAATATAGGATAGTAAATACACTAGAATAAAGGTGTATAACTTAATAAACTAATCAATCAAGTGATAAAATCTATAAAGAAACGAAACATGGGTTTCAAGTAATGACAACGAGTGTTTTTAGGTGCCATGTATCATATATACAGATATCGTTGGTAAAAAAAAGATATGATAGATAGTCCATCATAGAAAATATAGTAATAATATATCATTAATGATAGTCTAGCTTATATCCAGTCACATGGGTCTCAAGAAAACCTGCTTCATGCGCACTTCCTTTCCTGACCATGTGACGGTATCCTAATCCTTAATTTTTTTATTAATTAAACTAGATAGGGTCTGATTCCACTAGAATAGAATATATCAAGGTCACATCACATAACTACCAAGGTTAGGGTGACTAGTCAAAAGAGTTGAGTGATATAATCAAGTTAGAAGGATCACAATAGTGATTCTTATAAATATATAGCTTACAATCATACCCTCGACATTTCAATCATGGTCGCATTCCCTCAAATATCATATCACACCCACTCTCAAGCTTCAGCTAAGTAAATAATAACTTTTTCAACACCCATAAATGGGAATTAAAAGAATCAAGTATGTCATATTAAACAATTATTTCAAGAAAGTGTCATTATATATTTCAAAAAAGGTCAATCAAACATCATTAAAAAAATTGAAAACCTATACATAAATTCAATAGTTAAAAAAGGTATATATTACAAATCGCTTTCACAAAACCACATGGTAATTCCCAATGTTCCCTTAAAAAATTTATTTATTTTTCAATAAAATATGATTGTATTCAAAAAAAGTTTTAAAATATAAACAATACTATCATGATTTCAAAATATGGGCTTACACCCACATTTCATGAGAACAGTTAATTCATTTCAAGTTACTAAGTAAATCCCTTAAAAAAAAGGGTAAAATCAGTAAAAAAGAGTTCTCAGTCATTTCACACATTCAAGAATTTAATAGTCTATGGGGAATATCACATATTTTAACCCCTATCAATAAATTTAAAGTATTTTGCATTAAAAATAGAAACTGAACTTAATCCCTAAATTTACAAATAGTAAACATTTAAAACTCTTTAAATGGGTATTAAAATCAACATAGAATTCAACTATATATAAAACAATGAGAAGGAGCCCTTGTATTAATAAATTTATTTAAATGTGGATCAAAAACGATTTCACAAGGTAATTCGTGATTAATAGTTATAGGACATTTGTTATAAATTGATATATATATATAAATTCTCAGTTAAAGAAGAATTAAAAATAATGGAAAATAAAATAAAATCCTATTTGTAAAAATAAGGAATCCAGCCTTTTTTTTGAGATGTGTCACCTATAATAGTGATCAATGAATAATGGAAGAGTTATCTCAATAGAAGTGATAGGAGATAGTCGATCAAAAATTCATCATCATGAAACTATGATCCCAAGAATGAAAAGGACATTAATACTTCATGGAAGAATTAATTAAAACAATAAGTGTGATCAATGTATGAGGTGACAAGAACATTCAAAAATTGGATAACCACTTTGATCATAACTTTTATCCACAATGAGTTGAGGTTAGGAGATCCAACATACCTCTAGAGGGATCCCAAAAGCCAATGAATCAAATTAAGTCCATGTGGGAGGATTTTATGATCAATTGGGGGGATTCAAGATTTTAATTATGCTTTTATGTGCATTAAAATCTTTTTTCAAGGATTCCAATGGATGGTCTCATGGTTATTACTAATTTTTCACCAATTATAAACCTCTTTATTGGTTTCTAGAAATGTTACATGGTTAGCATGAATGGTTTGTTTAACAATGTCAAAATCATGGAAACCTTTATATTAATGCCGCATAATTTGGATATTTGGTATGTATAACCCTGCACCAACATTGTGAACCAACTTAGGCTACATGAAAGGTAGAATGGTTGTCATGCATGTTCTGTAAAAATGTTCTCCAATCATTTAGAGGCCTATAAAACCTTCCAAGAACTATAATAAAATGACATAAATAACCCGTGAAGAGATTAAATCAATGTATAATAAAATCAAATGGTCAAAGAACATAAAATTATGTAATAGGATGTCACAAAATCCCCACCATATGACTTTCTATCCACCAAAATCATCCAATGTGAATAATATAACAAGAGCATAAAACATAAATCCCTCACTCATCTTGTTAGCTGAACAGTCCATAGTCTAGAAGAGAGACTCACACAAAAGATAAGAACACACACACAACCCCACAATAAACAAACCATGACCATCACATATCTCTAAACAATATAAATATTGGAAAACTAACTAATATCTCCCTATCATTTAATGATTCAGCAAAATTATATAACATTGAAAAATCATGAACCTTCAATCCAAAGAATATTATTCATCCCATTTCTATTAATATTAATATATGGACGAACATTGAAAACATTAATGTATTAGAATATCCAAAAATAAAAAAATTTATATAAGAAAAAAATCTCTCATGGTCCATATTTGAAAAAAAATCTACATGACATGGTGTCGAACTGACAAGTATTTCTACCCTTTGAATGAACTTGAAAATAACCTTGGATTTTGTACACCACGACTCACACCTCAATGATATCATCAGATTACACACCAACACCTCTTATTTTCTGGTCTATTAAGGAATCACGTTGTCCTAGTTACCCAATTACTTTCCTAAAGACTATCCAAGTCCATCCATAAATTGTTCAAAAATCAATTTTAGTTAACAACTAGGAACTACACTCTCACAATGGATACCATTCATCACATCAATATTTAACTCTAAACATCAAGTAAAAACAATATAATAACAAGTAATATTAATAAAACAAAATATTATATAACAATGTCTGTTGGAATAATTCTATAGAAGGAATCATAAAGAATTTATAAAATAAGAACACCCATAAATCAAGATTTTTCAATGAATATGTTTGTAATCCATCACTATGAGCACAATGAACATCAATGAAGTAATTTTTTTCAAAAATATACTTCGAAATCAAGAGTTTACATAAATAAGGAACAACTAAAAAGGTCTCAAGAAAATGAAACCATATTGATTAAAAAAATGTTCAAAATATATCCTTGAAAAAGGTCTAATGAGATCCCACTATGATCGTCAAAACAAAGTGTTACTAAAACAGGCAAGCTGAAATAATGATAAAATCAATCATTTTACACTTTGATGTCGAAAACATCAAGGTGTATCAATATCAACTGTATCTGAAACCTCACCCCACTCTGTGAAAAGAATAACTCCATGTCAGATTGTGGGAGACTTATTATCTTTATATATCTAATACCCCATAGATAAGATATGGTGATCCCTTATAGAAATATACCTTACTCGTCTCCGAACTGACATAACCTCTCAAGGTTACATAAATAACCACAATTTTTACAAACTCTTATATCTTTAAAACACAGCTTATAAGGATGACCGTGTGTTCAACACATTAAGCACATGCAATACCTCTTATTTTATCGATAGGGCATTCCTTCCATGACCATTTATGAAGAATTTTTCTTTTTATTTACTTTTTCTAGATAATCTTCAACTCAAAGCTCTTTTCAAGAATCTCTAGTTAAGAGGTCAACTAGTCCACATGCATGGAAGATACAAGGGATGAGTGAAGAAATATTCTAAAATAGATACTCTTATGGAAATCATATGACCAGCCTTGAATTTATTACAAATTAATTGAATATTTTTTATATAAGAATATACATCATAAAATCGAAAATAATGATAAAGCTCATTTCATTGGGAAATTCGGTATATTATATATAAACATAAAAATAACCAGTGCATTGAAACTATTGAAAAATTCCTTAATATAATATTTTTTTTCACAATTATTAAAAATAAATGAGATAACCTGGGGGCATACATAAGAAATGGGGTAGCTATAAATCCCTATAATGAAATAAAAATTACATAAGATGATAAATTTACTATATATTAGAAAAAATCCATTTCAATAGTATATAAAATGGGTGAAAATAATATTTATGAACAATAAATAATTATATAATAATATAACATAATGGAAACCAGGAAATGTCAAATCAACATTAAACAAGAAATCATAAAAATTGGTCAAGAATAACAACTAAGACATACTAACATGGTGAAAAATTCCCATAATAAATTATTTTTACTCCCCAATCCCATAAATTTTATCTCATTGAACTCAAAAATTACACAATCCATTAAAAAACTATATAATTCTTCTCTCACCCTTGACATTCAAATTATGTACATGTATATGTGTGCCATATAGATCGTTCATCATAATGTTTAATTTCAGAAATTTCAAACCGATGGTCATGGGGTGTGCATTCTAAAAATTTATTATTACAATAAATTAAGGATTTGTAAATCTCTATGAATAACCTTGAGTTGAAATTTTGGTGGAAATTCAGGAATCAATTTTTTCCAAAAATATTCACAGTGAAGATTCAACTACATAAAATAAATACAAAAAAATTAATAAAATGGCTTAATGAGAGAGAGATGGGACTCTAGTAATTTTTATATCAAAAGGAAAGTAAAAGGTATATGTAAAAACATATTCCTACATCAGGAATTGGAAATAAATAGGCCTTAAATTGAGAAGATGTTTGAAAAAGGATCTGAAGGAGAGAATCCCTTGCTAAGTTTTGATATAGTAATGGATAAGGTAAATTATATAACGAGAGAGGCTAAATGATATATAATTGTTAGTAATTTTTTTATTGTGTATAGTTCATTATAATGTCATTAAAACCGAACCAATTGAAATTTAAAAGGCTAAATAAAAATAAGGTTCTTGTATTTAAAAAAAGATAGATATATCCATTAACATGAAAGGGTGATACTCAAACCATGGGAGGATAGCTCATGGTACCTTGGGAGAACACTATAATAGGGATAGGAGAGTAAAGGAGTGCTTCAAGATTTATGGTGATGAGTAATTATAGAACTTCGTGGTTCAGATAATGAACCCATTAATTTATGTTTCTTATGTATGTAATGTGATTGAATTTTTATTGTGAAGGATTAGAGGAGTTTTGTCATGTTTTATTCTGATTTTATGGAGATTAATTTTTTGAGTATGGTATGTAGAAACTATGATAAACATTCCAGAAAAATGTACAATTGAAACAGTGGTCACTACTTAGTCACTCATTTTGGGACATGGTTTGGCCAAACTGTGAGGCCAATAAGAGGATACCTTGAAAGTGTGGACAATAGTATTTAGCATGTTTTGTGAATGTTTTTTTTAATATGAGATCCAACCATTCTCTATGTGTTTTAAGTTAGGGGCTAGAAAACGTTTATAACAAATTTATTTACCATGATCCTTAACTTTAGACCATTAAAAAAATATCCAAAAATTATAGATCTCACATAGTCTACACCATTAATGGATCATTTTCCCATTTTGTACACTAACATGATATCTAATTATACCAAGGGTTTTCGTGACCCTTCCTATTGATTTGAGAGTAACCCAATTGTATTTTTAAGTACATTAGAGGGCTGCATTCCTTGGTAAGTGGTCGTTCTTGGTGTGTTTCCATAGTTTTATTATTATTGTTTCTCTTATATTAATGAATATAATAATTTTGGAAAATATTAATGTTGTTTGAAATAAACAAGGATGATGCATGGTTTTTTAGATAACTGGAAAAAAATCTAAGTATGTTTTAATGAATTTCAATCAAGTGCATTGAATAAATTCTGTAATTTATTTTATTCAACTATATTGTGAGGCAAGTTGCTTCACTCTCCACTCTTGTTAGTTAGAACTCATAGTCTTTAATTACATTGATCATATTGAATGAAGTGAATTATGAAATTAATTTGAAAATATTGATGCTAACCCACATTATTAATGGATTGTGAAATTAGTAGAAAATGATTTTTTCGTGGGAAGTTATTTTGGTTGATGATTTTAAAATAGAAATTTAAAAATGGGGGTTTGTTTTGATTCATTATAAAATGTTTATAAAAAGTTTTTCAATAATATTATTTTTTTATCAAAATTGTTTGGAATAATTGGGTTGTCATGGAATTTGAAATAAATAGTTGGTGTGTGTTTATCTTCATTTACATGAAATTATGGTTGGGGAATGATACATTTGGGAACCTATTATATGTTTACCTAGTGATGACTTTCTATATCGATTAGATACCTTTCATGGATATGGAACATACACCTGGTAATGTATGTTTGGATGTGTGGGATGTAATGAGTGACGCCAAATTAATTTTTAAATGGTATGAAATACTTGACTGGTAAAATCCCATGGTAAAGTATTATTCTATGAAATGGATTTGGTTTTGATATAAATTAATTTATGTTATTTTATATAATTTATTTATATATAAATGGGTTGAAATTTCTTATCCAAGTGACATGATTAGTGAATTCGATGGGTAAACCTACTAAGTTTTATACACACCCCCTTGTTGGGAAATTTGGTGCATTTTGAGATGTTATATATCAAGACACATGTAAACAAAATGTATCAAAATTATTTAGTGATGTATTATGATACAATAGGAATATGTTGTAGTGTTGGATCTTGGATCATGTTGGAAGCTAGGGAGTTTGGGTATTTTTTTTAATTTTTTTTTTGTTTCTTCTGTTCTACTCAAATAAAATTTTTTTTTATCTATTTGATATTTATTATATTGTTCTCATGCATAATTTAGTGTTAGTTTGTTAATGGTTATCATAGAAATGTAATTTCGTTTTCAAAGGAAAAAAATATTACCCCAATTATTTTGAATCCATTTGAATTATTTCCATCCCCCGGTGTCTTGGGGATATCATCCAAGGATATGTAATGTCCCTCCTCCTCTTCCCGAGATACTGGGTGATGGGTGGGATGTAACAAATTGTATCATTATTAGTCATACAAAATATCATTATTGGGTAATAGGTATCAGTTCTATCATATATGAGGTTGAAAATATTTCCAGTTAAGTCCTTCTATAAGGTTGGTAGTTTGGAGTAGGATAGTCATGTTTTGAAATGTATTGGATATAGAGGCATGGCTAACCTATTTATGTAAAACATCAAGTTACCAGGGATATGGGGTACATTAGTGTTTTGAGACACTTTTATGAGTTTTTGCCTCATCATTATTGGTTTAGATAATTAGAAGTATATGAAATTATTGAACCCTCTAGAGAATTAGTTGAACTCATATTTTGATAATCCTATTTATGCTCAATTATAGTTTGATAATCCCTATATTGATTAATGATTAATGACTTATTTCAGTATTTCTGTACACCATGCACATATTCATATATAATAATATTTACATTATCTTCAGAGAATTCGGTTACTGGATGGATATATATTCTAACATAACCCATTCTGCCAATAGAATGCTTAAACAGACAAGTGGTCACCATTACAGAACAAAGATACCGATTTATAAAGTCCACCATTATGTATAAGGTCACTAATACATCAAGTCCACCGGTACAACAAGTCTACTGTTATGTGAAGGTCACCGATACAGACAAGTCATTGTTATGCAAGCCTAATGTTACAGACAAGTTACTGATGGAAGTCTACCGATACACCAAGGAAGCTACATGTACATGAAGGCTACCGTTAAAAGAAAGGTCACCAGTACATTATGTCTACCGCTACCGATCAAGTCTATCGATAGACATGAAGTCTACTGATATAAAGGCTACTGTTACACAAGAAGTTACAGACACAAGAGGATTCCGATACAAAGACGTACCATGACACAAGGCTACCGATATCCAAAGCTACCGTTCCAGAGAATCTGATGCTTCCTTAATTTCATTATATTTGTTTAATCTAACCAACTGTCATATTAGGTATATTTTAACTCTCTGTCATTTATTTAATGAAGGTTGTTGGATGTCAGGGAACCGTACCTCAAACCTGCAAAAAGAAATCATTTCTTTTTCCAGAGCTCATGCCATAAATATAAGATGTCCCTATTGATGCAAGAGAAACAAGATACATACAGTAGTGATCTACAAGTGACATACACAAGAAGAGATAATACAGATATACATGCACGACCATGAAGACACAGAATCTCATACACACTCACGCTTACTCAAGAAGAGCTCTTTACATTCACGAAGATTTTGAAGAACTTCATCGACTACATTTTCACTGTCTCTGAACCTGGATGTCAAACAGATGACACTCTGTTGTCCAGAAAAAAACCATAAGAGGACTCAAAACCATTTCTGATCAATCCAAAGGAGTCCAGAGCTACAGTTCAATAACTAGAGCCATTCTAAATTTTATATCTTGCTCAGGGATTTATTATTTACATTACGAGAAGTGTGTGTCATCAGTTTTAATTTACACATACACTGTCTCTTGAACCTTAACTGGAGGATCGGTAAATCCTCATTCAAACTCCTTACATCTTCTATTTCCCACGTAGAACTGTGGTAGAGGTCGTGTGTGACCTGGACAAATGTATTTGCTGTTGTTTTTTGTTTCCCATGTAGAACTGTGGTAGAAGTCTTTGACCTGGACAGTTGTAAACTGTTGTGAACCCCAATCCAGGGTGTGGATCAAATTTATATAATATATTGAGAGGACAAAGTCTCATATTGAGTCTGAACCTCATGGTTATACATGTTATTCTTTGTTTAGTTTTATCTAATACCTTTTATTCCATTGTTATGTGCTTTAAAATTTAAACTTTTTTTCAAAGTTACTCTGATAATTGAATTAACAAGTGTTAACCTTATTTGTAAATCATTACGTTAGTCGCAAAAGCTAATTTGATCTTATGATTAGATTAACTGGGAATTAATCAATATCTTGAGAACCTAACTGATTGTTTTCTTTAGATCAAATTCACTATAGTTCAATTATTATTTTAAATCGGGGGACTTTAGAAAAGGATTATAAAAAGAAATTTTAATTGTAACTCAATTCACCCCCCTCTTGAGTGTCCACTCCGACCAACATTTGGTATCAAAGGTTTTTAAAATATTTTCTGAAGTACTCTGTTTTTCAACTGTGATTTTAGTTGTATTTTAAACTTCTTAAAATTTCTGTTATTTCTAAATTTTTATCTCTTTAAATTTTTAGTTTTAACCTAGTTATCATGGATAACATACTTGAAGTTGTTGCTACTAATAGACCAACATTTTTCAATGGAAACAACTATGCTCATTGGAAGATTAAGATAAAAATTCATTTAGAAAGCATGGGTTTTGATATTTGGACTGCAATAGAATCATAATATAAAATTCCCACTACTGTTAGATGTAACGACCCAAAGTATTCCAATAGAAAATTCCCTTCTTATATCTATATCATAAAAACTCAAAATAATGAAATACTAAGTGATAAGTGACCTTTAAACATAATTTTATCACCCCTATGTTTGTAGTTTTAAAAATCCGACATACACAGTTGTGCTCAAGATAGTTTTTGGTGTCTAATGAAACAAAAATAATTTTTTGTGAATAGTAACCTACCCTTATGAACAGTAACCTACCCTTATGAATAGTAATGTGACCCTTATGAATAGTAAATAAGAGTAATATTACCTATGAATAATAAAATAAAATTTAGACCTCATAGAAAGTGATAATTTGACCTTAGTAAACGTTTTTGGTATTTTATAAGTCATAAATAATTAATTATAACTAATTAATTAATTTAAAAGAATATGTATTCCCATGTAATGTATTCAAAAAGTATTGAATCAATTTCTAATAGTTTTTAGATAATTTTATAAGACCCTACGTAATTTTTGAAAGAACTATAAAATCATTTTTAATCTTAAAAACTGTTTTTTTAAGTAAATTATGATTTTATTTAAATATTAAATTAATAATATTTAGAAAATTATTTTTGAAAAATGGACTTCATTTGTGGATTCTACATGTCAAAAAATGGTTGGGGTTAATTTTTGGGAATTTTCTGAGCTACTTGAATTTTTTATGAATAGTGGAATCCGATAATTCACAATAAAAGCTAAATAATATATTAATTGAGTCATTGATGATGTTATTCTGATATAAGACCACTTGTTTCGGTATTAGATTATAAAATTAATATTATTGGTCATCCAAGACTCACTATTACTTGTCTTTGTTGAAATTAATAAACTAATCAATTTTATATTAAGGAAACCCCTATCCCCTCCACTATAAAACCCACCCTTCACTCCCTCTTTTCCTCACACCTCTCAATCTCCAAGCCTTCTCTAAACTCGGCCCAAAAACCTTCCATAGCTCATCCCCCACGTCCAAAAGCTGCTGGTCTCATCAAAATACCAATCCTAGCTTCCTTAAAGAGGATCTCAAGAGAAGTATTCTAAAGGTAATTTCTCTCTCTCTTCTCCTTTAATTTCCTTTCAAGTTCAAGTTCCTTTCTTGATCTCTCCCTACATATATTCATCCAAATTGTTTTTTAAATCCATTATTATATATATACTATAATAATATGATTCTAATGTTATATTATATCACCCCACACCCTTTCCCTCGTCCATTTATTTTATTAAAGAGATCGTTGTTCATGTGGTGATAATTTATCACCTTCAAAAACGACATGTTCTCTTCTTCCATTTCTACCTTCAAATATGGTCATGAAACCATTTTTATGGTTGAACAAGAATATTTAATGTATTATGTTCTATTTTTAGTTCTGTAAATATCTTATGGCCATATTACTAAGTTAAATGTTAAAACGAGTTCGTTGTGATCCAAAAACCGCTCAAATTAACCCAAATAATCTTCATTTAATTATTATCTAATGATTCATCCACATGGATATAATATAACTCATTATAAAATCATTCAAGCTTCTATAATATAATTAATTACATGTAATATCAGTTTTGGATGTTCACCCGTGATCTACCCAAACATCAAATTAAGAATACAAGTGGACTGCTCAAGAAAACCATGAAAACGAACATCCCCGAACTATGTTGTTAAACTCTATAAGTCATCCAAAGAAACATAATATGAAATAATGAAACCATATTGAACCCAATTAATGTATAAAAGGTTATGGAACTTCTAATTAACGAATATAATGTTATTATACAATACATTAAAGAGAAGGAGGCATTCGAGTACAAGGTAAGGGGAAATATCGAACCCAATTTTCTTCCTTCGGGTTCTCCCTCTTTCACTCCATTTTTGATATGGTTACTCATCAAAGATCATTTTTTCATCATTTACTTTACTTTTCTTGGATATACATGTTTTTCACTGGTTTTTATGTCCATAAAAATGTTTTCCGAAAGAACTCTTCTTTCAAGATCTCACATTTTACCTCTCATTCAAGGTTGATGGTTCTTGTATCAAGTATGTTGTTCCCACTTTATTTTGGGAACCCAAAGCTTATGAATGTGTTATTATGAGATGAAACCCATTCCTTTACATGGGTTATTTATGTACATGTTTGATATGTGTTCTATGTGGCAATCATGATAATGATAATGTTATGATGTGACGGGTGCGCCCATAATTATATAGCGCTCCAATGCATTGGGTAAAGTGATGAATCTCATGAGTAAATGTGAAATGATGTGTGAACATTATTCTAGATTTGTTCACAAGTATGTGTGGTAGTTAACTACTAAGACATGATGTTTCATTTTTATGCATTGCCACATTTCAAGTCTTTTACTTATTCTCCTCTCATGATCATGATCTTTTGCCTATGTTATGATTATGCTCACCCCATGATGTATTATTCTTATCTATCCTATTACTGGGATTTTAGCTCACCCCTTTTTATGTATTTCCTCAGGTGGCTACATGTACTAAGGAGAGGGCAAGTGCCACTAAGAAGCTAGTGAAGAAGAAATTAAATAAATGTTTATTCTTGATGTTGTATTTTTTATGTATTGTCCTAGTTTGCCAGAGACACTAAACCTCTAGATCCTCCATGTGTAATACTGTTTATCTTTGAAATGATGCAATAGTAAAGTAAGAAAAGTCTGGGTTGCTATATTAGATCTACTTGGAGTTAAGCTACTAAGAAAGCTTACAATAATAATTGCAAAGCTATGAATGATCTATATTATGCCTTAGGATATGAGGAACATAATAGAATATCTTCTTGTAAGACTGCATATGAAATTTGGGATACATTAGGTGTTTCTCATTAAGGAACAACTAATGTTAAGGAAATGAGATTGAACACATATACTATTTAATATGATAATTTTATGATGAAGCCTGATGAACCCATTTCTGATATGTATCTCAGCTGTAACAAAATTTTCAATACAATGATCTCACTGGTAAATGATGTTCCATCAAAGGATCATATAATGAGAATTTTGAGATGCCTACCTGAAAGATGGAGGGGCACTTCTGTTTCAATCAGGGAAACTTGTGATATTGGTGAACTACCAGTCAAGGAACATATGGGTAAGTTGATATTGTATGAAGAAGAACTTAAGGTAAACAAATAAGAATAAGATGAACCAAAAAAGGAATTCAGTTGACTTCAAGACATCTACTTCAATGAATAAGGATAAAGAGAAACTTCAAGCTATAAGTGATAGCTCAAGCTGTGATGAAAGTGAAAGTGCATATGAAAGTGATGCAGAAATGGCTCACATAGCCCGAAGATTTATGAAGTTTTATAGGAAGAAGATGTTTTTCAGAAAATCAAATTACAAAGGTAAGTATGAAAAAAGGGACACTGTAAAAAGGACTGGAAGAAATCTGACAAATCTGATGAAATTTTCTTCTATGAATGCAAAAGAAAAGGACATATAAAAGCAGACTTTCCAAAGCTAAAATACAAGAATAAATATGAGTATAAGGATAATAAGTATAAGATATCCATGAAGGTTATATGGAGTGCTTATGAGTATATCTCAAGTGAATCTAAAGCTTATGAGACTAAAAGCAGAAATAAGGCAAACATGTGTTTTATGAAAAACACTACTGAGGTAACATCTGAAACTCCAGATTTAAATACATATTATTCTGGAGATGATTTTGATTCTGAAAATATGTCAAAATATGAACTATTTGAATACTGTGAAATGTTGGATGAATCCTGTAATGAGATAAAAGACAAATACAAAGGATTAATGAAACAGTATGCTTTAACTGTTAAACATAAATCTGATCATGACATAGAAGTGGAAAAGAATTATCAGTTACATAAAGAAAACACTGAACTGAAATTGTCAAATGAGCAACTTAGGAAGGATTTAGAAAAGCTCATAAATGGAAAAGATACTCTTGCTCAAATTCTAGGTAAGCAGATTGCACCTAGATATACTACTGGTATAGGATACCAACCTGGACAAAGAAAAAAAACCAAAACAAGATTTATTCCTAAATCGGGAAAAAATGTAGATTGTTTTAGTTCTGGAAGTCCATATGCTTCAACTAGTTATATTCATAGTTAGAGATATAATAAGGTTTATCTGTCTAAATCTGTTGATTCTGCAAATCTTATGATACCCATAACACAAATTTGGGTACCAAAAGTTTTATTATCTAACCTGTCTGGACCCAAGAAAATCTGGGTACCAAAATCATTTCTTATCTAAATCTATTTTGTAGAGATACTTCTTAAAGAGCTCCTGTAGAAAGACTTGGTACTTGGATAGTAGATGTTCAAGACATATGTTAGGGACTTCTCATGCTTTAAAAGCTTAGTCAGAGTTGATGGAGGTTTTTTCACCTTTGATGATAATTCTAAAGGGAAAATCATCGGCTTAGGCCAGATTGGTAACACTGACTTAGTATTAATTTTTAAAGTTCTATTTGTTGATGGACTTAAGTATAATTTACTATGTATTTCTCAGTAATGTGATGTTGTTTTTAATGTTAAATTTGAAAATGATTCTTGCAATGTTTTTAATTATAATAATGCTTTAGTATTTTATGCCTTGCGTAATGAAAATGTCTATGCTTTTGATTTCAATTCTTTAGCTATGCAAAATATTACGTGATTAAATTCTTTTCATAAAGAGTCTTGGCTTTGGCATAGAAGATTAGGACACTGCAATGTACATTCACTTAGAAAACATACTATGAAGAACTTAGTTAGAGACCTACCAAAACTTGAATTCCTAGTAGATAAAGATTGTAATCCCTGTCAAAAGGGAAAGAAACATAAAGTTTATTTTAAATCAAATAATGAAGTGTCAACTTCCCAACCTCTCGAGTTGGTTCACATGGATTTTTTTAGACCTTCTAGAGTTTATAGTTTAAATGGGAAGGACTATGTCTATGTTATAGTAGATGACTATTCTAGGTATACATGTGTATATTTTCTAGCTCACAAAAGAAAAGCTTGTTCTTACTTTGTTAAATATTACACGTCTATAGAGAACCTTATTGGAATTAAGATTAAAACCACGAGAAGTGATCATGGTCGTGAGTTTGAAAATCATGAGTTTGAATCCTACTGCTCACATAATAGCTATAGTCACAATTTCTCTTCCCCTAGGACACCTCAGAAAAATGGTGTAGTTGAAAGGAGGAATAGAACCATTCATGAAATTTTCAGAACTGTGCTCAATGAGTATGACCTACAAATTTATTTTTTGGCTGAAGCTTTCAATACATATTGTTATATTATCAATAAATTCTTGATCATACTTGTTCTTATGAAGTCCCTTTATGAGTTGTGGAACCATAGGAAACATAAGGTTAACTACTTCAGAGTTTTTGGTTGCAATGTATTTATTCTTAATACCAAAGACAATCTTGACAAGTTTGCATCCAAGAGTGGTGAAAGAATTTTCCTAGGTTACTCTATTTCTTGTAAATCCTATAGAGTTTTCAATAACAGAACCAAATGTGTGGAGGAATCTGTTCACATCAAATTTGATGAAACTAATCCACATTAACCTAAGACCTCTCTTGAAAATCTTGAAGATGATCTCTCTTTTTTGAACCTTAATGATAATGATAGTGGACCTGTAGTTAAAAAATCCAGTTCTAGAAATTTTCTAGAACTTACTTATGTTGATTCCCAACCTCTTAATGAACCTGAAATCTCTAGCCCTACCTTTTCGAAACCAACTAGGTCTCTAAATAACCATCCTTTAGATGTTGTTGTAGGTAATCTAGATAGAGGAACACAGACTAGAGCTTCTCTATGAAATCATTTTGAACATCAAGCGTTTTATTCAAAGTTAGAACCTAAAAATATCAATGATTCTATCAATGATGAATTTTGAGTAATGGCTATACATGAAGAACTAAATCAATATGAAAGAAATATAGAATTGGAATTAGTAAAAAGACCTAAAGACACTTTAACCATAGGCAGAAAGTGGGTTTTTAGAAACAATGTTGATGAATCTGGAAACATCATTAGAAACAAAGCTAGACTAGTTGCACAAGGTTCCAATCAAGAAGAATGAATTGACTATGAGGAAACCTTTTCACCTTTAGCTAGATTAGAGGCAATTAGGATCTTACTTGCCTTTGCATCACATCTGAATTTCATGTTATATCAAATGGATTTGAAAAGTTCTTTTCTAAATGGTTTTATTATTGAAGATATTTTTGTAGAACAACCACCTGGTTTCTCAAATCCTCACTTTCAAAATCATGCTTTTAAACATTATAAAACCTTATATGGTTTAAAACAAGCTCCAAGAGCTTGGTATGAAAGAATTACAAATTTCATTATTTCAAAAGTATTTACAAAAGGAATTTCTGAACCTACTCTTTTTATAAAAATAATGCCAAAAGCTATTTTAATAGTACAGATATATGTTGATGATATTATTTTTTGATCTTCTAAAAACACTCTATGTACTGAATTTTCAAAGGTTATGAAAAATGAGTTTGAAATGAGCTTAATGGGAGAGCTTAAGTACTTTCTTGGATTTCAAATCTTTCAGACTAAAGATGGTATTATTTTAAATCAAATTAAATATACTAAGGATTTATTAAAACGTTTTTGTTTTGATAGTATTAAGTGGATTTATACACCTATGAGTACCACTTGTAAATTATATATTGATGAAACTGGGAAACCAGTAGATCAAAAAAATTATAGAGGTATGATTGGGAGTTTACTTTATCTTATTGCTAGTCAGCCTGATATTATGATTAGGGTATGTATGTGTGCTACATTTTAAGATAACACTAAAGAAATACACTTACTTGCTGTTAAAATTATTTTCAAATATCTTAAATATACTGCTAATTTGGGACTATTTTACCCAAAAGGACAATCATTTGATATGATAAGTTATTCAGATTCTGACATTGCTGGATGCAAGTTAGATAGAAAGATAAAATATGGAACATTTCATTTACTTGGAAATTCCCTATTATCATGGTGTAATAAGAAACAGAACTCGGTTGCATTATCTATTGCTGAAGCAGGGTATATAGCTGCTGGTAGTTACTGTTCACTGATTCTGTGGATGAAACACACTTTATTGAACTATGGATTTGATTTTAAACATGTTTCAATTAACTGTGATAACACTAGTGCGATCAAAATCTAAAATAACCCTGTGTCTCACTCTAGAACCAAACACATTGATGTTAGACACCACTTTCTAAGAGATCACTATCAAATAGGTGATATAACTCATGAATTTATAGGCACTGGACTCCATTTTGCTGATATTTTCACTAAGCCATTAAGTTCAGAAAGATTAAGTTTCATTAGACACAAATTAGGAATGCTAACTTACTCTTAAAACCATTAAGATAAACCTCACTGTTAGGATAAACCTCACTTTTAGGATAGACCTCACCGTTAGGATAAACCTCACTGTTAGGATAAACCTCACCGTTAGGATTATCATCACCATTAGGATAAACCTCACAGTTAGGATAATCCTCACCATTAGGAGAATCCTCACCGTTAGGATAAAACTCACTGTTAGGACAAACCTCACTGTTAGGACAAACATCACCATTAGGATAAACCTCACCGTTAGGATAGACCTCACAGTTTAAGGACACCTCACTGGTACATCTCTCGCGCTGTTTTAAAATTTCTGTATTAAGGCCGAGACATCGAACAATTTTTAATATGAGATTTATTTTATATGTGAATCCTAAATGATATTAAACCAAACCCGAGACATCACTCAATCACTATGAACCCGCCTGTTCGAATCCCTCCTACTTAAAACCTATCAAGCTCGCAAAACCCTAAGCCTCAGAATCTGAAATGGCCCGTGTGAAGCGACCCTCAGTGGATGAAGGGAGTTATGCACCGAAAGCTAAAAAGCAGAAAGTAACCAATGATGGTTCTAGTGGAAGCAGTAGAGGTGTTGTTCTAAATAATCCTATGAATCCGCATTTATCGAAGTGAGAAATTGTAGTGGAAAAGGAGTTATGTACGGAATGGCTGTTGGAAAGTAAGTCCTTGATTATGAATATTTTACAAGAGCAAGGATGGATCGAATTCTTCATGAACAATAATTGACCATATTATCCAGTACTGGTAAATGAGTTCTATGAGTTTGTCTTTTTTGAGACATCAGAAGAGGAGAATAGGATGATTTCATTTTTGAATGGTCAAAAGTTTTCGTTTTCATCTGTTGAATGAGATGAGGACCTTAGAGTTCCTCATAGAGGTGATTAGGGATTTTATTCAAAATCCATTCCTACTGATAGTGACTTTTTCAAATATGAGGATGCCCTGTTAGAATTGAAAAGAAATTGAAATCCTAGAAAGATCATTGCTGCAGAAATGGCCGGGGAGGATAAACTACTTTTTAAGTTCATTCAGCATGTGATTAGTCCAAGGAGAGGAGATTTTTCTGCCCTCAGATTTCAGGATATTTATTTGTTGTATCTATTAAATCATGGAGTAAAGGTGAATTTTTGCAGATTTCTAATGATTCAGATTGAGGATATGACTAGACCAAAGTCTAAGTCCAATGCACTATTCTTTTCTAAGTTTATTTCTATTCAGTTGAAGGAAAAGAAGCTAGCTGGACCTTAGGTTGAAACTGTTGTGGTTAAGGATAATTTTTTCATCACTAGGACTATTTGGATGTTTATGAATGTTAGCTAGAACCCTTGGAAAAAATCATGGGTTAATGATAAAGGTAAATTCTATGACAAGTACACTCATGTAGACCATCCTTCTATACCAAAGGATGCGAGGGATCCTGGTCTTGGCCCAGATGAGCCAGAACCGGTCTATAGTGATAATGAGGCTGAAACTGAGGAGGGAGAGACGTCAGTTCAGGAAGGAGGAGACCCAGATTTACCTCCTATTATGTGCATCAAAATAATTCGTATGGAGCAGATAGCCCTCCAAAATAACTACGAAGGAGAGGAACTGTTCTTAAGGATAGTGATACTGAGCCCACTGAAGAAGAAGAAGAAGAAGAAGAATATCAGAATGATGTCATGGACACCTCTGAAGAGGATGAAGCAACCAAATCCAATCATTTTTTCATGGAGAAAAAGAGGTTGCTGCTGAAGTAGATGATGAGGAAAATGAAAAATAAGAGCTCAGTTTGAGCCCTCTGATTGATAATACATACACGATTGTGCGTGTTCAGACAGTAGAAGTGGCATATACTTCCATTGATGAGAGAGTGATTGATGAATTAGTAAAGGATAGGAATAACCCTGCTATTTAACTGTTAGAGGAAATGGTTGTTTCATCTGCTGAATATTCAGAGGAGGTTGTAGAGTTACCTCGAGCAGAACAGTCGGAGGAGATTCCTCAGGAGAATGGTCTAAGTGAGGTGGAGAATCTTGGTACAGTTTCTGTGTTGTATGACATCGAAGGTTGGTCATCATATCCAGGATATATGGTACATGGACTCATTTATGGAGATTCTCATGAGGATGACCAGCCCCAAAGGGATTCACTTATCCTACCTGTGTTGGCTGAAAATTTGGCAACCAAGGAGGACCATGATTCATTAAAGGCTAAAATGAAAGAAGCATTGAGAGAGTCAGTGAAAGATTTGAAGAAATTCTTGACTGATGAAATGAGGTATGTGGAGAAATCCCTGGAGCTATCTCTAGGATGTGCTTTGTCTAGTCCTGTGAATGAAATGATGGATGATGTTAAAGTATTCCATACTCAAATTGAGAATTGGACAAGAGCTGTGGTTGCTCTAAGACAATCAATTTCTTCATTGACTGCCATGAACAGTCCTCAAACCCAAATGAATACTGATATCAGATATATAAAAGATGTAGTCAAGCAATTTGTGCAAGTATTTGTGGCTTTTAAGACATCAGTCAAAGAACATTTGAACAGTCAAGATGCACATGTTCAGAAAGTGGTTAGTAATTTGACACAGTATTTCAAAGATACATTAGGTTTCTTAGTAAAACCCCTTCCCTCATCTAGCTCCACTGTGAACATTGACCAGATCAGAACTGTGATCCAGGAAGAGTTGGCTAAGGCCAGTACTAGTGGCACCTTGGATACTTAGATCCTTGCTACCACTAGGGAAGTTAGAAGTTTTGTTCGTGATCACCTACGGGATACTACTACTTCTCAAGAGGCCATTAAAAATAAGGTGGATGCTTACTTTGAGAATGTCTATACCAAGAATAAAATGACCAACCATTTCATGCTCTTGATAGAGAATATGATGTTTCCTCCAGTGACTTATGTTTTTAGAGAACAGGTTCGTAAGCTCAGGGAGCTTACTCTTGCCTTGGATAAATTCATTGAAAATCGAGATGATTTTGTGACAGCAATGGAGAGATGAGGTAGTATTATTATGGATTTCAAGAACCTGTTACTACTGTTCTTGCATGTGGATGTCAGACATGTGATTGTACCTCCTGCTCTTCCTGCCTCTGCCTCTGGGAGTACACCTCAGTTGACTCTAGTTCAGGCTATTCGAAGCTTGACACCTATGATCCCACAGAGGAGCACATATATCAGATCTGGTGCAGTTTTAGTGGCTGACCCTCCAGTTGTTCTTTGAGCTATTCACAAGCCATCTACTCAATCTGAATCTGCACCCACTTTTGGTCCTAAGGAAAAGACTCATGTTCAAGAGGAAGATTGAGTGATTATGGATGTTTTTGATAGTATTCACTTGTATTTTTGTACTACTGACTTTATCAGTTTATACCTTTTCTGATTTCATGTAAATTTACTCTTACATTCTCCACATTACTATGTTTCTTTGTAATCTGTTCTCTTTTAGTATCTACATTTCACTGATTCTACCCTAATTTTTGTTAATCAAAAAGGTGGAGAAAAATGAGAACTTTGTTTTAATGTTTTTTTTGGAAATTCTTCCTCTGAAACCATTTTATTTTTCATAATACTTTTCCATAAGTTGTGATTATAAAAAAGGTGGAGATTGTTGAACCCTCTGGAGAATTAGTTGAACTAATATTTTGATAATCCCAATTATTCTCAATTATAGTTTGATAATACCTATATTGATTAATGATTAATTACATATATCAGTATTTCTATACACCATGCACATATTCATATATAATAATATTTACATTATCTTTAGAGAATTCAGTTACTGGATGGATATATATTCTAACTTAACCCATTCTGCCAATAAAATGCTTAAACAGACAAGTGGTCACCATTACATAACAAAGCTACATTTGTAAAGACCACCGTTATGTATAAGGTCACTGATACATCAAGTCCAAATGTACAACAAGTCTACCGTTACATGAAGGTCACCGATACAGACAAGTAACCTTTATGCAAGACTACCATTACAGACATGTTACCGAAGGAAGTCTACCGATACACCAAGGAAGCTACCTATACATAAAGTCTACCGTTACATGAAAGTTCACCGGTACATTAATTCTACCACTACCGATAAAGCCTATCGACAGACATGAATTATACCGATAGAAAGGCTACATTTACACAAGAAGTTATTGATACAAGAGGATTTCGATACAAAGACCTACCATGACACAAGGCTACCGATATCCAAAGCTATTATTCCAGAAAATCCGACGCTGCATTAATTTTTTTATCATTGTTTAATCTAACCAACAGTCATATTAGGTATATTTTAATGATCTTTCATTTATTTAATTAAGGTTGTTGGATGCCAAGGAACTATACCTCGTACCTACAAAAAGAAATAATTTCTTTTTCCAGAGCTCATGCCATAAATATAAGAAGTCCCTATTACTGAAAGGGAAACAAGATACATAAAGAAGTGATCTACAAGTGACATACACAAGAAGAGCTCATACAGATATACATGCACGACCAAGAAGACAAAGAAGCTCATACACACTAACTCTTACTCAAGAAGAGGTCTTTACATTCACGAGGATTTTGAAGAACTTCATCGACTACATTTTCACTGTCTCTGAACCTGTATCTCAAGCATACGACACTCTGTTTTCCAGACAAAAACCAGAAGAGGACTCAGAATCATTTCTGATCAATCCGAAGGAGTCCAGAGCTACACTGCATTCAGTAGATCCATTTTAAACTCTATATCATGCTCAATGATTTATTATTTACATTACTAGAAGTGTGTGTCATCAGTCTTATTTTACACATACACTGTATCCTGAACCTTAACTAGAGGATCTGTAAATCCTCATTCAAAATAATTACATCTTCTATTTCACACGTAGAACTGTGGTAGAGGTCGTGTGTGACCTGGACTGCTGTATTTGCTGTTGTTTTTGTTTCGCACATTGAACTGTAGTAGACGTCTTTGACCTGGACAGTTGTAAACTGTTGTGAACCCCGAACCAGGGTGTGGATCAAATTTATATAAATTGTTGAGAGGACTAGGTCTCAGCTTGAGACTGATCCTCTTGGTTATATCTGCTGTGCTTTGATTAGTTTTATCTAAAACCTTTTATTCTGCTATCAAGTGCTTTAATATTTAAATTTTTTTTCAAAGTTACTCTGATAATTGAATTAGAAAGTGTTTGCATTATTTGCAAATCATTAGGTTAGTTTCAAAAGCTAATCTGGTCATCTGATTTGATTAACTGGGAATTAATCAATCCCTTGAGAACCTAACTGAAAGTTTTCTTTAGTTAAAATTTACTACAGTTCAATTAGTATATTAAATTGGGGGATTTTAGAAAATTATTTTAAACAAAATTTTTAATTAGAACTCAATTAACCCCACCTCTTGAGTGTCCACTCAGTCCAATAGACATTAATTGATATAAATGACCTCCCATTAGATGTGAATATTAAATTTTGAGTAATGAATGACTAATGGGTTAAAATGTGTTGATTTTTCAAAATTTATGTAAATGTTTTAATTTTTAGCTATCATGGTATAATTTTATAAAATAGTTTCAATGTTAAAAATGAATTTTTTTTTGATATCCATTTAAAAAGTTGTATAATTAGTAAAATTAAAAATTGAAGAGAATTTAGTTGGAATAGAGTGAGTCTAAGTGGCACATTAGTTTTTTTATTGATAGTAGTACACGATCATTATTATAGAAAACAACTAGTAGAGTCTGCTGAGAATGTGGTTTGAACTAAACCATTGGTGAACCAATATCAAGTTTATAGTATTGTCTAGGATTTTTCATGTTGTGTGAAGAGGGAATATAAGGGACAATCCCAAGAAACTAGATCATTATATTCAGTTACAAAACCATAATCCACCCTTTTTTCAGGGTGATTCGGAACAACAAAAGGATAAATAATGGACAAATATTATCAGTTGAATATTCAATTTCCTATGTAAACTAGCCTAGATGAATGTATTTTTGTAAATATACATTCGATAGAATCTATCATGTTTGTTGTGGGGTTTAGTAATTTTAGATAAATTAGATCAAGGAATTACATTGAAGTATTTTCAATAATTGTTTCACAAAAAATTACATCTTTGAACATCCAGGATTTCTAGAATGGCCATATTTTTCATCTTAAAATATAAAAATATAATAATAATATAGTATACAGATAAATATATAAACACAGTCCACATTTCTATATAATTTACTAGAATCACATCCTTTAATACATGAAATTTTTGAAACTGGGTTAGGTCGAGTGATTTGCTCGAAGATTTCCATATTTTGAATAATATATTATATGGATATTTTCAATAGTGTGATGATGGTAGAAGGATTCATCTCAACACTATAGGTAGTGGAATCATGATAATACCTATTAGAAATAGTGTAAAGCCTAATGTTGGAAATAATCATAAGAGGGACAGATATTTCCAAAGTAGTGGTATAGCCAAAAACAAATAGAGGGATCAGGGAATCTTACTCCTAAACCAATGAGTATGATTATATATTATCAGAGTGGATTTATTGATCACATTAAACCATATTATACAACATAACCTAGAGAATGTTATAATTGTAACCAAATGGGGAATATTCAATGGTATTATCATAGTGCTCCAAGGATATGTTCTAGAGAAACATTGCATGTTTCAAAGAATTAATTTTCGTAAATGGAATGAGATAATAAAAATATTTCTCAGAATTAGAGATGATAATGCCTTAGTGATGTTAGAAATACCATATCTTCAGAACTAGTGTAGTCTCAATTTGGTAATAAAGAAAAAATTGAGAAAATGAAAAAATTGTAAGAGGTGAGAAAGTTATTCTGGATGACCAATCTGGAATATTAATTGTGAGAGGTATGATTCTATTTAATTTTTCTCTAATGAAATATTTATTTTATATGGGTGTATCCAAGTCATTTATTAATTCTCTTATTATTGGCTTTTTGGGTTTTCATGTTGAGGAGATTCCATTTATTTTTAAACATTGATCTTCATTTGGTCAAATAGAATTTTGATACTTTATGAGAAAATAATGTTCTCTAACTTTTAATAGATATGGTTTTATATGGGATTTCACAATTATTAACATGAATGTTTATTTAATAATCTTATATAAGAATTAGTTAACAATGTTTAAGGCTCACATCAATTTATATACATGATAAGTTAGTATTACAATTGTAAATGTTGTCGAGCATCACTATAGAGGAAATAAAAATGTGAAATAATGTGTAAATTTTTTGTTAGAACCAATAGTTAGAACTATCTCATATTAATTGTCAGCATTGGCATTATCAATAGTGGTAAGATCTGAGGTAACGGTTTTACATAAATTTTTGATGAATTTATTATTGTTTTTCCTGAAAATTTTAATGTGTTTCCAATAATAAGAAATATTTATTTTATGATTTATATCATACTACGGACTAGTCCTATATCAATTTAAAATTATCTGATGGTGCAAAAAAATTAAGCGAATTTAATTTCTTATTGGAATAACTAGAAAAGTAAAGCGTTTATTTATCCAAGTACATCTTTATAGGATAAACTTGTTTTATTTGTGATAAAATGATATAGAACTCTTATTATCTATATAGATTCTTTAAGGAATAATCATGTTATAATAAATAATCAATATCCACTCAAAATCCTTGATGATAATTTTGATCAGTTGAGGGGAGCATAGTCATTCTCTAAAATTGACCTGTGTTCAAGGTATCATAAATTGTCAGTTCAGAGAGAGGATATTCCAAGATATCTTTGAGAAGAAGATATGTAAATTATAGGTATTTTTTAATTCCTTTTATTCTTATGAATAATTTGTTTTATTGTATTTAATTGAGTAATTAGATATTTTAGAAGTATTTTGATTCGTTTGTGGTGGTTTTTTTGGATGACATAGTAGTCTATTATATGAAAAAGTTTTTGCATGTACAAATCATGGAGATACTATAGATTATATTTTAGGATAATATTCTATATGCCAATAATGAAAAGATTGATTTTTGGGTTGAGGAGTTATGTTGGTTTGGCCATGTCATCTCTAAAGAATGTGTTTTTGTGGTTTAAAAAAAGAAATAAGAAGATATCTCTCGGAAACCATCGAATATTGAATTTGAGATGCCCAGTTTCCTTGGCCACGATGTTTATTATCGAAATTTTTTTGTGTATTTTAATGACTAGATTCTCCAATAATTTATTTAATAAGGAAGAGCGTCCTATTCAAATTTAATGAGGAATGTCATAAGTAATTTGAAGACATTAATTTTGTTATTAGATTAGCACTGATCTTGATATTTTTATAATAGGGAGAGTTATGTGGTTTCTTTTGATTCATTTTGATTTGGGTTTGAGTGTCTTTTCATGAAATGAGACCTTGTTATTGCTTACATCTCATGGAAATTATGGTTTCATGAGAATAAATACACAACAAATGATAGTTCATTCTCCATTGAAGTACATGTATTGATGAATTGGTGTCATTACCTCTTTGGTGATAAATTAATAGTGTTTATTGATCATATGTGTTTAATACACATTCTATCACAATGATATTTGATTATGAAAAAAATAATATGGTTGTATTATCTTTATTTTTTTTAATTTGACTAGACGCATACAATGCGTAATGGAAATTTTTTTGAAGACTCATTAATTAATAAGTCATATGGTCTGTTGGAAAAAGAATCATTAGATTAGTTGAAGATAGTGACGTTGATATCCAAAATACACTTGAATTGTGAAGACCAAAGTAATTTTGTTGTTTTGATTTAAGTTTCTTTTATACATAATTTTGTTGAAAATGTAAAAGTGGAAGAGAAATATGATTTTGAATATATTGTTATGAGTTAAAAAATTATTGGTGGTATAACATTAAGGGATGAAAGATGGATGATAGTCAGTTTTGTGGTTTAGAGATCTAATAGTCCTACCTACGACATGATAGGAAAAATTTCTTCATTTATACCACCATCTAAGAGGGGTTTTTAATCCTAGAATACAAAATATTCATAAAACCATGAATTTTAAATTTTCGGTGGTGGGAATGAATGGAAAATTGGATATTTATAGGATTTTATTCCTTACCTATCAACATATTGAGGAAGATAACCATTATCTAGTAGTTATGTTGTTGTCATTACTACGTCCTATTTGGAAATTAGAGTATATAGACCTTGATTTTATGATTTATCTCACAAGGAGGGATTATAAACATGATTTTATATGGGTGATAGTGGATCAGATCACAAATATTGCCCATTTCATCAATATTCATGAAACTCATAGGGTGGGGAAATTTTCTTAAATATATATCTGATAAGTTGTAAAGAGGCATGAAAAACCAGTTTTCATAGAATCATACATCGAAATGAGTTTCTATCATATTATTGTAAATCCTTAAAGTAATCTCTTGGGAATCTGTAAACCATAATCATGGTGTATCATCCATTGAAGGATATAAAATATGAAGGATGATTCAAAAATTATAGTACAAGCTTAGGGATTGTGTAGTGGATTTTTGAGGCTCGTAGGAGGAGAAAATTACATAATGGAGTACTAATATAATAACAATTATATAGAATCAATACCTATGGATCCTTTTGAATAATTTGATCAGTTTCCTTATTGTTACCTACTTTTTTGAATGAAAATCTTGAGACATCACTGGTTCAACCATAAATTATATAAGTCCATGTCGAGAATATTCAGTTGATTATGAAAAGACTAGAGACGAATCAATGTCATCATAAATCATATATGGATCATCATCAACATTCATTTTCATTCAAGGTGAGTGCTCATGTGATCATTAAATCTATTCAATGATTGGGAATCATTTTTTTGGGATGTAGGTAATGTTATATCCGAAATACATATGCCCCTTTGAGATACTGGAATAGGTTGGTGAGATGAAATATCTGTTGGGATTTCTACCAATGATTTGTTTAGTGAATAATTTATTTTATATGTTTCAATTTAATAAGTATCATCCTAATCCATTCCATGTAATTTGATGGGATCACATTGTCCTAATTTTGGTTTCTACATCGGTTCATGTGCCACTATGGATTTTGGATAAGAAAGATAAATTCTTGCATGGAAAAAATAATTAGTCTGGTGTAGATTGTATGGTATCACAGTCATATTCAAGAAGAAACATATGAATGTGAGAGGTAAATGGTTAGTAAATGGAATAATATATTTTAGTATATTGGTGGTTTTAAACATTATTGGGATGGAAAGACCAATGGTTTGGGAAACACATCACCCATGGTTTCATGTAAATAACCATTTATTTACATATTTTAAGTATGTAAAGTTATTGGGTTATGTTTGGAAGGTCTGGGGGATTTGGGACATGTTTAATTATATTTTATATAGATGTAAAAATTTTTCATAGTTATACGAAACTGTGAAACACATTCTAGGAAACCATGCAGCTAAAACAATTGGGACTAGGTAGGTGCATGGTTGAGCCAAACCAGATAGCCACCTAAAGAAAACCATGAATGTGTTTAAAGGGGTGTTTAGTATGGTTGGATCATTTTTTTTCATATCATGTGATCCAACCATGTAGTGTATTTTTAAAATAGTTTATAGAACATAGTTTTCAAACATTTTTCCTAATTGTTCACCCTTATCGAGCACTATTAAAAACATGATCTAAAATTTTTGGGCCTTACATGGTTTAATAACCTAATGGATCTTTTACCATAGTACAACCCTATGATGATTTCCACCTCTACTAATGGATATAGAAACCAATCCTATTGATTCAGGATCAATCCATTGGAAATTTTATGTGTGTTGGAGGCCATGAATCCATTTTAAGTTTTTTATTTTGATGATTTTCCTTAGTTTTCTTCTTCTTCTTATTACATCCTAGATTCATGAATATAATATATTGGGGACATATTCATGTTTTTTAATCAAAATAGTGATGTTTTATAGGTTTTTAGTTGATAGGAAACTATGAATACAAATATTTTATGGAATTTTATTACCTAATTTGTGATCATCATCATTTTTTCCTAAGTTTCAAGATTGGAGGATTCACTCTCGACATCTATTAGTTATTACTCAGTGAATTGATTATAGATTATTTAAATACATGAAAATAATTTTGAAATTGATGTGAAAATCATGATGGAAACCTTATTTAGTGATGTTTTTTAAAATCATATAAACAGGTTGTTATAGAATGGTTTTTTCATTGATGATTATAAAATGTAAATTTTAAAATTGAGGATTTGTTTTAGTTCATGGAAAATAGTTTGTGAAATTATTTTCAATAATATAATTGTTATATTGAATTATTTTGGAAGAATTGGTAGGGCATGTAATTTGGAATAAATGGTTGGTGAGTGTTCATTTTTTGTTACGTGACCCCATGGAAGTGTCATGTATTATTGGGGAACATGGTATATTATTACCTTGTGAAGACATGGGATATTGATGAAAGAGTATTAATGAGTATGGAACTGTGATCTGGGAATACATGTGTGGATATGTGGAATGGAATGGGTGACTCACAACTGGATTTTTGAAATGGATTTAATTTCGTGATTGGTAGTATCCCAAGATAATTAGTATTTTAAAGAAATGGTTGTGGTTTCAATATAAACTATTTTATATTTATTTATAAAAAAATTTGTATATAAATGTGATAACATGTTCTATATAAGTATTGTGAGTTAGGAAGTCATTGGGGAATACCAATAGTGTTTTATACTCACCCCCTCATTAGAACATTGGTGAATTTACATATATTGTATATTGAGACATTATTAACGGAATGGTTTCATAATCCTTTAGTGATGCATCGTGATTCTATGGCACAGGATTGTGGAGTTATAACTTTGAGAATGTTGGGATATATGGATTTATTGTATTTGTTTCCTTTTGGTTCTATTGTTTTTTGTTTTATAATTTTACTCATATATAGTTTGGTTTTGTTTTTTTCCATTTTAGTAGTATTAAATTGTTCTCATGCATCATTTAGTGGATGTTTTTATGGTTCCTTTATAGTGTATGTTTTATTTTCAAAGGGAAAAGCATCCCACAATTATTCTAAAGCCCATGAAAATTTTTTATAGGATTTGGTGTCTTTGGGATGTAACCACAGGCCTACTAATTTCCCTCATCCTCTTCCATATACATTTGGTGAGGGAAAAAATTTACAATGATTGAGGATTGGTTCTCTATATATAGTTAAAGAGGGGATTTATTTATAAAATATCAAACCTAGGTTTTGGTCTCTATATAAAATAATAATAAAAACCACCATCCATACCATGGTTTTATCCAATTATTTCTTACAAATAATATTTTCTTTCATTATTTAATATATCCAAGGGTATAATTCTTTCAAATATTTCACTTGGTGATGTGGAAGTGAAATAGTTTCATAATGAATTTATTTTAAACTAAAAAAATATAATATAAATTTTGGAGGATTTATAAGGGCTTTATAAGATTAATGAAATAACCTCATTATCAAATTATTTTTAATTAGAAACATAAATATGTCCTTGGATACCATGTATATAATTTATAACATCACTTTTTTTCATTGTGATTTCATAATACACACCCTATAGTAATACCATAATTAATTTCTACCCCAAAATTTTATTATCAAGTTAAATTATAAGAAATTATTTATTTAACAGTTCTAATGTGATTATTCATAATAATAATATTTATGTTATCAAAATAATTTCATAAATTTGAGAAATTTTACTTTTTAAAATAAGAATCCAAATTTATTTATAAATGTTTTGTTTTTGACAATAACATTTTTTGAACCCTAATATTTTTTTAATTCATTAAATTATATTTTAAACTATACTTAATATATATTTTTTATAATAATAATTTATTAAAATAAAATTTATTTAAATTTTTTTTAATTCATTAAAAATACTATATTACTTGAAATTTTATATTATATTAAAATAAAAAATTTTATCATATCAAAAACATAATAAATTATGAAGTAACAATAATAAGAGTAAAATATTACAATTATTATATAAAAAATACAATATAAATATTCATTTTATTAGGTTATTAATACACATCCATATATTACACCAGTAATCTCCCAAATAGTAAGTTATGTGATCGTGATATTTTTATGGGGATGTTCAACATACAATGTTTAGGTTGTGATCTTAGTTAGCTTGAATGTATTTTTTTAGACGAGTTTTCTCATGATTTTGTTATTAGATCTTCGGTTGGGTTTGGTCAGGGGAAAATAAAACTGATTCAATCTCCCAAAAAATCTCTAGTAAGTGGTCTTTATAGGTAATGACCCTACTATTCGAGGTCATCACTTATATGGTTTGTGTCAATTAGATTTATCAAAAACCATATATTTATACAAATAATATAGTAACTGTTAAATGGATATATTATCAATTGTTATGATTCCAACTATTATTTTAAATTTTATTGGATATTATATTTTGAAAAATATGATTATATGTTTTCTTAATGCATAATATATAATAGAGTATTTTATTCAATCAAAAAGAGAAATATATTTATAAAAGTCATTGTCATTAAAATTCCACCCCATCCCCCTTGTGAAATTTCAACCTAAAATTTTTCATCTCACACACTAAAAAAGATAAGGTTAATTTTGTTGCCTCACCTCCTCGGGTTCCCACATAGCTTATCCAAACATGTGGTTTCTCCATAGCACTTTGACCATGTGAATTGTCTTATTTCGTATATGTCTTACTGTATAATCTATTGCGGTCATCGTCTTCTCTACAAATAAAATATAAATCTAAAATGGTAACACCATTAGATTCAGCACATGTTAGGGGTCTCATATGAACTTAGAGAAGAGGGATACATGGAACACATAATGTACATGATATCGGTCAGCTGGGAGTGTTAGCTAATAGGCCACCACTCTGATGCGATCATGGATCTCAAAGGTATTGATGCACCATTTACTAATTTTTCTCTTCATCTTAAATCTCAATACACTATTCCATGGAGATATGATTGGGAATACCTTATTTCTAATCTCAAAATCTTGGTTCTACTAAAAATTTTAAGATATCTCTTCTATTAACACTAATTATCCCTCATGTGTTATTGAATAGACTTGGAATTTTCTACCATTTCCTTGACAAGTTTAGGACCATGAAGATTGTGTTCATCGATATCATCCCAGCATGCAGGTATTCATAAATTCTTCCCATATATGTCTTGTTAGGGAGTTATTTTAATGCTGGAGTGGTAACTATTATGTTATTATTACATTTCCAGAGGAAGATATTGATCACACCCCCCTTTGAAGTATATTGATCATTCTCTCTACATAACCACAAGTGTATGGATAGTCTGCTCTGATTAAACATCATTGTGATGATCATAATCCATCCTCATGTTAAACTAAATGATTAAATCATTTTGGAGAATCTTTCTGAACAAGGAGAAAAACCATGACCCATAGTTATAGATAATTGTTACTAGTATTACATACATTGTAACCTCTTCTCTAATTTATATCATTATATGTTGATCATGTGAGAAATCCTCTCATAATTTAAGTAATTTAGTAGACTTTGAAAAGAGATCCACAAAAAAACATATATCGTTATTTAATCTTGATGTATTTTAAATACTAGTGAAAAATTATATAGATGTGTTTTCTTATTTATATGTTGGTATGTGTAATGGTAACATAATTCCCTTGGATTTTTTTCATTTCAGACATCACTTATTAATAAACAGGACACCGTGATGCATATTATGTGATCTCTTTATTCATATTAACCATCCCATTTTTCTCTTGAAGATATTGATATATCTATGTTCTCCTTAAATGGATGGTGAAGTTGGTGTAATGTGGATCATCCAACATCTTATTATTTAACACATGATTTTATGGTACACATAGTCATTACCCAAATCCTACAGCTCTTTATTCATTAATTTTGATCTATAAGGATTTACCTTTTCATATCGCTTCAAAATTCTTATTAATTTTAATATATTCTATTTGAGAACACATTATCTTCATTGGAATGAATGTCTAAGAATCACTTGTGAAAGGATTAATTATGTTCCTTCCATTATTATTCTCATGTTTATCCTTTTTATGTCTATGAATATTGTATCCTTCTCAATTTTCATTAATGATACAATTGTTGGATCCTTTATACTTAGAGTGTCTTCTTATTTTTATTTTCTTTCCTAGGATGGTAGTTGATTGAGAATTCATAGTTCTTAATAATCTCTAACTAACTTTTTAGTTTCATATTCTACTCTTTCTATGTAAAATATACATGAGGTTCTTATAATACGTATATATTTCACAATTTTTTTTAAAGATATAATGTTTCTATATTTTCATTACAAGGATTACTACATATAACACATATAATTCATTAGGTAGTTATGTTCGTTGAATTTTATTTCTCTTGAGGCATAAGATATTTATTTTCCATTATGTATTATTAAACAACCTTAACCCTTCTTTGAAGTATTATTGAATACTAGTAAATGATCCCCACTTGTGGGTTGAATAATTATAAGCTTATGGATAGTCCTATTTTTCAACTCCATGGATCTCTATTCATGTTCATTATTCAAGAAAAACATTACTCTGTTCTTAGTAATCTTTGTTATTAGGTTTGATAATCATGATAAATTTCATATAGATTGTCAATATACATTTACACCCTATGGAAAATAAATTTTATTCCATAGATAATGGATTAATCTTTCCTTAAATTTCATATGTGATATAAGGTTACTCATTTATCCAATTTAATGTTACTATATTACCAATGAATGTTACATGGTCCTGGTATATGTTCAATTAAGAACCCAACCACTCATTTTGGAGGTAGAGTAAGAATTTTTTTAGGAAACACGATAGTGTTTTCCATCATAATGGTCATGTATTCATGGACGATATTTTACTTATTATAAATCATTTGATAAAGATAATCTTTCTTATAGGTTAATATTATCTATTCTTAATATGATGATACAAAATAATATCTTTTCAAATTCTTGTACTTTTTTAGAATTAAAGGGTGATTCGTGGTACGAAGGTTGGATTACTTATCCAAGAAATTTATGTTCGATTATTAATCGGGAAAATTTTTCATAACTTTGATAACATAAATTTATACTAAAGGGAGGTTAATAATATTTTAAAAAATAAAATTACCAAAAACTTCTACATGTGATTCAATAATCAAATATGTTTTCCAAAATGATATCAAATCATTTGGTATGGCGAATTAATGTTATTTAAAAAAATATTAGAAACGTTAATATGGTATAAATTTAAAGAAAACATGTCATAAACTACTCCGATATAGAGTTTATAGGTACTTTAGTCATCGTGATACATATTATAATAGGAATTATTCATTGTTCCTTATTCATGGATTTATTGGTGATCATCGTGTTTATTATCCCTTAGAAAATGGAAATGTATTGGATAGTACACAAGTTATCAACATTTATGTAATTGAATAGTACATGGTACCATATATTTATCTTTATTCACATCTATCGCATTAATAATTTTTCTATAAAAATTCACTAATTGATTCCCTATTTTACCACACAATAAAATTTTCTAGATTCTTAGGGACACTTCATTTGGTTCCACATTTCATGTTTCTTTCATAATGAAAATTGGGTGTTCATTCCTTGATCACATTTATGAGATGAACTACCGTGATATGTATTCCCCCTTCTGTTTAACATCTTTTTATTTTCAACAAATTGATTCATCTTATTTTTTGTTTTTTGTTTTTGGTTTTTCATAATCAAAATATCTCTCACATGAGCTCCCATAATATTATAAATCTCATTTGTGTAGTCACTATATTTCCGTTCATATTAGTTGTCTATATGTTTCCTCTTACTTCAAGAAATAGGATTGAATAAATGGAAAATTATAGATGTGGACATTTAATTTATTAAACACATAAAAGGTAATCCAATAAAATTAAATGGATAACATATAAATGACATATATTCCATTAATTGTGATTTTATATGATTCAATCAAATTTATCAAATATTTATTTCCTAAAATAGACGCTTATAGGAATTTTTGTTCCATTAATAATATTTCATAATGTGAAAGGGAAACTACTAATGCATATACCCTATGTTTTCAAACCATGTGTGCAATATAGCCCATTTTCATACACCACGTGATGATTATGATTAGATCAATGTGCCACTTTCATTATTATTACCCATAAGTACCTCTATGTGAGATCAATATCCACTTGTAGTATCCAAACATGGATTTCTTTTCATCTAAAAAATTAATTTATAATTTAATAATATTTATGGGTGTTTTATTATGGTTATTATTATCCCTATAAAATTAATTAGAGTATCCTAATCCTAATCCCAAAAATAACTATGATTTCCTATGATACATTAAATGATAACCCTATGTCATTATTACACATTAATTCATAACTTATTGCATGAGAATAAACATAATCCAACCCAAAATATAAATAATAATAGCGTTTTGATAATTATGTACATTATATAACAAAAAACAGAGTAAGAACATCAACATTATTAAAAATTTCTTTATCATGGTCATAATATTTCATCATTATTAAAATTTACTGGGATAACCTCGGGATATATATAACAAAAGGTGTGTTATATAAAGCCTGATATGGGAATAAAGAAATCATAACATGGAAAAAGTATTACATATTAGATAGTATGAATTTCAATGGGAAATAGAAGAGGTGATAATAATAATTACTAATAATGAGGAATGATATATTATAGAAACATAAAGGTAATAAAGAAATTTAGGTAAAATGTTAGACATAACAACACAATCCTAGTTCAAGACTAACATCCAAGAAATACAAAAATTGTTGAAAACATACCATAATCTTTTAGGTTCACTCATTATACCTATATGTGAAGTATCATGAGACTAAAACATTACCCAATGAAATAGAGTGTTATATAATGTCGTTCACACCTATTGCATTCATATCACGTACATGTATAAGTGTTCCACATAGATCATACAACATAAGTATTTATTTCATCAATTTTTACCCCATTGTAAATGGGTGAGGCTTAAATACAAGGATTTAACCAATCAATTCAGTATAGTTACATCTTAGAGAATACCATTGAGATAAAAAGGGGGTGGATATTCTAGAAATGGTTGTTTGGCATGAAAAATCACAGCGAAATTTCGGCAGCATAACACAAGTATTTATAAATTTATAATATTAATTAATGATAGTGAAATAGGTCTTTCATAATTTTGATATAAATATATAATTAATATATGTGTGTAAAAAGATGTCCATAAATTATTAATTTGATATAAAAAGACATAAAATTGGAAGGATGCTTGAATACGATGAGGAGATGATCGCTTATTAAATTTCACTATAGTAGGGGCTTAGTAAAATTCTATAATTAGTGGGGATTAATGATATATAATTATTATAAAATTTATTTGACTGTATAGGGATCTTAATAATGTCATGAAAACATAACCAATTACGATAGAGAAATATAAATACATAGATGTTTCTTGAATTAAAAATGAATGAGGTCCCTTTCCATGAGATAATGATGACAAAATCATTGGAGGAGCATCCTGAGAGCTTGGGGAACATCAGTTTTAATATTTAGGGGTGGTATGATTAAAAATATGATACATTTTTTTAGTTATGATAAATGGGGGATTGGGTGGGTTTATATAAGTAATGACATGGGAGGTTTTTATTATTTCTTAAACTCGGGTTTTGGACTCCACATAATAAAACAATCAAAGATGCAAACCTAACAACAATTTACCCCACATTACTTCTTCTAAATAGAAGATATTTTAATTATTTTATATGTCTAAGGGCCTAAATAATGAACATAATAACCATGGTTGTGTGGAAGTGATTCATTTTAAAAAAATGATTTCAAAACATTAAAATATAATATTGGGTTTGGGGGATTCATAAAGGATTTAAATAATTAATAAAATATTGTTAAATTATATTATTTTAAATTGGAAGCATATATTTAATTGTGGATACCTTTCATTGAATTTCTTATATCTCCTTTGGGTCACTATGATATTAAATAGATATCGTATATTTATGTCGTATTTAATTGTAATTTAAAATTCATATGTCTCGAAAATTTAAAACAACTCGCTTTTGGATAATTTAGAAATGATGATTCTAAAAATAATATTTATATTATCACAAATAATTTTATAAAAATATGAATTCCAACTTTTAAAAAAATAATCGACATTTATGAAAAAATGATGGGTTTTTAAACAATAAAATTTTTCCAATGCTTGTAAATAATATTTTTGAATTCATAAAATTATATTATAAGATATAATTTATAAATATTTTTTAGTAATAATATTTTACAAAAATATAATTTATATTAAGAATTTCTAAATTAATCAAAAGGTATGTCATAATTGAAATTCCATATTAGCCAAAAATACAATTTTCCTTTTATCATATTAATATCAAAATAATTAATAAAGTTGAAATAATAATAAGTGAAAAATAAATATTATTATATTAAAAATATAATATAAATATACATATTATTATGGCCTTGATATATATCCCTTTATTAATCAAGAAAACACCTTAAGGTTCAGGAGTGATTTGGTTTGATTTTCACAGGGTAGTCCAGCATAAAAGGATTGGTTCATGATCTTGATGAGCTTGACCTTCTCTAGAATAAGGCTTTTCTAAGGCTTATGTAATTGAATCTTGGATTATGATTGGTCAATGTCATATCCTAGTGATTTAATCAAACTAAAAAACTTTGATTAATTGGAATTATCGGGTATCATCGAATTGGTCATTGTCATGACTTTTTTTTTCTATGACAATTAGATTTAAAAACACTATATTTATTCAATTATCATTATTCTATGACTACATTATCAAATGTTTTAATGATATGTAGTATATTAAATTCAACAGGAAATAATATTCCATCAAATATGTGCATAATATTTCAATAACCATAATATATAATATAGAATTCAATTCAATCACAAAGGTATTTTTATTTATAAATGTTCATGTTGTTACTATTCATCACCAAAATCCCTAGGTATGAAACATAAAAACATGATAACTTATTGGAAAAATCCACAAATAAAATCCCATCATTACAAAAACCCTGGAAATTGGTAACTTTATCGTTTTCACTACATCAGGATACTAAAAATGATAGAAAAATGACTTGAAGATATTCCAAAACATTTTTTCATGAATATGAGAGGGAATAACAACAACCCAACACTTCTAGAAAGGTCCATAAAATAAATAGTTTATATACATGACCAAAATAGTTTGGGGAGACTAGTCCAAATTAGACACCACTTTTGAAAAACATGTTGAACTACCGTAAGGAGAAGAATATTAGACAAAAAAATTATCTTTATTGAAGGACATTCATAGAGACATTTTGAAACATCACAAAACACACGCATATCAACTCAGGCATCAATGAACACTCCAAAAAATAGAAAATATTTTAAATAAAGTAACAAAAAGATATTATGAATGATTTACTGATTTAAAAAAATTAAATTTTCTAATTTTTAAAATAATAAATCGTTCATAAAAATTATAATTCTTTTTATAAATACACAAATGTTTAAAATAGTAATTTATTATATCATTTAATTATATCTGAGTTTCTAAAAGAAATAGTTTCAAGTTAGCAAAAATATTTTCATTTATATCAATTTAAAAATAATATTCTTTAAATATTTATTAGTAAATCACACAAAATTCATTAATAAATTGTTTTTTCAATGAAACATTTCAAAAGAACATGTATTCTAGTAATTGAAAACACATTTAAAAAAACAAAAAAAACTGGTTTAACGCAACAAATTTTGGTTCTTAGATATTATTTAAAATAAATAAAAAAGTGATTAAATATGGGATAATTATAAAAGTAAATAAAAAAGGTAACACAAATGATTTTCATTAGATGGAAAACCATAAAATCTACCATAACACGAGTATGTTATTTTGGGAATTAATGTATAGGGAAACAAGTTTAGATTTAAGGTATAACTATTCATATCTTGGTTTCATGGGCTAGTAAACCACACACCAACCCCAAAATAGTTAATGGATGGACTTCTAGTATAGTCACACAGATTCCTAAAAGTTTATGAAACTGTGAATTCATAGTGTATATTTCATCTTCTTTTCATTCCATACCTATACTAATAAAATATTCTATAAAATCAAATATTATCTTATAAAAGAATTTAAATATCCATTTTCGTAAGGTAATCACTAACTAAAATGAAATAATCAAGTCACCACATCCCTGGTAACTTGTGTCCCATCATGTGGAGATGGTGATCATGTACCCACTCATAACATCCTATTATGTTATGATGCATTATTATTCTCATTCTACGATAACCATCCTAAATTATATAAGGCAATTCAAGGATATGTACTTACATTCATGTAAATACATCCCTTGATACCATTTTATGTTGCACCAATTAATAATTCTATATAAAGATACATCTTATTCAATCACCACTAAAACAAATAGTATTCCCAATCTCTATTGTCCAACTATATGCACTTGGGAATCCAAACATATAATTAGGAAATTATTTCTCTATAGGAGAAAAAATAATCAAACTAAAATGTGGAAATAATGTTAGATAAACAAATCAATACGTACCCTAAGAGTACAAAGAGCTGCTATAAAAATAATAAGTCTAACAAAAAAACCAAAACCTATATTTTGGTGATCCATGACCACCCAATTGGTCCCATGTCACCCACCCTTGGTCACACTATAATGAACCTAAAATGGAAGATAAAATCATCATCACCTGTTATAAGATCATAATGGCTGCAAAAAATGAATTGTAAAATCATGGTGTGATCTATATCTTCTAGTAGGATACTATAAATGATTCTAGGAAGTTACTTAATTAGGTAATTATAATTTCATTAAATAAGAGTATATTGAGATATTTTTTTTTACAAGTAGATTTTAAAAAAAAAATCAAAACCATATATAAAATAAAACCTATAAAGAATTCAATTTCCCCATTTTAAAACTAAAATTCTTGTTGAAACATTTTTAAGACCATCTCACATGATATATTAATATTGTATAAGAAAATTAAAACGTACACCTGATATCAAGAATTTTTTAAGACTCAATACAATAGAGTCTTGTTGGATCACATTAATAAACCTATAAAGAAAGAGTATGTATCAATCATGCATGGAAAATCGAATTCCATATAGTGTAAATAGACATTTTCTTGTGTCATGTATCATATATTGGGATGTAATGGATAGAACCTAAATGAAAATTATATAGTCATTTTTTCAGCCCCCATAAATTGGATGTACAGTAATCAAGAATGTAACACTAAGGTATTATTGTAAGAGAGGATCATCAGATATTTCCAACAGGGTCATCAAATAACATTATTAAAATTCAAAAAACATTAATTCAACATTTAAAAAGGGTATGAAAATTCAATTCCTTTCACAAACAAACATTTTAATTCTAAATGTGACTTTAATTGAATAATTTATTTCCAAATAGCCCATAAGAAATAAAAGGATGTTTGAATTTTAAAAATTATTAAGGTCAATAAAAAACATGGGCTTACAACCTCTTACCTTTAGAATGAATAAAAAAATTAAATTACCCAATAAATAGAATTTTGATACAAGGGTAACAAAATTCAATGAGTTTTATTGATCATTTAACAAACTAAAACATTTAAAACTCACTGGAAATCATCAAATATTTCATCCCATTACATAAAAGTTAGAGTATTTCACATTAGATGTCAAAAATTGACCCCTTACCTCACATTAAAAAAGGGACCCCTGAAAAACACACTGAAATATAATTAAAATTGATATATAAATCATTAATTTATAAAACCATTAGAATGATCCCATGCTATGTTCAATTTAGTTAAAATATGAACAAATATGATTTTCCAAAGTAATTAGAGACCAGTTATCTAAATAAATGTGGTAGAAGATGGAAAATATCATTAAATTACCACAAAATTGTGAATTTAATATTGAAGGAAAATCAAAGAAAAACCTACTTGAAGAAATCCTGAGTATGACTGAAATAGATTAATGATGTGTCGCATATGATGGAAATCAAAAAATCATGGAAGAGGGATCTCAATAAAAGTTAGATGAGATCCTGGATAAAAAATTTTATATCAACCAATTGTGTTCAAATGGAACTCATGGACTTCATATCCTCTATGTAGAAATAATAAAAACCATAAGAGAGATCGAATGATGAGATGTGATGAACATACAAAAATAGGATCACCACAACGAATAGAACTATAATCCAAGAAGAGGTGAGGTTGGGAGACCAAAAATTCCTCTAGAAAAATCACAAAGTCTAATAGATAATATTATGTTTGAGTTGGAGTAGTAAGGGTTAATTAATGGGATTTGTGGTTTTAATTAATATTTTCATGGAATGAAATTCTTGTTGCATGGTTTATCTGGAGGTTAACATTGTTTGTACTAATGTTATGTTGTCTGTGTACCTCTTTTAGGGTTAGTAGAAAAGTTTCATGGTTTCGGTGGATGGTTTGTTTAACCTTGTACAAACCATTTGACCCTTTTGATTCGCATTTCATGGTATGGATGCAAGGTTTTACTAACCATTCACCAATAATGACTCATTACTATGGCTAATGGAAAAGTTACATGGTTTGGTTGTATGGATTTTAAACCACTCCCCAACTATGAAGGGTCTAGAATCCTTATAAACATTAAGAAACATAGGAAAAAACCCAAGAAGATATCTAGTCAAAGGATTATCAAATCAAATGGTAAAATAACATAAAATATGGTAAATTGATTTTACGATTACATATTACCTCAATGAATTATATTTGTGGGATCCTTCATCATCCATTTATTTTCCTCTAGGAAATTTCTCGTTAGGAATAACAAAAAAGTCTCCATATAGATTTCATTATCCTTCATGGATAATAATATAATTTCCCATTCAGAAACCTGCACCAATTGGACTAATTCTATCCCCTTCAGATTTTGGGTTCCTTCCCCATGAAATTTACTTTATCCTTCATGAGTCACCATGAAGATCATATGTATGACTTATTTTCTCATTAATGGTATATAATTATTGTAGAAAAATAAGTAGGAAATCACCCCTTTCTAGTCACTATAAAAAATAACTAAATTCGTAGTTTATTAATATGATCAACAAATTAACTAAATAATATATATATATAATGTGTTAAGAAAATTTAAAAAAAATCAGTAGATAAACTATGTAATCATGGTTGCTTTGTGGTAAAAAAATTACAAACATGATGGTATTAGCCTCTTCATGATGTCAGCAAACAATTAAATACCCTTTATTTTACCCACTCATTTATAAAAATATGTATTTTCTATTTTTAGTAAGTGAACAATAGATTGTATAAGTCATACTATAAGAATATAGATAAACAAATTATTTATAAATATTTTAAATTAATTTTGAATTACATTCAAAAATAACTCTCTGGAGATACTTGTATGTTGGCTCAATATAATAACAAATATAAATATAAAATTTTAAGAAAAATATAACCACAAAATATTATAAACAAAATTAGTATCATTAAATTATTTCAAACACTCTAAAAATATTTTTAATAATAATTAATCTATTTTGATATAATTTTTTATTGTGAAATATAATTATATATACCCTAATACTAGTCCGTCTAAGGTAATTTAAAGGATTATTAAGCATATTGGTCATCCTTATGCCATGTTTTTTATTATAAATAATCATTATCCTACCATAAAAAAGGATCATTAAAAACAATATAAAATGTATTATTTTATTTTTAAATATAAAATGTTGAATGTATTGTATTATAAATATTATTAATGATGTTTTGTGTTGTTCAATTGTTGTAAATTAATGATTTGGAATGTAAAAATAAATTTTTGATTATCTAAATGAACTACAATGAGAATCTAGATATTCTATAAAAATGTAAATAACAAATGAAAAAATAAGAAGGGATTCTATAGGATTAGATTATAGTGTTTTACCCCTCCATTGTAGATATTAATAATAGCATATAGGTTGTTGTTTTTTATTCAATAATTAGGGCTACTAGTGCTTGTCATTAAAAAATTCATCATATCCCATTGAAAGGTTTTATAAATAATTGATATGGGGGCTAATGATACCAAATTATTCTTGATAGGTTTTTCAGTTAACATGGTAGGGATAAATCATCTAGTAGAAAAAAAAAGTAGATTATATAACTATAATTAAAAATGTAGAGAAATTATTGGATTTTTTTTTGAAATTTACATCATTTAGGAATTAATTACCATGAAATGAATCAATTCATGAATTATAATTTCATTTTAATATTCAATACCAATCATTTATATAATTCAATCACCATAAATCTGTTCATAAATTTGAATGTATGATAGATTTTTATATTTTAACATAACATTCACATGAACATGTAATTTTAAATAAATTTTGAAGTGATATTTGTGGGATAAAGGTACTCTTAGATGTCCATTCTATTTATTGGTTGATTTTATATTTCTTTTTACCTTGACCTTATGTTTCCCCTTCTATTTATCCATTTATAATTACATTCAATAGGTCTAAACTTATTTCATTATATTCAAAGGGTTTTTTCATATAAAATAAATTAAAAATGAAATAACTTGTTATTATTAGGTATCCTTATATGACTAAAAATCCATGCTACAATTGTTATAATTGAACATTCATCTCTGTGAAAATTAATATAATAACAGTTGACAAGTAGCTCAACAATCAACTCATGATCAATATGAATCCATATTCTCACATGATATTTTGGGAATTTTTTTATATAATATCTATTTAGATATTGTGTGTTGTTTCATTCATAACTTGGTGATCTGGGGGTTTGGAAAGATATAAATCATAATCAATTTTCCACCTGAAAAATTATAGTTCATGTAAGGTATTAGTGGTTGTTTGATTGATATTTAGAAAACCCAATTATGAAAACATTTATTTCTTGGGTAAGAAAGGATTTTGAACTAAATGGATTGACTTAATGATTAGGGTGTAACTCTTTATGTATTAATTTATGGTGTGATTTTTCTTTCTCCTTGATCCCTTATTAGAAAATATTTAAAATCATACTAATTCCAACTAGTTTTTATATTAGAAAATACAATTTTTATTCCATTTATTTCATTCTCTCTTCTACACCCCCCATGATTTCCTTCTAACAATATATTTTAGGAAACAATCCAGAGCATGCACCCCTAACACGACTATATAGTCTTAATAACATCAAGAAAATTGAAATGATTTTTTTATTACATAAAAAATGAGGATTCTTTCCTTTGGAATTGGATAAATAATATTAGAAATTTAATAGTCATTTTTAAGTAATACTAATTAAAATTATACAATGAAATTGATTATTCTATAATTACACATGATTTCTATAGTCTATATTGGATCTCAAATAATATATAGGTTTTTTAACATAATCTATTTTTTTCTAACACATGAAGTTTGATGTAAATAGATTTAGATTCTAATTCATCAATCTGTATTTAAAAAATGGATCAAAATTTTGTAATGTTTTCATATAATCAAAATTTTTAATTGTAGATATCAAATAGAAACCATCTTTTCAAATGGATCACTATTTATCTTATGTTACGATATGGGTGTATTAATTTTGAAGCACTATACATATTTTTATCAATCATATTCTATTTAATAAATTAACAATTTTGAATCGAATTAATTAATTCCCTTAATACCAAATAAAATATTATGAATTATATATATCCGTTAATTATTATTCATCATGGAATCTTGTGAATGAATTTCGTGTTTCTTTGTTTAGCATGTGTGTTTATGTTACTAGTTTGTGGGGGTTCAACATCCCCTAATCATCCTATAAATTTTTCTTCATAAGATTTGTCTAGAATGAAATGTGTACCTTTCTAATGACCTTTAATATGAATTTAATGAACAAAAAATAAAATATAAATATACTTTAACTAAGATATTAAACATTAAATAATCATTTATTTAATTTATTTTTTAAATAAATTATGGATGTATATCACAATTTTACCTTATTATATTCCAAAATTATTTTCTTTAATATAAGCACATAAGTTTTACATATATCAAATTTAATCAGAACATCAATTCATGTAGTGAAACTATTATAAGTTATGAAAATGATATTTTGGGGTTAATAGGTTGGTCACATGAATTAAATGAAGCAATAAATTATATTCCTTTACGTTATGCCTTAATAATATTTTATATACAATCACACTATGGTGCTTTATTTTTTTCAACCATATATTGTTCAACTTCTACAAATTCTTTAGTTTCAAAATTATCAAAATATTATTTATAAGTATTGATAGAATATTCTTATAGAGAATAAATTATATGTATAAATAGTTAAAATTTTAATTTAAATTACATAAATGTGGTAGTGAGCATATAATATTATTATTAAATTACTTGTCCATTAAAAACAATAACATTTTCACAGAAATCCTCATTTTTTCATTAAAGTATGGAATGTTTTATCCCCTCTATTTAGTAAGAAATACCCCTTTATGTATAGTACTATGAAATAAGAGAGACGATATGAATTCGGTCCGCAATGAAATTACTCCATCATTTCAATGAAAGGGCCATCCTCAATGGAATGATAATATTTCCATGTAGTGGTTTTATTTGAAAATAAAACAATTGACTGAATTTATTTTTCTGATCTGGGGAACCAAATTCATGTAAACTATTAGAGTCTTTTATAAATTATTAATCCTTGTACCCTCCCTTACTGAAATTCAGTTTCACAATTATTAATTCATTAATTTAAATGGAACTCCTGTTATCAACACATTTTCATTAAAAAATATGCACTTATAATATTATATAATCCAAATACAATATTCTTTTGATGATACTAGAGTATGATATATTCATTTATATTAGATAGAATTCCTTTATAATAGATATATTAATTACTTATGGAACAAATGTAACTATATTATTTTACATCATATCAAGTTTATCATATTTCATTTTATAGAATTTTTAAAAAAAATTACATAACCATTTTTAGATAAGACATGTAAACATGGTCCTCCAGCTATCCATTGAATTAATTTTTATAGTCAAAGAATATATTTATACAAATCCATAAAAATACGTCTAAAAATCATATAAAGTTTTTATTATGTGAATTTAATATCCTTATTTAAACCCTTAATGGATTTAAATGATAATGAAATGACTTTTTCTTTTCAAAATATAGTGAATCTACTATAAAATTATGTAAAACATTATAGATATTCTTCCCCCACTAAATCATAATAATCATATGATTATATCTTCCGGAAATACCTTTACCCATAAGGCACCTGCTGTGATGAGGTTTTTGTTGAACAATGTTATCCACATAAAAAATTAGTCAATGTATAATTCAATAAAATCATAAAAAATATGTCCTTCCAAAAATAAAACATCTAGAAAAATATTTTTTTTGATGTACCCTTTCAAAATATTTATATAATATGAAATGTGGTACAATAATCTAAAACGTAGAAGACCACCTTTTCAAATCATCATAACTCAATGAAAAGAACTATTCTGAATAATGAAAGTGATAAGAAAATATATACTAAATATAATATGATATAAATTTAGTTTTACATATTTTTTAACTTCATTAGGTCTATAAAATTGAGATATATGGCTTCAAAAAATAAACAAAGGTTTTTTAATGTTTCTCCCATCAATAGAACTAACTCTTCCCAAATCTCTATCTCAATCATATCCAACATTTCCTTAATTAAATATGTTTTTTGTATTTTTATTTTGTAAATTTTTATGTCCAATATGACATTATTTTCATTATTCATGTAATCACGAAACTATTTATAATGTAATAATTCCAAAATGGTAATTAATTAAATATAGATATATTTTTCTGAACTATTTTCAAATGGTTTTTTAAAAGGGATTACTAAAAATGGTGATCATATATTTTATTTTATTCAAAATTTGTTCTCATGTTATTGGATTTGGTGTTTTACATTCTTAATAATTCCCATCAAAATTTGTTGTATAGGATTGATATATATTTTATCAAGGTTAAAATTTTAGATTTCTTATAATCATATTTTCATTGATTTTTTCAACTTAACTGGTTGTGCATGTTATGAATTTTTGGGACATGAAATAATAAAATAAATTATATACTCCAATAATCTTATATATGTTATAAATTCATTTATCATCATATACAATAGTACGATACAAATGATATGTTCATTTCTATTTGCCTCATACAATGTAATCGAGGTTTCTGATATATGGGAAGCACCTATAGGGAAATAGATAAATCAATTTTATTGATTTCATAGATATTCCTAATTATAAATTGTGTTTAAATTCATGAAAAAGGAAATTTATTCAATAATATTGATAAATAATCCTATAACCAAGGGGTGGAAAATTTTCAAATAAAATTTAAAAATAACATAATCTCCCAAAGAAATATCTCATTCTTGTGGTCTTTCGATCTAATAAATGTTGATCATCCGAACCTAGTTCATGTTGTGAATTCATTGCCCCAATAAGGAAACAATGTATATCTCCTCATTTGGTGAAAACATTTTCACTATTTTCCTTAGAAGGTCACTAATAGTACCCTGAGTGATAGAATGGAAATATTAATCATTTTTCATTCCTCCCATGATCAATAATACAATTTTGTATATTTGGAAGGACCATATCTTGATATCTAAAAATTGATAGGAGTAAGAAGTAATAAGAGAATATATCCAACTTTATATATAACCTTATAGTGGTTCTTTATTAAGATATAGTTTTCTAGTGAATACAACACACTACACAATAGAAAAAAAAATCACAATTCTCATAACTGGTTATATATAGTGAAGTGGTTAATGTTTTATTTTTATTAATTAAAAAATAAATAAATTAAACCGATAACATTACCCATTCCTTGTAAAATATAAATATGATTATTTAACTTTAGTTTACCTTTTAACTCACACAATGATTGATATTATTTTTATAATTTTATATAAAATAATTATCCCTAAAAATCTAGAATGTTCATCCTCATAAATATTTTATGAATAATAAAATAATTATTTAAATTAGTATTACTTATTCTATAAATAAATGAATATTCTAGTCATGGTTTCGTTGAAAAAATACTCATATAATATTCATGTAATTAATTAAATAATTTATTTAAATAATTGTTATTTATTAGACCATGAATAAAAAATGATAAATAAGTATTTTATTTTAGGGTAGTTAAAATGTTAACATGAAAATTAATCATTAAATAATGTTTTTATCAATAAATATTTAGTAGATATAACTTCCTAGTTTGGATAATAATATTTATTCTAAATGTTAAATATAAATATATTTTAATTTAGATCAATGAGAACACTTTTGTTGCAACCCACTGGACAACTTCCTCAATATAATTAGAAATGTTTCCATAAAGATATTGTTTATTTTATGGAAATGGGTCACGGAAACTGTAGAAAAATAATTTAGTCACAACAAAGACACCCACATATGAATTCCTACTATGAAATATAGTAAATTTTTCATGTATCTAATCAAGAACATTGTACACCTGTGTCAATAACATATATTCGTGATATATCTTTTTTTTAACATATAAAATGAAATCGTTTTACACTATGTACATGGAATTTATTATGAGGGTTCCATTTCAATCAAATGGGAAAGATATCAACATCCATTAATACGTAAGGAACAAATTCCTCCTTGACTTATTCATTAGTACCATATCATTTGTTACACACACAAAATACTCAAATTTGTAGTGAACATATTTCATCATTGTTTATAGTAATTTTTCTAAGTGAACATGTCATGAAATTATTTAATAATAATATTAATGTCTAATGATAATTTAAAAATTCTCACAAAAACAATATACAATGACCGAAAAACAAGTGAATTCCAACTATTTTATCTTTTCGATTAATTATATGTTAGGAAGATTACATAGTTCATTCTCCATGAGATGAAGTCTAATACACTTATGAGGACTCATGAGTTAAAATTATCATACAATGTTTCCCATAATATAATATCATTGAATATAATAATATTTAATAATATTATCATTTTACATCCAGATTCACATCATATGGGGGAATGAGTATGAATTGATCCAAGCGATATATATTATAAGACATCATCACAAAAAATTAATATAGATTAGTAATAAATTTTTGATAAGAAAAATTTTATTCAAGACCTTGAAAATATTACTAATAACGTGTATAAATCATTTGGGTCTATGAAGTTTAATGAAATCGAAATTTTAACATCCCATAATCTAATAACCAAGAGTTGGTAGATGTATTACATTATTTATATAACGTATAAGTGTTTCCAATGTATCAAATGGATTAATGGTCTTGAAAGACCAAAAAAATTATACTTTACACTTGAAAAACATAATATACGATAAGAACATATTAGAGAACATGTTTATCCCTTACATTATATTGAAAAAAATTATACATAGTCCTCCTCTCGGTTTCCTGGGGAAAGTAAACAAATAAAGGCAAGCTCAAATCCTATGTAAGGATTATCATTAAACAAAATATTTTTTAACATAAACATTGAAATTGTGATTTGGAAAACTAGATGGTTAAGATGAATCCATAATCAATTGAAACTGAGGGCATTCTATGTCCATGAAAATAAAAAGAAAACATGGATAACTATAATATATAATATTATGTATATGTAATTTATAATAACGAATATAGAAAACTAGTTTTAGAGGTCTTATGGTAAGACACTTTACATGTCATTGAGACCATATTAAAGAAATGATAAAATTATGTTATAATGCATACTTCGAATCTCAACATGTTTTTTTCACTGGGGATGTGTTGATGCATCGATGAGATATATAATGTTTGTCCCCACCCATAACTTATTTTTGTCTAATTAATTAACTAAAAGTGTATTCAATACATTCCATACCATTCCCTAGGGAACCTATTATGGAATAAAACATGTATATCTATATAATAAGGCCCACACATATCAGATACTACAACATTTAAAAGAATCATGTGGATTTCTAGGAGAAATACCCTTAATAAACTTGAATGTCATACGGTATCATCAGTGAAACATGATGTAACCATATATAATAATTTTATTAGATGGGGCACCTATAATATATACGATTTACTGGGAAATATAAAAATTAGATTCAATATAAATAATTTTTAGGAGACCAGTTTAATGGAAGGAAAAAATCCTTCGTCATGGTTCATTAAGAGCATTTGAATATTCTAAATCATATACATCGAGAGTGTCTCTCTAGAAGTGAAGTATAAGGCACACTCATCGTGCATTATGGTGATTACTAATTCAATACTAAACTAACACATTTCATGTCGATTATACCTAGGTTCATCTAATAAACATCACATCAACTTCCTTGTATCCATACATAGGGTTAGTTTCTATGAAATTACACACACATATTCCATACCAAAATATAGAATGATTTTCCACTACGAAAATTTCAACCCATGAATCTATGGATCACGAGAGATTGACCAAAATACATTATTTTAAAAACCTTAAATTTTATGAATAATATAGAATAATTATTCTATGGTAATTTGTACACTAAACAGATGAATTTTTTTTGATTACTAAATTATTCCCAATGAATGAAAATTGAGATTAAAAACACAACTTATTAATTAGGTATAAATTCCATTATAAAAACATTGAAAAATATTCAATAATATTAATAATAAAATACCATGAATTAAAAAAATTATATAAAATCTCAAATATGAAATATGTACACCATATAATAGAAATTAGGTGCATATTACATAACATGTATCAAGGAGAGTAATTTGAGATGGAAAATAGTTACCCCATGTCCTGACAAACAAGTACACACATTCACATTCTATATTATAAAACATGTTTCTTTAGAACTTAATTATTAACCTTACTCATATAAACATTAATCTATAATCTTCATAAATAGTTATTATCTACATGAATTCTTCTGATTTTCCATATCAATGATTATAGTTTTGATCAATTTTATGAGTTTTATAATATTGGTGTTCATATTCATTCTTTTTCAAAAGTAAATTATTAAATATTCATTAAAGATAAAATCATTTATTTTTTATAATAATTCATTGTATTTTAAAATCATTTCATGGGATTTATAGAAATTATCCTTAAATTAAAAGTCAATAATAAGAATATTTTTTTGATTTTAATGAATATATTCTTTTTACATAACTGATGAACACGAAATTGATATAAGATCTTCACAAAATTATTATTAATTTAACCATTTAAAACATATTATTACAGTGAATAATTTATAATCTTCATCCTTTAAAAAATATATATCATTGTTCAAGTTGGTGGTCAAACCCACCTCATCATGAACGTTCCATGATTAGTGTAAGATTATGACATAGGTAAATTTTAAAATAATTATAATATAAGTATAGTTATATTATTTACTATTTATTAGTGTAACATATATTAATTTTATGGAATTATAATATTTATTAATGGATATGAGAAAATTATGAAATTTTAATAAAATATTATACTATTAGTATACTTATTTTAAAAAATTAAAATAATGACGATTACTTATTGGTCATCTAATTTATAAGTTTTAAAATTTGTGACAAAATAACCTTAGTGATACAATAATAATAAAATTTATTCTTAAATATCATGCTTATATTGAACATAGTATGGTGGTGAAGGAAAATGAAACATGTTACCTCATGGAGGCGGTATTCCGCAAAACACACGAACAACATCATTTTTTTATAAGGGATGAGGAACATAAATAAATATTGATAATACCAATAATATAGTGTCATTAAATTATATAAATTATAATAATATAAACATATTTATGTGTAAATAATAAACATTAAACTATATAATTACGAGTAAAACTATGTCGTTCTTAAAACTGACATTAATGGTTTTATTTTTCCTTGGAAGTCTCCATGAATTAGAATAGTGTGGCATAATAATTAGTTACAATGTGGTTATTTTAATGGGATATGGTTATATTGAAAAAAAATGTTATATTTTTTATGATAAAATATAATGGGAGGTGTGTCTTGATGTGGTTAATATATTCAATGTTTATATGTGAAGGAAATAGTAGTTTTGAGAATACATTTCTATTTTTTAATAATTCTATGGAACCATTCAAGGTAAAATTTCATAATAATAGAAAACATTTGTATTGTATACATGAATTGGTTGATTTAAATCTCAAAAATAAAATTATATTAAATTATAATTTTTTTTGACTTTTACAGAAGGTTAAACTCAATTTACCCCATTAAATTTGACTTTTTTTATTTAATTTATAATATCAGTAAAAAAATAATGAAAATGGATAATAATTTATTTTTACATAATTTGATAAAGATAATTTATAATAAAAATATATATTTATAGAAAAATTCTATTTGTGTGAAAAAAGACATTTAAAATATTTATGCTTTATCATATAATAACTGATTTTAGATAAATAAATTTTATATTTTTTTATTTATATATATCATAAAATTATTTTTGCGAAATATTTTAATGGAATAAATTAATTTATCATAAATGAAATAAATTTAATGAGGATTTCAATTCAAGAATAAACCAAATATCCCTTGAAAATACTTGATTCAACAAAAAAACCAATAGAAAAAATAATATATATATTAATGTGACTTTTATATTATTTCTAAATTTTTTTTTAGGATTTACATGATCTAATAATATTTTAAAATATACAATGGTTTTATTAAATTACATATTTTTTAATAAAAGTGTTTATATTCATCTATTTCATTATTTTAAAATAGTAATGTCATAGAATTTATAGGTTTTATGAAAACCAAAATTTGCGACTAATAACCAAAATTTTTCGAAAAATATTAATAGTTCATTATAATCAAATTATAGTAGGATGAATCAACAAATATAATTATTTCAGTAGATTAAAATTTATAAAATTTATCTTTTATATAAAATCATGAATAAATGTTCTTAAAATGGAACATTTGTGGAATATTTTAGGATACGATATTTACCTACTACAGTAGAGTCCAAACTATTACATTCTCATCCTTAAATAATTTCATCATCAAAATTAGGGTATATGTCAGCTATTTAATATATGTAGATACTCCTTTTGTATATCCTCCTTAATATCCTTGGTTAACTATTTTAATTTATTATTTCTCCAATGGACTTTTACTAAACGTGTTGTATGGTTCTACAATACATGCTTTCTTACATTAAAATTTTTGATGTGCACATCATTATAAGTCTATTCGAGACCAAAATATATTTCATTACATTTGTTAACAATCATTGGAATAATAATTCATTTCCTTATTTATGAAACATAGAGTGCATCTGGTGCGTTAAAAAGAATAGGAAGGATAGAGAATCGGTAAGCTACATTATAAATTCATTCAAATGTTTCAAAAGGGCCAATGTTTATAGGGTTGAACAATCTTCTTTTACAAAATATTAAAAACTGCATAAATGATGATAACTTCCTAAATACAAGATCTATAACATGAAATTACATGTATTTCCTTTATTTGTCAATAATGATCATCTATCTTGTTTGTGATGGATTAATAGGATCATGAATATTTTTAATTTTTCCTACATCTCCTCGATAATATTTTGACCAAAAAACATATTTCCCCAACATCATTCCAATAGATTGGTGTATGACACCTCTTCAATAAATTTCATCATATGGTTCCATTTGGATTCATTAATGGGAGCTATTATTGTACTCAAATTCTACCAATGAAGAAATTAATCCTAGATAATGTGGAAGTATGGAGAACAAGATATTTACATTTATTATATATTATGTATTCTTATTTTATACATCCCACAATTATAGGGAGACAATCAGTTCTTAAATGTATATTATTGTTGATATCCATTTTAAAACTTTTCCAAAATTGTGATGTGAACCACATGTTATTGTTAGATATAATGGATAGATGTGCCCAGTGAAGCCTTCTAATTTCATTGTCAGAGAGATAAGAAAGTAACTCAGAGGTTATACATTCTCTTATTGCATTGAAATGTGATTTATTATTAAGATTAATAATGATGATCCATAAAAAATCATTCTTTATTGGAATATATGAGAGGCTAGTAAAAAATTCAATTAGAACATTATCTAATTTTCATATCTGTGTAGGTAGAGTTTTTATAAATCCCTTAGGATGTTGGATTTCAGACTTTTACTATTGGAATACTATTAATAGGGAAACAAAACCCTAAATTTCACAATTAATAGTATCCCACTATATTTTTTATATTATATCTACATTGATATTTTTGATACCTGGGTGTATAGACAAATTTACTATATGTGCATAATGTTAAACCACATTCTTAAACTGTATATAGATGAAACACATATACTCTTTCGAAATATAGAAAAAACTCAATAGATAATATATTTTAATTTAAAATAAAATAGTTATTTAATATTCCTTGGTAAGTTCTCATCATCAGGGTAGAACTTATTTATCCATTCTATTAAAGAAAGTATATTGATTTCTTGGAAAAGGAATCATTAATAAAAATTACTGGAAATTTACATTTTCATATTTACTATTTATTTGTATATGTGATCCCTATTAATCCCCATCATTGTGATAACTACATGGTACATAATTCTCAATGAATCATCCAAATTTTTTTCCTTCCGATGGTTATATTGTATCAATAAATCATATTACTTCAGCAGTTCTAAATATATTTTTTCATTCTGTTGATATCCATAGGTTAGAAAATATACTTCCATATATTTGGGTTAGAATATATTTCACATCATTTACCATAGAGGTTGTGTCTCCATATTTTCAAAGAAAATATTATAGATATCAACTCAAGGTCCTGATTTGGATAGATTTGTTCATTCATTTTCACCATCCTATATATATATATATATTAAATCATTATATCACTCAGCATAAGGACACAGACAAGTAATTTCTTTAATGAATAACGTTAAATTAAAAATACCTCCTTAAATGAGAGTAGTGTTAATTCTAGTTTATTAATAATTCTCCTCCATATCTCTAAAAATATTACTTTAATTCCATTTACCTTGCAAATATGACCACATTACTTGTCAACTTAATAAACAAGTTGTCTAGTAGTTTGAAATCAGGAAAAATCCTCGATAGTAACATGATAATCTTCAAAAACTATCTTGGTTATGTTTTTTAGCATGGGGAATTCATTGAATTGCTTCTTCATTTATTTTCCAATTGATGTATCATCCCTGAAGAAAATTATAGAATAAAATAATCATCATTTAGATAAAATTTACTCCTAACATATTTTCTATAAAATTATTTTTTACGGTATCTATAACTTTTTTAAATGAATCTCATGCAATTCCTAGATCATAGAGTATATTAATATATATCTGATAAATACAACCAAAATGATTTCATTATTTTCCATTTAAACTCTATTCATCATATCCATAAATAATTTAGATTTTTTAATCCACTAAAAATAGTTATCATAGAATCATATTGTTCAAACCTTGTGTGAAATGTCATCTTCAGTATATCTTCCTTCTTCCCCCTAAGATGATGATAACCAAATCATAGATAAATCATTGAAATGTATTTTTATACTTTATTTTTATCAAATATTTCATCAATTCCTGGAAACATTTACTTATAATTTATATTGATGGTATTGATCTCCCTATAATCACTACACTATCTTGGGGAACCGTACTTCTTTTTTATGAATAAACTAACGACTCTCGATGGGGAAATTATAGGGTATATAAATCCTTTTTTTACAAAAATCATGTAGTTTTTTCCTTATATCTCATTTTCGAAATATTTGTATTCTATATATAGTTTTATATATGGTTATTTCATAAGCAATGAGTTCAACAGATTACTCTTCTTTAGGCTCCAGTAGATGACTAGGTTGTTATTATAGAGATAAATCAATAAAATTGAGTACAATGGGTACATCCTCTAATATTTGGATACCTTTTTCATCAATATATAAAACATGATCTTCCTATTTACCAGTAATTTAATAAATGTGAGTAACTTACTGAGGGTCATGAAAAAATATAAGAGGTGATGATTCTCCCTTCAAACAACTGACCATAGTGATGTCTTTTTCTTTTTCCCTACATCCTTAGGTGTGTTAGATCTTATAGGAATAAATTATCCAATGTTCCTATAACAATATATTTGTAGTTACAATAAATTATATAGGTTTTTGTGACATTAAGTGATACATCTTTGATACACTGTGTTGTGGATCAGAGGATCAGTCAATACGAATGAGATTATTTTCTATAAATGAAGCCAACTAATCTAATATAGTTATGAATTAATTAGCCTCAACTCAAATGTTTCGGTTTTTCTACTTCCATACTATTAAGTGAAATGGTTTCGTCATGCATGTAGATATCTATCATTCATCTTTGACATGTTGAACTATAAATAAATGAGATTCAAAATATATAATCTCCCTCTTCATGTAATCCCAATTGAATTTTTTCTTCATATTTATATACATCTTAGAGAATACTGGAGGAATAGACATCGATGGGAAATGTGCATCATATACAAGTTCTATCTTTACATTTTTGGTTTTTATGGGAATTATATCCCACTTAAAATATTTATAACTCCATCTTCATAAATATTGAACTCTATAATATCATCCACTTTGTTTTGAAGTTCTTCATCATCACTTTGTTCCACCTTTATCCACTCAAGAATCTATGGTTTAAAAATAATTTGAGAATTTTCCGAAGAAAATAATTTTATTATTCCCATTTCCATCATATTTAAATCCTAGAAGATTGGATATATTTATATAATAATCATGGATACATTGTGGGATCCTTTTTACACAAGGCATTGGCCATATTGTTTCCCTCATTGGATCATAATTGATTAAACATTAATAATTTTTTATTTAGTCTAGGAATATTTGTTACAACATATTGATCCCTTTTTAGCTAAATATATAAAAAATCATCAACATGATAGTCTAAATAGATTGGATGATCATTTTTAAGGCCCGCATATATTTTTATCATCATTGGGGTCATTTATTATATTTTAATGGGGTCACTCTTGTTTTTCAAGTTGTGTCAGACCCCATATTTGGAACAATAGGGAATGTTGTTCCATACACTGGGGTAATATCATTCTAGATGCCGGAGATGTTTCTTAATGATTTTGACCATTTTTTGTGTAGTCCTCTTCCAATGGATGTGGTTTTTACCATATACTGATGGTTTTTCTGGTTAAAGTTCATAGAAAGAGAGATAATGTTTACTATATAATTGTTCTCGGGTAGAATTCACATTTCTATGGCATATTTTCCAATTTCACCTATAGATTTAGTGGGACATGAAGTCTACCTATAGGGTCTAGAGTCCATTGGATTTATTCATCCCATCATGCCACTACGGGCTTTACCATTCATCTTTATTAAGGATGCATATTGGAGTCTCAAACAACTTCTAAATTATCAAATGTTGAATTGGGTTACCATTAGGAATAAATATCCTCTAACAAGAATTAATGATCTCTTTAACCAACATATAAGGGAATTTTATGTTTTATATATTGTCCTTCAGTCATGGTACCACCAGTTGATAGTCTATGAACAGGATATACCTATGACAATTTTTAGGGATAGGTATGGAAATTTCATTTTTCTATTTTTGTAATTTGGTCTCACCAATGATCCTATGGTATTTATGGATTTAATAAAAAAAAATTGCTTCATTGAATATTTTTTGTTTATGGATGATATTTTTGTGTGCTCTAAAAAAATTAGGAGATAATAGGCCATTTGGATTTAATTTTTTTAACCTTATAAGAACATTATCTCTATGGTAATCCTTCCAAATGTGAAATTTGGATCAGGGAAGTAGAATTTATATGGTATGTAAAATCGTATAGGTTCATATTAGTGGATCCAAAAATGATACATGATGTTTTTTCTTGGGAGCATCCTATAAATGTGTTTGAGATCCAAATATTCCCAGGATTGGCAGTTTATTATAGATAGTTTTTTGTCGATTTCCCCAATCTCTCATATTTTATGATAACATTAACCCATAATGGTGTTATGTTTGAATTACATGAAAATGTTAAGTTAAATTTTGTGGATATGAATATGATGTTCACTTAGCAGTAGTTTTGATTCTTATGGAACAAGGTTTTGGTTATGGTAGATTATGTGATGATTCTTATATGGGTTTGGTATGTGTCTTAATGAAGGGGAAATATGTACTGTCCTATGACTCTCTCCTTTTATAACCTCATGATAACAAATATATTATTATTTATATTAGATAAGTAGTAGTTTTTCATGCACTCAAAACATTTCATCAATATCTATTTTGGAAGTGGTTTAAAAATATTAAAATTTTAAGGTTCTGAAATATATTTCTACTTAGAGGGATCTGAACTAGAGATAGATACATTTGGGGGTATCATTGTACCATTTATTATTAAATTAAATACACTCATTGAAATGTGAATCTGGTGTCTGATGTTTAGAAAAGAAAATTAATGAATCAATCCTTGAATTAATCAGTTGAGAAATGGTCTCTGGTGATTTTGTGTGTTTAAAAAATATTAGGAGTAGAAGTGGTTGGTTAGAAGTTGTTATTTGATTATATGAAATAGTAATATTACATGAATTAGTGAATTTAGGTTGAGAATGTGATTTAAATTGAGTTCAAATTCTCATGTAAAAGCTTTTATTGTAGGGACTCCCCAGGTGAGTGGAATCGAACAACTATTGGATCTTTATGCTTCCATAGAAGTTTGGTTGTTCCAATTTATATGAGGTAGAATTTGATGGAAATAGGAAACTAGTCAAGTTGGAATATTGACCCTAGTGATACAAAAACATATCAAAACTTTAGACATCTGTATTGGTGGCTATAGATGATGTAGTTTATTTTAGATTTTGTTTCTTAGTGTCTCGCTTGTCATAAAATTAATGCAGAACACCATTGACTGAATGGTTTTTTGAATCCTTTTTCAATTCAATTATACTAGTTCGATGATACATAATTGAACATCAGTGTTGGTTTTCAACATGATCCATAGGTTATGGATTTTATGTGGGTGATTATATATTAATTTATGAAATCGGAGAACTTATTACCTATTAAGGATAAGAAGAAGTTGGTATATCATGGGTACTTGTTTGTCCCATAGACTTTGACACTTCATCGGGTTACATTTATGATTGTTTATAAAATAGATCCAAGGTTCAGATCTGGGTTCTATAATTTTTTACAAAAGGAAATGGGATTCCAGTTGAAAGTAATTAAGGCATATCATCTGTAGATAGATGGACTAAAAATTAGAGATATCTTGGTTCGTTAATATATGCTTGAAGAATTCATGATTTATTTTGGACGATATTGTGAAAATTACATTCCTCTAGTCAAATTTTCTTATAAAATTAGTTATTAAAAAATTATGAGGATGGCTAAATTTGAAGCATTATAAGGGTGGATATGTATTTCTCTCAAATTATTGGATGATTTTAGAGAGATGCCCCTTCATGGACTAAGTCTCATTCAAGAGAAAATGAAAAATGTGTAGTTGATCTAAAAGTGTTTTCGAAAAGAATAGAGTGATCATAAATCTTCTATGGGCCTTTATTACATTCCGCTAAAGTATGAGGTCAGTGATAGAGTTTTAGCTTAGTTGGTACATCATCACTTGGGAATGAATTGTACGATGGAACTATGGTTTTTTGGACTCCTTGAGATCTTGGAATGACTTGGAAATGTGTAATTTTATTTGGACATACCATCTCAATTTACATTGATCCATGACATGATCCATTTTTTCCAGATAAGAAAGTATGACCTGGATCCCTCACATGAGATTCAAAAGAAGGATTTTGATCTTGATCCCAATACAACAATTTTGAGTTATGAGTCTAGATAATAGATTTTATGGATATGTTACTACACATAAAAATGATTCTCTTGGTCTAGGAACAATGGAAGTACATGTGGTAAATCGATGATATATGGGAGCAGAAATCATTGATTAGGATGCAATGTCCTAATATACTTACATGATTGGGATCTTGAGGATTTTATAAGGGAAATGAACTTATTATATTGTGAATTGGGACAACCTTTATGTCATGGGAATGCCTTTGTTTATCCTTGGTATTTTACTTTTGAGTTGTGAGAAGATTCAGGGGATTGGAGGTTAAAAAAAATAGTTTGTGGAAAAAAATTGAAAGTCACACTATTAATTAGAAAATTCCATTTAACAATGTGGTAAACTCATGGTATGACTCTATGAGGTTCTAGTGTAATTTTTTATATTTTTATCATCCATATTAAAATCATTCAACATTCTAGGGAACCATGTCGGGTGTCTGGTGGTTGTCTTGGGGTGTCACATGGTGTGAGCACAGTTTCCCTAAACATTGTGGTGCCTATTTCAAGTCAGTAACCCTTAAGATAGAGTTATATTCAAGGTTGGTGTATGTTTAAACTAACCTTTGGAAAAAATGGTCCCCAACCAGAATCGATGTTTGGGTCACATAGTCATATTTCATTGTAGGTTTAACTGTGTGGCCTACTACATGAAATTTTTTGACCATCCTATAGACTGTTAAATAATGGTATATACTCTTTTTTCCACTGCCTTTTATAATCCTAATAAACCTAGGATATCATTTTGGATCATCATTATCCTTACTATAACTATTGTGGTCTTCCCACAATTATTATTAATAGAATTCATCGATTCATAGCATATATCTTTGAGGTATGTTGCATTCATGATCTAGTTTATCCTCATCTATGTACATCCTTGTTATATTTATTCTCATATCAATTCTTAGAGTGTGAATATGAAATGTATGTTATATTTAAGGGGTTTAAAATTGTTTTGACATTATTTCATATTGATCCCTTGTCATGATGACTAGATATGTCCTTCCCCGGTCTCTATTTTTAGGGTAGTTTTTGTGTCCTCATTATATAGGTAGTTGTTTCTATACAATGGGTTGATTATATGAATAGATTATAATTTTTCTAAAGTTACATAATGTTATTCATTTAATTGATATGATGTATGGTGTCAAGGCATATCATGGAAATATTCATGTTTTTAAGGTTTTTCTTTAAAAACGTATTTTCTCACACCAAGTGTTTCATTAAATTCTTGAATAAAGATTTCAGATTTAAAATGGGTTTCTAAAAAATGGATAATATTATCATGTATTTCAAAAAAATCATATATTTTGATAATTTTTGTGAATTATTTTGGAAAACCAAGATTATTGGGAACCTTGGGTGCATTGGGAAAGGGATATTAGTGACCATAGTGTGTGTGTAACCACTACAGGTTGATTTTTGATATCGATGGACTATGGTGGGACTTGATATTGGTTATTAAAAACATATGAATGTGTAAATATCATTTATGACTAATACATATTTCAATTTAAAAGGGCCCAATATGATGTGCAATCTAATTTATGTCTATTTACCAAATTATTTTTTTCATGGATAGTTCGTTTCTTGTTTCCACATGAGGTTGTATCACATGGTTTCACATGGTGTATTATCTTATGGATGTGTGTTCACTTGATTTCCATATCAGTGAAAATATTATATCCTATTTTATTGCTTAATCTTTTCATATTCTATGACTTCTGAATCTGAATGTATTTTATGAAACATTAAAGTAAAATGACGGACAAATGGGTTTATTTTTATGAACATTATTTGTAGAACTATTTTTTGTATTAAAATGTAGAACTATTTACCTCTTGATATTAAATATTTTATAGACTCTATGGTGGTATCAAACATTTCTTATTTCTCATGTCTTACCATTTCATTTTCATAGTTGTAGGTGTTTTATTATAGCATCCACATAAAGGTAATTGAAAATTGTAGTATGTTTTCTTATCTTGTCGTCACAACCTTCTGTTTGGGATTTTTTAGAGGTGACGGTTGGTCACAGGTAAATTTTTTGGCCTTTTCTGATTCAAATATTTCTTGTATAGCCTATTCAGATTGGTTTTTATGGATATAGATGTATCTACTTTTCTCCCATATTTTACGGGGGTTGTATGTATGATTTTTTTACATGAAATAATGTTTTTCAATGTTCCCCAATTTTTAATACCTCAGCATGTGATTGGCCACCTTATGTATCATGTCGAGTTGACACATGGTTTTTATGTTACAATAATTTTTCTAGGAATGTAAATGAAATTTTGAATCATGAATGGTTAGGAGACTCATTTGTGAATTCACACATTGGGTACAATTTCATAATATATTTATCCCATAATTAATCAATTATTATAATTATAGTTTCATTTTATTCATAATATCTATAGAAGAAAATATCAATACTATATGAAGGGAATGATTTGAAAAAAATATATCTGAAATAATTATTACTTATATAACTTGTAAAAAAACAATTAATGAGAGAATCTATAATTTCAAAAAAAACTGTTCAATTAGCTACAATATTTAAAAAACCAAATATTTGGTTTTTCTTAATACCAAAAAATAAAGGCTACAACTCTATAATCTAATTATATAAAATGCATTTTCATTTTTTTCATTTATAAAACATTTTTATTTTTTATGAAGCACCATATTACCATTTCATTAATTTTAGATACTCAAACTATTTAAATTTATGATCCATGTCAGGTATTTCTTACAAATCAACCTCATATAATGTCCCTAAGAAATTTCTAATACACGACATTCAAAATTTCACATTCAAATATGAAATTATATGTTTTATATTGTTCTGTAATTGTAATTTTTATATGATAGGTAGTATTTTATTTATATCCATAATAATGGTTTGAGAGAAGAATTTTTGAATAAAGGTCCTATGAATTATTCAATTGGAAATGTCTTATGGTGTATATAAAAATATTTCACTATAAAAAAATTATCCAAATAGATTAATTATTTTGTACAATTTTTCTACTGTGTCTGAAAAAAATTAATAATAATGCGAATTGTAATTAAATATCTAAATTTATGAATGATATTTTATTTCATAAAAAATTATAATCTTCAAAGATGAATTTCTAAAGTTAATAGTAATTTCATTTAAATTTTCAATTAATAATTTGTTTGTCAATATTCTTTAAATAAAACTAGTACTATCAATATTTATTGTATTACAAGGGGAGAATATATTTGTTCTGAAATTATTTTATAGCTTACATGGTTTATTAATGTTTGTAATCATCATTAATAGGTTATTTCCCATCAAATTTTTAATTTTTTATCTCTAGTTGATCACGAAGAGTTGTCTCATATACTGATTATTTAATTAATTTTCTTCTCATTTTATCTACACCATATTTAGTTAGTTTTATTATCAGTTTTATCTTTTTTCATATTTATTTAATTTTCATAATGATATTGAAGAGGATATTTTCTGTTATATGGTATCCATGAAAATTATTCCTTTGAAGAGTAGAATAATACTCCATATAGTGTTCAATCTCCATCATTGATGATAAAATTAATTAAATATATATGGGTCTTAAACTCTAAAGGAAATATGATAAGTTTATATTAAGTGGGTTTTCATGGTGAAACGATATTACCTTTTAGAAATGATGATGAACATTGTATAGTGGTATTTTTTCTTTTCATAAACACCAAATGCATGGAGAAAATTAAATTATCAATGAAGGCATCAGTGTGGATGAATAATTGTGGTACTATTTACGTTTTTTCCTATTGATATTTTCCTCTATATTTTATATATTTATGTTTGGTTGTTTTGAAATTAATTCCCCTATGGGCCCATGAACATTTAATAGATGATTGGTGAGACAAATTTTAGTTTCACTGATAGAAAAGAAATTTATTGAATTTAATATAGTAGGTTTTTGGGAATGTTACTATTAGTCATATACAATTTTCCCTAAACACTTTAGAAAAGATTTATATATTTATCATATTTTTTCATGATTTTCCAAAAAAATAGGGTAGTCATTCCCCTAAACTAAATAATATTTTATCCAAAAAAAAATTCACAAACTAATATTAGAAAAAATTAACATAAATTTTATTAAAACATTATAAAATTTACTCAATATTCCACTATTGTTTGTATGAATAAACCACATAAAAATATAACATGTAGTGTGTATGGTATGACTCAATGTGTGGGTATTCATTTAATATTTAAATATTAAATAAAAATATCCATTACTTAATCAAATCCATGAGAATTATCCCATGTTAACTTAATATATTAATAGAATGATCCATGATTGACTTTTGATATGTATAAATAAATTATATGTCAATATGATAGACAGTGTTGTTGGTAGGATTGAATGTGTGTGTTTTAATTTAAATGTGAAATTCTTGTTCAAAATGTGCATCAAATATTCAAAATTGTGTAAATTCACTAAAATTTTCTTTATATTTTTGTATAAATATAAATAATTGATCACCATGAAATGATTTAGTTTAAAAAAAATCTTCAATAAAGGATCATTAAAGGGTGTATTTTTGAAATAGATTATGATACAGTATTTACATCATATAGTAGATCCTCCTGTTTTTTGTAGATCCATTTAAATATGGACATCCTCTATTGAAATTATAACTACTAGAATTAACATTAATTCCATAATTAAACTAAAATAATGATTTATTTAAGTGGTCTACCATGTTTTATACCTCAAAAACATGGATCACTATGACATCACCTCCATAAGAAAAATCCATCAAAATATGATATTGATGTGGTATGTAATTTATATGTTGATGTGACATTTGATCAATTGTGTAGCCACCAATTTTTTATTATCGCAATAGAGTGATATAGGATCTTTACTATGAAGAACCTTTTAAGTCACTTGGTTAAATTTAAAAATACAAAATATTTCCCTAGTTTTATCAGATGAAACAATATATTGGGACTCCTTTATAAAATCAATTACCACAAAATTTTCTTTTCGCCTCAAAATCACAAAATCACTATTTAGTGTGGGGATGTATTGAAATTGTTATATAATATTTTATTGATGTGTTTAGAAACTAGAATATGTATATCCCTTAATGACTACTTCCACGTCTCTTCTATGTACTTGTAATACATCCTTAATACTCCTCAGATACATATTGATAGTCTTAAATTCCATTCCATGGAGGTCACCATGTTCTGGATGATATCATTCATCCATGATTTAGAATATATAGATTCTAGCAAAGTACATAACATATCATACACAACCAACCCAATTTATAATGTATATGGAATAATTTCCTTTAATTTCTCTGCTCATGAAACTGTGGACACATACTCTTGAAAATAAAAATTCCATATTATATTTCATATGATTACCTCATGGGTTGATATGTATCAAATTTATTCTACATCATGTCAATGTATATTATATGAATTATTAAAAGAATTGTCTTTTATATATCAGGATGGATATTAATATCAAGAATATAAATTTCTTTTTCTATGATCTCCACAGATAATTAATTGATTAACCGGGCCCTAATAGACTATAATACTGGTATTTTGTTTCCAATAAGTAATATTTCATCTACATACTCTATAAGGAATATGATGTTACTCCCACTAAACTTTTTATAGACACAAGGATCACTTTTTTTCTATGGAATTGAATTTTATTATGGATTTATAAAATTTAATGTTCAAAGACCTAGATTCTTACTTTAATCCAAAGATAGATCTCATAAAGTTTTCTTACATTGTTTGAATCTTATGGAGTCGATAAAACATTTGGTCATGTCATATAGATATCTTCTTAATTATTCTTTCTATATAATGATATTTTGATATCCATTTTCAAAATTTCATAATCATATATGACAAAAAAATATCGAATTCGGAATACTTTTATAAAACAATCTTTTAAAAAAATTCATCATTTTTTAGTCATTGATAGTGTTTAAATCCATTTAAAACTAATCAATCCTTATTGGTACTAACGTTTACATTGATGTCTATTTTCTTCATAAATAACCATTTAAAACCAATAGTATTTACATTTACTGGAGTCTCTACCAAAAAACATACTTTATTTTGTTATGTGGAATACATTTTAAAAATGAATGCTTCTATACATTAAGTATAATTTTTATATATACAAATTCCTTAAAGGTTATGTGATCACTACTATTTTATAACAGTGATTCATCACACTAAGAATAGAAAACCTTGTCTTTCATGTTCCCTGTCTTCTCTTATTATCTTATATGGTACATATATATTTATAACATTCTCTTCCATGGGTATTTTTGTAATTTTTTCATATTCCAACTATTTTTTACCTTTTTTCTACATACTTGAAGTTTATTTCACCTAAACTATATCTTTTATAGATATGATCCCACTCATGAAAGGGTAGTTAATCTATTAATTGAACATTATTATATAAATGTTTATGTGGGTAATATCCTCTATTTTCTATAGGATATCCTAAAATGATATAATTAGTTCATTAAAGTGAAATTTTCTTACTTTAGGAGGCATTAATTAAATTTTTAACTCCCCAAACTCATAGGTATAGAAACATGTATTTCATTCCATAGTATAATTCATTGATTTAAGATACATAAAACCATTATTGTGACAAAAATAGTACTGATAATGTTTATGTTCCTTCAGTTTTGGAAATCAAAAACACCATTTTGAAAATATTTTTAATGTCTATTATATATCCCAAGTGTTTCAGTTTGTTTTAGTGAAAAATATTATTTTATATGTATCGTATAAATAGTTTCAATGAAAATAAATATAAACATAATACTACTCATTTTTATCATCAAACTGAAGGATTTTTGGTACATCAAAATAATTAATGGGTTGATTAGTGCATAGACTGAAATCATCTGAAAAATACTTAATGATCAGTCTAAACCTAGTACTGATTCATCATATTAACCCACATATAGTGTATTGGTTTGAAAATTAATAAAGAAGTGTATCATACTATGAAGAGTTAATAGTTAGTTTTAATAGAATTATAAATATCACATGTAATACAAAATAATTTTGTAATTGTTATAAAAAATGATGTTGGACATTCATTTTTAGATGATTTGTCAAGTGCACATTTCCTGAGGCAGTTACAAATGACTCTTAAATATGATCATTGGTATATTGCATATAAATATCTAGTAATTTAATTAATGGGAACTAATAAAATCAAAACATGAGTCATATAATGTTTAATCATTGAAAAAAACTTATTACATATCATTTTTAATAATTATAGATTTTATGTTTTGAGGAATTCCTATAAGGGTTGTTTCCTTAGAATATTTTACTTTTATATCCTTTATTTGGTCATTGTACCAACTGATGGATTTTGGGAATAGAAATATGAAGAATCTAATCCATTGGATAATGGGATTAATGAGATTGAATGACAGATGTCGACCATCATATTTGGGGTTTATAGGGATAGGAAGATATAGCACTATTGAACATCATATTGATGGATTTCCTTGAAAGAAATGAAAACCAATTACAAAATTTATAAATATATGGATACCATTATTATGGGATTATGACTACCTTATCTCTTAAGGGTAAAATATTAAATTATTTTATTATAGTTTGTATGTCATTCATAATTTTATAAGCTATCGTATTTCTTATTTTTAGACGATATATTTATTCCACAAATCGTTTTATTATATAGTTGGTCTTTATACATTACATTATTAATAAAATATTTTATCGATGTATTTGTGATATTGATAACACACACCCTAATATAATTAGATGATTTTTTATTCCATTTCAAATACTATGATCATTGTATAGTACTAATTTCATTCATTTATCTTAATGAAAATTTTTAATTTACACACTTTAATTTTATTAAAAAACAATTAACCCCCCATTTTATTAATCCTAATATACTCTTATGAGATAACAATTGGTATCCGAGAAGGTTCAATGACATAAAATTGTTGACTATTTAACATTCATTAAAATTTCACGTTTCTTAAGTTTTTGTAATAAAATTATCATTTAAACATATTTATTAAACTAACATGTATTGTAGAAAATAGTTTTTACTATTTTAAAGATGGCATGGTAATATGTTATAACTATTGAAAATATAAATCCTATTCGACCACCTATATTTGATTTTAATGATTATGAGTAGAAGAGGGATAAAAAGAAATCATTTTCTATTAATACTTGAGATGATAATATTTAAATTCATAATAGAAATTATAAGGTTTTTATAGGAATGTAACAACTTTTACATATCAAGAAATGTTAGAATATCAAATCAATGGAAGAGTAAGTAATATTATTTTATGTTTTATTAATAGAAGTATATATTTTCATATTTCATGTTGTGATGTTTATATCAGTATTTGGAAGAAGTTAAATGTCACACATTTTGGTACATATAATGTTATTGAAAAAAGAAGAGATATATATTGATCAAATTATCAAGCCACTGATTTTTTCACTTGTTATATGGTTACCAAGATGTATTAAATTTTTATGAAAATTATTAATAATATATACTCTCTTTGAGAGAAATTTAATATTGATAATATTTTGGTTGAAATAATTGTATTTATAATTCAAAGTGAGTGGGAATATAAAAGGACTACTATTGATGACACAATAATGAATAAAAATCTAATTCTTCATTATTTTATTGGTACCATTATGAAATATAATGAAATATTAAATATAGATACTAAAAATTATTAAAATAATACTGATGGGTAGCTTTTTCAACTACATGTATTATTTCTACTGAAGTTTATTCAGAATATAATGTTATAACTATCATTATCTTGGAAGTGATATTCAGAGAAATTATTCATCTTGTGTTTTATTATATTCCTCTAAAAATGAGGATAATACTCTGCATATTTATTAATAGGTCTCAACATTCTATAAATATTAAAAAATGACCATTTAAATGTTTGTAAAAAACATGACAATGACAAAGAAATAAATGCAAAGGAAGAATCGGGAATAAATATTTTAGCAAATGAAATATCAGATATTTCTAAATGTGATGAAAAAATATATTTTTAAAAAGATTCTAACTCAATATATCTTGATAAAACTATATCAAAGAAAACAAATTTAGAAAATTATTTTTCAAAACTTAGTTCAAACCCTACTGCAAGAAAGGAAAAAAACATTGTTATAAAACTAATGTAGGTTATTTATAGTTTTAATAATATTTTTTCAATGTTTACCTATGTTATGTATAACATTTATTAGATTTACAAAAATATTAGACATCAAACTAATATTTCAGAAATATTTTATTCAAATTAAAATTTTGTTTTAATAGAAAAATATATTGTTCCTAAAATTATACTAAATTTCACAATTTTCCAATGTAGTGGACATTAGAAAAAATATTGATCATTGAATAGATTTCAATAAATAATATTTCAGAGATAAAAATTCTCTCTTTAAATTACATTTTATCAATGAATTATTGTTCGAGAAATTTTGATAACTAAAATTTAGTTTTCTGAATATACTAAACCTAAGAAGGTTGGTGTTCTAAAAATTTAAATTCATCATTTTTAGAAAATTAAAAAAATTACTAGAAAAAAATTGGTACATGGATATTGGTTCTTCTTGAAAGATTTCCTGAAACAATGATTTCATTAATAAGCTTATCATGATGAAAATTGGTGATGTAGCATTCAATGATATTTCTCAAGGATAAATCATTAGTATATGTAACACTGTAATTCTTCGAAAATATTTACTATAAACTATTTTTGTCGGAATTAAGAAAAAAATTACAATTATAATCCAATTATGTGATGATGGTTATATTGTGAACATTAAGAATAACAATTTTATTATACATTGTTCAAAAGAAGAGTTTATTCTTTCTTCTAATCGGCATCATAATATTCACACATTGAACATTGAAGACCTTAAGAGACAAGACATTCCTTGTCTTAGTGCAATGTAAGATCAATATTTGTTATAGAATATAATTATAGAACACTATAACCATAGAAACATAGTAATGTTTACTAATAAATTACTTATTAAGGACATACCGGAATATTGGTTTGAAACATTTTTTTTTTCTTATCACTATGGTAGGAAACATAAGTCATGTTTTAAATCAATTAGTTATATCTCAACATTTGATTCTTTATATTTAATGCACATGGACCTATTTTTTCATAAAAAACTACAAGTATTGGTGGAAAACAATATTTCTATTTCTTAGTTTAATTATTAATCTAGATGCGCATTAGTATATTATCTAAAAATAAAATATGAATCCTTTCGTTATTTTAAAACTTTTTATCCAGATTTAAAAATGAGAAAAGAATTTCCTTGAAAACTATTTGTAGTTATCGTGGTATATAATATTAAAATTGTTATTTTGAAACTTGTTTTAGTGAGAATGGAATTTTACATAACTTTTGAGAAAGTAAAACTCCATAAAAAACAGTCAAGTTGAAAAAAGTAATTAAGGTATTAAGATATTACTAGAACCATGATGAGTGAATACATATTTGTTTAATTTTTTTGGGATGGTGTATTTAGTATTGCCTATTTTACTATAAATTCGTTTTCAATTTTCCTTTAATTAAAAAAACTTCTTATGAGTTGCAGAATGGAATAAAACCAATATATTTTTACTTTAATGTTTGTGTTTGAAAAGTATTTATCTTGAACTGTAAAGATAATATAAATAAAATAGTTTAAAATTCCAATGAAATAATATTTTTAGGTTATTCCCCTTTTGTAAATCATTATATAGTTTTTAATAAAAATAATTTCATTTTTTAGAAAATACCTAATGTAATGTTTGATGAAACTAATCTATTTGTTTTCAAACAACCGAAACCTACATCCTCTGATTTTACTTATAAAATTGATTTAAAACCTATCGTAAAAAAAAATTTCATAATGAAATAATAGAATATTATTATATTGAATTCTTTTAAAAGAATATTTACACCCAATTGTTGAATAACATACTTTTTAAAACCCAAGAAATAAGTTGTTTCATTTGAATCATCTGAGTGATAATATAATTGTTTACGTAGATCAACTAAGAAGGACTAGAAGTTTCGAAATAAACGAACTTTAACATTGACATTATTATATAAATTATAACACAATAATATTGTTAAGGATTTAGGTCATTAGGATTGGATTAAAGAAATTCATGAAGAACTCAATGAGTTTTATAGGAATCATGTCTTCACTTCAGTTGAACGACCTAAAGATACTTCTATAATTTGAATACAATGGGTATTTTCAGTAATTTTTTTATTAAAATGGGTTAATAGTTAAAAATAATGCAATATTTTTTTATAATATTTATAACTAAAAAGTGGGAATATTCTATGAAGGAACCTCTCCACAGATAATAAGAATTATAGGTACTTATATTCTTTATAGCATTCATTAATTTCAAACTATTTCAAATGGGTGCGGAGAATTATTGACTTAATAGATATGTTCTTTAAGATGATTATGTAAAAAACACCTATTTTTAAAATAAAAAACATCACGATCAAGTGTATAAGATTACCAATGTGTTTTATAAACATAAACAGTCCCTTAGATCTTGGTATGACATGTTAACATGATATTTTTTATAAAAAAACATTTGTTAATGGGGATGTGGATTCAATTATTTTTATAAAATAAGTAAATAAAAACATTTTTATTGCACAAATATTTGTTGATGACATTAAATACGGTTCAATTGAAAAAATATTTAATAGAAACTTTTGAAAATCATATGATGTCACAATTTAAAATAACTATTATATGAGAGTTAACATACATTCTTGATTGTAATATTTCCCAACAACATGAAGGATAATTTTTATCCCAACATAAGCATATAATATAATTACATAATAAATTACATAATGAATTTGTGTTTGAAAAGACATAAATTAATAGGTCTCCCATTGGTAACTCGAATACTACAGATGTTAATGATGCTGGGAAACTAGTTGATCAATAAAATTATACAGGTATGATTGGAATATTACTTTAATTAATAGTTATTCATCTATATTAAATGATTTTAGTATTCATATATTCTAAATAAGTGGGTGACCCATCGAAAAATAGTCCATTGGCAGAGGCAATTTGGGAGGAGAATCAAATCTCATTGCAAATACCTAGTGAAAAAAATACTTGTGACTGTAAGATATTTTGGTCACAAAAACCTATGGCATGCACTTTGCATAAAACTAGGAGAAGACTATCTCTGAAGGGAATATTAATCAAATACATCATAATTGAATCTTATGGTTTTTAATCAATTTTTTCATTACATTAATGGATCTACAGATTTAGACTTATTCTATTCTTTTGTAAATGATTTCTCAGATGTGGAATTTGGTGGAAAATGATGGGATATGAAAAATAATTCTAGAACCATTCATTTAATAGGAGACTCTTTTGTTTATTAGCAATGTATCAAAAGAACAGTCATTAGTACTTTACATAGCTAATGTTGAAAATGTGGCAACAAGAAGTTGTTGTGGTCAAGTTTTGTGGATATAACACCCACTCATAAACAATGGCATGAGTTTCACTGAAATTCAAATACATTATGAAAATACAATTTTCATTCCCCAAATTTAAATCCCATCATATCACTCATGTAATATGTACATAGACCAAAGACACCATTTCCTTCGGGATACCACACATGAAAGATATATAATTTTATAATTCATCAAAACACAAGAAAAACATGATGATATATAAGAAAACCTCTCCTTCTTATTGAATTGAATATATTAAACAAATGCTTCAAATGATCAATACCAAGGGATTTTTCATATTATCATAGTTTATATCAATCTCAGAAATGTAGTGAACACTTTTTCAAAATGGTAGTATATATGTTTTTTCACTTCAAAAAAACATTTCTTTTATGAAAAAAATTATTTTTAATGTTATTTTACTTTTTTTTATAAAAAAATTGAAAAAAAAAATTCAAAGTCATATTTCATTATAAAATCACAGAAATAAAAATATTTTGTAACATTTTCCAACAAAAAATATTATAATTTTTTCTACAAATTTATTTTGTTATATCATAATAATTTATGAAAAAAACATTCAATACTCAAAAATTTTTATTAATAATTTTCAAATATTTTATATTATAATAAATTTGTAAAATGTTTTATTATAAAACAATCATAAGAATTTTTTTGTTACAAAATTATTATAATAATTTTATATAAACTATTACAATCATCTCCATTCATTAATACCTAGAATAACAGGTAAATCCTAGTGATGAAACATCTTGATTCGAAAGATACTCTTCTAGTCTTTTAGTTCTCCAACTAATCATTTACATTATTTTATAAATTTTATTGATTAATTTTTATTTTAGTGTTAATAGAACTTTTAATTTTTTTCAAAAATAAATGTATCCTAATAATACAATTATATATTCTGTATGAATGTTTTTATAAAACTTTTAGAGTTCAAACATTTATTTTAATATATTCATCTATTAAATATCAATCATCAGATCAAATAGAGATAAGTTTGAACCATTTAATGTTTTTTGGATTACAGAACCATGTTTCTCATGCCAATATAATTGTGGTAGACCACCTTCCCTGAATCTATTCTCAGAATATTCACTTCAGAATACTTCCCCTATTTAAAGAGGTCAATCTGATTGTTTTGGATTTTCTATGATCTCTTGTTCATGTCTCGATGTGGCAGAATATAAACAGGATTACTGAAACAAATATATTTTTAGGGAACCTGTCATTTAATGAATTTTGTATGATAATTATGACTATATTCTGTGTAACGACCCGGACGTGGCCAAACACCCGAACAGTGCCAAACAGGTCGAGTGTCACTACCTTAGGCGCACCTCCAATGAACTCCAAATGTTGTCGACTAGAAGCGAGTGTATGAATAGGTATATTGGGGAAGCTATACCCTCATAAAGGATATAAATGTACATGTTCTAGTATAAAGTCTATAAGTAGCGGAAATTAAATGACAAAGCATACTCAAACCAGACCCGCAGAGCAGAAGCATATCCAAAATCAAATAAACAGTGGAAGCAATATAAAACAAAGTAAGTGGAAAGTAAACAGAACAACATGCTAAATATCACAAGCAACTATGGCATTAAAAAAACAAACATGCATCCATAGAAAGTCATATATATCAATATAAAATGGTATCAATGGCTAACCAACAGTAGATACATAATAAAGTAAGCATGCTAATACAAAAATTGAACTGAGAAAAAGTGACTCTTGCAAGGCACGACCTCAAGGTCCATACTAGTCTCCATGACAGTAGCACTATGGTCCAGCTTCTGAGGCTGACCCTCTACCTGCACGCAATTTCATAAAGTCTACATGCACCCTGAAGGGCCCGTGTAGGGTGTCAGATGAGTCTTTGTAGGATACCACCCAATGGTGTGTACCTAATACAAGTGTTTCAATAGACATGCTTATATACGAAATATATTAAATAGTGTAATGCCCAAAAGTAAACACAAACTTCTAGTGGTGCTCAACAGCCTCTAGGAAGTGTCACCTGCTTCGGCGAACGCTGAATTCTCTAGTCTATAACCAGGAACCACGTTCCACCTCACACCATGTGTCTCAAGTACCGACTCCCCAAAGGCATGCCCAATAATGATAACCCATCTCGAAACATTATCCTTCCCATGGCACAACATCTGAAGGAACAACAATACATATCCTCAAATAATAACCAGGGGGACAACGATGTCTGCCCTCAAATAATACCTGGAGGGACATCGATATCTGACCTTAAATCACGACAAGCCTCAGCCCCCAACCTGACAGCCTCAACGATTTCTTCTGAAGGATCCTCACCTTCCATGTGGCTTCCTATGGAAATCACCCCCAAACCAAAAACACCTAACTGCATCTATCGGGGGACTCTACGTGGTGACTGGCTGTACAACCTCATCACTGAGTCTATCTGTGTGCACACTACTCAAAATTACCCGGTGAGTGGTAATCACCTCAATATGTTCCCAAGACACAACACCGCTGACACCTCATTTCCCTGCAAACTAGTCGCTTATGTCTGATGGCCTCGCCATCCATGTAACTCATTCCAAGCCCATCCTGACATTCCAACTACCTCAACCGACATCCATGATGCCCAATCCCATGGTAGAAACCACCCAAGTAACCAGAGAAAATCCCCAACCTATGATCAACATCACTCAACAAAATATCTGGGCCACACCCAACATAACTAAATAGTTCAACATAGGCAATATCAAACATTTCATATTTATACCGGAAGGCATCAATTTGAATAGAAAATTACTAAACAGTCAATTTGAACCGCACCTCTGTCATCCCATACTAGTATCTAAGGTCTCGAATTCCTTATGAAAATTCAATCATGCTTTAACAAATTAAACTCATCAGTTTAAACTAAGTAGTTCAATTTATACCCATTTCAAACACCCCCAACTGAAATGCCCCAGATGAGAAACAGCCTCTAACCCAGCCTCGCTCTATCACAACTAGGTCATGGAATACCTAGAGGCATCCCACATTGAAGATAAATAATTAAAAACATATAAACAGGTATTCGCTCAATACCCAACATCACAACTGAAATTCGCAACCCCCAAAAGTCTACGGAAACACAAAAGAAGGTATGCACCACCCACCTCGTACTCGTTTGACAACAATCCTCCAATATCAGCCTCTGAATCGGTCTAAATCACGATAGATCTTCATTTTCGTCAAATTTCAGCAATTCCACTCAAACCGAAACTGTGGATAAATAGGGAATGAATCTAGGATGAAGATGGGTGCATGGGGTTAGCCATTCTGATGTGGTCCCGCTGCTACCGACGGATTGAAGAACATAGGTTGTATGTAGAATCTATGAGGGTTTCTATTTTTCTATGATTCTCGGATGAACTGTTCATCCAATAGGGAAGAAGAAGACAATCCTTGAAATAAGACGTGACGGCGTCTCAGATGCTCAAATAAAAATAAAAGTACACGGAATGTATTTCAAGACTACACACCATGTAGATGACTTTTCCGTACTCCGACTTAAGTGAAGTCCAATGCATGTCTTGGACCGTGTACACGGTCAACACATGGCCAGGGACTTAGCCATTACACAGAACGAGGTTACATGGCATGTCAAGGAAGACTACACACTGTCTAGATGGAAATTTACAAATAGGCACCACACGGCATGTACTTGGTCTTACATGGGTTGTAACATGCCTAGCTGGTACACAACATGTACTTGGGAGTACACGGCGTTTAGTCAGGAAAATTTCAAAAACATCCCTGATATTCCAGACTTCTAAAAATCAGCCAAAAAATTTATAGAAAAGAAGAAAATTCAACAGGGTCAGAAAATTTAACCCGATCTAAAAACCCTATTTCTGAAACACTCCCCACCTTAACATAGCTCCTCCCCGAGCTATCAGACCAAACCTGGAGATGGTACCGAATATACCACCCCGATCAAAGTAACCCAGACTTCCCCAGTCTCAGAGGTCCTGGATAAATTCCTCAAGGGGCTCCCCACCATAGTAATTGACTACTCGGTCTAAACCCGAACAAATCTCAAAACAATTAAAATAAACAAAAAATGACCAATGACCTATTTACCGGATCCATGGTTCCTCCCATGATGCATCGTCAACCCTGCACCTCCTCGGTGTGCACATGTTGCTTATGAAACCCAACGTAACCCTCACTACATCAGTGTATGCCTCCAAGTGGTCATGCATCTCATAGATTCTCAAATAAAAACCTGGTTCCTTTCACCTCAAGTAACCCACATCCACGATGCCCCGATTCCCATGAAACCTCACAAAACCCACATCCTTAATGCTCCTGATGCTACACATCTTAAATATATAAATAAAATATATAATAGATTTGATATGATTCTAATCCCACTAACTAGAATCTAGTCCATACACAAGTATCTTTTGAAACTCATTCACTCAACCAGACATGCCTCAAGAGGCCATGCCAGGCAAAAGCAAAGAAAATCACGGCCACACCCGCGGTGTACCTGCCACCGTCGTCGGCTCACCAGCCTGCTTAGTCCCTGGCAGCTCCACAGTGTGCACCTGGCTTGATGTATGGCTGCCTGATGCCTGACCTCCCTGTGGTGCTGCTCCAGTCACCGACCACTGACCTCTATGCTGGGTCCCACCGTCTCGGTCACATCGTTCATGCATAGCTGATCCTCGACTACCCTCTCCTGGTACCAAACTTAAACCAACACCTAACGCCACAGTTTGTCTCTGTCCCTGCCTGTCAGCCGTCTGAGAAGGCTTTCTGCAAATCCTCTCCAAATGCCTGACCTGTCTACACGCCCGGATCTCCTTGGAGGCCTATCTCACTAAGCCCGAACATGTCTTGGTGGCCCACACTGAAATCAAACCACCGCTGAACTGCCACGAGATGGTCTTGATGAGTCCTTGGCCTCCCCGCCCTACTGGAACTCATCCCTACCTAGCTTTTTGCTATCTGAACCATCACATGAAGCTATCACCCAGCCAATCTAGGGCCTATACCTCTACTATTCCTCTACTATAAGTGTCTGGTTCAGTGCCAAAGAGAAGGAACCCAACCTGAAGATATTCACCTGGACCTGAATGGCATGTCACATTCCATCTTCGAAGCACCTCACCATAGTTGTGTCATCGCTTACCATACCAGGTGCAAAGAGAGACAACTCTATGAAGGTATCTGCATAGTCCATGAAAGACACATTTCCCTGCTTAAGACTCAAGAACTCCCAAGCTCTCTCTGCCCTCATTATCTCTAGATATAAGTACTCAAAGAACCTGTACTCGATGTCCTTCCTAGCTGGTCCCTCGTGCATACAAGCATGTACCTGTACATCCCACCAACGCTTTGCTAGTCCTATCAGCATGTACGTCGCCAGCTTGACCCTCCTCCCTGGAGGAGTCTCGAGCTTCTTGAAGATCATCTAAATTCATTATATATAGTTCTCTTCCACCTGTGGTACACCATAACTTGGAAAAAGTTGCGGGTGTTGCGACTAGAAGTTCCGCATCAGATATGACATTGAAGGCACTGTACCCTGCGTGCCTATGTCAATCCCCTGTAAGATACATACCAGGCTTCCTCAGAGTTGCTCGTCATGCCATCGTCTGAACGCTTCCAAACCTAGATACTACCCTGCCTGCACTGGATCATGAACCTGATCCTGTCTCTGAGCCTGTACCTGCGGCTCATGCTCTACCTGCACCGGATTCTGAACCTGATCCTACTGCACTATTCCTTTTCATGCCTAACGCTCCATCGAGACTTGAAGAAGTTACCTACTTAATACCAAAAATGGTCAGACAACCCATATATATATAACAACATATTCTACATAGATATGGAAAGCAGTAAAGAGTCAGTGTATAACCACTATCCTTACTCTCCCCAATCGCAATGGATGCCCTCGACATCCCAACCTCACATCCTCCTTACCCACCCTCAACAAAGCCAAGTATCAATGGTACCTCAGGCCATGCCCATCCTGAAAACCAACGTTGCCTCTAACATGACGACTGAGTCACCCAATCCTGATAGTTACACTACCTCAGTCATAATACATGCCTGCTCTCATAAGAGACAGACCCAAATATCCAGCAACATGCAATTCCAAAAATATACAAAACATGGCATACATATTGAAATAAAAAAGAAATTTCATCAGGATTTTCTCCCGTTACATTTCAAACCATATAAATTATGGAAATTTATTTTTATTCACATGGCATTATCACTTCACAAAGCATACATGCAGTTATGCAATTGAAATACAGTAAAAAAATTTCCCTATCAAAAGCCAAGAAAACTAGCCCTGCCATACTGGGCCAAGGTCCATTTCTCTCTTACCACACCGGGTCAAGGGTCACATATCACAATCAATTACATCACACATTAAGTGAGACGCCGAGGTGGGAATCATATAAACTGTAATCTGAGCTAAAGAAAAATAGAAATTCCCACCCATGGAAACTCGGTACATCCCTCGTACCGTGGGCTGCAGGCACCCAAGCACAAGCTAGGAACCCAGTTACAGTAACATCCTATCTCCAGTCTACCATATCCCAAATAGTAAAACCAGCGGAAATCAAAAAGATATGTCTCAAACTCATTAGTAGTTAGGAATGCTACTAAATCCATGTCAAGAACTCCTCTGATACCACTTTGTAATGACCCGGACCCAGCCAGCCACCCGAACAGTGCAAAACAGGTCGGGTGTCACTACCTTAGTTTCACCTGCCCTGAACGCCAAAGTCTTCCAACAAGAAGAAATAGTCTGAATAGGTATAGTTGGGAGGTTATACCCTCACAGAGGAAATAAATGTACTGGTCTAAGTATAAAGTCTATAAGCAGCGGAAATAAATGACTCATCAGACTCAAACCAGACCCGCAGAACAGAAGCATATCCAAAATCAAATAAATAGTGGAAGTAATATAGTACAATTGCCATGGAATGTAAACAGAACAACATGATGAATATCACAAGAAACTACGGTTGTAAACAAACAAACATGCATCCATAGCAAGTCATACATATCAACATATAATGGCGCCAATGGCTAACCAATTTTTGGTACATAATAAAGTAATAATGCTATTACAAAAATGGAACTAAGAAAAATGACTCCAGCAAGGCATGACCTCAAGGTCCATTCTAGTATCCATGAAAAAAACACTAAGGTCCAGCTCTGAAGTCTGACCCTCCACCTACACGCAATTTCATAAAGTCTACACGCATCCCAAAGGGCTCATGTAGGGTGTGAGATGAGTCTCAGTAGGATACCACCCAATGGTGCGTACCTAATATAACTATTTCGGCAGACATGTTTATATAAGAAAAAAATAGTAAATAGTTCAATGCCCAAAAGAAATCACAAACTTCACTGGTGCTCAGCGGCCACCAGGAAGTGTCACCATCTTTGGCCAACACCGGAATCTGTGGTCTAGAACCCAGCACCACATGCCACCTGACACCATGTGTCTCACATACCGACACCCCGAAGGCACACCCAATAATTGTAACCCCGCTCAAAAGCTTAACCTTCCCATGGCACAACATCCAGAGTAACATCGATACATGTCCTCAAATAATAACCAGAGGGGAAGTGATGCCTTCCCTCAAATAATACCCTGAGGGACATTGATATCTGCCCTCAAATCACGGTGAGCCATAGCCCCCAACCTGACAGCCTCAACACTGTCTCTCGAAGGCTCCTCACCTCCCACATGTATTTCTATGGAAAGCACCCACAAAACAATTACACATAACTCCAACTATCCAGGGCCTCTACCCAGTGAGTGGTGGTACCACCTCATCAAGGAGTCTATCTGTGTACACACTACTCAGAAGTACTCAATGAGTGGTAATGACCTCAATAAGTTCCCAAGCCACAGGACCTCTAACACCTCATGTCCCTACGAACTAGTCGCTCATGTTTGATGGTCTCTCCATCCAAGTAACTCGGGCCAAGCCCAACATGACAGTCCAACTGTCGCAACTGACATCCATGATGCCCAATCCCATGGTAGAAACCACCCAAGTATCCCGAGAAAATCCCCAACTTGTGATCAAAATCACAGAACAAAATATTCGGGCCACACCTAATATAACTAAAGAGTTCAACACATGCAATATCACACATTGAATATATATATCAGAAAGCATAAATTTGAACAAACAATTACTAAAAAGTCCATTTTCACAACATGTGTCTCATTACATACTAGAACCTAAGGTCGCGAATGCCTTATGAAAATTCAATCATGCTTTATCAAATTAATCTCATCAGTTTAAACTATGCAGTTCAATTTTTACCCATTTCGGCACCCCCAGACCAAATGCCCCAGATGAGGAACAACCTCAAACCCATCCTCACTCGATCACAACTAGGTCAAGGAATACCTATAGGCATCCCACATTGTAGATAAATAATTAAAAACTAATAAACAGGGTTTCGATCAATATTTGACATCGTGTCTGAAGGTCACATCCCCCAAAAGTCTACGGAAATACGAAATAAGGTATGTACCACCCACCTCGTACTCGTACAATGACACTCCTCCGATATCAGCCTCTGAATCGGTCTAAATCGCGGTAGATCTATGTTTTCATAAAATTTAGGAAATTCCGCTCATACGGAAACTGTGGATAAACAGGCAAGGAATTAAGGATGAAGAGGGATGTGTGGGTTTAGGCTTTATGATGCGGTCCCACTGCCACCAACGGATTGAATAACGGTGCTCGTATGAAGAATCTAGGAGGGTTTCTATTTTTCGAAGGTTCCCGGATGAACTGTTCATCCAATAGTGAAGAAGAAGACAATCTTGGAAATAAGACGTGATGGCGTCTCAGATGCTCAAATAAAAATAAAAGTACATGCTGTTTATTTCAAGACTACACACCATGTAGAGAACATTTCCATACTCCAGCATAACCAGAGTCCAGTGCATGGCATGGATTGTGTACACGGTCAACATATGTCCAGGGACTCAGCCATTACACAGAACGGGGTTACACGGTGTGTCAAGGAAGACTACATTCCATGTAGATGGAAATTTACACATGTGCACAACATAGAATGTACATGGTCTAACATGGATTGTCACAGGCCTAGATAGTACATGGCGTGTACTGGGGAGTACATGACATGTAGTCTGGAAATTTCTTGAAACATCTCGGATTTTCTATACTTCTTAAACATTGGCAAAAAATTTTATATAAAAGCAAGAAAATTTAACAGGGTCGGAAAATTTATCCCGCTCTAAAAAACAAGTTTCGTACATTTTGGAAGGAATTATTTCATTTCAATGATGGTAAAATGTATGTGTTGGAAAAATTTAAAAAAAAATTATTTGTATTTCCCTTAAATTATTAGACAGTTCTATATCTATTTTGAGTTTATTTCAAAAGAAGGTATGTATCATGTTTATTTTAATATGCTTTCTTAGAAATATAATCATTTATTAAATTTAAAAGAAGATATTTTTGTTGTTCCCACTGTAAGTGAATCATATATATCATCGTATATGTTACCAGAAAAGCTTAAATATTATCTAAAAATAATACAGAAAATACTTTTTTCTCATGCTACAATAATGTATGAAATGTTACTCATATATCAATGAAATATAGGGTTGTATCGTTTTGGATACATGGGTATCTTATACTATGGATGGGTGATAGGGATTCCCTTAATGTTTATGAATTATTTTTTTATAATTCATGATAAATATTAGGCTAATAAACCTAGTGAAACTCTTTTTCATTATGGTGGAAGAAATCAAGGGTACCTTAATAAATCAGAGACTACTATGTTTTTCACTTTCATTAGTACTTTTTTTGTGTAGGTTATGAAACATTTCAATGTTGAAAATAAAACATGTCCCAAAAATGAAAATATTTTTTTCATTCATGGAGATACCATTTGAACAATGTTGTTGGTTTTTTACTTGAAGTTGTAAAAACAATTCTATGGTTGATGGTTTTGTATAGAAGGCTTAAACGTCCAAGAATGGTGAAGATTCTTGGAATAAAAGGAAATATAATTCATCCACATCGAGGAACAAAAATACAAAAATTCCGAATAAAGATTTTGAAAAACAGTTAGCATATAAGGCGCAATAAAAATTCAACGACTCGTTGTTCGGTCTTCATTCATCTAAAATCATAACTATAAAGATTAATATTGAAGATATATTGAATGAATAATAAATAAAAATTTAATATATGAAGGGTCCCACAGAATAATGAATTGTTGAATTTTTGTATAAAGGTGTTGAAAGATATTTATATAATCCTATTAAACCTATTTGACCATCCAAATAGATCAATATGGATTCCATATTGGATTTTATAAAAACATTTTTATACATTCATTTTTTCACTCGGAATCTAATAAAGGATAAGTGAATGTAGTAGCTAAAAAATTTGTTCAATAAAGAGAACAAAATTTTACTTAGAAGTAATATGATATATTTTATGGAATGTTTAGAAAGGGAATTCTTATAAATATAAGACAATTAGAAAAAAATCATGTGGATCTTGGAGAAAATAAAGAAGAAGAAAATAAGTAATTGTAAAATGAAAAATAAGATAAATTAGGATCCAAAATAGAAGAAGAGGGTGAAGATTATGAAATTGAATATGAATAAATATAATATGAAAAATAAATAATGAAAATATTGAATGATATTCTTCATCATCGGTTTCAAATTATATGTATGAGAAGGATTCAGAATTATAATGATCTCAAGAATAATATTCATCAATAAAATAAGAATTGTTTTCAACAAAATAGTAAAAAAATCACCCTAAAAGAAACTGGAAAACCAATATGAACAATCACATAAAACAATTTCAAAAAATTTAGAATCATATAATATTGTAGATTTTGCATAATTTTCGGATGATAACAGTGTTTCAATATACAGAAAAAACATGATGAAGTAACAAAATAAGATGTACAATACTCTAAATAGAAACCTTCAAAAGCATCATCACAGTCATGGGATTCAGAATCTTCTAGTTACTAGATAGTTTTCAATTATGTTTTGCCAACATTGAGGAGGTTTAGTGATAAAATTCCATACTTTTCTAAATTTTATGTGATATTTAAATTGTTTTAAAATATCCTCAATGAGAAAATGGAGACATTGAAGGTTCTTATTACATCAGTTTTCCATATTTATGAAGATTTGAAAATGTTCCATGAAAAATCCAAGACTCTTAAAAGATTATACAATTAGATATTTAAGTGGCCAGTCAATTCAATAATCATCTTAGAGATCATGATAACTAATTCATATAAATTTTCAAACTTACTCTAGAGATGGAAAAGTCCTTTAAAAACTTATCTTTAGTTTTTTTTATAGAGTGTTGTTTTTGGGAGACTTGAATGACACCGCTTATGATTTGACTGAGGAAGTCATTATTTTGATACAAAAGTATCATAGTTTGGATTGGGAGAACATTATATTAATTTCATGTGAAGATAAATTGATCATTATAAAGTATGAGAATAAGAATATTACAGATGAGGTTGAAAAATTGAAGACTAAATTTAGGATTTAAGGATTGTTGGATGAAGAAATATGGAATCTTGAGAACAATTGAGATTATTTCAAAAAGATGATACATATTATGAAAAAATATATAGATAAATAATGAACCCTTTTACTTTTGAACTCCTAATGTAATTATGTCAATCATTTGAAATATTAATGAATATGAATTTATTTTCATCCAAATATATTGTGTTTTAATGTTTTCTATATACTATATGATGTATGTTCTTTTATTTCTTTCCTATATGATTAGTTATTTCAAATAAAATTATTTCATATGGTATCTCTTACAATAATTTTAGGATATATACATTCCCAATTATTTTTCAAAATCACAAAGGGGATACTATATTAAAAAAAATTTATAAGGATATTTGTTTATGATTTAATTTTCTAAAACGGGAGATATTATCCTATGGGGTATAAGTATTAATTAAATTCATCATATCATGAAATAATTATAAAATTAAGGTTACTTATAGAGAATATCATAAATTATTTTAAAATAATGGTGTGATGTTTTCTAAAGATATTTTCTTCATTTGATTATTGTGTTTTTTTCATTCCAAAAGGGGTATATTGTTGTGTCAGAGGTCTTAATTCTTACATTTCATTTCCATTAGTTTTAGAATTCAAAAACACCATCTTAAAACTATGGTGACTAAATTTTATATATACCAAGTATTTTTGTATGTTTTTGTATAAAACATCATTATATAACTAACGTAGAAATAGTTCCAATGAAAAAACAATAAACTTGTTATTATTTGTTTTGATCCATCATACTGAAGGTTTATTGGATTCATCATATTGATAATTGGGTTGATCATTGGATAGACATATGTATTCTAAAAAATTAATAACCATCGTAAAAACCCTAGTATCGATTCATTGGAATATCCATAATTAGGTTTATTATATAAAAAATTAATATGGAAGTCCATCAATCTATCCAATGTTTATAATTTGTTTTATAATAATTATATTTATCATATGGAATACAAAATAGAATTGTAATGGTTCTAAACAGAACAACATTGGACATTCAGTTATAGTTGAGTTGTTAAGTGAAAGCAGTCTGAGGACGTTGCAACATACTCTTAAATATGACTATTAAGATATCACTAATAAATAGCTTTTCATTTGATGTGTTGCGAGTCGATACATTAAAAACTCAATTCAGTAGAATTTTACATAGCATGAATATATCATTATGGAATCTTTGTAATACATTTATGAGTTGAAGTTCTAAGGAATTATTTTTAGGGTTGTTTCCCTAGAAGAGTTTTCTTTTGTACTATGTGTCCCATCATTATGATGATCAAGGGATTCCGGTTATAAGAAGATGGTGGATCTCATCCATCAAATGAAGGGATTCTTGGGATATGAGCAGAAACTCCCATAATCAAATCAAGGTATTTTGAGGGTTTTAATATAAAGATATCCCAGTCATCATATCGGGGGATTTCATAGAAAGGAAATACATAGCTTTATAAGAGGTATAACTCCATGGACAATGTTAGTTGGGGTTTCATTCAACCTTATCTCTTACGGTAAAAAGGTTAATTATTTTAATACATCATGTAATTCATTCTATATTTTATCAGTTACGATATTTTATGTTCGTATATGATCTATTTTTAACTATGTATTTTATTATAAATCTACTATTCATACATGAATTTCTAACCAAACTATTTTTGTGGGGTATCTCTATAAACGTACTCAAATATAATCGAATGATTTGTGATTTTGATTCCAATACTAAGATCTTTTTATTATGATGTGTATGATTATTTCACTTAAATGAGATTTTTTTGTTTAGTGTCTTTAAACTACATTTCGAACCTCCCCTCTTTTAATTCATCGTATACTCAAATGAGAAAACCACTTATTATTCATTTTTATATGCATGTTTTCAATTTTATCAATTATAGATATTGTGCATTGGTTTTTTTATTACATATATAGCTTATATTTAATGGTAATAAATCCTAACAAACCTATCCTATTAGAGAGAACAAACCTAGAAAAAAACTATTGGTTGGGGTGAGATCACAGGAAAATGACTAATAGTTATTTTTTGAAATGTAGGAATAGACATCAAGTCAATCAGATTTGTGGTTATCTCACGATTGATAAAAATTTTATTATAGTGAATAAAAAATAAATAATGCATGTATAATAGTCAAAATATAACAAACGATCATGTATTATCATCAAAACATATGAGAATGATATTTTAATAATTTTTGAAATGTTTGAATGGAAAAAATATAAATCTAACCATAAATGTAACAAAAATGAATAAAAACAATCTAGAATGATATTAAAATAATTAGGCATATGCGTCATAGGGTCCGAAACAAAATAATGTTGATTTGTGTAAAATCATAAATAATGATAATTAATAAATTTTGTTAATTTGGAAATAAAATATATATCAATATAAGTTATTGATTTATATGGAAGAACAAAAATAATTATTTTAGTGATCAAAAACTCAAAAACATGCATGTGGCAATAAAAAACATGAAAATGACAATGAATTCCCAAAAAAATATATGAAAATGATCAATGAATTATTTTTTCCCATGTTGGGAAAAGAAACACATAAATGTGATATGTTTTGTGATTGGAATGAATAAATTTATATATAATTATAGTCATTAAAAAATGCATAAAATTCTCTTAGAATGGAAATCCACCAAAAATTTCTGCAAAATCAATGGACAAATGAAAATGATAATGTTTTTAAATGTGATAATAAATGTTACATCGTCCTATGTTATTTTCTTCAGATTACTTAGAACACTGTTTTAGTGATTTAAAACTACAAAACACATAGATGAAAATTAAAAAATATTAAATTCACTTAAATTTATTTGAAATAATTTTATATTATTTTTTAATATTTTTGACATTTACATATAGAAAAAATGTCAATTAAAAAGGAAATGTGCTCAGAATGGCTGAAAAATAAGTTTTTTAAAATATTCAGGTCTTTAGAAACATGAATTATAGGCTACAAACCATGATAAAAAAAATTATTGGAATGAAATTTTAATGAATTTGGTGATTATTAGTGTTTAAATTGCATAAATAGATGCCACATAAAACGGTGTTTCGGTTTACTTAGTGTGACCGAAAACAAAATTTCAGTTCATTAAAAGATATTGCATGCATTTAATGGTCAATACATATAAAATTCCAATAAACTGATGTTCAATAAGATGGAAATTATTTCAAAATTATTAAAAACTTTTTATGAATTGTTTGAATTTCGATCTAACATGCACTTTTCTAAGTATGAATAAAAAATAAATTCTAAAAGATAAAAATAATATTTTAATACAAACATTATTGGTTATAAACAAATAAACTCACCATATATTGACAATAAATATTTTTAATATTACGTAATATTTTTTTTGAAATTTTGGAAAAGATACTACATCTATCTATGTTTTTATTTTCTTAATATGATCAAAATCATATTTTTTATATTTTAAAACTAGAAATCATGCGTGTAATGGTTAAATTGTCACAAATAATCATGAGTTTATGATAAATCATTGGAAAAATATAGTTGAATTATTTTTGAAATTTAAAATTATATGTTAAATTAATCTAACATGTCGTAGCTGAGAATGTCTGAAAACCAATTTATTAAAGTCATTAATGTCTTCAAAAACATGAATCCAAGAGGTCAAATCAAGAAAAAAACATAATTTTTTTTATTATATACGAAAATGAACAATGATTAATTTATAAAATGTTTGAACTAATTACCCATTAATCGGATTTTTTTTAATAATGGTGAAGAATGATTTTTTTTTTGTGTTTTAACCCACTAAAGCATGATTTTAGCAGTCAAACTATAAAATATGACCATATACAGATATGATATTTAGGAAAAACAATCACTGAATTATTTTTCACATATGTGAATAAAAATTACATCAATCTAAATTGTGGTGTGTTTGAAATGGATTCATTAATATTTTGAGTAAAAAATAATTAAAAACAAGTAATATATTTTTAAAAAATATCACATGTTGTAGTTTTTTATAATAAATTTTATATTAAATTATATTGTGGTTTTTAATTATTAGATTGTTTTTATTTTTTATGGTATTAAATTGTTTTTAAATTATTTTGGAAATATCATACCAGAATATGGGTGTGGATTTCATGAAATGGTCTAAATTTATTATTTGATTGATTTTTAAATATTTTGTTAATAAATTATTTATGGATCAAACATATGTTGAAATTATGAATTATTACTATTTTTTGTTTCCTAAACACTAGTTTGATAAGGTATTGAATGGAGATTTAAAAAATAATGATGGTTTATTATGTTCCATCTATTTGTACATGTGTTTCTATATTCATGTAAGTTTTATATGGAAGATCATGGAAAATACAATGAAGTTACCCAAATGAAATTGAATGGAAGATAAAAATTTTGGTAGGTTTGTGGGTTTCGTGTGTAGTGGAAGCATGTTGATGGGTGTACCCATATTTAATTTTACCATTATCAATGATAAAAACAAGATTTTTCATGATGATAAATTGCTGGTTCTTCAGAAGAGATCAATTAACTAAAAGGAAATAGGGAATTATCAAAACAATTGAGAGGTTCAACTTATGTTAATTATAATTAATTTAATTAATAGACATGATTTACCTTGATAGAATTATCTCTCTATTGAATCTTCTGGTTATGTTCCAATGTGATCTATCATCGCATCACATAAGCCAAGTGTAGGCTTCCTCTAGAGGAGATCTATACGTGCTCCATGTATCTATGGATTTTGTCGAAGGAATATTTTGGGGTTATAATTGAAGAGACTTAACTTGTGATGTCCACCTTGAATCACCTTTCGATCCACATCCAATGCACTCTCCTTGATCCAGTGGAGGAGGATCTCTCTTATAACATGAGAGAGTTCTTGGGGGAGAGGAATTCTCTCTTATCTTGAGATATTTTTCCTGATCATTTATACACAACCATAAGGAATATCTAGGCATAATGAGAATAATGTAATTGATATTTATAATACTTAAAATAAGATATAATAAAATTTTTACCCATAGGTATTTGTTTAAATCATTTAATTCTTTGTTAGTCCTCATGTCTAATAATAGTGTTAGACTATTATTGTTACTCTACATGCACAAAATGAGTTACTCTTAATAATATTTAATTAAATAAAAAATATTATTTCTCACAAATTCTTAGAAAAAACACATAGCATGTATATTAATATACACAATGTGTACTTTTGTTTTTTCATTCTCCTTTATTTCATCCACATCATTTTTTAGACCTTTAATAATGAGTATTTATTTCTCAAATAAATATCAATACATTATTCTCTAATAAATATATTATTTCTAACACAATATATTATCTATAATAACTATTGTTGAAATAAATGTGATCAAGCATCCTATAATAATTATTAAACCACGGTCGGGAATAATCGTTATTCAACTTGTTAAATGAATATTTAAATGGGATACTTGGATAGACTCATTGTGTGGCCCTCGAGGCCTATTTCATAGTGTAATTAGGTGGATCCTACCTATATTTCAAGGTTAGTGTCTATAAATACTCTATGTTACCCATAGGGAAACAGTTTAACACTGCAATGATGTGTCACCTCATACGAATGTTTACCATGTAATACAATCCCTTTGTCTCGATATCTCGAATCAAGCGTGTTACAGTATAACATCATCAAACTATTTGTGAGATTAATATTTCTTGGACTTATTAGAATTTAAATTTCCCAATACTTGAAATTTCAATGTATTTATTTGGGCTATATGAATTCTATCAAAGGGTCTGAGATATCAACTTCCATTATGGATAAGAAGGGACAAATCCTTTCTCATATTATCTATTGATGCAATATTACTAGTCTCGGGTCCAACATCTCCTACCTCACTACGAATAGTGTGTCTTCCTTTTTTTCCATACATCTATGTGCAGGAGTTGTAATACCAATTATTAATAATCTTAATGTTTAAGGACTAATACACACATCTGAAGATAAGAAAATCCAATGACACTGTGAAATCTAGATTTCCTACTATAGGGTCTTGTTTTCAGAATATCTGTAATTCCCCAACCCAAGTAACCCAGAGTAGGTGCATTAATACATAACATTGGTATGATCACAAGGGATCAAATCATGAAAGACCTATCATTTTAGTAGCCTTTGAAGTAAAATATACATACATGAGTTTTACATTAAATTATGAAATCAAAAACAAAAATGTTGTGTATCCATTGAAAACACTCATTTAACATATCTTATTCCTACAAGTCAGTCATAATATACTTATTCACATCCTGGGAAAAATAAAACATATAAATGGGTGAGCTCAAATGCTTAGTAAGGCTAAAAATATAGTGGAAACATATAAAAAATTCATAAACATTTAAGGCAATGTATACGACTAAAACACTAGACTTTTAAACATAATCATCAATATTATAATGCCAATATAAATCAAATAATTTCATTTACTTATTAACATGGATATTCTACTAGTCGAATAATCACATGTAATATCAATATCTCATTTCATAATGATGGAATGTATAATTTGGGACATCATAACCACATAGTAAAGGCCTCAAACCAATACCACAAATAAAATTTTCTCAATGCCTGCTTCCAAGACACTAGTTTGTATCAAGAGACCTACTGATTCATTGAGGATCTATTGAGGGCTTGACCCATCACATAATAAGTCAAATGAACTCTTCATATGAAAATTTCGAAACATAACCTAAACATTGTTATTAAAAATAGCATACAAAATGTTAATATATTAACGATAAGCGATGAATGGTATACAAATGAATCATCCACAGTCAAATATATCAATAAACATTCAATAAAATATGAAAGATTGTATCTTAATAAATCAAATTCAAAAAATTGTAAAATCTATAAGATGTTGTTAAAATAGATAAAATCAATAATATATGAGATAAAAAACATTTTCTATTTTAAAATAATTTAAAAGTCACATAATTATAAAAGAAAACATTTATTTTGAAAATATTCATATAAGCTTGCAAGGTAATTTTTTAAGGTGATATAATGGGAGAAAATAGTTGCACCCACCGTATAAGTTACTAAAACATCCGTACCTTAATTTTTTGAAAAGTTCATAGAGTACCTTGTCTAGAAAATGAAAGAAAGATTTCATTCAAAACATATTATAAAGAGTAAAATAATGGTATAAATTACTTTAACCCATATTCTAAGAAATAGTAAAAATGTTTTAAATACATTTTTTTGAAACATATATGAGGATGATATATAATTACTAGTATATTTTAATTTATAAACTACCTAATATTATAAAGATATTGTAAAATTATCCACTACCTTGTACTTTTCCTTGGTTGAGGGTATGTTAACCTCCTGTATAACAGTTAAATCATTGTTATTAAATTATTCAAGAACCGTATACATAAATATGATATCATATATGATCTTTTAATATTTATTTGTTAGTAATATTTCAATAGTATCATCTTTTCAGATGTTAACTAATTCGTTTCCCTTTATATATTTTCTTACGTAAGGGATGGCACCAAAATTTGGGAAGAGGTAAATCAAACTCAATTCTCTTGGGGAAACCTTGTGATGCTCTCTCGTAGAGCCCCACAAAACCACGGTCGGCGTGAAGCATCCCATCTGTGAAGCTGCCACGGAACAAGGTGGTGAGAGGCTCCACGACGAAATTTGAAGTGTCCAAATTCACTATAGAGCAAGGAGGTGGGAGGCTCTACAAACCAGGTTGATGTTTGCGAAGCCTCCATGGAGAAATGAGGCGGGTGGCTCCACAGTTACGACAAAATTCCACATGTATTCATGCCAAGGGAGATCTGATTCACGGCCCATGTTGCCTAAAAAATTTCGGAACCCGTTGACCCCAAAGGATGTATCCTTTGACTTTTTGACTTCTTAGCTCTCAAATTTAAATGAATTTTTTTCTCTACATACCCTGAGCTATTCAATGTAAATTATGATCATGATATTTCATTCCATTTTCTTAAATTCAACCCCTCTTCAAACAAGGGTACCCTATGTATAGCCCATGGGTCTCTATAAGGGAAGGGGATACCTAAGGGGACTCAGGTCATCATGGAGAATGTATGTTTCGTGATTTACCCTTCGTTCACATGTACCCCACAAGTTATGCTAGGTTCATTGTGTTTCGTGAAGCACATTTCTTCGCAATGATACACATCATAGGGCACCCATTCTTTGTGAAGCTGTGATCCATGAAGCATTTACACTTTTCCAAGAACCTTCTATATGCACCAATTAACTATGCCTTGGCTATGCCAATTCACATTGTGAAGCAGACCCCTTCACAAAGCTCTTCCACTAAATGGAGAACCATAGATTCACGAGGCCTTTTCTGTGAACACCGTCACTCCACAACTCATTTTCCCATGTGACCCTCCAGGATTTCATGAAGTGATTTCAATGTCCCTTGGATGTATCTTCATATTACATTTCTTCGCCTCATGCTTCTTCACATAGACATGCTAGTGGCTATTAATTCGTCACATAGCCACGCTAATGGGGTCCCCTCAATGCATCACTCCATAAAACCCCAACACCACAACATTGTTGATGCTATCCCTTCCTCAAGGGAATGATGGTATTAGTTAGGTAGCTTCTAGGGGGTGCAGATTGAACCCACCTCGTCTGAACTGTAGGAAGTTCAACTTCCAAGCACCATCGTCCTCAGTTCATGACGTTAAATTGTGGTCTCTCCCTATGCATCACACACATGGTTCCCTATCTCAGAAATTGTATACACCTACTCATATCCATGGGAGTGAGATCTTCCTCACATGGAATAAGGTCATATTTATTGGAGAGGCATCTATCCGTGGAGAAAAGGAAACCACCTTGGTGTAAGAACCTATCCTTTCTTGTGGGAGACATCATACATGCTCCAGTTATCTTCTTCCTGGACAAAGACCAGAGGTGGGATAGGAACCAGAACCCTCATATCTTCTAGGCCAAATCCATATCTCGTTGGGATTTTTCACCAGCTGGGCCTCCGTCTTGATGTAAGTGACAATATCCATCTCTATGGGCTGTTAACTATGCATAAGCCCATGTTTCCATTTTGGGTTACTAACCATGTGTAAGCCCTTATTTTCTCTTCGGGCCACTAACCACGTGTAAGACCCACTCCACATCCCATGAATGCACCTTTTACGATGTGATCATCAAGTCTGTGGGGTCTCTTGGTTCTCACACTGAGCATTACTCATGTGAACTTTGAGTAAGCATCGACCGTGACATCCTCTTTGGGAAGCCTAGAGTGTAAGCCCCAAACCATTCTGAACTATGTGTACATTGATCCTTGCCATGGAATGGTATGTAAGACACCTTCATGGGGTACAATCCCAAAAAACAATGGTTCTGACCCTGTCACATTGGTTCCCCAAAACCATTCCGAACAATGTGGACTTTGATCCATTCCAAGGCAAGGTACGTAGGGTGCCTCCCTGAGGATCAATCCCAGAACTGATTTGGTCCTAACCCCTTCACGTAGGTTACCCAACAACATTATGAAATATGTGGACATTGATCCTTTCCAAGATAGGGTACCTAGGAAACCTCCCCGAGGTTCAATCCCAACACCGAGTTGTTCTGCCCCCCCCCCCTTCACGTTGGTTCACCTTCATCCAGCATGACGTTAAAATGCTTGTTCACTTTCCATGATGTATGATGATAAATAATATCAATTTGAACTATGTAGGTTTGATCCTTTTCTCCATGACAGGGTATATAGGAGCCTCCTTGAGGTTCAACCCCATATAGTGGATAGCTGTTGTGACCCCATATGTCGGTAAGAAGTTGTGACCCCAATCAGTGGTAAGTCATTGTGCCCCTATCCTACGGTAAGATGTTGTATTCCCCACTTGAAGGTAAGCAATTGATGTCCACAATTAAGAGGAATAAGTCATCAGATAAACTATGTTGTTTTGATCATTTCCAAGGAAAGGTAAGTATGAATCCTCTATAAGGTTCATGCCCAACTTCGTTCGTTCCCAACTACTTCTCATCGGTCTACCCCTATCCTACATGACATCAAACTATATGCTCCTTTTTGTCCCACATGACAATAATATATCCCACAATCAATGGTAAGTCATTGTCAATTCCAACCAGAGGTAAGATGTAGTTTTACTAATCCAGTGTTAATCCATTTTCATCCCCATCATTGTGAAACACATCTATGGTACGCCCTAGTGGCATCAGACCAGCTCGGGATGATAACCACATGTAAGCCCAAACATCATCTTCAGGTCTCCATACTCGGCACACAACCCGATTCAATGCCCCCATCTTGAACTACATAGTCCTTTACCCTTCCCAATTCAAGGTACATAGGACACATCCCTGAGGTTCGAGCCCATAACCCATGTCTCATCATGGTCTATACCTCGATCCTATGTGTTCTGAGAAGTTCTTTCCACAACCCAGAGGTTCCACTTTCTCTGTGTTCCATCCATATGGGTCACCTCATTAGGTGTCCCATTGACTCAATGAACTACGCAGGCAAGGGTTACCTTCCATGATGATATGTAGGAGGTCTCTTTGAGCCTCTATCCCAATACTACAATCACATTCCTGAAGTTTCCATCTCATTCCACCACCACTTCATTCAACCCTCCATCATCCATCCTGATTCTTATCCAATGATCCATATCCTGGTGAGATCATGACATTCCCCTCTTCACTTCTCTGACTGGCACTCAGGTAACTAACCTCTTGTTATCCCTAGAATCAGTGTTCCCTATAGGGGTCGCACCCATTTGATCAAATCTAGTCAGTGTTCTGATCAGTCTAATCCTTCTCTGATAGATGTTTAACTCATGAAATACCCTATGATAAACAAGGTAAGCTGCGGAAACAATAAGATACATGTCTATGGAATATTATTTCATGCATTCAATGTAGGATGCCTTAGGCTTACACTCCCTCGAGAAGCCCAATCATAAGGGGAAGAAACCAAGATGTGCCAATGTTATGGCGTTCAGACACACCAGTGATGTCCAACATGACTACTCCCTCAACCAAAGGATTCTGCCCAGATTGGACCCTTTGGAATTTCGAGACAGAAGCAGTGTAATTAACTGGCATCCATGAAGATATAGAACCGGGAAGTGTTTAATGACCAGTTTATAAATATATGATGGAGACATAGACTGGGTATCAAGCTCCATGGAGGAATACAAGGAAGGAGGAACCAACATCCCATCATCCCAAGTTGACCAATGAGAAAAAATCCCTAAATAAACAATTGATTTTGCCCAACTTTTGAAAGAGGGAATGTGGGGAAACAGATAGTATGTCCTCTTCCTCGAACAGATGAATGTGCATGCCCTAGAGAAAGTGTCAGAAATAGAAATAGTGAACCCGACATGATGTTCTTCTCCATAATGTGGAGATTAGTAGCGTTCGAGACATCAGTAGACTGCTATGTCCCAGGATAAATGTATTCACTGCCAGGTCCCACTAAGAACATTTTGGGCCTATCGTGTATCTCATAAGAATTTGGGGTAGTTGAATGTTGGACATCCTTGTCTATGAAACTGTCAGCATGGATCCTCTTACCATTCATGTAATATGGAATGGCATAGGGGAATTGGATGTTGATTTCCTTCTTTCAGCAATAATTGCTTAATTTCCCTATCATCTAGGACCGAAGTATTCGTAATAGAAAACTGATCCCTACCATGCCACTAATGTAGGGCCAGGGGCAGAGCCAATGCGGAAATCTGCATGGCTCCACCGCTTCTGTGTTAACTTCGACACCCATAGCTACTGGGCACCCACTCCATATCTCCCCTTCAGAGTTCATTACATGATGGCTGATAAATGACCCCATCCGCCGATACGAGGGGGTGGTGATTATTCAAACACTAGATGTGGCATTCCATCTTTAGAGGCGTCTACACCTCATCACCACTACCACCCCTATGGACCACGTAGCGAGCCACTTCTCCATACTCCGATGTACAACATTTTCAGGAGCCTCTCCTCAGAATGCTTCCATGGCTCCATTCCCTATGACTATGAGGTGGGGAATGTCTGGGCTAGCCTGGTCGGGATCTCATTCCATGAGATCAAAATGAGGGACCCCACCAGGTCGCTCCAATGATTCCACCCAGTCCCATTGGTCGAAGAGCAGGTAAGATATGTACCTACACCACTGGCCCCAGTACAGCTGACCCGATGCCAGCGTCGAGCATAGGCCGAGGAGGATGCCCGACGAGGGGTGTCAATGTCAGTAACAACCATGTCTCATGCCATAGCTAATGTATACAATCATTTCCCTATCTATGATAAGCAGGGGCCCTCATACACCAAACATAGATTGAGGCCCAAACCACCCCACTGGCAGGATGGGTCGACTCTCCTGGCTATCAGCGCAGGTAGTGCCTACGGTCGGCTGACCCGCGGTAACAATAACCATTACAAAGGTCCACCCCGAACCACCAACATTGAGAATGCGGGTCCTTCTCACTAAAAACCCGCCTTGGAGATCCACCCCATGCGCCCATCAACCCGAATAAGGGTCCTCCTGGTGGAAATGACACTCAGTATATAAGCCTCTTCTACGCTCTTAACAGTGATTATGGAGTCATTCCTCCTTCCACAGGCTTCTAGTATAAAGATGTTATGCATTTGGCCAATCTCTATCGTGCCCCCCATGTCCTTATGCCGACAGATGAATGTCCATGTCTCTCTAGTAATTATAGGGGTAAAGGTAAACCTAGCATCATCCGCACCCATCACATAGGTCCTACTCATCTTTAGCTTGACCAGTACAAGTTTCCACCTCGTACTGACGCTGCTAAGGTATATAAGCATAGAGGCCTTACCCATACTTCTACCTACTCCGACAGAGGTCATACCCTCTACAACACTTCCCATGAAGATTCCCTCTATGTGACAACTAATGGATACAAAGGTCCTACCCATGTTTTTTTAACATTTTCTCTGGTGCTCCTCGTACCCCATCTCACTCAAGTGGAGGTCCTCTATTCCCCAGAACCAACTCAGCTGAAGGACCTCCTCGTTCCAGAGATCTACCATGTCCTGAAAATCCATCCTTGGGAAGGAAGGAAGGTCGTTGCCATTATAAAAAGAATTCTAGGAAGATTCATAGTGAGATTAAACCTAACTGCTTCTCATATTTTGAGGTAGAATATGAACCAGTAATGGAAACATCGCCTAGATCCTCCTTCACAAGGGATTGGTCAAGAACAAGGTGCATCCACTTTATTATACCAAATTATGAGGTCCACCGGATCCCTTCCTCACTCCACAATTACATCCTGGAAGAAGAACATTTGTCAACTCCCTAGGGTATGGCTATGAAATCACTACCATCATCACTAGAAACATTTTCAACCTCTACCAGAGATCACATAGAGTTATTCTGGGGGTCAATTGAGAATGGGAAACAGTATAGCACACCACCACCATTCGTTTTCCATATGCCAAAAATTTCGGTCACCATCCCATCTTATCATAATGTGGTTGCCAATTCAATTCACTTTTTGGAGGATAGCCCGTGATGCAATGGTTTGGCGGCCAGTTCACTGTATTCTCCACCATTCATCATACCATCTCAGAGGTCTACTTCAGTAATGCTACTGGTTCCCCAACTGCCTTTGGTTGTGAGTGGGGAAATGATGGGCCAGACCCCAGACCCAATGTCTGGACCAAGGATCTTGTGGGAAATTATTGTGTAAGACCATTTCTCGGAGATGTTTTGGCCAGTTGTCGGGATGAATTTCACGGTGCCGAAAGCACTATCCCATGAAATAGTTGGATGATTTTTTCAGACCCTATGGGTGACTCACTTTCTTGTTTGTCATCAATGACTATCCTACAACAAGTTCTAGGGTAACATCGAAGACATTGTCCAACAATGATGATTGATTGATTTGTCCACACTCCCATTTTCATGGTTCCATGAGTCACTAGGTCACCATAGGACCCTCCTACCACAATGTGTTCAGAGATTGAACGTACTCCATAGGATAATAAAAGAGTACTCTCCCAACATGAAAATCTGTGTTTGGGGGAAGTACGAGGACCTCTATTTTACTTTCATCTAGCGCAACCTAACATGCTAGGTGATATTGAGGATATGCCTCTAGGAAGAGATATGGTTAACATGGAGATATATCAAAGGATGAGAAGAAATAAAAACTTTTTGTTTAAAACAATCCCACTGGGAGAGTACCACAACTTTTGGATTCGTCAGGAAGGGTTACTATCGAGAAGAGAAATTCATTCGGTTTTCCCATACCCACTAAAGCATTATTCCTCAGCCAAAATCTCAATAGGGGTAGGGATCACCTCAGGTTGTCAAATCCTCTGACCCGTCTGGATTAGTGTAGAAGATGGAGGAAGATCCTGAAAAGGTCGTGTTGCATCAGAAACATGCAGAACATAAGAAGATGGTTGATGACCTCCATTCTGAGCATGATGCGGAGTAATGACTAGACTACAGTGATCCTCGACCAGGGTAGCAGGGGTAGACAAAAAACCCCCCCAGCGAATTTCGTCCAGGTGGCCCTGATTGTTAGGACCCCAAAAGCATGGATGCAGATCGAACATAAATAAAGAGGAAGAGATATGTGTCTCCTAATCCACCTGAGTGGTGTGACAATCCTTATGACTTAGATCAGGTTCCCCCAGCTGCTCTATAGGTCTTTCCGCTAGACGTTCCACGAGTCATTGGGCCTGCATACAGTGCCTAAGAACCTATCAGCACACTTGTGGTTAGGGATCCCCGTCAACATTGGAATCTCTGTCCTAATGATCCAATGGTGGCACTCATTTCCTGCCTCATGGAGTTAGAGATTCAACAGGTGGAAATCCCTCCTGTTGGCAAGTCATATCCCACATGGGTGGATGATATGCCAACACCCCCAGGTTTCATAAATCTCAAATTTTCACCATTTAATAGGATATATGACCAATTGCAGCATTTGGACCACATCATTTCAATGCATCAACACATGTTGTGAACCCTAGCACAGTTAAATGCCACTAAAATCTGAAGATTTGTACATACAGTGGAAGGACCTGCGTTCTTTTGGTACATCCAGCAACCCATAAGATTAGTAGCTGGTTCGGAAGATCTTCACAGAATATTTCATTAACAATATTGTTCTACCACTCGAAAGATGAGTATTACAGACCTCTTCAAGTGGAAATGGAGGCCTGACGAGCACGTCATGGGCTTTGTCGCCCGGTGGAAAAGGCTCACCTACTCTCTAGATATGCCACTGACTTAGTAGAAACCACTGATGATGTGTGTGGGGAATCTCAAGACAGAACATGTACCCTATATGATCACTAAGAACTTCCTCAGAGGATTATGAGACTTCTCTAATAAGTAATTGTGCTTAAAAGAATCCACGCAGTAGGCCATGCAGGCACTCCCATTTCCTCCTACGATTCCCACAAGAAGGACTGCTAGGGCCGAGCATACCACGGTGGCCGAAATTGAGTTCCCTAGGAAACAAGAGTTCTTACCAGTGGAGTCGCTTTGCCATCCTCATAGAGGCCCTCCACCTCCAGCCTAGCAGGGACCACCTCAGAACCCGGCAGTGCCCCCACATTATGCACCACCACAACCAAAGTGAGTTAATCAAGCTCCCCTTACTCAATAGGGTCCTCCAACCCCCTATTAGGGTTAGGCTCCTAGATCCCCCTTCCCATGTAAAAGAATCAGGACCTACTAATTCAACGAGTATTAGGTTCTCAGTTATTTCTGATGTGTCTTGGAATATGGAATTTTACATCTTCAGGAAAGTAGCAAGCTAGATGAGGAAAATCTCATTGATCACCCCAACTATTACCCTTATCACCAGATCCTAGGGGAAACCCTCCAAAAATGTTATGTGTTTAAATAATTGCTTTTAACCAGGTCAAAAATAACATAGTTTGTTTAGGCTCAGCATTGGAACATGTGGTGTGCGTGTTCGAGAAGCCAGATAGTCGTAGTGACAGTGAAGGAGAGTGGCATCATGTTTCAAACCACAAGTCCAAGATGTTTGACAACTGGATAACTAATATTACCATCACCCATGATCATGGTAACATATATGACTACCTAAATAAGCCTGATACTGTAGAATTTGATGCGTTAGCAGCAACTACTTCTTTATCATCGTCTCAGCCTTCGTCTTCCCATAAGAGAAAGCATCGATGACACAATAGAAAACAATGTCTCCCACTGGTGCAATAGTCATCTCATACTCTCAGTGAATTCATTCCTTCAGAGATAGAAATTCCTCCTAGAATCCATCTAGTTGTGAATGAATCTTAAAGTGATAGTCATGTTTACACTTTGGTTAACACCTTAGAGCTGGTAAACCCATAAATTATTTCTGACGACGAGGAGTGCCAGGAGGATCCTCCCATTGTTCCAAGTCATCGTCAGCACCAACAGATATGTGGAAATTTTGGTCTTCGGACTTCCTCAGTATGTACTTTCAGCCATGTTGTTCATGACACTGAAACTAGACGGCAGGCCCAACACAAAGCTCAACACGCACATCCTTCTCATATGGTGTCATCAAGCCCACCGTCACCGCCGTTTGTGTTGTTCGGTCAACCAGAGTATCCTCGGCCGCATTGTGACAGGCCAAGCTCTACGACAGACCAGGTTTAGTAATCTTTCCCTCATCCAGTACTCACTCCACAAGCATAAAATATTGAGCAGCGCGATATTCCCTGCACTAGTCAGCCATCGGTCTAGTCAATAGGGCCCGCCATACCTCATGTCACTAAGTGACCTCTTATAAGCAGAATCTCAAGCCTGGAACAAAAGTATGATTTCCTTAGACATATTTCCACCATTCTAGAAAATCACTCCATCCTTGAGGTACTTTTCGTGTCATCATATATGCATGAGGCCCTTACCGAGGCTTTAGTAATCCCCCTCTAGTTCACGAAGGAGGTAGCATCCGCTGGTGTCTTCCATGATGAGGCAGTCGAGAATACTTAATACCATGCCACCATCTCATTTTCTGTAGATGATGAAGGCTCACCCAAAAGGGGGAACATTCTCCCACTGTACATCACTATCCATTTTATTGGCATGGAGGTTTTTCGTTGTCTTGTCGACACGGGCTCTGGGATCCACCTTATCTCAACTTTGACATAGTGAAAAATGAAGTTTTCCAAGGATGATTTAAGTCCCTATGACCTAAAAATCCTAGTTTATGGTTGGAACGAATAGACTCTAGTCGGAAAAATTCCCCTAAAGACCTAGTTTGGTGGTCTGGTAGCCAGCACTGAGTCCATGGTTGTCTCCAAGAATACCGCCTGCAATGTGTTGATTGGAAGGCCATGGCTCCACCTGTATGTGTTGGTTCCTTCATCGTATCACCAATGCCACAAGTACTTTTTCAATGGTCTAGTGGGAGTACTTCAACATGATGTGTCTCCCTTTTCCTATTGTGAATCATATTATATAGATGACGACTATTACAATGGAAAAAAAGACGATTCTGGCTAACGAGTTTGAGCATGCTATAGCTACGACAGACCCATGGAAAGACTGAGATTACACCTACACCTTTCCAATCCACCGATTATAGAATAAAACCTCGGACATGGGCCAATGATTTGTTATTTATAGAACTAGGGGGATCACATTCCCAGGTCTAATCGATACTGAAAGATCGCCTCATATATTTACACAAATCAGTTTCATGTGATCTCTGAGCCTCCTACTCCAATAAGGTATTGGTATGTCCACCCCATGGTGATAATAAGAAGTTATACGTGCTTATTCCACTGGATAGGGATAAACCATATCAATATGACGCACCACTATTACATTTATATCATCATTTGTGGGCCCTTGGGCTGAAGACTGGATGGAATCAGATCAACATTACTCATTTCCATGGTATCAGTACCTCAATATTCCCCCGATACAGTGTCCACCGCCACTAAGGTTAATACCAATCTCCCATCAGGATCTGTTGACCCATAGGAAACTCCTCCCACCATGGATCCCTCCTCCATGGGTGATGAAGAAGATTTAGAGGATTATCCCATCAACATTGAAGAGGGTGTCTCCACCATGGTCGATGAATTGGTACAGGTGAACCTTGGTAGCAAGGCAGACCCAAAACCCACATTGATCTATGTCGTTATTCCCTTGAGAAGAAACAGTAGTACATGGAGTTCCTTAAACAACATCATTATGTATTATCCAGTAATTTTGACAAGATGAAGTGACTAGATCCTCTTGTAGTCATCCACCAACTCGGTCTCCTGGACAATCATCACGGGTTTAAGCATCCTCCAAGAAAGATGAACCCTTCCCATGTGGTAATGGTTGAAGCCAAATTTGATAAGATCCTAAAATATAATTTCATTATGGAGGTCCAATACCCCAAATGGATATCCAACATTGTGACAGTTAATAAGATGAACAGATAGATCAGATTCTTCATTGTCTTTTGGGATCTCAATTGTCAGTGTCCGAATGATGATTTTCCCCTTCCTATGATGGAATTGTTGATAAGTTTTATAGATAGGATCTTAGCCTTCTACTTCATGGATTGGTATTCTAGGTATAACCACATAGGAATGGCCCCCAAGGGTGAAGATTATACAACCTTTTGGGAACCATAAGGTACTTTCTATTACCAAGCCATTCCCTTCAGATTAATGAATGAAGAGCCACCTATCATCTTGCCATGCATCGCATATTTAAGTTGATCCTCGGTACATTGGTGAAATTTTATATGGATGGTCTGGTGGTCTAATATTGCTAGTGGTAGTACGATTTCAAAGACCTTGAGAATTTTTTTGGCTCCCTTCATTCTCACTAACTGAAGATTAACCCACTAAAGTGTACCTTCAGGGTCACCTCTGGAAAGTCTCTTGTACTCGTTATTAGATACAGGGGTTTCAAAATTGGCCTGTAGAAGATCAAGGCCATCTTACAGATGTCTCCCCCAAGAAACCTCTAGGATCTTCGAGGTTTCAAAGGACACTAGGACTATTTACATAGATTCATTGCGAACTTGGCCAGAAAGTGTAAGCCCTTATCCCTGATCATGATGAAGGGAACTGTCGAAAAGTGGGACAAATAATTTCAGACTGCTTTCAAGTAAATCAATCAGTATTTCCAACATCTTCTGGTCTTAATGACACCTATCACTAGAAAGCTAATTTTCCTTTATGTGAATGCCCTAGAACGATCCCTCAGTTCCCTTCTCACCCAGATGAACAATGAGGAAATAGAGAACAGTCTCTACCAAATCAGTCACATAATCCTCGATACAGAGACCAGATAATCACCTATCGAGAAGGGATTCCTTGCGCAGGTATACATAGTACAAAAAATGCAACATTACTTTCAGCACCATGATGTGAAGATGGTGTCTTGGGTAGATCCGCTGAAGTGCATCCTGAACCACCCCATTTTGACAGGGCCTATAGCTTAGTGTGAAGTGATTCTCAAGCAATTCAACATCAGGTTCGTTCCTTAGAATACTATTGAGGGGAAATAGTTGGCAGACATCCTTGACACCCATCCAGAACCTGCGGACCAGTCACTGGACCTCAATTTTTTCAATGAAGTAATTTTCTCAGAAGACCAAACCATGCTGTGCTAGAAAATGACCTTCGATGGTGCTTCCGGGATCCCCACCTACATAAGGCTCAAAAACCCCAAGATCAACAGAGTTAGCCTGGGTATTATCCTTATTACATGGAACAAGCCATTCTTTCATATTCATTATTGTAATTAGAATGTCACACGAACAATTCGGCAGAGTATCAAGCTCTCATTACTGGCCTCGAGATGGCCCTTGAGATTGATGTTCCCCACTTTCTTGTGAATGGTGACTCTGAACTAGTCATCAAGTAAATCAATGGTGACTACGTCATCATAAATACAGATCTCGTACCAATGATGGAACACACTCTCTTGATAATGGCCTAATTCCCATCTTCGACAGAAGTCATTCATGTCCCTTGAACCCAAAATGGTCAAGCTGGTACTTTAGCATCCAAGCTGCATCACATGTAGTGCCCGAATTGGATGAATTGATTATCCATTTGGTAGATCAGAGAGTCCTCACTCTCATCACTCGAGATGATGATGACATCCCACAGGTGATCCAACATACCACCAAAGCCTCCATGTTAGGACCTTTATGTCCCATAGATGTAGTGATTTAGGTGACTCTCAAATAGAGAACCTCCTTCGCTGAGTATCTCCAAAACGGCAATCTCCCTATAGATCGGGCCGAGTGTGAGTGAATTCAACATTGCACACTTATTTTTTCCCTCTAGGATAGTACAGGTAGTGGGAATATCCCTTAAAAGTGTGGGTTTGATGGGGTTCTCCTTGGTTGCATTCAAGGAGTGGAGATTTCTCAAGTCATGCAGGTGGTTCTTGTCGAGTTATGTAGGGAACATTAGACTGTTTCAAAACTATCTCACAGTATCCAGATACTTGGGTACATTATCCCTTCCATGATCCATGACTGCATCAAGTTCAAAAAAATGTTCCATGAATGTGAAATTCATTCCATCTTTATGCATCAGCTGCCAGAACCTCTCCACACTACAAAGTACTCTTAGCCCTTTTTGGTCTGGGGAATCAATGTCGTGGGACTATACCCATTGGTGAAAGCTCGCCAATGCTAGTTCACCCTTACCGTTGTGGATTTCTTCTCCAAGTGGGAAGATCTAGTCCCACTCAAGGAAGTTAAGGCCCATTCCATCACTGACATTGTGAGATCAAACATCATCTATATTTTTGGAGTTTTTTACTATGTCTTCACCGATAACAGCACAAAATCCAAGGCAGCTGAGCTTAATAAGTTGTACTCTAAGTACAAAATCATTTCAAACCATACCTCCCGCTATCATGCGCAATCAAATGGAAAGATTGAGCTATTCAATGAAACCCTCTCTTACATTTTACAAAAAATGGTTGGTCAGAACACGATGATTTTGCTAGAAAATCTCCCCAACTCCCTCTGGGATTATCGGATGATGACACATAATTCCACCTAGGTGACCCCATATTACCTAGTGTACATAACAGAGTCCATTCTTCCCAATGAAAATCAGTTTCCCACATTTCAGACAGTTTTCTATGATTATCAAGAACTAGATAAAGTAGCTAAAATACATCTGGATGAGTTAGAAGCACTTGATGAGAATAAGCATTGTGCCTTTCACAATATGGAGAGGGCTTAGAACAAGATAGCTAGAGCATTCAATAAGAAAATTCACTTTCACTCTTTCTTTCAAGGTGACTTGGTGTTGTCCCTGAGAACACCCATGATACCTAGATGGAAACAACCCAAGTTGGATATCAAATGGGAAGGACCATACATTATTCACTATGTTTTCCCTAATGAAACATACTCATTGGTTACCATGAATGGTGAGCTTATAACTCCTCCGACCAATTACATGTTTCTAAAGAAATACTTTGCACGAGTTATATGGTCCCGAATGAACTTAAAATGTTTTGTCTTGCATGACCCTAAATTGAATTAGTGTCTTAAAAAACCTGAAACTGTTTTTTGTCCTACATGACCTTAAATTGTCTAGTCCCACATAATTCTAAACTATTATGTCCCACAAGATATTAAACTATATGTCCTCGGGCATGACATTAAACTGTATTTCAATAAATATGTATGGAATGATTCCCTTCCTCATGGGATATGTAGGAATGCTCGGATGCCTCATCCTGATTCCATACCCCACACTATTATATTTTTACTACCCCTCCTCGGTGTAGTTTCCTTGGATAATCCCATGTGGTTCAGGTTAATCTTCTTTGGCTCTACTCGCGTCAAGATTACGAGGGTCGTGCCATGTGCCCCTCCTCATTCCTCTATCCTCCCACATTGATACCATATTATGATAAAATGCATGGACCTTTCAGAACTACATAAGGCTTGATTCCCATTCTCATGGGATATGTAGGACCGTCGGCCAATTTTTTAGTAGGTCTGGCCCCAATCTCCAAGGTCTCCCCTTGAGACTCATCCTACATGATTTTAAACTACACAGGCATATTCATGCTTCACACATCCTCTTCATTTGGGGTATCCATCACCCTTCACATCCGAAAGGCCCTCTGAATGGCATAGATTCTTAGCCCATGGTCTCTCCTGCTATTTCTGGACAATGTCCTCAAGGATTTTAGATGAAAAATTGATACAAGTTCCGCATTGAAAATATGTTCTGCGTTTGACACTCATTTTTTTTCCATTCTAGGTCATAAGTTATGGATGATGTGTTTTTAATATGGTCAACCTTCATCCTTCATCATTGTCACCAACCTAATAAATATAAAATAATGGGTGGGGTGATTTTGTTTTGTCTTTTTACCTCCTAAAACATCCCTCCACCTTGGATATGAGTATTCAATTAGTCGGGACAGACCTTTCTTGATCTTATTTCCTCCATACACACTCCTATATTTTCGAGAGAGCCTGATCCTATTCTATATCTCCCACATCGAGCATTTCACAAGTGGGTTTTGGAGGTTTGGTATGGCATCACCCTCATAAAGGTTCATGTGTCAATAGGTGGCTAGGAAACCCTTGTCCTAGGTCCCTCAACCTTTTCGTCCCCATTTGGCTGAATTTCTCATCTATGATTTTGTGGTGTGGTACAGACTTATGCCCACATTCACATTGGGATATTTTTTCCACAACACACATATCCCCTTGAGTCACATCCCTCTTTCATATCTTTTCCTTGCCACAAGACGTTAAACTGCACATGATCCACCATGATTTACATGCCCCATCATCTGGGGTCTCTAGCATCTTTTCTGAAAGAACATCTAAACGTCATGAATGTCAGGCCCAAGGGATCTCTTTCTGTTTTGGGCCAACATTCCTAAGGATTCTGGATGACAATTGATACAAGTCACGTGTATCTAATATGGTCAACGATTGATGCTCAATTGTTTTACCCCATCCCTGTTCATAAAATATGGATACTATGTTGTGAGCATGGTTATCTATTATCCCTGATCATTGTTGTTGTTTTGTGGCATCCCACATAGTAGGCATGATGGTTCGCCCCTTTTCTATTTTCTTGTCCCATGCATAAAAAATTAAACTAGGCATCTACAGTCTGAGATCTATGACAATAAACTAAGATCTCCATCATCCTGACCACATGACGTTAAATATAACAAAATTTTTCAGAACTATGTGTGGATTGATTCCAATCCTTATGAGATACATAGGAAAACTCGAACACTCAGTCTTCGAGTCCAGCATACGTTTATCCCTCATTTCATTCGATTACCTGAACCATATTCTCTTCAAGAATCTTGAATGGTATGGAATGTATGGACTTATTTCTATATTCATGTAGGGTTACTCACCATTCCATACACATTCCCCCTCTCATCCTTAGCGCATGACGTTAAACTGCATGAAATCTTCCAGAACTATATACATCTTGATTCCCATTCTCATCGGATATGTAAGATCTACTGAACATCTAGAATTCAGGTCTAGCCTCATCTATTAGAAACCGCTATCATTCTATCCTCTTATACAATGTCCTTCCATGGGAGGGGTGTTATCATACTACAATTCACTGTTTCATTTTCAACCTTACACTACTTTGCTAAACATGATTTATATTGAAAATTTAAAAAAAATACATGTTTAAATAATTTATTTTGTGTTTGTCACTGTTGAAATTGGAAATGTTATTTTTTTTGATTCCAGTGTAGGAGGTGGTGATTTGGAGGACTCGTGATAATGTCCATGAAAAATGGGCCAAACTGCACAAGATCCGTGCACACCAGTGGACTCATGCCCACACTTCTCTTGATCTGTGAATACAAATGGGTTGAAATATTTTGTTCTAGTACAAAATTCATTTGGATACATTTCATCTAAAGGGACTCGATACTCATTCGGCCATCTGTTGGCCCAACCTAAATGATCTGTCCAGCACAATGAATCTGGATGATGTCAACCGTAGTGTGCTATGATTTGTGCATATCTTGGGATCTATTTTTCCAAATAGTGCCAAACATTCAGTGGAGACAACCTAAGGGTGGGGATAAAACCTCTTAATTTTCCCCAAATTGAGATAAGTCTTTCTATATTTAAAAACCCATTTGACAAGTGGTTTTACGAAATCTGTGTTCTCAAACCCAGCTTCTTTTATTCTTATAAAATAAAACATTAGGCTCCCCATTTGTATGTTTGACCAGCAGGAAAAGCTCAGGTATTTTGTATACCCAAATGAGTCCTCTCATCATCCAAGGAGTTCTAGAGGCCCCAATCATCATAGGGGTATCGAGGATGAAGGAGAAGTTCCACCTGAGCTTCCTCCTCCTCCCGATGTCGAGCTAAACGGTGGACGATCATTTCGATGGAGATACACACTCATGGGAGGGAGTACCAAAACATTGTAGTATACTTGTTTTTTGTAATTTTAGTCCTAAATATTTCAATTATTTCTTATCTTGAAATGATTTTCCTATCTTTGCATTTATATTGTTAAAATTAAGTGAAATTTTTTATTTCAACACCAATTGGGTTGTGATTTGAAGTGGGAATCTTGGGTAGTTCTGATTGGAAAAGACAAGAGTACTATTTATCTCATAAATAAAAAATATTTCAGTATGCTTTGGTAGACATTTTTTTCTATGCATGACAGCCAAACATTGACAACATTATTGTTGTGTCAAGGGGTGGTTCTTTGAGCATTGTTTAAGAGGAAAGAGGGAAGTAGAGATCTTGACTACCCTGAACCAAAGGATTCTATTAAACCATGTGTATTTTTTAGAATAATTAACTCACCATGATATGTAGTGAAATTTAAATGATCTCCTTATCTCATAATTCTAAAACACCACTTTTATATATCAACTAATAATATCTTTAAATCAAGTCATTTTCTATAAATTGTTTTAAGACCTTTCCTCTTTTTGGACTTCTTATTAAAAATGCACACTCCAAGACCAGCAATGCTCTAGGAGAGAAAATCTAGGGTATTCCCTTAACTATAAATCAACATTATAAATATAATCAATTTGATGTGTCATGACAACGCGGTCAAATTTTGGCATCATTTCTGGGAGAACTTATGTTTTGGTGTGTGTTTTTTATATGACATGTGTAATTTTTGTGAATACTTATGTGTTTAATATTATACCTTAACCTATATTTTGGTTTTAGGATTTAATTATAGTGTAGTTTTTGTGCATGACATGTTCTGATCTGGGAGATTTATCTTCTTTCTAACTAGAACTAGAGAGGATCCTACGTTAGCAACACTGAGACGCACAAGAGAACCCATCGATGGAAGACAAAAAAATCAACACTCTTCTTGATACTTCCGCTTCTTCTTCTAGAACCAATATAGAAAACTATATTAAACATGTATAATATAGATGAAAGTAACTAGACATTAATATAACTAACCTTTCCAAATGTTGATATCCAACCCTCTTACATTCTAATGCAAGGCATGTCACCCAATTTTAAACTAAAATCTGGTCTATTTCATTTATTTCCATGATTCCATGGACATCTTATAGAAGATTAAAATAAGCACTTAAAATAATTTCATACTATGTGTTCTAAATTAAAACCTACAAATGTGGATTAAGTACAATTAATGGTTAGATCATTCCCATTTTCATTAGAAGACACTACAATATACTATATTTAATATGTTAATTTACCTATTAGAGGCTACGAAGAAATGAAATTCCTTTTTCTTGAAAAATATTTCCCAGCCTCTCTAACTACAACACTAAGGAATGAAATATGTGGTATAAGGAAATATCAAGGTGAAACATTACATATATTTTGGGAATGCTTTAAAATGTTATGTTCAAGCTGTCCACACTATAAAATATGTGATCAACATTTTATTCCGTATTTTTATGAAGGTTTATTTCCTATTGACTAAAATATGATTGATGTTGCATTAGGTGGTGCTCTAGTTCAAAAAACCACAATCTCTATAAGGACCGAAAATGAGAACATGTAACATAACACAATAATTTGGCTCATGGTTCAATGTACCCATTCGTGGTTCCTATGAGGTGCAATGTACTGAATTTGAGAGGAAGGTGGACATGATGTTCGAAGAGGTAAGAACCCTTCTTCAACAACATTTTCTTTCCCATGGTAAATCCCAAACTCATCCTATCCAATGTGATATATGTTCTTCTGACACCCACTACTTAGATTAATTTCCCCAAATGAGAGAAACATATGAGAGTTGTGAGGAAATCTTTATAGGCCACCCACATAACCAACCCTTTATGCTAGAACCATAAAATTTATCCAATACTATGTGTAAATAAAACCAATAATATAGGAAATGGGGTATTTAAACCAACCTCAACAACCATGGATCCAACCAGGGAAGAGTAGTCAACCACCACCACCCAGAAATCATCAACCGCAACAAAGGTCATTCCAAAAAAACCCTTCTAATCCTAGATGCTAGCTTAGAATACCTGAAAAAAATGGCTACCGACAATATCCAATTCCAAAAAACCACCCAAGCTATCATACAAGACCTAAAAATACAATTAGGAGAACTTACAAAATTGGTGGGGGAAATACAGATCCATTGTTCAGGTAAACACTTTCTCAAATAGTAGTTAACACTAGAGATAACAAAAATGTAAATTCCATCACCATTTCTAGTGGAACAGAACTAAAAATCCAAATGAACCCTCCAATAGATTTATCCCCTACTAAGGAAACCACCACCCCATCTACTAGAAATGCTCTAAATGAGGTAGAACATTGTCCTGAGAGAAACCCCTCCAAATGAAAGAGTGTGTCTATTTATGGGTCACCTATCCCAACAATTAATCTTTAATTTCCACAAAGGGCCACCCAACCTAGAAAAAAACAAAACTGAACTTGATAAAGAAATTTTGGAGACTTTCAAAAAATTTGTAGGTAAACATTCCATTCATTGATGTTTTGAAACAAATTCCAAGATATTCCATGTTTTAAAATGAGATATGTATACACCGATAGTGACTTCAATGTGATGAGAATGTGAGCTTGTGGAGGACTATTTCAGAATTTATAGAGCTATCACTTCCCCCAAGTAAAATTATCCCAGAACATTCTCAATTCCGTGAACCATAGAAAAGTATTTTTTTATAATGTTATGCCTGATTAAGGTGATTATATATATGTGATGACTCACCCTATTTACTGTACATTGTAGGTTGAGGAACAAAAAACCACTATCATTATTTTCCTACTTGCTAACCAGAGTACCACACACCCCTCTGGTGTGTTAGAGGATGTTCATGTGAGGGTTCAAAATTTAATTTTTCCGGCCGAATTTTATGTGATTAAAATGGAGGCTGATTGGATTAATTGACATGCCCCTCTTATATTGTGGAGACCCTTATTGAAACCCTCCAAAACCATAATTAATGTCCTAAATGGAAAATTATCAATGTAGTTTGGTGGTGACATTACCCACTTCAATATCCTTGATTCCATGAATCACCCCCAAAAGTCAATTCTTCTCTCTATTTTAATTCTATAGATGTACTCCATTCCCTTGAAAAAACATCATTTCATTCCCCTAATTCCCTTTTTATGTTTCCTTCATTGTTTGAAATTCTTGGAAATGATTCATTCAATAATTGTTATAGTGGATTATAAAAATTTCATGCATGTTTATTAATTGATAATTTCTTGAACTCTTAGGGTACAATGACCATCGATGAAACATATATTCTTCTAAAAGCTCATTCATCATATATAGATGATACCATTTAGTAGTTAGATGAGATTAGTGACCTCTCACTTTCACACACACACCCATCAATCCAAAATCCACTTAAATTGGAAGGAAAACAACTTCCTCGAGATTTAAAATATTAATATATTTAAAATGGAAACTAGAGAATTGTCATCATTTCTAGTTAACTCCCTCCTTAGAATGAATTGCGACTGCTTGAACTTTTGATAGAGTATAAACAAGCTTTGGGATAGACACTTGATGATAATCTTGGTATTAGCCCATCAATTTTCACACATCATATTTTATGAAGTTATGAGGCTAAACTAGTGAGGCAGAAAAAATTTCATCTAAGCCAAAACATCCAAGAAGATTTCATGAAATAGGTAAAAATATTATGGGTATCTATAATCATTTACCCCCTCTCTGGAAGCCAATGGGTGAGTCCCATTGAAGTGGTTCCTAAAAAAACTGGCCTTAGAGTAATCAAAAATGAGAACACTGAATTGGTTCCAACTTATGTGTAGAATTGTTGTCGTTTCTACATAGATTATCACCGACTAAACTATAAAACTAGGAAGGACCATTTCCCTTTTCCACTCATTGAACAAATGCAAGAGAGGATTATAGGTAAGTCCTACTACTATTTCCTTTATGGGTATTCGGGATACATTCTGATCCATATTTCCACTTAGGATTAGGAAAAGAAAACCTTCATTTTCTCCTTTGGCACATTTTCATATAAAATGATTCAATTTGGTCTCTTCAATGCTTCGAGTACATTCCAATGATGAATGGTTAGTTTTTTTTCATGTTACCTAGAAAATTGCATGGAATTTTTCATGGATGATTTCAATATTTATGGGTCCTCTTTTTGATGAATGATTGTGCAGTCTTGTTTTAGTTCTATGTCAATATATTGAAAATAATCTTGTAATAAATTTTGAGAAATGTCATTTCATGGTGTGACAAGTTATAATTTAGGGGCATGTCATTTCTGGGGAGGTTATCCAAGTAGATAAATCTAAAGGGGATGTCATTTATTCTTTACAATTCCCCCAAAATTCATGGGATGTGTGGTATTTCCTACATCATGTTGGATTTTACAATAATTTCATTCGTGACTTTTGTAAGATTTCACTCCCAATCTCCCAGTTACTCAAAAAATAAAAATAATTTGTTTTTGATAAAGTATGTGAGGAAGAATTTAATAAGTTAAATGGATTCTCATGTCAACCCCAAAAATCCAACCACTTATGTGGGATTTACTGTTTGATCCCATGTGTGATGCCTCTTACTATGCTGTTGGGGTAGTCTTTTCACAAAGGGCCGATCGATCTCCACAAGTCAGTTCCTATGCCTTGCGAACTTTGGACCCTGCCCAAGAAAACTACACCATAATTGAAAATTAATTCTCTCTCATAGTGTTTTCCTTGGATAAATTTGGGTCATATCATTTACGTTCCAAAGTCATTGTATTCTCTGACCATGATTCCCTCGGGTATCTCCTTATGAAAATGGAATCCAATACCATGCCTCATTCACTGGATGCTCCTCCTTTAGAAATTTAATATAGAAATCAGAGATAAAAAAGGAGTATAGAATGTGGTGGTTGACCATATCTGTAGGATCTTCCCATAGTCAGACATTGACACATCTCCCTGTATTCCTATAAATGAAATTTTTCCTGATGATCAACTGTACTGAGTGTAATATGCTATTCCTTGGTATGTTGAAATTAAAAATTATTTTGTAGCATCTGTCGTTCCTACCGATTTCAACAAAAACAATGTCGACCGTCTAAAACACGAGCCATGTTGGTACATTTGGGATGAACCCTAACTCTCGCACACATGTATTGATCCTTTGCATAGGTTTTGTGTTCCCGATAAGGAGTTTTAGTTGATCCTTAGGTTCTACCACACTCTGGCTTGTGGGGGGCCACATTGGTCCCCAATGGACTTCTCGCAGGGTCCTCGATTCTGGTCTCTTTTGGTCCACATTGTTTTGGGGTTCCCATTATTTCTATAAATATTTTCCTCACTATCAAAGAATGGGTAATGTATCTAAATGAAATGAGATTCCACAAAACCCTTTCTCTTCCATGACATTTTGGTTGTTTGGGGTATTGAATTTATTGTACTATTCTCTCAATTCATTTCGTAACCTACATATTATTTAGGAAGTGGATTAAGTTTCCATTTGGGTAGAGGAACAAGCTATAAGGACTGATGATTCTATGACATTTGTAGAATTTTTGGGAACCTAAATTTTATGTTGGTTTGGCTTACCTAGGTTCATCATCAGAAGCTAGTTTTCTCATTTTGGCAACTGAGTAATGCAATCACTTTTTAATCTGTATTGGGTCGGTCATAGAGTATCTACTACATATCTCCCACAAATAAATGTATATATAGAGGTTTCAAATAGAGTGGTGAAAAATATTCCTGAAAAAAAGTTCAACCCAATATAAAATATTGGAGTCTTCGACTTGATAAATCATTATAGGCATACAATACTGCTTTCAAAACTCCCACTGGTATGTCACCCTATCGGCTTGTGTTTGGAAAGAGTTTTCACCTTCTTATTGAGATTGAGCACTGGGTTTACTGAGCCATCAAACAATGAATCTCTAATCATTTGGTTACAAGTTCTCAAAGGAAGTTTCAAATTCAGGAGATGGTGGAAATGATAAGAGATTTATATGAGAACTCTATGATTTATAAGAACCAAACCAAGGGTTCCCGTGACTATCTCATCCTTTATCATATATTCCATGTTGGGAAGAAGGTCCACCTCTATAATTCAAGTCTAATGTTTCATCCATGTATGATTTGTTCACGCTGGTTTGGACCATACATTGTTTCTAACATCTCCTTATTTTGTGTTGTCTATGTTCAAAATGAAGAAAAAAAAAGAAAACCTTGACAGTTAATGAGAAGCGACTCAAGCACTTCTATGAAACCCTTCAAGAGTCCCCGATGGGGGAACTCCATGTTCATGAAGAAGTCTATAAATGACACCCACTAGGTTTTATCCTTCCTTCCTACATTCTATTTTTACATAGATGAAACTGTACACTCTAGATGTGGGGGGTTGGGTATATATTTGGGTTAGATAGGAATTTTCATCATCTTTATTCTTTTTCACTTTTTATCTTACTTAATATTATTTTTACATTCCCCCTTTCTCTCCCACTAACCTTGGTGCTGAAATATTACTTTTTTAGTTCAACTTTATCATATAAAATTATGCCCTTTTATTCATTGACGTTATTGAAAATGCATGTTAAATGTCTGTATTTTATGTTGTTTTACCAATAAAAAGAAATTTATGTTGAAATATTCCTTTCAGCAAGAATTCAATACTATGGTGTGATTTTATTTTGAAATTTAGTTCTTTTTAAATTATATAAATGGTTGTATCATTTTGATTCCATTGATAAGAATGATGCCCATTTTTGTGAATAGTGTAATGGAAAATTGTCTCACATAATCTCTCAACACAATTCTTCACCCAACTATGATGTGTAAAAATTTCATACTTAATGGAAGGTAAATATATGTTAGCTTGATTTTTATCTACTTTCAAAAATCATTTTTCCATTCATCTGTTCCTTATCCAATATATCTCATTAATGTACCCGATTGACGTATGTGTGTGTACTTGTTATCAGACTGTTGTACGACCTCAAAAAAATAAAAAAAATAAAAAAGGCGTTGTATATTGGGAAGGTCAAAAACCACCCTACCTCGACCATTGATCTTATTATAACTATAAAATTTAGTGTCGTGAAAAGTTCAAACATGGGTTGGGAGAATTGTGTGATATTTTTCGATGTGAAACTTATGAAAAATTAATAAATGACTAGAGTGATGAAATGTAAAACATATGGAGATATCTAGGTTGGGAGATTTTGGTTTGACTTTCAGAAATGCATAATTTAATGGGTCTTGAAATTTTATTGCAAAGGATGTGGGTAATGTTCGGTGTAAAGGGTCTTATAAGAATATTATTATTCAAATTACATATATTTATTTGATAAAAAGTGGAACAAATAGAAAGAAGTGGTTGTCACACACGGACATGGAGAATTAGTGATATGATTATCTATTGAATTATTTTATTTGATTAGTATCATGCATATCTTCAAATTTCATTTTGATATAATTTTTGAAACATTTTTTCAATGATCATTGAGAATAACTCCTCGGTGTAATTTTTGCATTGATTTCATTTCTATCAGGATTTTAATTTTCATTGAATATTAAATCATTATGAAGTTGGAAATATATACATTCAAAATTTTTAGAATTATAAATTTTCTAAGGAGTGAAAATGTTTAGGCCTAGCGGTGTGATCACACCATGATGAACTGTATCATTTTCACCCATACAAGAGTCTGAAAAACATGTTTTATATTGAAAATTATAAAAATAATAAAAAAATTAATTTCTTATTTAAATAATTTATTTTGTTTTTATCATAGTTAGAAGGGTAAATGTTACTTTTTTTATGATTCCATTGTAGGAGGATGTGATTTGGAGGACCCATGATAATGTGCAAGAAAAATGGGATGAACTGCCTAAGATCCATAAACACAAGTGGAATCATACACCCACTGATCCTAAACTGTGAATTTAAATGGGATGAAATTTTTTGGAATGGTTCATAATTAATTTTGATATATTCAATCTGAAGGAACCTAAGACTCATTCGGTCATATGGTGTCCCAACCGACCTGATCTATCGAGCACACTAAATCTGTACGATTTCAAAAGTGGTGTGATGTGATCTATCCTTATCTCAAGCTCCGTTTTACCAAATTGATACAAATATTAGGTAGAGATATCCAATAGGTTAGGCTACAAGTTTATTATTTTTCCCAAAGTGACAAAAGGATATCGTGAGGTCGAAACCCATTTGACAAGTGGTTTTAAGAAATATTTGTGCTCAAAACCACTTTCCCATTTTCCTATAGAATGTCACCTTGGGCTCCCCATTTGTATGTTCGACAAGGTGGAAAATCTCTAGTGTTTTGGAGACCAAAATTATTACTCTCATCATCCATGGAGTTCAGGAGGCCCCTATCCTCATAAAGGGGTCATGGATGAAGGCGATGATTCACATGAGCTTCCTCCTCCTCCCGATGTTAAGAAAAACATTGGACGGTCATTTTGAGGGAGTAACACACACTTGGGAGGGAGTTCCAAAACTTGTTCTTTTACTGGTTTTGTGTAATTTGTGTGATATATATTTCACTTCTTTCATCTCTTGACATTATTATCCTATGATTGCATTTATGCTATTAAAAATAAGTGAAATAGTTTTTATTTCAACACCGATTGGGTTGAGATTTCATGTGGGAATCTTGGGTTCTTCTAATTGGACATGAATAGTTTCATATTTATCTCAAACATACATAAGATTCTAGTATTATTTGGTAGCCTTTATTGTCTATAATTAACACACAGACCTTGACAATGTGATTGTTGTGTCAAGGGGTTGTTCTTGGAGCATTGTTTAAGAGGCAAGAAGGAAGTTGAGATAACGAAAACCCTCATGTTTTGCGCACCCTTAGGAAAGTTTTTCTTCTTCATGGTCCTTGATTTAAGACAGTAAACTAAGATCTCCATTTTCTTCCTCTTCTATGAACTATTTATAGCTAGATTCCCATCCTCCTGGGATACATTGGACCATAGATACATCTCGTCTTTGGGTCTAACTTAGATTCTACTAATTATCTCTCTTCTTTAGATTTTTAGGCCCCGACTCATATAAGATTGCATGGTGTGGTGTGTGTGGGCTTATGTCCTCATTCACCTCAGACTTAAAATAGCTACACCAAATTATCCCCTTCTAGGAGATAGTCCCTCCTACCTTCTGTCCCACATGACATTAAACTATATTAAATCCCTCGTGATGTTAAATTGAATACAGTTCTATACGGCCTAAAAACATTATGTCCCACATGACGTTAAACTACACTCTCAGAACTAAGTGTGGATTGATTTCCATCATTATGGGATATGTTGAAAAACCTGGGTGTTTTTTCCATAGGTCCAGCCCCATATTTTCTGATCTCTGTGGGCCCCTAGTCCAGAGGCTTCTTCTTTGGAATTGCATGTGGCATGTGTGGAATTATGTCCTCATTCACATCAGGTACGCTTTAGTATGTCATGTGCATTCCCCTTATGGTATCACATTAATTTAAACTATTTTGTCTTTATTTCACATTGTTAAAATGATTCGTTGGTCCTACAACACAACCTTAAACTATAACATTATTTTCCTAGCTGCATGATGAAAAACAACATTGCATCTTGGTGTCCACATTGGAGGGGACATCATGTTGGGTATTGGTTATCCACCATACCAATTTTCAATGCCTTCATATGGCTTGATTCCTGTAGCTATACTAAGATTCGTTATCCTAGGTTTATCACTTCCGAAAAATGTACAAATTCATCCTAAATGAAAAAAACTATCAATCAAATGTTTATCTTTTGGTGTGGAGGCTAGACTCGTACGACATTATTATCGGATGCACTTGTACCTTACTATTCCACTTTCATTACTACATATTCCTTGATTACCATTCTCATTGGGTATGTAAGAATGCCATAGAACTTTGCCTTGGGCCCAACATTACTTTTACTTTTGGTTCCCAGCCTAGAAGTTTCTCGGGGAGCACATCATCGTGGTACAGACTCCTATTGTCCCCATTAATGTCGTCTTTAGTAATTACTTCATCATATGTCTCCATCCTTCATTTTCATCCACGACTGGATCTCTATCACCATAAAATAAGACCACTATACATCTTCACTGAAATACATTAAACTGCATCGCATCTTACAGAACTATGTATGGCTCAATTCCCATCCTTATGGGATACGTAGGAATGCCCATGCATTTTTTCATTAGGTCAAACCCCATGAATCTAAAATCCTTCCCCCTCACTTTATCCCCATGGAAAATCTCATTTAATAACATGTGGTTTGGTAAGTACCTCTTGAGTTCTCATTCACGTCTGATTTTTCAATAGCCAATCCAGGTGCAACCTTTGTCTTTTCCCAGTCTGGTCTGAGTAATATAACCCTAAACTAAGATCTATATATGGTAAAAAAGAATCAGGTTTGGCTACTTTACCACTCTATGGAGAGTCAATTAACTATACCCCCACCCTTAATTGACCATCCAACGAACTTAAGTCCAATGTGTGCGACCCCAGGACCCATGTCCTTAGAAAGGGACTCGACTCCCTTTATCTAATATGTCTTATTTTTATACTCAAATGCATTGTGACAACAAGCCTTAAGTGTGGAATTTTCATAGAGATGTTCCACTCATTCCATGTCCAAGCTTCATAATCATGTTATTTGGATCCTCATCCTCTTCCATGTCTTAAGGGACCCCCATTTTGGCTTAGTATCATGCACATTGGCTTACCAACCATCTTAGGCCAAAGCCCCTGTGGTCCTCAAACCATATTTATGACGAGTGCCATGTTTCTAACATGGTAAGTGGTCGATCACCATTTTTCTATCCCCATTCTAGGAAAACATGATATGGATGTTGTTTTTTGAACATGGTCAACAGTTATCCCCTTTCTTCATGTCACCATCATTGTTCTCCAGATCTCGAGCATCATGTTTCACATTTTTCGACTTCCTTATGTTCATGTAGAATTCCAACATACTCGTATTTACCCCTTCGCACATCTAGGTGCATTATGTAGGCGGGTTTTCATTATTGGGACCTCATTCACCAAGCATCCCATTTCCCCTAACATGTGCCTCCACAAGCTAGGAATGTCCCATCACTACTCCTTGTTTCTCACATTGATAACGACTCACATGGTCTATATTGTTTTGGTAGGGTGTGTACTGGCGCGGCCATGCAACACGTGCCTTTCATCATCCTACATGACATTACATTTCACTCTTATAACAATGTCTGTCTTGATACCCATTCTTCTGGGATATGTAGGAATGCTCAGACAACCTGTCATGGGCCCAGCCTGGTTTTCTCCTTCAGCCCCTTGACATAAGGATACTCAAGAGTGTGTGTGGTTTGGTGTGGACTATAATGATCTTCTTTCACGCCGGTCTGTGTACTGAACCCCACATTTCCTTTCTATGTAGCCATGTCCTCAATTCATGAATGAAAAATGTGGTTCTACCCTGAATAATTTTAGAATGCCCTGTAATAATTATGGGACGCATCAGTTTCATCTCCAGAGAGGATTCCCCCCATTCCACATTTGGCTCTCACCACACTGTTCTCAAGAACTATGTTTTTCATGATTCTCATCCTTATGAGATACATAGTGATGCCCATGCATTTTTTCTTGGGCCTAGCCTTAGGTTCATTAACCCTTCTGGTCCCTTGGCCCCAATTACGGTCCATGCAGTGTGACCTTAAAACTGTGTGCATCATCTACACTATGGGAAGTTAATATATGTGTTCATCATCAACAATGGTACAATGTAAAACTGAAAGGCATTCTTGGTCCTCAACTGAGTGATCCTATTTAGAAGAAGGTATGATCCCTAAGCAGACCGATCTGCCCACATAATGTGTCTTCACCACAGTAGCATAATTTCAAGAATGATGGACTCTATTAGAGAAACCCATCACTCCACCATCCACAATTTTCATGCCCTTCATTCAAACCCTCTTCCTATTTTACATCTAATGAAACCCCCTAACAGTAAGGTTCCTCAGCCTATGGCTCTCCTACTATCTTGGTCCAATGTTCTGGGAGATTAATGGATGACATTTAGAGTTAGGCCCCATGTATCGAACATGGTTAGTTGTTTTCCCTCATTTATTGTCCCCATTTCAAGATAAAAAAAATAATAATGTTGAATTTAAAACATGGTAAATTGTTATCCTTATTTCCACACCATCCCTATAGTGTTCCAAATATTGGGTGCCATAATTCACACTCACCATCCCCCATTGTTTGGATTGATTCTAACTCACCTAGCATTACCAAACATGTGCACTAGAGCACGTTGGGAAAATGTCAATTTCTCTATTCTAAGACCATCATTATCTAGTTAGGCCACCCACTTTCTTATAAGAAATCTGGAATTATTGTTCAAAACCTAGATGCACGAAGCATGGATGGAGCTCTCGTATTTGGGTGAAATAACAAGGTGGTCATCCCTTTTTTATTACATCAGGCCTGTCCCATGTGAGCTTATGGATTGGTCATGGGTGTTTCACGAATGTGACAGACAATTATTAGAATAAAGAAAATAATAAAACTCATCCATGAATCTAGAATAAATAATTAATGTATGAAATGACATACCAATGTCACATGCATCACAATACCCGATGATTGACCCCTCCCATAGATGGGTTGACACCGTAAAATTATTTTTGCAGCTCCACCGCCCTATGGTTTCTGGAATACAATATCCATTGGCTCATGTTCATTTCCCACTCCTCCTTGGCAATAATGGGGCACAGTTCGTCAGCTGCAATCTGGACCCGCTCCTCATTGCTCCAAACGATAGCCATCTCTGCAGAGGCTTGGTTCATCATCGATTCATCCTCTTCCAGCTGGGTCTTCAGCTGCGATATGAGCTCTGATTTGAGATTGAGGAAAGTGGAATGCTAATCTACCCAGACCTGCGGTTGTTGAACCTATTTTTTAGCCTTTAGTATCCTCTTGATGTTCACCGCTTTTCTCCGCCACCAACCCGCACCGAGGTCGCGGTCATATTTATGGATCTTCTCTACCATGAGGTCCTGGACATGCATGTGAGGACCCAAGGCATCAAATCTCCCAGTGCATAGTTCACACAGCTAGGATGAATCCACCCTATCTATTCCATCCATTTTCCTTGAGGGGTGTCATCGATTAAGCTTTTAATGGGAATCCATAACCGGCGACAAGCTATTTTACTATCCTCCTCATCGATGGTCATCTCACCCATATTTTCAGGTTCATAAGGTTTATATATGGGAATCGCCCCAAAGAACTTGTCAGTGGGGTATGCATCTTGTGTATGCTCGGGTATGGTGGGACCCATGTTGTCCGATCAATCTTCATCGTCAGATCCCACCTCAATGATAACATGTTCTATGTTGATAATGGTCCCACCAGTGATTAAAAGCACTGCTGCTTTGTCAATTTGAAAATCCTCTTCAATGACCATCTGTACTCCCCTTGGAAAGGTGCAGCTTGGCGTATCAACAAACCCTGCCAAAGCATCCAATGTCATTTAAAGAATTGTGCATACAAAGAAGTACATCGACATTAGCTAGCCTGATCAATGGATGGAATGAATGAATTTTCGGAAAGAAGACTTATAGAGATTAAATTTTCAGTCTCACTCCTGGGTGGTTTCCATTAGGACCCCGAGGTGTGGTCCTCTATATATTGTTGGGATGTCTAAAACTTCGGAAGAACCACCCCGGGTGTCCCAGCCACGCTAAGAATAGTTACCGCTGTTGTCGTGGGTGTGGATCCCGATGGTCCTACACCTGCATTTGATATAGTAAGGGAATGGTATCTACATATAAGCCCCTATTTCATAGTTCAAATATTAGTGGGAGGTCCAATGTGACATGGAAGTGGATCCCAGGGAAGGGACTTAGGGTTTTACTTTGACAGCATCTGCAAACTCTTAATGTTCTAGGTCCAAATATCCAACTTCACCCTCCATAGTGGGCTCCCTCCATCGGCATCTTACCCCCATGAAGACTCGTCTGATTATTATAAAAGAGGTAAGAGTTACCTCAATTCACCAGCAAATAACTTTGGAGAGGTCGTTCGATCTAGGAATACTTTTAAACGATCTATCATCAGACGTGGAGCACCCCTAGGGTGCATGAAGCCCTCCATCTCTGCCAGGTATTGCTCCCCCAATGCCTATGACACCGCAATGTCATCCCTAACAGGTCAAATCCCCATAATATCCACCATGAGATAGTTCATGTGGTGGAACATTTTGGAGGGGCTAAGAAATTTCCTATTGGCATCCCAGATGTCTCAAGATTCTGGGAAGACATCATTCTCCGACATGTCTATCAGGAACAACCGCTTCCCATAGCATGACGTACATAGAAATTACATTAATTTTTCGGATTACATAATACATTAAAAAATAGACACCCAAAGACTGTATTTGTTTAGTGTCTTTGGAAACTCAGAACATAATATTCTAATCATGATGAAAGATCTTCAACATCTCCCATAAAGTTCTCCACCATTTTTTTTACATAAAACCTTTCTTTATATAATGGGAAAACGAAGAAATATAAAGGGAGAGCTCAAATACTCAGTATGGGTAAGAATGGAGAAAAAAATACATATACATTATAATTTAAAAACATGAACATAATGTTTAAACATCAAAATCCTGAGCAATGACTTAAAACATGGCAGTACTTAAGGCATAGATCATAATGGATCATCCATCATGCTAAAATACAATGGTGAATAAAAAATGTAATTGTGGAAAACCATTAAGCACATGACATGATTTCTATAGTAGCCAAGGCCTTGGTTCCAAAACCATCATAGTGGAGAAAGTCCCTTACTGAATCGAGTTCTCTCCTCATTCTAGTCCTGTATCACTGAACCAGATTAACTTGTCATTCCATCCATGTCTATATCATGATATATAAATAATTACCCAATACATTGGAGGGAGATATAGGTCCCACCCATCTCATAATAAAATCATTCTTTCACATGCCAAAAAATAAACATACATCATTCATAATAACCCAACGAATAAAATGGGTTTCATTAACATCATCCCATCATAACATAATCCATATAAAAGAAATGGATATCATTTCATCATAAGAAAAATAAAACCATGTAAATAATTGAGAAATTATATTTGAAACATAAGCATACTAAATAAATTCATCTTAGATGGAAAATAGTTTTGATAAAACACTTGAAATGATTTCTTGAGGAAAAGATCCTTTCTTCTTCAAAATAATTTTCTTTTATCAAAATGCCATGAAATTTTAAAAAAAATGAATTTTGAATAAAATAATTATGAAATTTTGTAGAATAATATTCATTGAAATAAATCATTATGAAACCGTAAAAATCTATTCACGCCGTATATGTTAAAAAAACATTATTCTCGTACATTTTTCGAAAAAGTCAAAAAGTACCTTATATGGTAACCAAAGGACAGATTCCTTCAATAAAATGTGGTAAAACGTCAACAAGGGGTAAAAATTGACTTTAAACATACATTTAATAATAGTAAACATTTTATTAAAACATTTTTAGAGAACATGGACATGTATGATAAACATAACCCCTGTAAATACTTACGTATAATCAATCTTGGATTAAAATGAGATTTGAAAAATTATCCCTTACCTTTTGTCCAATTTATTCCGTATGTTTCCAAGACTCTTGTATAGTGGGTATAAACATATTATTAACTTGTAATAGAACCATAACAATATTTATGATATCATACATGATTCATATATGACTTTATATTACCCGTTCTTTTGTCAATTCCATGTTAAAGAAGCATTTTGGGTAAAATTGTTTCATTTATAGTACATGTTTTGACTTGTAATTTTCAAATGATTATATAGATCATGAATAAATATTTCCAGAATGTAAAAATATATATATATATATATATATATATATATAATATATTCATCATATAAATATATAACAGATCGATTAATGGAATGAAATACACCATTCATGGAGATGGTAGGTCGTACGTACGCATGAATGTTGTTTTCATTTCCTTCATAAATTGAATGGAAGTAAGTAAATAACATATAAATAAATCCAGTATCATTAATATGTTATATATTTTATGATTATTTAATATATATACTTTATAATCATTCTTGAATTGTTAACATGGAGAATGAATCTCATCACGTCGGGGAGACGGTAATCCGTACGTACGCACAAGCGATGATATCATTCCCATAATTATTGAATGGAATTAGAGTGGATTATAAAATATCTCAGAATTATTATCATGTTATAATAACCATATATAGTTGTTCTTTACACTATTATACCCATACAAGTAAGGTAGTGGTGGAAAAACATATTACACCACGGCGTGGAGACGGTATTCCGTATGTATGCACGCGCGATGATTTCATTTTCCATAGGATGTATAGAAGGTGAAGTAGGGTTGGTTCATATTTATAATAACATATCAGTATATGAGGGATACATATGTTATTACATTATTATTAAAGAACAAAATGAAATGAAGTAGAAGAAGAAATGAACTTGAAAGAATTTGTAAAGGATATTACCTCTTCTTCGATGCACCTCTTCTAAACCTCCTCTTAGGGAACTGAATTTGGTCTTTGAAGAAGACCAGGATCTATATAATGTATCTAGGGAAGTGGAGAAGAAAAATCGGTAGGGTATTTCCTAGTATAAAGGCTCAATGCTGTGTGAGGAGGAGAGGGAGGAGGTGCCCTTTTATAAGGGAGGAAAGGGGCACCTTGGGAAACATAAGAAATTTTAATTTATAATAAATTCAAAACCCACATAAAAACATCCCAAATTACTCACATTCAAATATAAGATGATTTAGGGCTATAATATCATAAACAAATAAAATTTAGACCTCTTTGGAATTTATGATAAACCTTATCAATTTGATTTATCCTTATTTAATCTATTTAAATTTATTTGAGTTATTAAATTTCTAATTTTTAATTTTTTATAAATAATTAATTATGTGTTGTAAATTTTCTATAAATAGATAAATTATTAGATTTTATATAATATAATTTCTAAATTGGTAATGTTTTCATAATTTTGGGATTTTTAAACAATTTAATAATATGTTATTTTTATAAAATATCAATATTGTCAATTTTGACACTATTCAATTATTTGAATTAAAATAAAATCCAAACAGAAGATATATTCGATCCAAAATAATTAATATATTTATAACATGTCATATGAATATATAAAATTAGTTGAGAACATTAAATAGTTCATATATTATTTATTTTAATATTTTTAAATCATTTTATTTGATATTTGTCTTAATAAAATAAATACTATATCATTATTGTATAATTATTTAATATACATATTTGTTGCATAAAATTAAAAATAAAATCATATTATGAAGATAAATATATTAAATTTCATAATTATACTTTTACTAGAATTTATCATCTTAAAATCACAACATTCAAATTGATATACTTATTAAGTTATGAAAGTGACAACATTGACATTATCAAAAATAAAATAATATAAATGTCATAATCTCTTTTATATGGTGCCAAATTGTCCCAAAGTAGATTATTGGATGATTATTCTATATATATACTCGACCAATAGGTTTTGGTCAAGTGTTGGGGGCTTTGGATTGGTATTATTATTTTAATATAAACTATATTATTGATTTTTCACTATGTAAATAATTTATGCATCGTTAATGTATAAGCTATTAAAGTAATTAAATATCACATAAAAATTAAAAATAAATTATCATAACAAGGAAAAACATTTTATATTTCAAATGAGTATTTATAATTGAATTTATATTCTTATAACCGTATATTAAAAATACATTAATTAATAATGTTTTAATGAGACATATTTTACTTTCTTTAAAATGAAATAAATTAAAGGTCTCAATCACATACATGAGGGTTCTAATGGTTTAAATTTCTACCCAAATATTCCATAGGATGAAATATAATCACCGAATTATATTAAGACAAGTGTTAGGATAATTTTATAATATTAAATGTACCCTTAATTACCTGGTTTACCTTTACCTATAGTAAATAAAATTTACTGTAGTTACTATTTATAGTGCCATAAAAAAAGTATCCTATTAATATAATTTGGACCTAATTATTCCCAAAATAGAATCCATTTCTACAAATTAAAATCAGATAAGTTGCCGAAATTAATTTAAAATTAATCCCATAGTTAAGAAAACGAGTTTTAAAAGTTTAATCATTGCAAAAGATTGAAATGATTTTACCTATGAATTCAATGTAAAATCAATACTAATGAAATAAATAATATTAAATGGAAAAATATATTCTATTTATACTTTAAAGCCATTCAATATTATAATTTAACAATATAAATTAATATGATGAAAAAATTTGTTTTTAATTAAAATATAGCGTGTTTTTACTATTCATTACAATATTAAAGTTATGATAATAATATGAAAATTTTATCCAAAGTAAATTTTTATATCCTGATTCAAACGAAGAATTTTATTTTTTCAAATTGAACTTATAAACAAGTCAATAACATGTTTTAATGTGGGTGCGCCATCAAAATGCAGCAAAACTGCATTTTTTTAAAAATACAAATTTTAGCCGATTTTATTTGTTCTCATACCATGTTCTATAAAATTTGTAAGATGAATAATAATGTTATAAAATTCAAAATGTAGTTAATACTATTAATAATGGCCATATTATAACAATATATCATTGTTTAGAAAACCCGGTATTTCGTACTACATGTCCTATTGAGGAAGGTTGTGATTGCGTGTAATGAAAGCCAAGACCGGGCTATGTGTAGTGGAAGCTCTCTCTAGTGTTGCATATAACATAATAAAAAATTATTTCATTTATACATTAAAAAAAACTATTCTAAATGTTGTGTAGAATAATTTCTTCAAAACGAACATGAAATTGTGTGTAACACGAGCCAAGAATAGTGTTGCGTATACTGCAATCTAATAAGGTGTTGCATATAGGACTAGCTATTCTTTGTGTAGTGTAAAAAAAGACATAAAAGAAATTAAAATGAATATATCTCAAAAAATCTTAGGGTGTTACATTATACCCCCCTTAAAATGAATTTTTCACTTGAATTTCTTCGGGTTAATAAATCATTTACTAATTGAAGGTTTCATTCATAGAAACCCACGTCGTAAAAAGGAATACTAAAACATAATTTATAAAAGTGAAGTATGATAATTAATGGTTACCCAAATTAAATCATCATTGGGTTTCCACATAGGAGAACATTGGTGAAAATATGGATATGGAATAGGAATCTAATCATCATGTTCGGCTGAAGAGTGGTAGAGAACATGGCTATGAAAAATCCAACAATCACAAAGCTGTAAATTTGTGATGATCTAAGGTACCATCCGATTCATCGAAAATGAGTGTACTAGGACAGCGTTTTTGGTTTTCAAGATTATTTCCCAATTTTTGAATAATTAAAAGAAATACATACGGGATTTTGGTACATTCTCACTGTTAGTTGTGCCTTAAACAATTTCCACTTCATATCATAAAAAAATGAAGATGAATTTGTCTTTCATGAAGTGTTAGCTGATCATGTGATTGAATGATAGGTCATTCCATCTGTCTCAAACAAAAGGTTAGCAAAATTTATATACATAAGTCCATCTTATGGTGATATTAACCATATATGATTCCAAAAATGGACTTATACATCAACTATCATATTGATTAATAAAATAAAATCAATTTCTACTAACTCGGGACTTCCTGTAGGCCAGTGGTAAGTGATAATGGCTTGTCACACATTGGTTGTGGGTTCGATTCCCGAAACCTTGTCCGACACGACAGGTTGTCGCTGACCCTACAAGATTTCCTTTTTCTAAAACTACACTATTATAACATTACAGAAATAATATCGAAAAAATTTCTAGCATTAAACAATACTATCTTATATCTAACATAATTCATTCCAATCACTAGACTTATCCAAAATACATCTGTACAATCTCATATATAAAGAAACTGATTACTGGAAAGGCCGCATAACAACTACGTCAATACCATCATTTATCCCCCATATATCATAAGATATATCTTGTTGATCACATTCCAAACTTGTGAATATCTTCATCATGTATTCCCTTGAAACATAAATTACCATAGAACCTTAGTAAAAACATGTATTTGGTCAAAAGGTAACTCTTTCCACATACCAAAATCCAAAAAATTATATATACTCATACCGTGATATCACATTTTCCTTATATCAGTCATGAGGTCATTAATACTATCAAACATTTAATTATCTTCTTATCCCTTCATTATATTCATATTAGGTTATTTCTAAAAATATTTCAATCACTTTTCATGGCTACTGGTACCATTTAACATATACTTTCAAATACTCAATGAAAAAAATAGTGTAAAAATCCTTAGCTTTTTCTTTACTCCATAGTATCATACATTATTATTGATTAAAATTAAACCATTCCACAAGATTCTTAAACCATTGACTGAGCTTCTTCATTTTATTCCTCAACACTTCTTTCATATCATATATCATTTGTAGTATCTTCATCATCATCAACATAAATACTACCCATACGACCATGTTGATTTTCATCATGAGATATTCCTTTAGGGCATTGATTTGCATAATTCCCATATATTCAACATTTAAAACTTTTTACCTTGGTTGATGTTTTAGAAATACCATTATACTAGTATAATTTGTTAAATGAAACTTTTCCTTTTCAATTAATTCCTTTGTGTCCTTTTCCAAACCCAAAGCATCTTCTAGTTCCTTTGAAACATTCTCCTTGATAACTCTTCCCACATGATTTACATGATGGAAATTGAACATTCATTTCTCTATGATCATCATGAAAATCCGTCTTTCTCTTATTAGTCGAGTCAGGAAACTTACCAAAGTTGATATTTTTTATCATATTATTAAATTTTTGGTTAGGCATAATAATGATATTTCTCCTTCCAAATCCCATTTCATTTGGATTCTCAGAAATAATATCATTATATTGTCCATAATATTCTCCATTAACATGAATATTCCTCTTTCCAGCCATTTTCTAAAACTAAAAAAGAATAGTGTGAGAGGCAAATATCATGCTAGGAAAAAAACATAATAAAGGGGAGTACTTTAAATCTCTAACATCTTAGGTTTAATTCTATGATCATTACCATAATTATAGGTCTATAACTTATACTTATACTTCTCTTTAGGGACATCCCTATATATACCTTAGAAATATCTCTAGGGATCTAATGTTTTCACATACTTGTTTCCAATGGTTAACTGATCCTTCGCTCTAATACCAAATGTAGATACCCATATCTTGATGTACAAAGAAATTACATTAATTTTGCGGAATACTTAATATATGAAAAAAACAGATGCCCAAAGACCTTATTAGTTTAGTGTATTTGGAAACTATGAACATAATCTTCCAATCATGGTGAATGATCTTCAACATCTCCCATAAAGATCTCCCCCTTTTTCTTTCTTACCTAAAACCTTTCTTAATATCATGGGGAAAAGAAAACATGTAAAGGGTGAGCTCAAATTCTCAGTAAGGGTATGTACGGAGAAAATAAAACATACCATATACATTTGAATTTAAGAACATGAACATAATGTTTAAACATCAAAATCATACGCAATGACATAAAACATAGAAGTACGTAAGAAAAAGATCATAATAGATGATCAATCAAGCTAAAATAGCATGGGGAATAAACAATTTAATTGTGTAAACCCATTAATCACATGATATGATTTATATAGTATCCAAGTCATTGCTTCCAAGACCATCATAGTGGACAAAGTCCCTTACTGAATCGAGTTAAATCCTCATTCCAGTCTTGTATCACTGGACCAGATTAACTTGTCATTCCATCCATGTCAATCTCATGAGATATAAATCATTACCCAATGAATTAGATGGAGATATTGGTCCCACCCATCTCATAATGAAATCATTATTTCATGTTCCACAAAATAAACATACATCATTTATAATAACTCAACAAATAAAATGGGTTTCATAAAAATCATCCCATCATAACATAATCCATATAAAAGAAATTGATATCATTTCATCATATTAAAAATAAATCCATTTAAATAATAGAGACATTATACTTGTTACTTAAACATACTAAATAATTTCATCTTAGATGGAAAATAGTTTTGATAAAAAAATTGAAATGAATTTTTGAGGAAAATATCCTTTCTTCTTCTAAATCATTTTCTATTCTCCAAATGCCATGAAATTTTAAAAGAAAGTGATTTTTTTTAAAGTAATCATGAAACTATTTTGACTAAGCTTCATTGAAATAAGTTTTTATGAAACTATAAAAATCCATTCATGCCGTATATGTTAAAAACATTCTTATCATACTTTTTTCCAGAAAAGTCAAAAAGTACCATATATGGTAATCAATGGAAATATTCTTTCCATACAATGTGGTAAAAAGTCAAAAAAGGGTAAAAAATGACTTTAAACATACATGAAATAATATTAAACATTTTAATAAAATATTTTAAAAAACATGGACATGGATGATAAATATAACCTTAGCAAATACTTATGTAAAAGTAATCCTGGATAAAAATGAGATTTGCAAAATTAACGGTTACCTTATTTCCAATTTCTTCTGTATGTGTCTAAGACTCCTATACAGTGGGTTTAAAAATATTATTAACTTTTAACTAAACCATAAAAATATTTATTATATCATACATGATTCACTTATGACTCTATATTACCCGTTCTTTTGTCAACTCCATCTTAAAGCAGCGTTTTGGGAAAAATTGTTTAATTTATTGTACATGATTTGACTTGAAATTATTAATATGATTACTTAGATCATGATTACATATTTCCAGAATGTAAAACATAATTTATATATAATATATATTCATCATATAAATATATAATATATCGATAAATGGAATGAAATAAACCATTCATGGAGACGGTAGGTCGTACGTACGAATGAATGCTATTTTTGTTTCCTTATTAAATTAAATGGAAGTAAGTAAATAACATATACATAAATATAGTATCATTAATATGTCACATATTTTATGATTATTTAGTATATATACTTTATAATCATTCTTGAATGGTTAACTTGGAGAATGAATCACATCGCATCGTGGAGACGGTAATCCATACACACGCACGAGCGATGATATCATTCACATAATTATTGAATGGAAATAGGGAGGATGATATAATATATCAGAAATAATATAATTTAATAATATCCTTATATAGTTATTCTTTACAACATTATACCCATCCAAGTAAAGTGGTGGTGGAAAAACAAATTACACCACGGCGTGGAGACGGTATTCCGTATGTATGCACGCGCAAGGATTTTATTTTCTATAGGATGGATAGAAGGATAAATAGGTTTGGTTCATTTTTATAATGAAATATCAGTATATTAGTTATACTGATGTTTTTACTTTATTATGAACTATCCAAATAATAGGAAGTAGAAGAAGAAATTAACTTGAACGAATCGTTAAAGGATATTACCTCATCTTCGACGCGCCTCTTCTAAACATCATATTAGGACACAAATGATGGTATTTGAAGAATACAAGGACCTATAATATGTTTCTAGAGAATCGGAGTAGAGAAATGGTAAGGTTTTGGCCGAGTGTGAAGGCTCAACGTGCTGTGAGGAGGAGATGGAGGAGGTGCCCTTTTATAAGGGAGGAGAGGGGGACCATTGGAAAAATAAGAAATATTAATTTATAATAAATTCAAACCCCACATAAAGACATCCAAAATGACTCACAGTCAAATATGAGAAAATATATGTTTGTAATATCATCAAAAAATAAAATTTATATATGTTTTGAATTTATTTTAAACCTTATAAATTTTATTTTGCCTTATTTAATCTATTTAAATTTATTTGTGGTAATAAATTTATAATTTTTAAATTGTTATAAATAATTCCTTATGTGTTGTTAATTTTTCTTAATTAGATAAATTATAACATTTTAGACTATATTATTTTCAATTTGTAATTTTTAAATATTTTTGTTATTTTTAAACAATTTATTAATAGGTTGTTTTTATAAAATATCAATAGTGTCAATTTTGACACTATTCAATTATTTGAATTTAAATAATATCAAAAACGAATATATACTCTATAGAAAAATTTAATAGATGTATAACATGTCATATGCCTCTATAAAATTAGTGTATGACATTAAATAGTTTATATTATATTTATTGAAATAATTTTGAAACCATTTATTTGATATTTCTCTGAATAAAATAATTATTGTTACATTTTTGTCTAATATTTAATATATTTATTTGTTGCATAAAATTAGAAATAAAATATTTTGATGAATATAAATCTATTATATTTCATAATAATACTTTTACTATAATTTATCATCTTAAAATCACAACATTAAATTGTTATATTTATTATGTTATGAAGGTGACAACATTGACATTACCAAAAATAAAATAATATAAATGACCTAATGTCTTTTATGTGGCTCCAAGTGGTCTCAAAGTCGACCCTTGGATTATTATGTTATAGATATACTCAACCAATAGGTTTTGGTATAGTTTTTGACCCTTATGATGGATATTATTACTTTGATAAAAACTATATTATTGGTTTTTCACTAAGTAAATAATTTCTGCATCCTTAATATATAATCTATTAAAGTAATTAAATATAACTAAAAAATTACAAATAATTTACGATAACAAAGAAAAAAAATTTAGGTTTCAAATGAGTATTTATAATCGAATTTATATTCTGTATAACCTTATATTAAAAATACTTTAATTATTAATGTTTGAGTGAGACATATTTCACTTTCATTAAAATAAAATAAATTAAAGGTCTTAATCACATCCATGTGGGTTCAAATGGATTCCATTTCGACCCAAATATGCCATTGGACGACATATAATAACCCAATTATATTAATTCATGTGTTTGGGTAATTTTATAATATTATATTTACCCTTAATTACCCGATTTATCTTTAACTATGGTAAATAAAATTTACTATATTTACTATTTATAGTGCCCAATAATAAAAAGTAGCATATTAACATAATTTCGACCTACTGATTCCAAATATGGAATCCATTTTTCTAAATTCAAATCACAGAAGTTGCATAAATTAATTTAAAATTAATCCTGTTGTTAAGAAAAGTAGTTGTGAAAGTTAGAACATTAAAAAAAGATTGAAACAATATAAACTATGAATTCAATGTAAAATCAATGATAATGAAATAAATTGTATTAAATGGTTATAATATAATCTCTAAATATTTTAAAACCATTAAATATTATAATTTAACTATATATATTATTACGATGGAAACAATTGTTTTTAATTAAAATGTAGCGTGTTTTTACTATTCATTAAAATATGAAAGTGATCAGGATAATATGAAAAATTTGTCCAAAGTGAATTTTTATATCTAGATGACAAAGAAATTTTTTTTTCAAATTTCACTTATAAACAGTCAAAACTAGATTTAATGTGGGTGCGCCATCAGAAGGTGGCAAAACATCATTTTTTGAAAAATAATTATTTTACCCGATAAATTTATTTTGTTCACATACCATGATCTAGAAAACGTGTAATATGAATAATAATGTTATAAAAATCAAAATGATGTTAATACTATTCATAAAGTATATATTATAACAATATATCATTGTTTAGCGAAACCCGATATTGCGTACTACCCACGCTATCGAGGATGGTCGCGATTGCGTGTAATGCAAGCAAAGTCAGGGATGCGTGTACTGGAATCTCTCTTTTGTATTGATTATAACATAATAAAAAATTATTTCATTTATAAATTAAATAGAATATATACATAATGTTGCGTAGAATAATTTCTTCAAAACGAAGATGAAATTGTTTGTAACATGAGCCAAGAAAAGTGTTGCGTATACTGCAAGCTTATACGGTGTTTCGTATAGTAAAAGCTAATATTAGTGTAGTGTACCATAGAAAACATAAAATAAATTAAAAATAATATATCTCATAAAATCTCAGGGTGTTATAGATATCATGTGTAATCCCCTTGGCAACCTCCCCTTAGGATGACTCTGCTACTCTGGGACCACTAGGTCTACCACTCTCGCATCTCTTTATATCGGTTCATGCCTCGCCACCACTATTTCTCTACCACCACAAGATGTCCTCAATTCCTTTTGGCCTCAAAATTGAGGTTGGAGAGGCACCATGTCGCTGGCCCGAATGGTTTGTTGCTTTAACATCTCTTCAAGGTATGCCGCCTCCTAGCTGTTGGTGTACTCCTTCACGAGTCCGAAGATGGATGTGGGCAGAGGTAGCTCATTCCACTTCTTCTCATCTTCTTGAGTTAACCTGAGCCACATTTTACACATTAAACATGGGTGATCCTCATGGTGCACCCACAAAGAGACATGCGTGGTCATCCGCAGCATATAACAAAACTTCCTTACAAATCGGCGTTGGGTGTAAGGCACACATTGGGTCTCATGGACCACTCATTCCACTAGGACTCCGCCACAAAAGGCTAGGAGGTAGGAACAATTATCTTTTGTTCCCCGACTGTCATCAGTGAATACACATTTTGGAAACATGAATGGGTGGAAGTTGAACTCATATACCTTCCATACTAAGTTCTCCACCGCCTTCATGGTCATCTTATCCAGGAAGCTCCCAACGGAATTCCGAATGGACAGGCAGTCGTTTGATCATGGAGGGTATATGGGGTTCCTAAATTCATAGATTCCGCATACATGTGTTTCTTTCCACCCATACATGAGGTGGAATGGCCTGCATATTCTCTGTGGTTTCATCCCCTCACCGATTTGCCATAACATTTTAGACAACATTGCGAGCATCAAGATCCCATGTATGACCCATCCTCTTATCACTAGTATGGATTCCATGATAAATTTTTTCTGTCACATTCCCATGTATATTTATCTAACAGGTAGGATCCAACCATTGATGAGCGCCACAATGAATTCAACCAACCAAACTATTGGTTGTTGCATAGTAATAATGTTGAATCCCCTCATCTTCCTTTGGCAATCCTCCAAGAGCTGCCAGTACGAGTGCCCCTTTCCTCATTATGCCCCCTCTGAGCTAGTCCAAGGCCTCATAGGGAACATCCTATATTCCATGATGTTCAACAATTGCTTGAACAATAATTTGAATTGATTTCTCTTATCGACTGCTTGTTCCATCCTAGCACCATATCCATCAATGCCATCGCTATCATCAACAACTTCTCTAGATCCCCTCACACACCAATAAAGGGTAGAAAATCATCATACATCACCCCCTGTATTGGGACCCCCTGAGTTATGATGCAGTTCCCATAAACTAATGGAAACCACTCCATAGTTTAAATTTATGGTATTGTTTCTCGACAACCATATGCTCAGAAACTCTAGCATCAGCTGCTTTGGGGGATAAATATGGAATTGGGAGGCCCAAGACACCTCATACTGGCTTTCTCTTCTCAGTTATGCCCCGAACTCTACACACGAGACACGTACATATAGGCCTAGTCCTAGTCATCTGTGAAGTTGCAACCCTGGCATAGATCCCACTCCTCGGACCACCCCTTCTCTGGGTTCCCAGGGGCTGCATTCAAGATAGTGTGGTATAGTGAAGGAGAGGTCTTTGGCTGTAGTACCTTCATGTTGTTGTTATACACATGATTTTACTAATAGTCAGCATTGACAAGCATCATGTACACCCAGTTGTGGCCATTAGCCACCATGAACGACTGGTGTTGACACAACGTGCTCCTGAATCTGTAAGATTACATGACCCTTCTCACATTACGGATAATGAAATCATCCATCATGCCAAAGCCATACAGAGTCAGCCTCTTGAATAGTGGATAATTCTTTATGGATTTCTGGAAGTAGCTTTACAAGCGAATTATTGTCATAGAAGCTCTGTACGAACTCCCATATACCTGAGCTATCGGCCATCTCCTCCCTCTCGGTTGCATCTTCCATGACCCCCCTGACAGATTCCTAGATAGCCAATCAATTTTTGAGATTTGAATGTATTTGGTTTCGGTTCGCAATTCTCATTCACATAGTTCATTTGCGAAGACCATTCACAGAGCTCGATCCCATCAAATAAATCATGGAGCCCTACCCAGACCTTCAAGAAGAAGTTATAGTGTGCACCACTACGGAGCTAAAGAGTTGATGAGCACTATGAAGAAAAAATATCAATTAGCAGAGAGAAATCACATTGTACGCAGAGATTTTCAAATTGAGAGCGCTATGTTCCAAAAAATGGAGTTTAGACAAGACAAAAGAGAGGTCAACCGCCCTATTTATAGGCGATGACCCCTCGTGCTTCATGGAATGTCCGACCACGGTGGGCATCATGGCACTGTCAACCAGCATGTTGCATATCTTCATCATGAGCCTCCATTGTGTGCCTTCTTATCTATTGACCAAGGATTTTTGGCGATTAACCATCAGACTTTGACCCATGTTTTCTCCACAGCTCCATGTCATAGGGGGGAAATATTTTGGTGCCAAAATTTTGGAAGTGGGGAAGCAAACCTGATGCCCTTGGGGCTACCTCGCGAAGCACACCCGTAGTGCCCTGCAACACTACAGCCGGCGTGATTCTCCCCTATATGAAACCATCACCGAGCAAGGGGGGTAGAGTCTATGTGAAGCAATATGATGTTTGAAAAGCCTCTGGAGAGAAAAGATTCATGAGGCTTCACAGTTAAGACAAAAATCCCCATGTCTTCATGCGAAGCGGGATCTACATTGTGGCCCCTCTTGCCTATAAATATTGGGCTCCCCTCGAGCCCAGAGTTTAGATCCTCCAAACTTTCACCTTTTTATCTCTCAAATATCAAAGAAATTTTTCTCTGCGAACTATGAACCATTCAAGGTACTTTATTATCATGATGTGCCTTTCCCTTTTCTTGAATTCAACCACTCTTCAAAGAGGGATTCCCTCTACAAAGCCCACTGGCCTCCACGAAGGAAGGGGATCCCTAAGGGGACTCGGGTCTTCATGGAACACTTTTTATTCATGAATTACCCTTCATGAACATTTAACCCACATGAAAAGTCAGGGTCACTGTGCTTCTCGAAGAACAATTCTTCACAATGCAACACTTCTTAGGGAACCCTTACTTCGCGAAGCATTGCTCCGCGAAAGCCATTACTCTTTAGGAAGCACATTCCATATGCACTAATTACTTATGCCTAGTCTTTGAAACTTAACTTTGCAAGGAACACCCCTTTGCAAATCCCTACTGCTACATAGAGAACCAGAGCTTCACGCGGCCTTTTCCTGTGAACCCCTTTGCTCTGCAACCCCTTTTCCTATGCTCCCCTCTAGGTTTTCGTGAAGTGATTTCAATGTCCCATGGGAGGTGTTTCATATTATTTCACTCCACCGAATTCTTCTTTGAATATGAATTCTAATGGTTATTTCTTCTTCACATAGCCACTATTATGTGGACCCCTCAATGGATCACTACATAACACCCCAACACCATGGCATTGATGATGGATTCCCTGCTTCATGGGTGGGTTGGTATCAGTTATGTAATTCCATGGGGGTGCGGTGTGATCCCACCTCATCTGAGTTATAGGATCTTAAACTACAAAGAACCATTTTCCCTATTAGATGATGTTAAACTATGGTCTCCCCCCGTATATTGCATGCGGGGTGCCCTATCTCAGTCATTCTCTACGTCGTCTAGTCTCCACGAGAGTGATATCTTATTCACAACAAATGAGATCTGTTTTGCTGGGGTTGCGTCTAGCCATGGGGAAAGGGTGACCACCTGGGTGTAGTCCCCAAGACTATATTGCGAGAGGAAGTATCCTTACTCCTACTATCTTCTTCAGGGCTAATGACCAGAGGATGGGATGGGCACCGAAACCTTCATCTCTTCCATGAAAAATACATCTCACATTGGTCTTTGTCGCCACCTGATCCTCCATCATGGAGTAAGTCCTAATCTCTATCTCCATGGGTTTCTAACCATGTGTAAGCCCCAGTTTCTATTTTGGGATGCTAACCACGTGTAAGCCTCTATTTTTTAGTTGGGTTTCTAACCATGTATTTTCCCCAATCTATATCTCGCAGATGCACCTTTCACAATGTGATCATCATGTTTTTGCTCCATCTTGTTTCTCACACCGATCATGACTCATGTGAGCTTCGAGTAAGAATTGACCATGAAATCCTCTCTAGGTAACCTAAAGTGTATGCCCCAAAACCTTCCAAACTACGTGGACTTTGATCCCTTCCAAGGGATGGTGCGTAGGATGCTTCCATGATGTTCACGCCCAAAAACAATTGGTCCCAAACCCTTCACATCTATTCACCAAATCCATTCGGAACTACATGGACTTTGATCCTTGCCATGTAAAGGTAGGTAGGACACCCCATTCAAGTTCAATCCCAACACCTAGTTGCTCCAAACCCCTTCACGTTGGTTCGCCAAAACCATTCCAATCTACTTGAACATTGATCATTGCCATGGTAGGGTACATAGGAAGCATCCATGAGGTTCAATCCCAACACCTAGTTATTCTGAACCCCCTTCATATTGTTTCACCATCGTCCGACATGATGTTACACTGCAAGTCCCCATTTAATCCTACATGACGTTAAACTGTATCTATTTGAACTACGTTGGTTTTATCCCTGTCTCCTAGATAGGGTATGTATTAATCCATTATGAGGTTCAACCCCATCTAGTGGTAAGATATTGTGACCCCGTCCAGTGGAAAGCCGTTGTGATCCTATCCAATAGTAATCCATGGGGCCCTTATCCTGCAGTAAGTTGTTGTATTACCCACTTGATGGTATGCCAATAATTTCCTCAATAGATGGTAAGACATAATTAGATGAAATACAATGGTTTGATCCTTTCCAAAGAAAGGTATGATAAAAGCCTCCCTGAGGTTCAAGACCAAATTCCATCAGTCGCGAATACACTACGTTTATCCACCCCCATCCCGCATGACGTCAAAAAGTACACCCTTTTTGTCTCGTATGACACTAAATTCTCCCCCAATAAATAGTATGATTTTTTCAATCGCATATAGTGGTAACTAGTAGTTTTTCCAGTCTAGTGGTAAGACGTTTTCATCCACTTCATTGGGACACAGATCCCAGGTCCACCCTATTGGCGTGACATCAACTCAGGATTCTAACCACGTGTAAGCCTGAACATCATCTTCAGGTCACCCTCCTCTGCACACACCCCAATTCCATGACCCCATCCTGAACTATGTGGACATTAATCCTTTTCGAGGTAAGGTACGTAGGACACCTCCCTGAGGTTTTATCTCATCACCCATGTCTCATCCTGGTCTTTCCATAGAGCCTATGTGTTTCGGTAAGGTCATGTCCCAACACGAAGGTACCACTTCCTCCGAGTCCAATCCATACGGGGATCCTCCTTCGGTGTTCCATCGCCTCATCAAACTATGTAGACTTTGATTACCTTCCATGGGGATACGTAGGAAGTCTTTTTGAGGATAAATTCAAATAATATTGTCACCTTCACGATGGTTCAATCTCATTCCCCCACCACTTCATTCAACCCTCCATCATCAATCTCGATTCTTACTCGGGCCGCCACATCCTAGTGAGATTATGCGATTCACATCATGACTACTCTAACCAGCACTCAGGTAATTAAAAACACGTTATTCATAGCATCTGTGTTCAGTCCATGGGTTTCACCAATGGTATCCACTCCAATCAGTGTACGAATTAGTCTGATCTGTCTCCGCTAGATGTTAAATTCACGGCATACCCTGGGATAAATATGGGAAGCTGATGAAAACCTATGTTACATGAATATGTCATATAATTCCTCACATTATACATTATATGACTCTGGCTTCCACAACCTCAATAATCTATATCATAAGGAGAAGAAACCCAGACACGCTAGTGTTCAAGCATTCAGACACACCAGTGATGTCCAATGTGACTACTCCCCCGACCGAATGTTGTTGCCCCGACCAGACCCTTTGGAATTTCATGATATAAGCAATGCATCCTACTAGAATCCATGAATATATGTAACCAAGAAGAGTTTCAAAAATAACATCTCAATTTATGAGGGAGAACCAAACTAAGTATCGAGCTCTGAGGAGGAATCCATGGAAGGGGGAACTGACTTCCCATCTTCCCATTTTGACAAAGGAATCAACATCCCAGAATAAGTGATGAATGTCGCCCACCTATGGAAAGTGGGAATGTAGGGGAATAAAAAAAACGTGTCCTCAACCTCGAACAGATGGATGTGTGTGACCTAGAAAAAAGCGGCAAAAATAGAAATGGTGAACCCGACGTGAAATTCTTCACCCCAATGTGAAGATTAGTATCATTAGAGTCATAAATGGACTATCGTGTCACCAGATCCATGTATCCATCACTATTTCATGCCCAGAAAATAGTGGGCCTAGAATGAAACACACCAGAGGTTGGGGCAGTTGAACGTTGGACATCCTGGTCTGTGACATTATCAGCATGGATCTTTCTTACCAACCATAGATGACCAAACGACGATGGGGCATTAGAGGTCAATTTCATTGTTTCAGAACTAATTTTTTAATATCCATACCTTCTAGGACTCATGATTCTGTAATAAGAAACTAATTTCCACCGAACAACTAATGTAGGGGCAGGGGAAGTGCCAATGAGGCAATCTTGAGTGGCTCCACCACTACTACGATAGCTTCCACACCCACAGCTACTGGGCACCCAATAAATAACATTGAACTAATATATGTATTATGTATCTATTTTTAATTAAAATAAATTTAAATAAAATAAATAATTATTTAAATTAAACTTTGATTTTAAACAATAACACATTGTTTTCCCTATTCATATAATATTGAATGTCTTTAGAAAAATACAAAAAATTAACCCTAAGGTAATTTTGATATTCCAAATCCAAAAATGAGGTCCATTTATAAAAATATAATTTATAAAATTTCATAAAGTGGGTATTACTATTCATATCAGTTAGTTTGATTGGCTGTGGTGTTCTAGAACTTAAAGTTGTGTATAGAACAAGCTATAATGTTATTCAAAGAGAAGCGTACCATGGAAGCTTAGGGTTTTACATTCTTCCTTTATTCAAATAATTCTGTTGTTAAAATTTCTAGAATTCTATTTCATAAAATGAATCGGGTGGTTCTTCATTATAAGTTCCTCAAGATCCCACGTTTCCTCTTCTATATTATTTTTTCTCTATAGAACGTTTTCTAGACGAGTCTTCTGGTTTCACAAATTTTTTTCTCAAGTATCAAGAATAATGATAGGATCTTCACAATAAGACATATTGGGTTCCAGTTATATTTATTCATAATTGAGTACATGCATTGGGTCAGGCATGCATTTTCTCAACAATGATACGTGGAACACATCATGAACATTGGAAAGACTTGGAGGCATTGCTAAACGGTAATCTACAACTCCAATTTTTTCTAGAATTTAGAATGGTCACATCTACAGGGGACATAATTTACCCTTCTTACCAATCCTATAACACCCTTACAAGGAGATACATTCTGAAAAACATGATCGTCTACTTGAATTTCCATATCCTTCCTTTGGTTATAGGCATATTGTTTTTCCTACTTTGAGCTTTCTGGATGTCGTTTTGGATAATATTCATCATTTACATTGTTTCATCAACATTTTTTGGCCAATGATTTTTCATTCAAAAAAATCATCCAAAGAAGATGGTTTTTGACATCTCATTTCATATAACAATTCATATGGTTCTATCTAAATACATGAATGGATGCTATTGTTATAGGAAAATTCTACCAAAGTTAAATACAGATCCCACATTCCTTGATAGTAATGTGAGAATGATCTGAAAATGTATTCTATGGTTTGAATAGTCTCATCAGATTGTCCTTCTGTTTGATGGTGGAATGAAGTGCTCAAACAAAGGTGAGTATCTAAGTCCTTCTAGTGAATTTTACAAAATATTGTGGTAAAACAGGGATCACGGTTAGAAACAATTGATAGGGGTAAACCATGATGTCTGACAAGGTCAGTAATATATTATCGTGATAAATGTTTAGGTGGTAAATCTTATTTTTTATCCAGAAAATGTGCTAACATGCTAATTCGATCAACAATGAACCATCTTGCATCAATCCTTCTAGGAGTCTTTGGAATCCCCATGACAAAGTCCATTATAATATCATCCCATTTCCACCCAGGTATGGGAAGAGGTTGCATGAATCCTTTATCATGTCCTCTTCTAGCCATCACCTATTGAAAAATCATACATCTTGACACATAATTAGAAATATCCCTCTATATGTTATCCCACCAATAATGTTTCTCCAAATCTATATTCATCTTACACCTTCTAGGGTGTATACTAAAATTGGAGCTATGGGCATTATCACACAATACCCATATTAGATCAGGTATGTTAGGACACAAAGTATCTTCCCAAATTTCAATATTTCATCTTCATATATGTAGTCAATCAATCTCCCATCATTCATAGATTTAATTTTCTTTTGAAACTCCTCATAATCAGTCTGAGAGACTTTTTATCCATTATAGAAAAGATGTTTTCGAAACCATTTGAGAAAGTATTGATGATTCACTTTACATGATTATTCCCATATCCATCATTACTTTATCCATGAACATATGATCCCTTTCAGCTCTCATCTTGTTCAAAACTCCATGATCCTTTCTTCTCAATGCATCTACTACCTTATTTTCCATACCTGGGTGGTAGTGTATTGTGAAATAATAGTCCTTGAGTATTTAAATCCATCATATTTTCCTCATGTTGAGTTCTTTCTGTGAGAAAATATACTTTAATCTCTTGTGATTAGTATATATCCCACATTTTCACTATATATATATTGTCTCCATATCTTCAGAGCAAATATTACAGCAGGTAACTGATGATTATGAGTGGGATAGTTTTGTTAATGAGTTTTGAGCTATTTTGAGGCATATTCAATAAATCTATCATTCGGTATAAGGACACAAAAAAATAATTTCTTTGAAGCATCACTACAAATAACAGAACCATCATTCCCCGATGGAAGAGTTAAGATATGATCATTGAATAATATTTTCTTCAATTCATAAAAACATTCTCCACACTCGTTTTTCCAAAAACAAAAGTTAACCCCTTTACATGTGATATTGGTTAAAGGGTTAGCCAATGGGAAACATTCTTGTTGAAACACTGATAATATCTCTCCAAACTAATAAAACTGCATACCCCAGTTATAATTTTCAGTTCTGGTCATTCATTGATTGCTTTGTTCTCTGAAAGATCGCCATAGATTCTATCAATAAAGACAATATGGCCAAGAATATAATTAAACTGAATCCATAATTCTCACTTTCTAAACATCCCATATAATTTATTTCTATATAGGGTTTTTAGATAAGTGTGAAGGTTATTTTCATGTTCTTTATAGATTTTGGATTATACCCAGATATCATCAATAAATACCACTACAAAGTCATCATGAGATTTCTTGAAAATTCTATTCATTAGATCCATGATGAAAGGGGGGGAATTAGTCAGTCCATAAGGCATTACTATAAACTTGTAATTCCCATACCTGGTACCAAATGCTAACTTCAGAATTTCTTCCTTCTTCACACACAAATGATGATATCCTGATCAAAGGTAAATATTTGAAAAATATTGAGCTCCTTGATGTTGATCGAATAAATCATCAATGTGAGGTAGGGGATACATTTTATTTATTTTTATTGCATTGATCTCCCTATAGTCAATACCCAACCCCATAGATCCATATTTCTTCTTAACAAAAAGAATATAAGTTCCCCATAGAAAAAAATTAGTGCGAATAAATCCTTTATTACATAATTATTCTAGTTGTTTCATTGGATCCTCTAATTCCATAGTGGCCATTCTATAATTGGCCTTTGATATGGGCCTTGAACCAGGAATTAAATCTATGGAAAAATCAATTTCTTTTTCTAGACGATGTCTGGGTAAATCCTCTAGAAACACATTGATATATTCATTCAAAATAGGTACATCTTCTTTTTGAACATTTCATTCCTCACATATTTCTATTTCATTCTCTTCCTCTGAAATAATTGAATTTCATAGAGCTATAGGGATAGGATCTAGATAAAAATTAGATGGTGAGGTTTCTTCTCTAGATATAAGGTACTCTTTATCATAATTGAAAATGGTATCTTCCTTCTTCTTTCAATAAATTTTCACATCGTGGTCTGAAAGCTAATATATACAAAGGATTATATCAAATTAAATCATGGTTTTGATGATGATATCAGTTGGAAAAGACTGATTATATTCCCTAATGTGAACTGATTCACAAAACATTGTTGCAATGACACATCCTTTAGAAGTTTTGACTGACAACTCCCTCGTCAAATCAAATTTAAAATATATAATTTTCGTTGTAAACTAGGAATATAAGAAAAAATGAGATGATTCAAAATGAAATAAAACATTTTATATATTTGAGGAAACCTTATATTTCTTTTCAATATGTCATTTGGAGCTTCAACCTTAGTAGTAGTGATCACATAAGATTGGCTATGCTTCCTTGAAATTTTTTTATATATGTTTCCATGCCACTTATGAAATTAATTTTAAAAATTCCCCATTTCTATTCAATTGTAGAAATACACATTGAAATCCTCTTTCTTTGCCTTGAAATCACGTTCTTGTTGGCCTTTTTCACCACACTTGTAACAAAATCCCATTCCCTTCATGCATGTACCAGGGTGTTTCTTCCAACATTTACTGTAGGATAAGAATTCGACTTTTACCTTCTTCCCTTTATTTCTATTTCCAGAGTGTTTTGAATATCTATTATATTCATGTTTTGCATTAAATTTGTAAGACATATAGAATTCAATTTCTGTCTTGATAGCACATTAGAATAAATCTTAGAATGATGAGATGGATTGTGAGACTAATGATCGATGGAGAAATGTTTTTAACCCATCAAGGATCGATCAATCATAAACTTTGGGTAACATATATAATCTGCATCATGCCTTTTTAACCTTGTGATGTTAGCCTCATACTTTGCGACATTCTCTTCCTCCTTTTGCCTCAAACTCATAAATTGCCTTTCCATATTTGTTCGATGGTCATAAGGAAAGTATTTTTCTAACAATATTTTTTTATACTCCCTCCATTCCTTATTTAATACATAATTATCTTCCTCTGTGTTTTGAATCAATGACCACCATTGATATGTATCTCCCATGAGGCGATGAAATTCTTTGGAAATTTTTTCCCTTTCACTAACCCCAAATTAAGAAATATTTTCTCAAATGTATTTATCCATTTCTAAGATACAAATGGATTTGTAGTCCCATTGAATGTTGGTGGTTTTTTCCACGTGAATCGGTCAATCATTGATCCTCCACATTGTTGATCAGGGTGATCCATAAATGTAAGGTTATTATTCATAACCTGAGTGAGTTTTCCCAATATGTTAATAAGCTGTTCAACACTAGTTACATCACCAGCTCCACTATAATTATCTAGAATATGAAGGAAATCACTACATTGATTGTGTTCATTGATACAGTTTCTATTCCTTACAATAGTTGTCATTTCTAAACAATGGAATACACTATATTAGTTTATGAAATATAATAAATAATTACAAACTAGTAAAACACCTAACATAAAATGAACAGTTTATGCATTTAATCCAGAATCATAAAAAACGTTTTTTGAGGAATTATTTTCTCATAAATCATTCATAATGGATTGTAAATAAAATTTGAATTATCATGTCAATAATCCCCATGAGTGTCGTAACCAAGAGTGAAGAGAGGCCCGTTGTTGTGTACCCAGATACCCCAGGTCAAGCCCAAAACACTATGTCTGAGTTTTCACTCCTAGGTACATCTGTTCCAGAGCCGCCTCTTCCTCCTCATATATAGGCAAGGATGTATTTCATGGAATACTCACAAAATCTATACATTACCAAAATTATTTGAAGTACTTATATACTAATCCTAAATTTATATCCTAGGGTAATGTTATCTAATTAAAGTTTTTCTAAATCTGGTTTCCAAGGATTGTAATAAACATTCTATGATACCAATGGTAATGCCTTGACCATATATACCCAGAGATGGTGCATTATTACATATCATTAGCATGATCCTAAGGGGTCAAAACCTGAAATACTGGTCAATTTAGTAGCCTTGGAATTAATAGATACATTCATAAGTTTTTCATTACATTATGAAATGAAAAACAACAATGTTGTGTCTCCATTGAAAACACTCATATCCCTTAGCTTATCCCAGAATATCAGTCATAATATACCTCTTCGCATCCTGGGAAAAATAAAACATAGAAAGGTGTGAACTCAGATGCACAGTAAGGCTAAAAATATAGCGTAAACAATCATAAATAAGCAGAAACATTTAAGGCAGTGTATAAGATTAAAACACAAGCCTTTTAAACATAAACTTCCATATAATATGTAAAATATAAATCAAATAAGTCCATTAATTATTCACATAAAGATTCTACTTGTCGAATAATCACATCTAATATCAATAGCTAATTTCATAATGATGGAATGCATAATGTTGTACTTTATAACCAAATAGTCAAGGTCTCGTTCCAAGGATACAAATAAAATTTTTCTATGGCCTTGTACCAAGACAGTATCTTGTCTCATGATACCTACCAATTAATTAAGGAGCTATATCAGGCTCCACCCATCACATAATAATTCCAATGAATTCCTTATACTAAAAGGTTGAAACATAACATAAACATTTGTATTAAAAATTGCATATGAAATGTTAATACATTAACCATAAAACATGAATGGCATAACCATAACACATCAATAGAAAAAAATATCACAAAATTTTCATACAATATGGAGGATTTTATCATAATAAATCATCTTCAATTAAGTATAAAAACCATCAAAGGATGTTGACATAGTTGAAATCAAAATTGTTTGAGAGAAATATATCTTTCTATTTTGAAATCATTTAAAAGTCACATAATTAATAAAGAAGACATTTATTTTGAAAATATATTTATAAGAATGTAAAAAAATCTTCAAAGGTATTATAATGAAGGAAAATAGAAGCACCTACTCTATAATTTATAAAAACATTCTTACCATAATTTTTTGAAAAGGTTATAAAGTACCTTGTTTGGAAAACGACAAAAATATTCGCTTCAAATTTTTTTATAAAAAGTCAAAAAAGTGTTTAAATGAATTTAACCCATATTATATGAAATAGTAAAAATGATTTTAAAGACATATTTATGAAACACGGATGATGTTGATATAGAAATACATGCAGATGCTTACATACAAAGAACCATGGATAATAAAGAGATTGTAACATTAACCTGTTCCTTGTACTTTTCCTTAGATGATGGTATGTTAACCTAATGTATAATAGTTAAATATTTTTTGTTAAATTATAATTGAACCATTTACATAAATATGATATCATATATGATCTTCTAATTTTTCTATATTATTGATATTTCAGTAGTATCATTATTTCATGTGTTAACTGAATCATTTTACTTTATATGTTTTGTTACATAAGTCAGGTTTATTTTAGGATTGGATTTATTTGATTCATATCCAAAAAGATATTACGTTCTTAATAAATAATTTTATTCATTATATGAAAATTATTCTATAATGTTTACAGTGGAGAATGAATCTCGTCGCGTTCCTGGAGACGGTAATCTATATGTACACACATATGGTGATTTTTTTTAATTCATAGGGTGGATAGAATAATGAATATTGTTGTACCATATTTATAATAACATATCAGTATTTATAATGTAATGGAGTTATTATTTTTTAAGGACACTACAACGAAATAAGAAGCGGAAGAAGAAAAAACATTGGAATAGGTGATGAAATTATTTCCTCTTCTTCAGGGTTCCTCCATTGGATTTGATAAAAAGGGCCCTATAAGATGAATTTAAGATCAAAGTAATGCCTCTAAGTTGATGTGAGGGTATTTGGGAATATTTTTGAGCTGGTTTTGGCCAAGTAAAATGTATTTGAATATGTTATTTTGAGAGAAGGGGAAGTTCCCTTTTATAAGAGAGGTGAGGGTCACTTAGGAAAATCATGATATATTATTTTATTACAATATAATTTTTTATTCTTCAAATATGGATTTTATCCGTGCTAGAAAATTAAAATAACAACCCTAAAAAAACCATTGTTAATCTATGTAGATATAAAGGGGGGGGGGGTCCTATTTCTTAGTGCTCATAAAAGCGCTGAAAAAGACCCCTTTTTCAGCAATAAAAAATGATATGGTAAAATAGACCTTTATCAACGCTAAACAAATCGCTGATAAAAGGGGTCTTTTATTAATTTTTTTTAGCGCTGATAAAATGGGAGTTTTATCAACGCTTTTTCAAAGCGCTGATAAAAGTATAAAAAATTAAAAAAAAGAAAAGTATAATTATATTTGGGGTGGAGCTTTTAACAGCGCTTGCCCCCCAATTATCAGAGCTAGGTGGGCCCTCCCCACTCTCGTGTGATTCCCTTCCCTACGCATCCCACACATGTGCGCATAACATCCTTGCTTCCAGCTGATCTCAAACCCGTGACCTCGCCCTTTTGTGCCTGCATGTTTACCACTATGCCATTTCATTTTTTTCTATTTAATGATACATCTATTTATTTATATATATATAGTTGTATTTATTTTTTTTATAAATATATACTCATATTAATATAAATATATTTATTTATATTAATACATATATGATTATTCATATATTAGTATATATATATTCATTCGTATATTAATATCTATTAATATCTATTTATATATATATTGGTAGTTATAAATTTTTATTTGTATATTTATTTTTATATTAATATATATTTATAAGAATAGTATTAAATACATTTATAAAATATGTTTTTTATGTATGTTTATAAAAAAATAAATAAATTCATACATACATGTATACAATACAAACACACACACACATATATATACTTACGAATAAATACATATATATATATATATCTCTATGTGTGTGTGTGTATTTGAAAATCCATATAATGTTAACACAACCATATCATTTAATATAGAAGCCATTTTCAACTCCACAACCAGTAAAATCGAAGAAAATGAAATGATCTCTTATATGATATGTGGTACAGGGATAACAGACATCCGGATAATAAGTTATACCTATTTGAATGTAAACAAATCGTGGTATCCCGACTAAAAACTCAGTTTTGGAGGGCTCTTGGGCCTTTTTTGCCTCAAAAAATTTGACAGAGGCGTCGCCTCAGTCACAAGCGTGTAGATCCCATCATAGGTTTCGATTTGATATGCTGTAGAGCTCAAATAGACACTCTGATAAAAAATTATGGCGGTTTGAAGTTTGAGTTACAATTTCAACTTATTTTTGATCTTTTGTGAACTGTTTTAATTTATGTGTCTTAAAATTGTTATTAAATGATTTTTAATCCATTATAATTATCAAATTATTAATTAATAATATTTTTTATAATATTTTAAATCCATTTTATCTAAATTTATTTTATTATAAATGTAATATTCTATTTATACATATAAAAACATATTTAAAAAATATATATTATATTTATATCAATATAAATATACTTATATAACAATATATTATTTTTCATGATTTTTTTTTTGAAACATAAAATTTATCAGCTCTAGAAAAAGCACTGATAAAGCTCCCCTTTATCAGCACAACTGAAAAAAGTGCTGATAAAGGGGTCCCCATTAAGTGCGCTAAGAAAAGCACTGATAAAGGGAGGGGTTTATTAGTGCTAAAAAAGCATTGATAAAGGGTCAATTTTAACATCGGTTTTTTTAGTGTTGTTAAAGGCCCTCCTTTATCAGTGCTGTTTTTAGCGCTGATAAAGGCCCCCTTTATCTGCGCTTTTCTTAGCACTGTTAAAGGGGTAGCACTTCCCTTGCCTGTTTTTGTAGTAGTGACGTATGGATCTAAATCATCTAAAACAATAGGATTTAGACATGTTTTTGTCACCATATTAACTTTATTTTTTAGATTTAACTCTTAGTTAACTATTTTATCATTTACAATGTCTCCTTGTATTATTATATTATATGGTATGTAAACATACTATAAAATGACATCAGAACCCCGGGTTGTTCATTAATGAAATAACTACCATTATATTATTCCTTGGTCCGAACATTAGTTTTTTAGAAATATTATATCATTTAATAATAAAGTAATTTTTTTAAAAAACCATTATATCAATTTTGATAGTATTTAGTATTTATTTTTGTTAAAGTAAAAATATAAATTACTTCCAACCAAAAACATTAAATCAATTATAACATGTCATGTTAACTTAGTAAATTCTTGTAATGCATCAAAAATATAAATATAAATTTATTTCGATATTTATAATATCAATTAATTTAATCATTCATTAATAAAGTAATTACTACATCATTATTGTGTCAAAAATAAATTTACTTATATAATGTATAAAATTTATAAATAAAATACCATTATGTATGAAATATTTTTATATTTATAATGAATATTTATAGTCAAATTTATCTTATATATAACCCTATATTAAAACTATTTTAGTTACGAAAATTTAAAGTTAACAGTTTTAACTCATCATTAAATAAAATAATAATAAATGTCCTAATTTAATCTAATTGGATCAAAGTATTGGAGTTGGTGGTCTAGAACCAACTACTTTGTACTTTATTCATTAAATAAAAGCCTTATCACATCTTGATTGTTCTTATGCGTGACATGTCATGTGATAATGTCCTAAGGACAACTGTTGCATTAAAGGGTCGTAGCGGATCCCTACTATGATGAGAACCCGAAAGTGCCATAACACAATTCTTGAATGTATGTTCTATGGCCGAATGATATTATTTGAGGGACACAAATAATACAGGTCATTAGGGGTGAGGACTCATAAAACATTGAGGCACCTTCTCATGGTGTGCGCCCTTGGTAATATCCAGGAGGATATTATGAGAACGAGACCCGCCAGTAGGAAATCCACATTTCATAGTGTCATTGGATGTTCCTATCTACGGACGTGTGTATTGATCCTTAGACTTTAAGATTATTATTAATGGTTATTAAAACTCGTGCACTTAGATGTATTGACGAAAACTGTGATGACACACTGTTCACAGTGAGGTAGGATACGTTGGGTGCATCACGAGTAATACCGCATTAATAGATCATGCAAGAAAAGATTTGTCCCTTCCGTTCCATAACGGAAGTAGATATCTCAGGCCCTTTGATGGAATTGATATAGCCTAAATAAATCCATGGCCATGGTAAGGTATGTGCAAGTTCAATTCCGGGAAGTCAAAGAAAGAATAATCAAGAACATGGGTTGATGGCACTAGCATGCAACCCGCTTGATTGGAGATATCGAGACAAAGGGATTATATTACACGGTAAGCGTTCGTAGGAGGTGACACGTCATTTCGGCGTTAACTTCTTTCTCTATGGGTGCCTTGGCGTGTTTCTAGACGCTAACCTTGGACTTTAAGCAGGCTCATCCTAATGCCCCTGAGAAAGAGGCCTAGAGGGTCACACACTAAGTGTGTCCATGTATCTCAGTTAAATATTAATTTAACAAGTTAAATAAATATTATTCCCGACTGTGGTTTAATAATTATTTAAGGATGTCTGATCGCATTTATTTTGACACTAGTTATTCGAGAGAATATATTGTGGATAAAATAATATATTTATTAGCGAGTAATGCAATTACATTTATTTAAGAAATAAATAGTCATTACTCAAGGTCTAATAAATGTGGTGGAGAAAATGGAAAATAAAAGTACACGCCATCTATATTAAATATACACGCTTTGTAGTTTTATGGAAAACAAGTACACGCCGTTTATTAATTATTACACACCGTGTCGTTTTTCCAATTGGGATTTTGAGGATTTAATATTGTTTTATTAAGTGATATGTATTATAATCAGCGTAGGCGCATGTCAAGGAATTAATAATTCAACATGGGGGTTTTCAATAAGAGTTAATGAAATAAATAAAACGTGTAACGTGTTTATTTATTGTCATAACTCTATTAACCTGAAACCTGATTATAAAAATCCTCGCGACCCCAACATTTTTTTAGATCCATTGTTGTGCACAACAGATTTGGAAATACTCTGAAGACAAGAGAGAATTCTCTTTCCACCAAGAACGCCCTCAAGTTACGAGAGAAAGATCCTCCACCGAATCAAGGCAGTCAACGGCGGACAATGCAAGCGACGGTTCTTCCGCGCTAGCACCCGGAGATCTCTTCGGAGACGTCCGGAGATACGTGACACATGTGTGGATCACCGCTAGAGGAATCCTACACTTGGATTCTACGACGCAACGACGGATCACCGAATCATGATCGGACACATCAACGAAGAAAGAATTCCAACAAGGTAATTCTTATGCATTAATTAAATTAATTATAATCAACATATGATGATCCTCCTCAACGGTTCCAGGACTCTTCTTTTCTTTTCATTATTCATTCTATTCCGAAGATTCGGTGTTTTATATCGTGACGAATCTTGGATTGAACGTTTTCTAACATTAAAATTAAAGTTGGGAAAACCCACCAACGCGCTTCTGCTGCGCCCGGAACCTACAAGTGGAATCAGAGCGGTCATATCATTGGTTATAATTATTTAGTTTTTTGTTGGTGATTTACGCATTTAATAATTTAGTTATTTCAATTCATGTTTAATCGTTCTGGAAATCTGAATCTCGAGATCTGTTCCTCCTCCCTCGTTTCTTGTTCACCTCATAGAAACGGTTTTTTTCTTTAAATTTTGATTAAAATAAAATAGAGGAACTCATCCGGAGGAGCCAAACGTTTCTGGCCATATAACACCAGAATACACGGTGTGTATTCGAATGTATAAGCCATGTAGTCTAGGTTCAACACATTGACTTATCCGCCAAATCTGGCCGTGTATTGGATTCTTTCTAAGAATTTAAGACACCATGTGTTGACCAGAAACAGGTGGCACATGGTTTCCGGAATACACGCCGTGTGGTCCAATGAACACGACGTGTATTCCCTTCGGGTTTGGGTAGGGTCATGTACTCCGTACACGGCCTGCCTGGCTGGAAACCGTGTAACGCTGAATCTACACGGCGTGTGTCCCACTGTACATGCCATTTACTCTGAAAATTTCTGAAGTACATTAACACGCCTTATCCCCAAGCATGTACTTCGGATGGACGGTGAAGAAAAAGTACACTCCGTGTAGTCGGAACTACACGTCGTGTACTCACCCCAATTACATAGATTTATTAAAATTTATTATTATATTATACAAACCTTTGAGATGTGTACCATGGTGTAGGCGTAAAGGTGAGGCACAACACGTGATAGGTGTTTTATATATATGTGTTTAATTTAACATCTGCGTAATAAATGGGAATTCACCGGATTGCCTCCAAGGTACAAGTTACGTACAAGGATAATTTTAAATGAATTTATTTGTTTAAAATTATGATGGATGAGAATCTCAAGGAAATTCAGAAAAGGGATTTAGGATAAAAGGATTGATTAATTAAAGATAATTAATTGATTCGAGCGTGATTTATCATAAACAAGAACGATTAAAGAATTGAATGCTAGTTTTATTTATGAGTAAATATCGTTGCATGTATGGATGATCATGAGCTAGACCGAGACCTTTGTATGTGAATGGTTTTTTTTAATTTATTTATTTAAATTAAATTTGTTGGCCTGCGAGCCATCTCCTCATTAATATATAGGGCATGCATGCCGAAGGATTCTTTTATGTAAAAACCCCTTTTACACCTCACCTGCGTGTGAGATAAATGCATATGTAATGGATGGAGCTCCCAAGCCAGTGGAGGCGGCTCAAGTCAGGAGCCAAGGTGAAACCAATCCAAGGAGATACAAAGGTGCACAGGTGGAAAGCTGTAAACACGAACCCGAAAGGTTCAAGGTGTTTCTCCCCTAGGTCTTAGGTTAGTTTATCAATTGCTAGATAAACTAACCAATAGAAAATCTCATTATCATTCCATTTATTTTATTTTTGTCAGTTTCATGGTTTATTTATTGTGGGTGTGTTGTCATGATCACAAAATTAATGAATTAAACGAGCATGCAAGATGGAACTAAAATAAAACTGGCTTATACGTAAATATTATCTTAGACGTGGTTAATCACTTAAGTATATCCCACTTAATATTAACAAGCATGTAATAAATGATAATAAAATGGAAATTTACGTATAAGGATAAAATCCCTCAAAAAAAATATTAAGTCGGAATAGCCTTCCATAATCTTGGTTAGAATCGAACCATAGTTCAAAGTGCTTGACCAACCCTAGTTGGGGTGCTTTCAATTATCGGGGAATTCTAATTCAAGGTTTTGGGTTGACTTGACTTGGATCGCATCAAGGGTTGACTGCCACAGTAGGACTTGGTGTGACCAAGATGCAAAGGTTGAGGAAATCCAAAAGGATTTCAGGATTGGGGAGTCCACTCAGCGGATCAAGGAGCTGCGAGTTAATGCAGTTGGCATTTGGAATGCCTACCTAAAACCCTTCAAGTTGATTGACCAACCCTAGTTGGGGTAATGTGAAGGACAATACGGATCCTTGCCACTAGAATATTCACGCAACATAATATTCCTAAGTCAATAGTGAGGGATATTGGATTTCGATAAAATAGTGGGAGACTAATAATTATTAATTTATTTATTTGTCTCAAATTTTGTAATAAAGTACTAAATCTTTGCTCATCTTAATTTGTAGAAACGGAAAGAAAATGACTTCAAACATATCATTGCGCACCATACTCGAAAAAGAAAACCTTCTCACCGGCACCAATTTCCAAGAGTGGCAGAGGAGTTTACGCGTCGTCCTTCACCAGGAAAGGAAAATATATGTACTGGAAGAGCCTATTACAGTTGCGTCTGGGAAAGAGGCTAGTGATGAGGAATTTTCTCTCTACATAAAACACATGAATGATGCCACAAATGTCCAGTGTTCCATGCTATCAGCCATGTCTAATGAGCTCTTGAAGCAACATGAAAACAAGGACGCGTATAGAATGATGTCTCACCTTAAAGATCTCTACCAAGAGAAGGCGATACAGGAGAGGTATGAGATCTCCAATGATTTGTTTACCAAAAATCTTGGAGAGTCTGCGCCAGCTGGGCCTCATGTAGTCAAGCTTATTGGCAACATTGAACGCTTGGACATTTTAGGGATTAAATTCCTGGATGAGTTGCGTACAGATCTCATCCTATCATCACTGCCCAAGACCTTATCTAGCTTCATTGTCAACTATAACATGAGCGGAAATGAGAAGAGTCTATCGGAGCTTCTGACCTTGATTCACCAGGTAGATAAGGACATGGGGCGTGACAAACCCGCGGTCCTTATGGTGAACAAGAAAAGGAAGGACAAGGCAAATGGGCCAAAGACTTATAAACGGTCTAAAGCCCCCGAGCACCATCCCTCCAAGAAGGGGAAGATCCAGAGGAAGGGCAAGGAACGAGAGGTAGTGTGTATTGCATGTGGCAAGTAGGGCCACTGGAAGAGGAACTGCACCCAGAAGCGTGGGGACGCTAAAGGTGTGTTTGTTATCGAGTGCAATCTTTCTATTTCTACACATTGGGTATTAGATACTTCTTGTGGGGATCATATATGTATTCAAAAGCAGGAACCAAGTAGATTTAGAAAGATCGCCAGAGGAGAGGTGGATCTTCGAGCTGCCAATGGCGCAAGGATGGCTGTGTTGGCTATTGGCGGATATCACCTATCATTTCCAACTAGAATGATTTTGGTTTTACAAAACTGTTATTTTGTGCCTAGTGTTACCAAGAACATAATTTCTGTATCTTGTTTGGATATGGATGGATTTATTTTCATGTTTTGAAATAAGGGTTGTCTCTTTTATAAGAACAACGTATGTTATGGTATGGCACATTTGAATAATGGTTTGTATGTATTAAATTACAAAAACCAAGTGTTGGAAATCGATAACGAAACAAACTCACATGACTCATACATCACCCAGTTATGGCATCACCGCCTTGGTCATGTGAACGAGAAGCGCTTGAAAAAGCTCTGCCAAGATGGCTATTTAGACTCTACTGAGCTAAAAACACTTGATAGATGTCACGCTTGTTTACAAGGAAAGATCACCAAGCCACCTTTTGGTGGACTAGGTGAAAGGGCCACATAGCTTCTAGGATTGGTACACACAGATGTGTGTAGACCATTTCCAGTAGAATCTAGAGGTGGATATTCTTACTTTTTTACTTTTACTGATGATTTGGGTAGATATGGCTATGTCTACTTAATGAGGTATAAGTTAGAGTCCTTAGAGAAATTTAATGAATTCAAGAATGAAGTAGAGAATCAACTTGGTAAGAAGATAAAGAAGCTTCGATCGGATCGAGGTGGAGAATATCTGAACCAAGAGTTCATCGATCTTCTACGGGAGTCTGGGATTCTATCTCAGCTCACTCCTCTTTATACACCACAGTGTAATGGTGTTAGTGAAAGGAGGAACCACACCTTGTTGGACATGGTGAGGTCGATAATGAGTCATGCGGATCTTCCATTGTCCTTTTGAGGATATGCATTACAAACTACACCATACACATTAAACCGAGTACCAACTAAGGCGGAAAATGGAATTCCATCCGAGTTATGGAATGGAAGGAAACCCACTTTGTCGCACACACATGTATGGGGATGTGAGGCGTTTGTTAACGCCTTCTCAAGAAACAAACTAGCACCCCGGGGCACAAAGTGTATCTTTATAGGATATCCCAAGGAAACGAAAGGATATTACCTATATAAGCCCCAAGACAAGAAAGTGACTGTCACTAGACAAGACGTCTTTATTGAGAGGGAGAACATCCTCAAGAAGGATAATGGGAGCAAGATTGACTTCGACGAAGTTGATGCTCAAGATACACAGGAGTTGGTACAGGAACAAGTTCCACAGGTCCCCGTGGAAGAGGTTCCAGAAACACAAGTACTGCGTAGGATCTCAAGAGAGGTAAGGGAACAAGAGAGATTTGGTTTCTTAGTCACCGAGGATGGTGAATCATTATTATTGGACAATGATGAACCTCTCTCCAACAAGGAAGCAGTAGAATGCTCAGAAGATGCAAGATGGCTAGAAGCTATGAATTCTGAGATGGATTCCATGTATCAGAACCATGTTTGGGTTCTGGTCGATGAGCCAGTTGATGTAAAGCTTGTTGGATGCAAATGGGTATTCAAAAGAAAGTTGTACATGGAAGGTCAAGTTAGCCACTATAAAGAAAGGCTAGTGGCTAAAGGATTTAGACAGCGTCAAAGAATTGACTATGATGAAACCTTCTCGGCTGTTGCCATGTTTAAATCCATAAGAATCATACTTGCCATAGCAGCATACCATGACTATGAGATTTGGCAGATGGATGTCAAAATAGCATTGCTTAACGGGAACCTTCAGGAAGATGTCTATATGACACAACCATAAGGGTTTGTGACACCAGGTAAAGCCAAACGGGTTTGCAAGTTGCAGAATTCCATTTATGGATTGAAGAGAGAATCCAGGTCATGGAACATTCGATTTGATGATGCCATAAAGTAATTTGGTTTCATTAAGAAAGAATGTGATCCATGTGTTTATAAGCAGTTTAATGGGAATGTGTTCGTCATCCTAGTTGTATGTGTTGATGATATATTGCTTATTGGAAACGACGTACTAGCCTTAAAGTCAGTTAAGGACTGGTTGAACAAGTGTTTCTCCATGAAGGACTTAGGAGAAGCAGCCTACATTCTAGGGATCAAGATCATTCGTGATAGATCCAAGAGGCTGCTTGGACTAAGTCAGGGTACATACATTGACCAGATACTAAAGAGATTTAGTATGGAAAAATCCAAGTGGGGATTAGTTCCAGGGTCACATGGCTTACATCTTTCTAAGAAAATGTGTCCCTAGACACAACAGGAGAAATATAGGATGAGCAATATCCCATACACATTAGCTATAGGATCCATCATGTATGCCATGTTATGTACTAGGCTTGATGTTGCCTATGCACTGAGCATGGTAGGCAGATATCATGCAGATCCAGGAGAACAGCATTGGACTGCTGTTAAGACTATCCTTAAGTATCTGAGATGAACTAAGGATATGTTCCTGGTGTATGGACGAGACGAGGAGCTTGTCATCAGAGGGTATGCTAATGCTGGTTTTCAAACAGATCAGAATGATCTGAAGTCGCAATCTGGATATGTTTTCTGTCTCAATGGACGAGCTGTGAGCTGGAAGAGTTCAAAGCATCCAGTTGTCGCCGATTCTATAGTGGATTCCGAGTATATAGCGGCTTCTGATGCAGCCAAAGAAGCCATTTGGATTCAGAACATTGTCTAGGAGCTTGATGTGGTGCCTAGTAGTAAAGATACTATTACATTGTATTGTGATAATACTGTAGCGGTGGCTCTTGCAAAAGAACCAAGGTCACCTCAACGGACAAAGCACATACTCCGGAAGTATCACCTCTTGAGGGATTTCTATCAAAGGGGAGATTTTTCATTGAGCAGAGTGTCCACGGAAGAGAACGTGGTGGACCCCATGACTAAAGGCCTATCTCAGCAGAAGCATGAATATCATGTGAGATCTAGCGGGTTAAAGGTTGTTAGCAGTTGGCTCTAGTCAAAGTGGGATCCTATTGGAGTTGGTGGTCTAGAACCAACTACTTTGTACATTATTCATTAAATAAAAGCCTTATCACATCTTGATTGTTCTTCTGCGTGACATGTCATGTGATAATGTCCTAAGGACAGCTGTTGCATTAAAGGGTCGTAGCGGATCCCTGCTGTGATGAGAACCCAAAAGTGCCATAACAATATTCTTGAATGTATGTTCTATGGCCGGATGATATTATTTGAGGGACACAAATAATACAGGTCATTAGGGGTGAGGACTCATAAAACATTGAGGCACCTTCTCATGGTGTGCACCATTGGTAATATCCAGGAGGATATTATGAGAACGAGACCCGAAAGTAGGAAATCCACATTTCATAGTGTCATTGGATGTTCCTATCTACGGACGTGTGTATTGATCCTTAGACTTTGTGATTACTATTAATGGGTATTACAACTCACGCACTTAGATGTATTGACAAAAACTGTGACGACACACTGTTCACAGTGAGGTAGGATACGTTGGGTGCGTCACGAGTAATACCACATTAATAGATAATGCGAGAAAGGATTTGTCCCTTCCGTTCCATAATGGAAGTACATATCTCAGGCCCTTTGATGGAATTGATATAGCCTAAATAAATCCTTGGCCATGGTAAGGTATGGGCAAGTTCAATTCCGGGAAGTAAAAGAAAGAATAATCAAGCACATGGGTTGATGGAACTAGCATGCAACCCGCTTGATTGGAGATATCGAGACAAAGGGATTATATTACACGGTAAGCGTTCGTAGGAGGTGACACGTCATTGCGGCGTTAACTTCTTTCTCTATGGGTGCCTTGGCGTGTTGCTAGACGCTAACCTTGGACTTTAGGCAGGCTCAGCCTAATGCCACTGAGAAAGATGCCTAGAGGGTCACAAACTAAGTGTGTCAATGTATCTCGGTAAAATATTAATTTAACAAGTTAAATAAATATTATTCCTGACTGTGGTTTAATAATTATTTAAGGATGTCTGATCGAATTTATTTTGACACTAGTTATTCGAGAGAATATACTGTGGATAAAATAATATATTTATTAGCGAGTAATGCAATTAAATTTATTTAAGAAATAAATATCCATTACTCAAGGTCTAATAAATGTGGTGGAGAAAATGGAAAATAAAAGTATATGCCGTGTATATTAAATATACACGCTGTGTAGTTTTATGGAAAACAAGTACACGCCGTGTATTAATTATTACAGGTCGTGTAGTTTTTCCAATTGGGATTTTGAGGAATTAATATTGTTTTATTAAATGATATTTATTATAATCAGCATGGGTTCATGTCAAGGAATTAATAATTCGTCATGGGGGTTTTCAATAAGAGTTAATGATATAAATAAAACGCGTAACACGTTTATTTATTGTCATAACTCTATTAACCTCAAACCTGATTATAAATATCCTCACAACCCCAAAAAAAATTTAGAGCCATTGTTGTGCACAACGGATTTGGAAATACTCTCAAGACAAGAAAGAATTCCCTTTCCACCAAGAACGCCCTCAAGTTACGAGAGCAAGATCCTCCACCGGATCAAGGCGGTCGAAGGAAGACATCGCAAGCAAAGGTTCTTCCGCGCTAGCACCCGAAGATCTCTTCGGTGACATCCAGAGATATGTGACACATGTGTGGATCACCGCTAGAGGAATCCTACACTTGGATTCTACGACGCAATGACGGATCACCGAATCATGTCCAGACACATCAACGAAGAAAGAATTCCAACGAGGTAATTCTTATGCATTAATTAAATTAATTATAATCAACATATGATGATCCTCCTCAAGGGTTCTGGGAATCTTCTTTTCTTTTCGTTCTTTATTCTATTCTAAATATTCGGAGTTTTATATCGTGACAAATCTCGAATTGAACGTTGTTTAACGTTAAAATTAAAGTTGGGAAAACCCACCAACGCGCTTCCGCTGCGCCCAGAACCTTCACAAAGACAGTCATATTTTATTCATAGGGTTTATTTTTGTCGAAATACACCTATCAAATAGAATTAGTACATGTTTTAGGGTAATTATAATATCATTTTTACATTCAATTACCCTATATACTTTTAAACATGGTAAATAAATTTCAACAATTAATATTCATGAAAAATTATTTTCATCCCATTGAAGCACATTTTACTTACTAATGTCAAATGTGTCTCCCCGATTTTTGATATGCAATTCACAGAAGCTGTAAAATTACATTTTATGCAAAATTACTAACGTGCCTAGAGGGTTAGTAAATGACATTAAAAGGTTGAAAAAAAATTCATACATCTAATCTTATTATAAAATTACTCCAATTAATTACATTGAATTAATATATGTTCTGTGTATATAATTCTGTGATGACCCATCCCCCAAGGCCGATGTTGTGACTACCTAAACACGCCTTCTATAGGCCAGGGGCTGGATACTAGCACTGAAAGGCGTATCCCCTAAAACTGGGAAGGAATTTCCTTTATAACCTGTAAACACATGCAACGAATCACACAACAAGATACGAACTCATGTAAACTTAAAAGTAATCAGAGTGAGTATAGTAAGGGGCCATAATACAAGCCCAACTGGAATGTACAAGAAATTGAATATACAAGTAAACTGGAATAGCTCCTCTGAACACCCTCCAAGGATCCAATATGAAGGGTATGTATACCTCTCGATCGGTCGTCTCTACAGTACGATAAGTCTAATGTCCACCTCCGAGCTACCTCCAGTCGTGGTTCTCTCATCCTCAGTTAGAGCTCTCCACCATCTGCACCAAACACAATAATGTACGGGTACAACCCATGCAGAGGTGAGTGTAATGATACTCAGTAGGGACCCTGATAGCCTCATGGTCTCCTAAAATCCACAATAAATAAACCACAAATCTTGAAAATCAACTAACAACCCTACTTAGTTATATTCCCATACATATACCTAAGTTATCATGTATACACATCTCAATAATGAAGAAACATTGGGTCCAACCCAAAAGCCCAAAGCTCAACTGTTCCATAAATGAAAGAATACAACAAATGAAAGTACCACAAAGGTACACCACATAGAATAATACCACCAAGTTATTAACATGATGGAATATACCAAACAGGTACGAACTCAGCTCACACCATGTATAACATAAGTACAGTAGTACAGATGATTAGATGAAACTACTAATTCATATTACTCTGTTATGAGGCACTACTGCTGACCCACACATGATCACTCAGTGTTCACCTACATAGGATCGCTAGGTACTGACCCACAAAGGATCACTTGGTGCTTACCCGCACAGAATCACTTAGTGATGAACCACATAGGATCTCTTAGTGCTGACCCACATAGGATCGCTAGGTACTGACCAACACTGGATTGTTGTTCATTCTTCACATCACACCAAGCTATAGGGTTTATGCACTACGCTTTCTTTTCTCTGGTAGGGTTTGCTCCACAAGACATTGGTCGATACTCAAACTACCACGATGTCCCACTAAGAAGTATCTCAATGGACCACCACGTCATTGTGGTCTCAATGCAATAGATGGTGTGTCAATTGGACGCTCGGTATATACGTTTTTATCTTTTTAGTCCCGATGGACCAGTTAGATTCATGCTCGATTCAACCCGACCGTACACAAACTTTATCCTGATCTCCAGTGCGGTATACTCAAAAGCATTGTCACGCACAAAGGATTACATTACCATTGACGGTTTGTCAAACAGACGCGTGGTGCCAAAGTTATGGCTGATAGAGAGAAATGTTCGAAGATGGCGAGGGTCTGGTCCGACCACATCGGACTGACCCAACCCGACATGGCCTGGACCGATCCGATTCAGGGGGACCCCGCCCTCTAGGACTGGTTTGGCATGTCGGATCCGGCATGGCCCACTGGGTCTGGTCCGACCCGTCGGGTCTGGCCCGACCGCGGTGGGGGCACAGAGGCCGTGAGGGGGGCTGCAAGGGCCACAGGACGGTGAGGCCACCAGGGGTCGTGAGGACGCAGGGGGGAGGCTCTGGGGGGCACGAGGGAGGTGCAAGGCTATGGGTGGAGTGACATCCATAGATGGCCGAGGCCGCGAGGCGGCATGAACCTTGGGTGGCAGAGGCCGCAGGGAAGCGAAGGCCACAGAAGGCTGAGGATGCTGGCGGCATAGCAGATGCGGGGTAGCGGGGGCCGCAAACAGTAGAGGCCACAGGCAGCGCGGCGCCCATAGGGTGGCGAATGCTGTGGGTGGAGGTGGATTCATATGGTTGAGGCTGCGGATGGCAGAGCCGCGGGGGGTGGGGGTGGGGGGGTAGTGACCGCGGGGTAGAATTGTTGCTTCGTCGCCTTCGTCATGGCCGAGGGTAGTGCCGAGCGCCGTTCTCATTCCCCACTGAGGATGGTTGTCATCCTCCTCCCTCAGGAAGAACACAGCAATAAAGAAGAATGATGGAGGGGTCTGGCCATTTTTTTTGTCCCGCACCCTCTGCGTTAGAGTGGTAGCAAGCTGCTTAACAAAATATTGAATCAAGAACGTCAAACACTAAAATTTCATAAGAATCATGGATCAACTCGTTTTGGTTGGTCCGCGTTCACCATTCTTTCCATGATAGAGGAATTTAATCATGAAATTTCATGAATTCAATAACAACCCCACCTAATTTTATTTTTGAGGTCGATTAGAGAAGTCAAAGTCATGAATCAACGTTCTTCGTTGGAGGAGCTCTTCGTTGGAGGATGTGTGCATCCAATTTCTCCTCTTGACAATAGTTTCCTCTCAATTCCACCAAAATGAAAAGTATCCCACATAACAGAATATGTTATTTATTATGATTTTTTTCATAATTTAAAAATAGATTAATTTATTAATAAATGAGTTGGTATAATTAATTAAGGGGGTGTGACAAATAATGTGGGGAGTTCCAGAGGTTTTTCTCCAATAAAGAGGGCAGTTCAAGTGGTTTTTAGTCTCAGGTGGTACCCACCACCATAACCAACATAGAAGGTTAATTCTGGTGGTCGCCAACTCCATAACATCATATGGAAGGTTTATTTCTAGTGGTCTCCACCTCTCAACATCCACATGGGAGTTCCAAAAAAATTAAATTGTTACATAATTTTATTTTATTTTATTCTTTCATGAAAAATCTAAATTCTACATTTCACCCTCGACCATCTGCAGTCAAGGTGATGGCCTCCTTATGAAAATACAAGTGTTATGAGTTCAAAGATTCCCTTATATTTAAATTCTGAGCAATGTCTAAAAAGATAAAAAAAACCCACTCATATGTTTATTGAACGTACCCAAAACAATGTTCATAAATTCATTCCGGGCACACTGGGCCTCAGAATCATGTGCTGTAAATTTTTGCAGACTCGTAAAATTCCCATTTAATTAAAAAAAATTACATGGAAATTCCAAGTCTTTAAAATTTTTAAATAAAATAAATTTAAATAAAATAAATATTTATTTAAATAAAAACTCTGTTGTAAATAAAAATGCAGTGTTTTCTCTATTCCTAAAAAATTGTATGTTTTCGGAAAAATACGAAAAAACCACCCTAAAATAATTTTGATATTCTGAATCCAAAAGTGAAGTCTATTTTGATAAATAAAATTTATAATACTTTAAAAGGTGGGTATTACTATTCATAACAGCTAGTTTTATTGGTCATGGTGTGCTGGAACTCGACGTTTCATACAACGCAAGCTATTGTTTTATTCCTAAAGAAGCGTGTCGTGGATGCTTGGGGTGTTAAAATATCCCCGTTGTTATTATAAAGGGAGGACACCAAAAGATGTTTCCTCAATGTCTAATTAGTCCTCAACCTTAATGGACATTATTATTTGTGTCCCTCAAATTACATCATCCAACAATAGAAAATATTTTCAATAATAGTGTTGTTGCACATTTGGGTTCTAATCATAACAGAGATCCACTATGTCCCTTCATTGCAAAAGCAATCCGTAGGAAATTATTACACGCATTTTCACATTGAAGAACAACTAATATGTGATGAGGTATTCATTAATATTCAAATCCATGAATACGTGTTTATAATAACAAAAAAATAGTTGGTTATTTGAAAAAAATTCCAACAGACTCCCACATGGACTAGACCCAACTAAAAACAACCTTTATCCAGCTAGCACTCACAAGATATTCTTTCTTTTTTTGATAAAGGCCTTTTTTCATGGGGCCTTCCACATTCTCTTACATAGACACACTACTCACTTCTAGTTCACCCCTTTGATAGAAATCCATCATGAAGTGATACTTTCATATAATATACCTTTTCCATTGATGTGAAATTGGTTCTTTTTCAAGATCTATAATTGTTGTTTTATCACAATATAATGTGATAGGGTATATATAGTTAGGCACCACATCAAGCTCCTGGAAAAAGTTCCAAATCTATACAAATTTTTTGGATGCATAAGAATCTGCTATATATTCAGTCTCTACTATAGAATTGGAAACAATTGGATTCTTTGAACTCTACTAGCTCACAGATCCTCTATTGAGATAGAAAAAATTTCATGATTGTGACATTAGATAATTACGATATTTCTGAAAACCATCATTAGCATACCCAATGATGACAATATCCTCATCTCCTCCAAACACTAGTAACATAACCTTAGTTCTTATTAGATACTTGAGAACAGTCTTAATAAATGTCCAATGATGTTCTCCTCGATCTTAATGATATCTTCCTACCATGCTCAGTTCATAAGCATCATCAAGACTATTATATATCATGTCATGCATGATGGATCTTATAGATGAAGTGTATAGGATCTTACTCATCATGTACTTATCCTGTTGTCTCCGAGGACACATTCTACTTGAAATATGTAGGCTATGTGACATTGGAACCAATTCCCTCATGGATTGTTCCATACTAAATCTCTTTAGTATCTGGTCAATCTCTGTAACCTGACTTAGTCCAAGTAGCATCTTGGATCTATCATAAATGATCATGATCCCAAGAATCTAACATACATCACCTAAGTCCTTCCTAGAAGAACACTTGTTCAATGAGTCCTTAACATATGGTAATAGCGGTACATATTTTCTAATAAGTAATAGGTCATAAACCTATACAACTAGGATCATGACCACATTCCCATTAAATTGGTTATAAAATCATAGATCATATTCTTTCTTAATGAAACCAAATTAATTTATGGCACCATCAAATCAAATGTTCTAGGACCTGCTATATTTCATTAATATATAAATGAATTTATGCAACTTGAAAACTCAATTGGCTTCACCTGATGTCACAAAACCATTGAGTTGTGTAATATAGACATCATCTTGAAGATTAATATTAAGGAGGGTTGATTTGACATTCATCTTATAAATCTCGTATTCATTTTAAGATTCTATGGAATGTATGATTCTTACAGATTTAAAAATGGAAACAGGTGAGAATGTTTCATCTTAGTCAAATATTTTAAGTGTTCAGAATCATTTATCCACTAGCCTTTCATTATTGGTTCTAACATGACCTTTAATGTCTAGATTTCTCTTGAATACACATTTTCATCCAATAGGCCTTACATCAACTGGCTCATCTACCAGAACCCATTTTTTGTTCTAATATATTGAATCCATCTAAAAAATAATAGATTCTAGAAATCTTTTAGCTTATAAGATTTCTAGTACTTCCTTGTAGGATATAGGTTCATCATTGTACAAAAATAATTATTCACCATCCTCGGTGACTGGGAAACCCAATATCTCAAGATCCCTTACCTCTCTTGAGCTCCAAAGATGTACATGGGTTTCTAGAAGCACTTCCACGGGGACCTATAGAAATTGTTCCTATACCAACTCCTATTTATATTTATCATCAACTTCTTTGAAGACAATCATTCTCCCACTGTAGATTTTGAAGATGTTCTCCCACACAAAAATGAAGGCTTGTTTGGTGACAATCAATTTCTTGTCTAAACAGTTGTATAGGTAATATAATTTCATTTCCCAGGGATATCATATTTGGATACACCTATTTCCATGGGGTGCTAGTATGTTTCTTGATAAGACATTAACAAATTCCTCGCATCCCCATACACGTGTGTGTGACAAAATGGGGTTATTTCCACTCCATAACTCAGAGTTAATTCTATTTTCCACCTTAGTTGGTACTGATTTTGATTTTTATTATGCATTTTGTGATTCATATCTCCAAAAGGATAATAGAAGACGTGCATTAATCATCGTTGACCCCACTATATCCAACAAGGTTTTTTTCCTCCATTCACTAACACCGTTCCACTGTGGTGGAGAAGGAGTATTGGTATGAGATAGAATCCCAAACACACAAAAAATGTTAATGAACTCATGCATCAGATATTATCAACCTTTATTAGATCGAAGATTCTTTATCATCATAACAAGATGAGTTTCTACGTTATTCTGGAATTCATTAAATTTAACCAAGGACCCTGACTTATACCTCATTAAGTAGATACAAACATATCTACTCAAATCATTAATAAATGTAATGAAGTAAGAATATTCCCTGCTAGATTCTTCAGGAAATGGTTTTCACACATCCATGTGTACCAATCCTAGAAGCTCTATGGCTCTATCACCTTGTCCATAAAAATCCAACTTGGTTATTTTCTCATGTAATCAATCATGACTTCTATCATGTTTTTTAGCACAGTACAATCTAAATAATTATCTTGGCAGAGCTTTTTAAATAATTTCTCATTTAAATGACTCAGACGGAGATGCCACAACTCAGTGTTGTATGAGTCATGTGTGTTTGTTTCATTATAGATTCCCAAAACTTGGTTTCAATAATCTAAAACATACAGACCATTATTTAAATGTTCTATACCATAACATAGATTGTTCTTATAAAAGAAAAAACCCTTATTTCCAAACATTAAAAAAATTCCATTTATATCCAATCAGGATATGGGAATTTTGTTCTTAGTAACACTTGGTACATAATAACAATTATGTTAATCTAAAACAATTCCAGTAGACAAAGAGAGATGGTATTCATTAATAGCCAACACAGCCATCCTCGCACCATTGGCAGGTAGAATATCCACCACTCCCCTGGAAATATTTCTAAATATACTTGGTTCATAAATTTGAATACATATGTGAGCCCTATATGTTGTATATAATACCTAATGTATATAAATGAAAATATTACACTCGATAAAAAAATCATCTTTATAATCCCCATGCTTTTGGGAGTAGTTTATCTCCCGGTGGTCTGGCTTTCCATAGGAAAAAATACCTCCTCATGTTCCTTGCCCAACCTCTGTATATTTCCCTTTATGGAGGGATAGTTCTCGGGGGATTCATAACATTTATAAATCATTACCCCATTTTCCTTTTCCTTCCTCTTTATATTAACCATAAAGATAACAGGTCCCCCCCCCAAGTCCATATTTACTTGGAGAGTCAAGGTTAGATGTTCTGATATACTCCTATCATTATTTCTCATCTATTAGTTGACACTAATGCCTGAGAAGGTATTAGTCAGTGATGATTGGAATATATCCGTACGCATATCATCTGGGAACATAATCCCTATGATTTTTAGGTGTGCAATGTATCCAATAAGCTTGACTACATGAGGCCGAGTCGGCACATACTCTCCATGAATATTTGTGAATAAAGCATTGTAGATCTCATATCTCTCATCTCTCACAATATCTTGATAGAGATTCTTAATACGAGACATCATGCTATACACATCCATATTTTCTTATTTCTTTAAGAGATCATTAGACATAGTTTATAGCATGAAACATTGGGCATTTGTTGCATCATCCAAATTTTTCATATAGAGATATATTTTTCCTCAACACTGGACTCATTGCTGATGCAACTAGAACATGATCCTCTAGCATATATAACTTCCTATCGTGGAAAAGGATGACTTGTAAATGCCTCTGCCACTCCTTTAAATTGGTTTTTGTTAAAAGGTTTTTCCTCTGCGAGTATGGTTCACAATTACTTTTTATGTCAATTTTTCTGTTTCTAAAAATTAAGATATGAAATGATATATTAAATAATCATGATAAAACCAAAATAAATAAATAAATTAATTACTTATTAGTCCCCATCGATTTTATCGATATCCAATGTCCGTCACCATTGACTTTGGAATATTATGCTGCCAGAATAGAATTGTGGAAATGATCCATATTTCCCTTCACATTACCACAACTAGGGTTTTTCAAGCAACAAGGAATGTTTTAGAAAGGTCTTCAAAATGCCAAATGCATTAACCCGCAGCTCCTTGATCTATATGAGTGGGCTCCCCAATCCTGAAATCCTTTTATTTTGGATTTCCTCAACCTTTGCTTCGTGGTCACACCAAGTCTTTCTGTGGAAGTCGACCCCTGATGTGAACAAAATCATGTCAACCCAAAACCGTGATTTAGAATTACCTGATAATTGAAATCACTCCAACAAGGGTTGTCCAGGGAAATTTAATAATGGTTCGATTCAAACAATGATTATGGAAGGCTATACAGACTTAATATTTCCACGAGGGATTTTAACATTGTGCATAAATTAAAATGTTATCATCTTTCTAAAGTGCATGTTAATATTACGTGGGATCTATTTTTAGTGATTAACTGTATCTATGATAATATTTTTGCATAAACCATTATTAATTTTGTTCCATATTGTATTCTTGATTAATTCATTAATTGGGTGATCATGACAACATACCCACAATAAATAAACCATGAAACTAATAGAAATAATATAAATAACATGATCATGAAATTGTTTTATTGGATAGTTTATCTAGTGGTTGATAAAAAAACCCAAGTCCTAGGATAGAAATACCTTGAACCTTTTGGGTTCATTTTTACAGGTTTACACCTTTCCACCTTTGTATCTCCTTGGGTCAGTTTCACCTCGACTCCAAACCTTTACCGCATCCACTAGATTGGGAGCTCCATCCATTTGATATTCTTTTCTTCCAGATGAAGGTGAGGGGTAAAATGGTTATTTTTATAAAATAAACATTGGGAATACATTCCATACTTATTAATGAGGAGAAGGCTCGTAGACCATAAAATTGAATTAAAATAAATATATTAAAAGGAAAGTATCCACAGATAAATGTCTTGGTCATTGTAATGTTCATCCATACATGTAACGATATTAACACATAAATAAATCTAGCATTCAATTATATAATCATTCTTGTTTGAGATAAATCATTCATGATTTAGTTAATATTTAACGTAAATTAATAAATCCTATTAACTTAATATTTTATTAAGAATTTACTTGATATTTTTATCCATCATAATTTTAAACAAATAAATTCATTTAAAATTATCATTTTACGCTACATGTACCTTGGTGGAAGCACAATTTATTCTAGTTCAAAACTACCCAATGAGTATAAATGAACATTACACAGAAATTAAATTAAACACATTTTTATAAAACCCATATCACATATTGTGCCCCATATTTATATCCGCACCATGGTACATGTCTCGAAGGTTTGTACAAAATAATAATAAATTTTAATAAATATATTGTATGAGTACATGGTGTGTATTTATAAATACACAGTGTGTACAATCATTCACCGTCCATCTGAAGTATATGCCAAGGAGTCGACCTATAGATATACATTAGTAATATTTAGAGTACACTATGTGTCTAGTGGGCCACACGCTGTGTAGTATCTGCGTTTCATGGTCTCTAGTCGGGCAACCCATGCACAATGTATATGGTCCCACCCTAACCTGAATGGACTACACGCCGTGTCCAGTCAACCACATAGCATGTAATTCGAAAAACATGTGCCACTTGTTCCAAGTCAACACATATAGTCATAAAGTCATTGATAAACTCAAACACATTGTTTGGTTTCATGGACCAGTCCCGATGCACTGAACCTTTACTACATAGAATGTAAGGGAGAAAACACACTAAGTGGTCTGGTTTTCAATGACCACAACCCTTTTGCACCTCTAGATGATATCCTCAATTTTATTTTAATAAATATTAAATGAAATGATCATTTATGTAAGGTGAACAAGAAGTGAAAAAGGATTAATAGATATCAATATTCAGACATACAGAACAATTAACGTGAACAGAAACTTCTAAATTATTAAATGTGTAAATCATCAATGAAAAACTAAATAATTATAATCAAATATATGACCACTCGGATACCACTTTTAGGTTCTGGGCCCAACATAGGCGCATGGATGGGTGTACCCAACATTATTTTTACCATTAACAATAATAAATCCTGGATCTGTCACAATGATAAAACACTGTATCATGGGAACTGAACGAACAAAGGAAATGATATAGGGAAATCTCGGAACCATAAATAGATCTTTAGATGTTGGATATAATTAATTTTATTAAATTACGAGAATCCACTTAATGGAATTCTCTCTCGGTTGTTGCTTCGAGTCTAGATCTGATGTGATCCATCATTGTGTTGTAGAAACCAAGTTTAGGCTTCCTCAAGCAGTTATCCACATGTGCTCCCCATATCTATAGATGTCGCCAAAATAATCTATGAGTTCTAGTGAGGATGAGACTTCACATGTGATGTCCGCCTTAGATCATCTGGACAGCTGCTTCCAATGCACTCTCCTTGATCTGGTGGAGGAGCATCTCTCTCGTAACATGAGAGAGTTCTTAGAGGAGATGAATTATCTCTTGGAAATGGTGATTTCTTCATATCTATTATGCATAAACACAAATAATGGATAGGATTAATGAGAATAATGTAATTGGTATTTCTAATACTTAGAATATAATAAAATCAAATAATTACCCATAGCTATTTATTTATTTCATTTAATTCTTAGTAAGACGCCATGTCTAATAATAGCCTTCGACTATTATTGTTACATTACATGAGGCCAGTGAGTTACACCTAATAATATTTAATAAAATAAATACTATTATTTCTCAAAAATTCCCATAAAAACCACACGGTGTGTATATTAATATACACTATGTGTACTTTTGATTTTCCATTTTCCTTTATTTCCTCCACCACATTTATTAGTCATTGAATAATATCAATTTATTTCTCAAATAAATATCACTGCATTATTCTATAATTAATATATTATTTCATCCAAAATATATTCCTTTGAATAACTAGTGTGAAAATAAAACCGATCAGAAATACATGAATAATTATTAAACCACAATTGGTAATAATCTTTATTCATCTTGATAAAGGAATATTTAACTGAGATAGTTATATATAGTTAGTGTGTGACCCTCTAGGCCTATTTTTTAGTGGAATTAGGTAGAGCCTGCCTAAATTCCATGGTTATTGTCTAGAAACATGCCATGTAACCCATAAAGAAAGAGGTTAACAACAAGATGAAATGTCACCTCATATAAACCTTTTCCTTGTAATGTAGTCCCTTTGTCTCAGTATCTCAAATCTAGTGAGTTGCATGATATCATCATAAACCCTTATGTTGAATTACTTTTTCTTTGTCTTCCTGGAATTGAATGTTACCATTCCTCAATATGGATGATGATTTATTTAGAATATATGAATTTCATCAAAGGGACTGATATATCAACTTCATTTATAGATCATAAGGGACAAATCCATTCTCTCAATATCTATTAATTCAATATTAGTAGTGACACGCCCATCATATCCTACCTCACTTGGAATAATGTGTCGTCACAATTTTCGTCAATACATCAATGTGTTCGTGTTGTAAGACCCATTTATAATAATATTAAAGTCTAAGGTCTAATACACACGTCCGCAGATGGGAACATCCAATTTCACTATGATATGTGGATTTCCAACTGGTGGGTCTCGTTCTCATAATATCCTCCAGGATATTACCAATGTTTCACAATATAAGAATCTACCAAAAACTTTTATGAGTCCTCACCCTTAAGGGAATTTAATATTTGTGTCCCAAAAACAACACCATCCAACCATAGAATATATATTCCAGAATAGTTTTATGGAACTTCTAATTCCCAACATAGTTGGGATCTGTATTGAATTTTCAGTGAAACATCTATCCTTATGAAATTAACACATGAATTGTCACATATAAGAACAATCAAGATGAGATAATGTGTTTATTAATATTCAAATCCATGAATAAATGTTTATCACAAATTACAATGTCATTGGTTCTAGGCCACCAACTACAAAAATGGTGTGTGGTCTCCCTATTTCGGGATGTTGAATTCATAAGGGGTTGTCTTGGCAGTTTGAACTCGTCCAAGTTCCTTCTTCTATAGGTTTTGGCCTGAATGTTTCTTGGTTAGATTTTTTTTATTTTAAATTACATCAACATAGTATTGGACTAAAGGTATTAATAGGATGTATGTGGTAAGGAAATTTACCCAATATGTAATATGTTGAAAAATATATTTCTGATTAATTATGAACTATTTTAAGAAATGTTATAAGTATAATTTATAATACATAAGGATTTATCAGTAGTTAATAATATTCATAATTTTATGTACTCTCTTAACCAAGAATAGATACATTCAATTCAAAGCTATATAAAGAAAATCCATCGAAAATTGTTTGAAGATTATACATTCAGTGGTCCACCTTAAGAGGAATGAATTGGTGGATTATTATTTAGCGGTTGAAATCAACTTCATGGGAGAGAGATACATGATAATGGTTTGCTCTTATGTGTCCATAATAATTATCATCTAAATAAAAATGTCTCAGTGTGTTTTATTATTCCATTAATTTAAGCATACTTGATGTGTTTAAAACACATAAATCATTTCTAAATTGTTAAATGTTTTAATAAAAAATTCTATGTTAATTTATTTGAATTATAATAGTGTGAATATATGTTTTATTTTATCAAAATCAAGTAAAATACACTCATTTAATTAATAAAACATGATATAGTAAATGGTTAAAAAATTTAAATTTTTTCATTATTAATATATTGGAAAGATTTTTTTTAGTACTTTTTTAAATGAATTTGTTTCACCATAAATTTGACTTGATAAATAATATTCATTATTTTTTTTAAATAAGTTCATGAAATACTATTTTCTTGTTTTCTATTTAATTTGAATTTTTATTTATTAAAAAAACAGGAATTATGGATTTATGATGGTTGTTTTTTGTGAAACCACAATAAATAATAATAATTTAATTTTACAATATATTTAATTTTTTTTTGGAATTTGTTATACATATTATTAAACATACGCTACGTAATCCACTAAATTAACATGTGTTACACATGAGACTGAGTTTTACCACCTTTAATAGATAACCTATTTTAAAAATAAATTTTTCACTTTTATGACTTTTATTTTTAAAAATAAACATCATCTTTGAATTCATAATTTTTAAATAAGGAAAGTGTCGATTTTTGGGATTTTTATAAGAAACTTCATTTTTTGATAAATAGTTAAAATTAATACAATTTAGTTAAAAACAACATTTTTATTTAAAGAAAAATTAATGATTATTTATATTTAAGATTTGTATTAGAGTCACATTAGATCAATTATAAATTTATTTATTCAATTATGTTTATTATAATAAAATTTACTTTCAAATTTATTACAAAAACATTACAATACTTTGAACAATTTTATACTATACAAACCCTTAATGTCACCCAATCTGAAAGATTAGCATTAATAATAAATTTCCCAATTCTGGGATTTGAATTCTGAAATTCTAAAATACACAGATGTAATTATTATGATATTTTTTGTCCAATAATATAAAATTATTTTTTTAACAAAATGATTAGTGAAAGTGATTAAAATTAATTTTAGTGATTAAGGTATGATTAAGATTAATTGGGTACTAAACTATAATATTAGGGTCCAAAATGACTTGGGAACATGTCCAAAATCCATTAGATTTCAAAATATCATCAATTTTCACATGGTACAAAATTAATGGTTTATTAAGATAATATTAAATTAATGTTCCTGATATAAAAGTGTATGTATGAAAAAAGACAAAGAGGGAACCTTACTTTTCTTTAACATTTATAAATCATCCAGATATGAAAAAACATAATATTTTCAGTTATAAATATCACTATTTAATATATATGTGTTATTTTTGTCATAATAAATTATAAATAATTTTTACCGACTGTATAGGTACTTAAAATGGTTAAGAAATGTCAATATAGTGACTATTTAGTTAATAATTACCTAAATTAAAAGTTACTATAAATATTAATAGTTAAGATAATTTATTGAATTATTGTCATTATTTGTTTTATTAGATTAATATATCATGTTACAATACATTGAATATAATATATTTTATTTACAATATGATATTTATAATTTAAAGTTAACATTAAATAAATAATGTCAAAATTGATATTATTGTTATTTTAATATAAATCTGTCTTATAAAATGATCTAAAATTAATAAAAATACAATATTCTACCAAGATACATGTAAGAGTTAATATATATTATATATGTTCTATTTATGGAATAATTAATCTTTTATGATTAATATACTTACCCATATTATGTAAATACGTTGTTAACATGGTTCAGATTCAAGAATTGTTTTAGCGCGTCACATTCTTTTCTTTTAAAATTTATTAAAAAACCAAATTGGAATTTAATTTTATAAATTATATAGAATATTTATAATTCAGTGTCTTTATATTTTCTAATAAATTTCACTTTATCTTAGTCATAATGGTCAAATTAATTAGATTGGAAAACAAGAATCTTTAATAATAAACAAAATGATAAAATTAGAAAATCATAGATGTTAAGGAACCAAATCATTTTAATAAACTTATTATTGTGTGTAAATGGTTTTTCTTGATCTTGAGACCCCCTTAATGCATTATTTCTCCATTTTGGAGGCACTTTATGTAACACCCGAGATTTTTATGAGTTTTTATATATCATCAAAGTAATCTTTCACTACACACTTGCTTGAATTACTTTACACGCAATCACGACCTTCCTCGATAGCTTGCGTCGTACGCAATACCGAGTTTCACTAAACAACGATATGCTATTAAAATATTATTAAAACTAGCCGTTATGTATAGTAATAACCACTTTTTGAAATTTTGTGAATTTTATTTTTCAAAATGGAATTCATTTTTGGATTCGGAATACCGAAATTAGCCTAGGGTGAAATTTTGGTATTTTTTTGAAAACTTCTAATTTTTGATGAATAGTGAAACCACTAAGTGGTAGGTTAAAAACTGAATTTTGCATAAAACATAATTTTAACGCTTCTGTGAATGAAATTTCAAAAATCCGACAGACACGGTTGATATCAGTAAGTAAAATGTGGTTCAATGAGATAAAAATAATTTTTTGGTGAATAGTAACTTTTTACCTTTTTTACCGCGGTTAATAGTAAATAGGGTAACTAAGGGTGAATATGATATTACTATTACCCTAACACATGTCCTAATTCTATTGGATAAGTTTAATTCGACCAAAAACAATATTATAAATAAAATATGACCATTTAGGCCCACTTGGGTTAGATTAGGACATTTATTATTAATTTATTTAAAGAAGGGATAAAATAGTTAAAATCAATGTTTAATAAGTAAATCATTTTTAATATGGGGTTATACATAAGATAAATTCTACTATAAATATTCATTAGAAAGATAAAAAGTTTTCCTACATAATTGTATTTTATTTATAATTTTTAGACATTAAATAATTTAATTTATTAATGACACAATTATGATGCAGTAATTATCTTATTTATGAAATATTGACATAATTGATGTTATAAACACCAAAATAAATGTAATTTGAGACTTTTTATGAATTCAACTAATTTTATAGGTTCCTATGATATATTAGTGTTGATTTAAACAACTTTTTTCGAACATTTAATTATGTTATTACTTTCACAAAAATCATATATCAAATAGTGTTAAAATTGACACAAAATAGTTTTTAAATCAAATATTATATTATTAATTGTTAGTTTATTTCTAAAAATTTAAGGTTCATCAAATTGACTTAGATAAGGATATATATATTAATAATAAATAATTTGGGGTTCGTTTGGTATGTTATAGTAAGTGTATTAACCATATAGTGAAAGAAAACAAAAAGACACGGTAAAAGTTAAATTATTTAACTTAGAGTTAAATCTAATTGATAAGGTTAATATAATACCCTAAACATGTCTAAATCCTATTGGTTGATAGGATTTCGACCCATCCCCACTTTATCTTCGAAATAAGACCCTTTGGAACCATTATAAACCGATTTTGACTTTAATATAAAATAATATTTTGAGATATTCCTAAGGTGACCCTCTCCTCCCTTATAAAAGGGCACCTCCTCCCCCTCTTCCTCACATCAATTTGAGCACTCAAGCTCGGCCAACCCCTTCCATTTTCTCCTCTCCACTTCCCTAGAATAATCCTAGAGGTCCTGGTCTTCTTCAACGACCAATCTTAGTTCCCTAAGTGGAGGATTCAAAGAGGCGTTCCAAAGAAGAGGTAATATCCATTACCGATCTTTTCAATTTCGTTCTTCTTCAACTTCTTCTTCTTTAGTTGTTTCATGATAAAGTAATAACATCAGTATTACCTACATAATGATATGTTATTATAAATATGAAACAAACCTAATTCACCTTCTATCCATCCTACGGAAAAAATGAAATCACCGCGCGTGCGTACATACGGAATACCGTCTCCACGCTGTGGTGTAATCTATTTTCCACCATCACTTTACAAGGATGGGTATAATGGTGTAATGAGAAACTATTTATGATTATTATAAATTAATATTGATACTTAAATAATATATATATACTCCAATACAGTTCCACGATCATAGGAACGATATCATCACTCGTGCATACGTACGGAATACCGTCTCCACGATGTGATGCGACTCGTTCTACATGATCATCATTACATAGTAATTATATAAATGAATTGAATGAATAAATATGATATATGTTACACTAATACCATTCTGGATATAAGGTATCTATAACCTTAAAAGAAGAATAAGAATTTATTCGGCAAAACACGCATAAGAACAAAAGGCAATAAGGACCCGAGTAACAAGTAACAATGAAATATTACTAACAAGAAGCTAATAATATGACCATATATGATATCATATCAATATGTATGATTCTGTAATAAGTCAATAACATTATTTAAACCATTATACAGGAGCTTCAGACATGTACAAAGAAAATCGGACCTAAGGTAAGGGAAATATCACAATCTCATTTTTATCCGAGATTGTTTATTCGTAAGTATTTACTGGGGTATATTTTATCATACACATCCATGTTTCATCAATATGTAATATTATTTCCATCCACCTAAAATTTTTTAAATCCATTTTTACCCTTCGGTGAGTTTTTAGTAATATGTATGAAAGGAATCTTTTGTCGTTTTTCGTACGAGGTATTTTATGACTTTTCCGACAAAAGTACGAAGAATGTTTTTTTAACTTATACGGCATGAATGGATTTTTAAAACATTATTTCTAAGAATTTTCCTTTACAAGTTTTCAATTTTATTTTTAATCAACTTCTTTTAGTTTAGAATTGTATGACATGTTATGAAAGGAAAAGTGTTTTTGAAGAAGAAAGGATATTTTCCTCAAGAATGGAGTTCAAGTGTTTTATCAAAATTATTTTCCATCTAAGATAATAAAGGGTTCTGTTTTTATCCCTATTATTACATTGATTTGATTATGTTTTGCAGGAATTATTTTTATGAAGTCATTTACCTTATATTATTTGTTTTATGATGTCATGATGTTTCAAGAATCCCATTTTTGTTACATGTGTTATGCGATGATGTATGATTTATGATTATGTGGCACACATAAGAAAGGATTCATTATAAGTTGGGTGGGACCTATATCTCCCTACAATGCATTGGGTAAAGATTTTATATCTCATGAGATAGACATGGCTGGAACGGAAGGTTATTTTGGTTCAGTGAAACAGGACTGGAACGAGGGTGACTCGGTTCAGAAAGGGACTTTGTCCACTAAGATAGTCTTGGAAATGAGTCATGACTAACAAGAAATGATTTTCCATGATTATGTGTGCATGCCACAAATTTTAAAGTTTCATGATATGATTATGGTGATCTCATTTTCACTTCTATGATTTATTCCATGTTAAGATATTATGATCTCTTTTGCAGGTTATGATTTTCAAAAAGATATGATATGATTTTTATTTCCTTTATTTGCCCTTTCTGAGCATTTGAGCTCACCCTTTTATGTTTTCTTTTCCCCAGGTCAGGAAGATGGATATTAAGTAGAATATGCTAAAAGTGACCCTAGATATGATGAAATAAATGGGATACACTGTATAAGATTAATGAACCAGTTGTTTATGTTTCCCTGTTTCTAAAGACACTATACCTATACGGTCCTTTGTGGTTTTGTCATATGTTGTAATAAGTGTGCTTCAATTTTGAAGTATTAACAATGTATGTAAAGTATGGGTCGTTATAGTTGGTATCAAAGGGAGGTTATACCAAAGACGGCTTTTCATACAAGGTATGGACACTATGAATTTATAGTGATGTCATTTGGTCTTACTAATGCCCCTACTATCTTCATGGATCTAATGAATAGAGTCTTAGTAAGAACCCTAAGGATAATTCTAAGCATAGAACACAATATTAGTGTTTTTGAAATGGCCATGAATACCCTAGGATAAGACCTTAAGTGTGAAATTTTATCCTTGATTATGTGGTTTTCCTATTATAATTAGTGTTGCTCACACTATTCTTCTTGGTTTTAGTCAATGGCTGGAACCCGGAGGAACCGTGTTAATGCGGAATGTGATGGGAAATGCAATGATTGTCCCCCGGAGCAACCCAACAATATGGGAGCTGGAATGAAAAATATTGTAGCCATGCTCACACAACTTTCTCAAGCTATGAATCATGCAGGACTTCCAAACGAGCAAAGGAAGGAGAAACATTCTGTTGAATCCTTCATGAGGCAGCGTCCACCTTCTTTCAGCGGGTCTACTGATCCATTAGTTGATGAACAATGGATTAGTACTACTCAAAAGATATTTTCAGTTCTTCAATGTTCTGAACATGATAAAGTCATCCTAGAAGTGTATCATTTGGAAGGAGATGCTGATCAATGGTGGAATCTTATTAAAAATACGAGGCAAAGGGATGAAATTGAGTCTATGGAATGGGACGAGTTCAAGAACTTATTTTTCAATAAGTACTTCCCTCGTATTCTCCGAACAAAGATGGGGAAAGAGTTTCTTGAACTGAAGCAAAAGGATGATGAATCTGTTGGTACCTATGAAGCAAATTTTACAAGACTTGCAAGGTACGCTTTTGGTATTATTATCCAACCTGAGAGTAAGATCGATCGATTCTTTAGTGGCTTAAAACCAAGTCTTTGAAGGGCGTTAGCCATAAGGGACTTAAATAGCTACGAGGAAATCGTTCGATGTGCTCTCAAAGTCGAGATGGAAATTGGAGTAACCCATCAGTCACATGGGTTTGATAAGAAGAGGAAGATGTAATTCAAAGGAAAATCTAAAGAGCACACTGAAAAGAAGATGAGCTTTCCCTTATGCTCAAAGTGTGGAAAGAAACATGGAGGGAGTTGTCTTAAAGGGATAAGTAAATGTTTCAAATTTGGAAAGGAAGGTCATCGGGCATTTGAATGCCGCGACAATGGGAAGAAGATGTATAATGATGCAAACAAAGGAAGGGATACACAGAATAAACCTACTACACTTCAATGTTTCAAGTGCAAGGAGATGGGGCATTATTCCAATCAATGCCCAAATCCAAGGGTTGATGATGATGGTTGACGTCAACAAAATCTTAAGGCTAATGACAAAGGAAAGTCACATGCAATTTCTATCAGCGATGTGGAGTACGATAACGACGTGGTGAAAGGTACACTTACCATCCACTCTAAAGTAGAAAATGTTTTATTTGATTCTTGATCCACCCACTATTTTATTTCTAAAGAATTTTCTAAGGGTATCACCGTATTACCTCAACAATTAGATGTTGAGTTAGCTGTGACAACACCTAATGGCACAACAGTCCCATCAAAAGTTTATAATTCTTCTCCGATCAAAGTTTGTGGGAAAGTGCTTCCTGCAAATCTTGTGATCCTTCCTTTAGTGGAATTTGATGTGATTCTTGGCATGGATTGGCTTTCTCTACATGGAGCTCATATCAATTTCCAAAGAAGGGAAGTCACATTTCATATTCCCGATTAATCTACGATCGTCTATCGATGCAAGGATGAATATAACCTTCCAGTGGAAATTTCATCCATCTTATGGGTCTTGATTCCACTAAATGAAGGTTATTTATCTCAAATGGTTGGTGAGAAACTCACGATTAAGAATATGCCCATTGTACGAGAGTTTGATGATGTCTTTCCAGAAGAATTACCAGGTCTTCCACCAAATCGTGAAGTTGAGTTTTCAATAGAACTCGTACCGGGTGCTTTGCCTATTTCAAGGACACCTTATAGAATGGCCCCAATTGAGTTGCAGGAATTGAAGAAGAAACTCCAAGAGAATCTTGATAAGGGATTCATACGCCCTAGTGTGTCACCTTGGGGAGAACCTATTTTATTTGTTTTGAAGAAAGATGGATCAATGAGACTCTGCATTGATTATCGATAACTTAACAAGATCACTATCAAGAACAAATATCCTCTCCCACACATTGATGACTTATTTGAAAAACTACACGGAGCTCAATACTTTTCCAAGATTGATCTTCGTTCAGGGTATCATCAATTAAGGGTCAAAAGGGAGGATATACTAAAGACGGATTTCCGTACAAGGTATGGACACTATGAATTTATAGTGATGCCATTTGGTCTTACTAATGCCCCTGCTATCTTCATATATCTAATGAATAGAGTCTTTAGAGACTATCTTGATCAATTTGTGGTAGTCTTTATAGACGATATTCTTGTCTATTCAAAGAGCAAGTAAGAGAATGAAGATCACTTGAGAATTATATTGAAGACCCTGAGAAAGGATAAGCGTTATGCCAAATTTACCAAGTTTGAATTTTGGCTTCAAAAAGTTGCATTTTTGGGTCACATAATCTCAAAATAGGGGATATCTGTGGATCCAGAAAAAACAGTGGTTATCCAAAGATGGTCAAGACCAACAACAGTAACTGAGATCCGAAGTTTTCTTGGTTTGGATGGATATTATCGACGTTTTGTAAAGGATTTTTTACGATTATCTAATCCACTCACCAAGTTGACTCGGAATGGAGTTAAGTTTGTCTGGACGGAAGAATGTGAAGAGAATTTCAAGGATTTGAAAAGAAGGTTATCCAGTGCACCTGTGCTCACACTACCTTGTAGTGGAGAAAGGTTTGTGATATACAGTGATGCATCCAAGAAGGGATTGGGGTGTGTTATTATGCAAAATGATATGGTGATAGCTTATGCCTCACGACAGTTGAAAATCCATGAGCAAAATTACCCAACACCTGATTTGGAGTTGGCTGCGGTAATCTTTGCATTAAAGATTTGGAGGCATTACCTTTATGGTGAAAGGTGTGATATTTATACTGATCATAAAAGTTTAAAGTACATTTTCACACAAAAGGATCTGAATATGCATCAAAGAAGATGGTTGGAGCTGATTAAGGATTATGACGGCTCAATCCATTACCACTCTGGGAAAGAAAACAAGGTGGAAGATGCATTAAGTCGACAAGACCATGCTAGTTTATCCATGATGAGGATCAGAAAATATCCAATATTTATGGATTTACAAAGGATGGATCTTGGAATTATAATGGAGGGGGAAAATCTTATCTTTCTCAAATGAATGTTCAACCATCTATACATGTGAAGATTAAAGAGGCACAGAAAGAAGATGTAGAGTTACAAAAGAAGGTGAGAAATGTTCCTGAATTCAACTTTGATTGTGATGGGATAATAAAGTTCAGGAATCGGGTTTGTGTTCCTCCCATCCTCGAATTAAAGAAGGAGCTGCTGGATGAGGCTCATAGTTCTTCATTCTCTATTCATCCTGGAAGCACGAAGATGTATAGGGACCTGAAAGAGTACTTCTGGTGGGATGGAATGAAAAGAGATGTTGCTGAATATGTCTCTCGATGCTTGGTTTGTCAACAAGTTAAATATGAGAGACAGAAGTCTAAGGGGATGTTACAACCATTACCCATACCCGAATGGAAATGGGAAAACATCACTATGGACTTTGTCACAGGACTTCCTAAAACATCCAAAGGCAATAATGCTATTTGGGTCATAGTTGATCGTCTTATAAATTCTGTACACTTCATTGCTATTAGAGAGGATTTCTCTCTAGATCAGCTTGCCAGGATATATGTAAAGGAAGTGGTAAGATTTCATGGAGTACCACTTTCTATTATATCTGATCGGGATCCGAGATTTACCTCGAAGTTCTGGCGAAGTCTTCAGCATACTCTGGATACAGAGTTGAGTTTCAGCACTGCTTATCATCCCCAGACAGACGGTCAGTCTGAATGAACAATTCAAACCCTAGAAGATATGTTGAGAGCTTTCTCTATGGATTCCAAAGGAGGTTGGGATCAACACCTACCTTTGGTGGAATTTTCTTATAATAATAGCTTTCACTCTAGTATTCAGATGGCTCCTTATGAAGCTCTCTATGGAAAGAAATGCAGGACTCCAACTTGCTGGGATGAAGTTGGGGAAAGAAAGCTATTAGGACCTGATCTCGTTGATGAAATGGTAGAAAAGGTCAGATCTATTCAAAAACACATAAGAGTAGCTCAGAGTCGACAGAAAAGTTATGCCGACTACCGAAGAAAAGAGCTAGAGTTTGAAGTGGGTGATAAAGTGTTCTTACGAATATCTCCCTGGAAGAGGGTTATGAGATTTGGAAAGAAGGGGAAGTTGAGCCCTAGATATATTGGTCCTTTCGAAATATTGGATCGTGTTGGGAAGGTAGCTTACCGATTGGCGCTTCCACCGAATCTCTATCAAGTTCACGATGTGTTCCATGTATCTCTCCTGAGAAAGTACATACCTGATCCTTCACATGTACTCAGCTCAGAAGTTGTACCACTGGAGCAAGATCTTTCATATGAAGAACAACCGATAGAGATTCTGGATCGTAGCGAAAAAGTCCAACGAAACATGACCACTCGATTGGTGAATGTTTTATGGAGGAACCACCAACTTGAAGAACCTACATGGGAGCTTGAGGATATGATGAAGGAGAAGTATCCTCATCTGTTTGTTACAAAGTGACGAATTTCGAGGGCGAAATTCTTTTTAAGGGGGGTAGAATGTAACACCCGATATTTTTATGAGTTTTTATATATCATCAAAGGAATCTTTCACTACACACTTTCTTGGCTTACTTTACATGCTATCACGACCTTCCTCGATAGCTTGCGTCGTGCGCAATACCGAGTTTCACTAAACAACGATATGCTATTAAAATATTATTAAAACTAGCCGTTATGAATAGTAATAACCACTTTTTGAAATTTTGTGAATTTTATTTTTCAAAATGGAATTCATTTTGGGATTCGGAATACCGAAATTAACCTAGGGTGAAATTTTGGTATTTTTTTGAAAACTTTCAATTTTTGATGAACAGTGAAACCACTAAGTGGTATGTTAAAAACTGAATTTTGCATAAAACTTAAGTTTACCACTTCTGTGAATGGAATTTCGAAAATCCGACAGACACGGTTGATATCAGTAAGTAAAATGTGGTTCAATGAGATAAAAATAATTTTTTGGTGAATAGTAACTTTTTACCTTTTTTACCGCGGTTAATAGTAAATAGGGTAACTAAGGGTGAATATGATATTACTATTACCCTAACACATGTCCTAATTCTATTGGATAAGTTTAATTCGACCAAAAAAAATCTTATAAATAAAATATGACCATTTAGGCCCACTTGGGTTAGATTAGGACATTTATTATTAATTTATTTAAAGAAGGGTTAAAATAGTTAAAATCAATGTTTAATAAGTAAATCATTTTTAATATGGGGATATACATAAGATAAATTATACTATAAATATTCATTAGAAAGATAAAAAGTTTTCCTACATAATGGTATTTTATTTATAATTTTTAGAAATTATATAATTTAATTTATTTATGACACAATTATGATGCAGTAATTATCTTATTTATGAAATATTGACATAATTGATGTTATAAACACCAAAATAAATGTAATTTGAGACTTTTTATGAATTCCACTAATTTTATAGGTTACTATGATATATTAGTGTTGATTTAATCAACTTTTTTCGAACATTTAATTCTATTATTACTTTCACAAAAATCATATATCAAATAGTGTCAAAATTGACACAAAATAGTTTTTAAATAAAATATTATATTATTAATTGTTATTTTATTCCTAAAAATCTAAGGTTCGGCAAAATGAATTAGATAAGGATATATATATTAATAATAAATAATTTGGGGTTCGTTTGGCATGTTATAGTAAGTTTATTAACCATATAGTGAAAGAAAACAAAAAGACACGGTAAAAGTTAAATTATTTAACTTGGAGTAAAATCTAATTGATAAGGTTAAAATAATACCCTAAACTTGTCTAAATTATATTGGTTGATAGTATTTCGACCCATACCCACTTTATCTTCGAAATAAGACCCTTTGGAACCATTATAAACCGATTTTGACTTTAATATAAAATAATATTTTGAGATATTCCTAAGGTGCCCCTCTCCTCCCTTATAAAAGGGCACCTCCTCCCCCTCCTCCTCACACAAATTTGAGCACTCAAGCTCGGCCAACCCCTGCCATTTTCTGCTCTCCACTTCCCTAGAATTATCCTAGAGGTTCTGGTCTTCTTCAAAGACCAATCTTAGTTCCCTAAGTGGAGGATTCAAAGAGGCGTTCCAAAGAAGAGGTAATATCCATTACCGATCTTTTCAATTTCGTTCTTCTTCAACTTCTTATTCTTTAGTTTTTTCATGATAATGTAATAACATCAGTATTACCTACATACTTATATGTTATTATAAATATGAAACAAACCTAATTCACCTTCTATCCATCCTACGGAAAAAATGAAATCACCGCGCGTGCGTACGTACGGAATACCGTGTCCACGCCGTGGTGTAATCTATTTTCCACCATCACTTTACAAGGATTGGTATAATGGTGTAATGAGAAACTATTTATGATTATTATAAAGTAATATTGATACTTAAATAATATATATATACTCCAATACAGTTCCACGATCATAGGAACGATATCATCACTCGTGCGTACGTACGGAATACCGTCTCCACGATGTGATGCGACTCGTTCTACATGATCATCATTACATAGTAATTATATAAATGAATTGAATGAATAAATATCATATATGTTACACTAATACCATTCTGGATATAAGGTATCTATAACCATAAAATAATAATAAGAATTTATTCGGCAAAACACGCATAAGAACAAAAGGCAATAAGGACCCGAGTAACAAGTAACAATGAAATATTACTAACAAGAAGCTATGAATATGACCATATATGATATCATATCAATATGTATGATTCTGGAATAAGTCAATAACATTATTTAAACCATTATACAGGAGCTTCGGACACGTACAAAGAAAATTGGACCTATGGTAAGGGAAATATCACAATTTCATTTTTATCCGAGATTGTTTATTTGTAAGTATTTACTGGGGTGTATTTTATCATCCACATACATGTTTCATCAATATGTAATATTATTTCCATCCATCTACAATTTTATAAATCTATTTTTACCCTTCGGTGAGTTTTTAGTAATATTTATGAAAGGAATCTTTTGTCGTTTTTCGTACGAGGTACTTTTTGACTTTTCCGACAAAAGTACGAAGGATGTTTTTTTTAACTTATACGGCATGAATGGTTTTTTAAAACATTATTTCAAATAATCTTCCTTTAAAAGTTTTCAATTTTATTTTTAATCAACTTCTTTTAGTTTAGAATTGTATGACATGTTATGAAAGGAAAAGTGTTTTTGAAGAAGAAATGATATTTTCCTCAAGAATGGAGTTCAAGTGTTTTATCAAAATTATTTTCCATCTAAGATAATAAAGGGTTCTGTTTTTATCACTATTATTACATTGATTTGATTATGTTTTGTGGGAATTATTTTTATGAAGTTATTTACCTTATATGATTTGTTTTTATGATGTCATGATGTTTCAAGAATCCCATTTTTGTTACATGTGTTATGCGATGATGTATGATTTATGATTATGTGGCACACATAAGAAAGGATTCATTATAAGATGGGTGGGACCTATATCTCCCTCCAATTCATTGGGTAAAGATTTTATATCTCATGAGATAGACATGGCTGGAACGGAAGGTTATTTTGGTTCAGTGAAACAGGACTGGAACGAGGGTGACTCGGTTCAGAAAGGGACTTTGTCCACTAAGATAGTCTTGGCAATGAGTCATGACTAATAAGAAATGATTTTCCATGATTATGTGTGCATGCCACAATGTTTCAAGTTTCATGATATGATTATGGGGATCTCATTTTCACTTCTATGATTTATTCCATGTTACGATATTATGATCTCTTTTGCAGGTTATGATTTTCAAAAAGATATGATATGATTTTTATTTCCTTTATTTGCCCTTGTTGAGCATTTGAGCTCACCCTTTTATGTTTTCTTTTCCCCAGGTCAGGAAGATGGATATTAAGTAGAATATGCTAAAAGGGACCCTAGATATGATGAAATAAATGGGATACACTGTAGAAGATTAATGAACCAGTTGTTTATGTTTCCCAGTTTCTAAAGACACTATACCTATACGGTCCTTTGTGGTTTTGTCATATGTTGTAATAAGTGTGATTCAATTTTGAAGTATTAACAATGTATGTAAATTATGGGTCGTTATACTTTAGGTATAATTGACCCCTAAATATTGAATATCTTTTTGTATTTACAAAAGATACACTCCTGCTCCACTATCAAAAGGCATGCACTCTACCCCTTCATCACATCTATCAAGCCACATTGACGCAACCAAAATCTATCAAAATAGTATCCCAACTTCCATCCCATCTACTGAGAATTCTCCTCTTTAGAATAAATCAATTCATGGATTCTTTTGGTACAAACCAGAATAAGATTCACTATTAAGAGGAATGTCTACTATCATGCTTTCTAATTTAATTCCCATTCTCCAATCCCTATACTACTCTTATTATAAGATTACACAAAAGACTCAAGTATCATATATATAATATAATTTTGTTATGATAAGGGTTTAACCTACACATACACACACCTCCATCTAATGGGTAACGATCATAGTTTTTCTCTGTATGATGAATTACTACATCACCAAATGTTGATTGTGTTATTCTCCTTTACATCTTCACAGGGCATCCATTATGATGTAAAATATATTTATATATAATATATATGTTATTTTTAATGTTTATATTCTTTTTTAATTTTTATTTAAAACATACCATTATGATTTTCAGGTTTTTTAAATACGATATTTTCGTATGAGGAAGTGTGGACTACCACCCCCGCAAAGCGATATGACTCATTTTATAATACATGGAATGTATAAAAAATGGTGTTACTAAAACGAAAAAATATTTTTAATATATATATGATAATAGAAATATAATAGAAATATTTAACATTTATTTTTCATTCTTGTAATACAAAAATGTATTCAAAGTAGCATTCATCCGTACGCACGTCCTATCGTCTCCATGAACGGTGCACTTAATTTCTAATAGCGAAATGTTATGGAGTATTATAAATACATATTTTCAGAATATATAAGATTAATTACTCATGGTTTACATTATTAATTTGATTAAACCATGAAATAGTTAATAATAACACCAAATAACAAGTCAAAATGTACATTATAAAACTAGGCAATTAAAACGCGAAATATTTAAATTAATGAAAAAGTGTTAACAAATAGGTAATAAAATATTGTAAGAAGTTAATATATATTATTATATACATAATTGTGGTTATTTTATTAGTTATTATCTTATTTAAACCCACAATCAATGAATTCAATGACCACACACCAAGGTGATGTTTAATGTAATGGAATTTTATCTCAACTAACATTTCATTGAGGCTTATAGGTTATTTTGAACAAATTCACTCTTATTTGGTTAATATAATACCATTTTAATATTATATCATGAATAAAATTATTCTAATAATATTTAATGTTTAAAATTTTTTCATACATTTCTGGATATTATGATGTAAATGAGTCGAAGTGGTACGAGACACTTTGGAATGATTAAAGATTACTCTGCTAATAAATGTTCTTTATCTCTCTTTAATTTGTGATTCATAACATTCACATATGGAAATAAAATTATTGTAATAATTTTAATTGGAAGTTTAATTTAACATCCAATTAATCATAAAATGGATATTAGTATTTCCTAAATCGTGTTCTATTTTTATATAGTGGTCACTTTGGCCATTTTTTTGTTAATTGGGGAAATATTGTTAAATCTACCTTTCTCATTCAATATAGTTATTTATTATAGAATATTAGTTATTTTTATTATTCAATATGTGTGATTATTTGGAATTTAAATTAAGGGTGGATCCTAGACTTTATATATCTTCTCGATGTATCGATAGGTTCTCATGAGATGAATTAGTGGGCCAATTTATACGGTTTTATATCTATTTTTTAAAATTTCTTGTGAAAGGACTTAATGGTTATATGTTTTCATGTACCTATAACATGAAATCTGATAAGAAATTAATATCCCTCATTTAGAATCAGATATTTTTATCCATGGTATTTCATGTATACATATCTAGGAATGTAGATAATTCTCAGTTTATTTATTTATGTCATGTGTTTCAGTTTCGTACAATTAATATTATTTATATGTTATATAGTTATTTATATGGAATGTGTACTGAGCTATTTACCTTTCTATAATGATTTATTCATTATTTATTCTATTTTACCTACCCTTGTAATGCATTTAAACTCACCCTTATTATGTATCTTTCCCCAGGTTATGAAGAAACGATCTTTTAATAAGCGTTCAAGGATTGATTTTTTTTTTCAGTTTACTATGTGTCATGTTTTTTTCTTTTTTACCAATGTATTATTAGTATTATGTATGTAATATAGATTTCTAAGACTGGTGAAATGTATTATCCATTTTTATTTTATTCCTTTTCACAATGCTAATGTAATGTAATAATTCACTAGCTTTGGGCTTCTAGGGTCGGGGTGTTACAGTTGGTATCAAAAGAAGTTTTGAAATAACCATGGAAATTAGATTTAGAATTCATAGATTAGAAGGAAAATCCTGATATCAACATTGAGGATAAGAGTAAAAGGATATCCTGTAAATTTGATAAAGTTAATATTATGTGGTAATTCCTAGGAATAAATCCATGTATAGATACTAAAAGTGGACACGGTTCTAGCTCGATGTACCTAGGAGTAAAAACATTGACAAGATATTTCAAGTCTGAAACGGAGTAACCAGGTATATGAAAACGGGACTAACTACGCACTAGGTTTGACTATCCCAGGGGATAAGATAAGGATAGTCCACATTCTTTTTACCTATCATTCTGAAGGATTTGTGATTAATGATTCCCCCAAAGTAACCAATGGTTATGATCCCAAGATATAGAATGCATAAATTTATGTTATGAGTTATACAATTATTATCATTATAGGATGTTCTTATTTTTATGAGCTAATATAGCATATGTAAAGGTTTTAAAATGGTGCTCAGTATAAAAAAATGAAAACACCACAAAGGAACATGATGTAATGAGTAAGAAAGATCTTATCATTCATGGTCTTAATCCATCATTTTAAAGGGATATTGTCTCCCAAATACTCTAAACATTAGATGGAATAGTATTATTTTTCAACAATATTTTTAAATAATTATTTGAGTCATATGGCCTTAATGGGAATAAGAGGATGAGAGAGAAAAAATTGAATAAAGGGAAGAAGGGAATGAAGGATTTTCCCACATGTCATAATTGTGGAAACAATTTCCCTAGTAAATGCTTGAGGGAATGCGTGTTTGTTATATGTGTGGATAAAAATGGAACCATGTTTTTGATTGAATGGGAAAGAAAAATGTTTCCAATGTACAAATTCTTCTACTGAAATTAGATGGGACACTATGTAAATAAATGTCCCAAGCATCAAAAGAATATAACCAAAATTATGATATTGGATAGTAATGATGATATGATACTTCCACATATAAAGAGGAATTATTTGTATTCTAGTTGAAGAATTATTTCATGGGAGTATTTTACCATCAATTTACTTATTATTTAAATTTTGGAATATTTGAGGATTTTACATTAGTAATTTTTCATCAAGGATTTGAGACCATATGTTGAATGGTACCACGAAAAGACATTCAGTGGAATGTTAAACATTTTTCTAAAAACATGTTATTGATAGAAAGACATCCATTCATTTTTTAATGATGATGAGATAATGATGAAGAAATAATTTTTTTGGATAAGTGTTGATTACATTGTATCTAATTAATGACCTATTGACATGTGGTCTACGATATCATTGATAGAGTTTACAACACTTCGAGATTAATGGAATATATCTAATAAAATGTCTCTTACATTAGAAAAAATGAATAATTCATGTTTTCAATATGGTTTTATAATGAATCTCGTTATTAGCATATTTCAAGAGGATACTTGATGATGTTATTCACATATTTGGAATTCGAAAAATTAAGGCTGCTTCATTTTGATTAATGTCTAAGGAAATTTTCATTTAAAATATTCAGTGACATTTATTCCAAAGTGATTGGATCAAAATGATATGGAAAATTTAACTATTTATAAATTGTTTTAATATTATCATTGGATGATATTTTAGAGGGTAATTTATTAATTCCCTATATGTTGTTTCATGTTCTATGAGATGAAGTAGAAATAGTTTGAGGTATCATCAAAGGAAAAGAATCTGTTTATATAAAAATATATCTACTCATAATATTATATATTGAAATATTCCCTTAACTATATAAAAATAGTTTTGAATAAAAAATGAGGTCATGCTATCATCATTTTTGTGGATATTAATGCCCTTTATTCAAACCTATGGTTTAGGGTTTGGCGGTTAACAACTTTCATCTGAACATATTCTATAGCACTCTCCATCGAAACTTGATGGTTATAATTTTGTTCAATATCCATGTTTATATTTTCCACCTCTTTCCGTCAACTATGTAACTTAGATATGTGACCTTTTGTGCATTTATTTTTCTATGATTAATAAAATATTTTATAACCCTTTTTACAAAGTGTGTCTTTAAAAAATATTTTATTTATAATCCCCGGATTAATGAGGTCATGTTTCAATTTCAAGGATACATATATAATTAAAGTAAGGATAATTTTAAACCCCAATAATTTAAAATATTTTCCTTTTATAATATCTAGAATTTTTTTAATGTTCAATACATAATGTTATACTTACGCTACATACAACACTGAGTTATTGTGTGTTATATGTGAGATCGAGGATTGCTTCCTTTAATAGTGAACCTAATTTTAAACTAAAATATTACACTTTTATGAATATAAATTTTAAAAATAAACCTCATTTTTGGATTAATAATTTTTAAATTTTAATAAGGGGAATTTATAATATTTTTCTAAGAAACTAATTTTTTTTAATGAATAGTGAAAATTACAACAATTTAGTTAAAAATAATTATTTCATTTAAATAAATAAAAATAATGATTTATATATTTTTTATATATTAAAATAAAATTATATCAATTATAAATATTTTTATAAAATTAAGGTCATCAGATTGATTTTTTAATTTCAAATTTTATATAAAACTTAACAATCTTTTGAATATTTTTCTACTATAAAAACAATTTCTTTCGTCCCGTTTGTGGTATTAAAATCAATATTAATTAAACCAATTATGTGATTTTAATTTTAAAAATATGACATGAACAAATGTAATTAGTTATATATTTTGGTCTAATAATATCAATGTAAATTTTAGACCAAAACTATTAGTGAATGGGATTAAAATTAATTACAGTGATTAATGTAAGATTAATATTAATAAGGTATTAACCATAATATTATAGATCAAAATTACATGGAATCTTTTTAAAAATACATAGGTTGCCCGAATTTTACCATGTAACCACTTGGTTCTAAATTAATGTGTTATTGTGATATTATTAAATGGAAATTCCTTTTATAAAAGGGTATGTAAAGAAAAAGACAAAAAGGGAACTTTCCTTACATTTACCATTTAGAAGAATTTGAGATATGTACAAACCATAAGAATTTCGGTTATAAATATCCTTTTTTATGTTATAAGTGTTATTATTATAATAATAAACTATCAATAATTTTTAGATATTCTTTATGTACATAAAACTCTTAAGAAATGTCAATATAGTTATTTAGTTAATAATTAACTAAAATAAAAGATGCTATAAATAATAAAAGAAAAGTAAATTGATTTAATTTTTATATTTATTTATTTTATGCAGATTAATATATCATGTTATATGCCTTTAAAAAATATATATTTCAATTCCAGTACAATATTGATATTTTAAAATTAAAATTAAATAAATAATCTCGAAATAGAAATTCTTGTTATTTTAATATAAACGAATATTATAATATGATCTCAAATTGATGAAAATACTATATTTAGAATGGTGACTTGTAAAAGATAATATATATTAAATATGGTATATTAATTAAATAATTAACCTATAAGAATTAACATATTTAACCATATTATGTTAATGCATTGTAAACACGGTCTGGTTTTAAGCAGTATTTTAGAATGTCACATGCGCTTGTTTAAAAATTAATTTACAGAACAATACAAATTTTATTTTTATAAATTACATATCATATTTATAATTCAGTTTATTTATATTTTCTATTAAAACTCGTTTTAACTTATTCATAATCCTTAAATTAATTAGATTCGAAAACAAGATATCAAAAAATCCCAAATGATAAAATTTTGGAATCCTCATATTTAAGGAACCAAATTATTTAAATGCACATATTTTTGTGTAGATAAGGATTTTCTCTACCATGATTCACCTTTAATCTATTAGTTTTATATTTTGGTCTCACTTATGGTAATATTGATCCCCCTAATAGTTAATTCCATTTGAAATTTATAAATGATCCACTCCCCATCCCCTATAAAAAAGAAAGAACTTTACCCCTTCATCTCACCTCTCATGACACATTGGTTCATCCACTATCTATAGAAATAGTCTCCCAATACCCCTCCCCTTGACCTAAAATTATTTACTTGGGCATAAATAAATATAAGTATCCTTTTGGTACAATCCAAAAGTGGTTACATGATTAAGAGGTTACTATCTCACACATTAAAGAGATAATCATTGTTGGGGGAATTATATTGGGCTCTCACTTCGTCATCTCTTGATGCCCTAGGTGATGGATGCTCTGGTGCCTCCCCTCTTCAGCCACTACTGGTGGGGGGGAGGTGGGGTCATTCTCTTCCTCACTCGCCTATCGTCGTTTAGTCCTTTACCATATCCTTCCTCTCTCCCCATTTCCCCCTCTATTCAAATCAGCCGTAATTCCCACTAACTTGATGTTGGAGCACCAATGGCTCTAATCTCTTATCAAGAGTTTACAAATGCCTCTGTGATGTCAAATATTTTTTTGTTCACTAATTTTGGTAAGAGAAAGCCCACATTTGTTGCATTTAATAGTTTTATCTCCAACCAGTGGGAGCTTCAGGACTAGGAGACTGTTAGGCTCATGGATTCGAGACAACTCCTAATTCCCTTCTTGTCGGAAGAAGATCTAATATATTGTTGGGAAAATGATCAGAGTGTTATCTTAGGTTTTATCTTCTTTAATTTTTTGTGTTAATTCAATTTACACCTGAAAAGAAACCCTCATGTATTTAGGATTTAAATCTTTCTCCCTGGCCTTCCCCTATCGTTTTGAAATCCATCTATTAATTGTTTGTTTGGAAATATTTTGGGTCGCTTCCTATGGATGGAAAAGTAAAGAAATTTCATAATCCACCTTATATCATCTAGAATCTGTATTGAATTTAGGTCTCCAATAATCAGTTGGATTCCATTGGCATTGATATTGAAGGTGACATTCGGTGGTATCAAAAGGTTGTCTATGAATCTTGGGTCCTCCTCAATTTTTCCTCCAGCAGTGTTGGTCAAGATATCTCCAGTTTCATGAACCTTTCGATAGGGGTCTTTTGAATGGCCTTGGATGAGTATCTCCGTTTATAGGCCATGGGGGACTATGTAAACTCTAAATTGATTTCTGAATCTTTGGGTCAATACATTAAGGAGCCCAACCTAGAAGCTAATATGATTGTGCAGTTTCCCTTCACGACTGTAGATGATTCAACTAGAAAGTTGAATTCTGTTTCTGACATAGTTCTTGTGAAGGTTATTCCATGTGAGGATTTAGAGAGTAATCCATTAGTTTCTGATGTTTTCAACCCTTGAATTATAGGCATGGTTATGCCCACACCTATTGTCTAATATCCTTTGGGACAATTAGAATCTGTTTTGGTTAATCTTGCTGTTGTAGTCGTTCTATCCAGTATAGAATGTTCTAATATAATAGTGGAAACTCAAATGGACACTAAGGAAGGTCCAAAGGCCCCCAAGGAATCATTTTATAAGGAATATGTTCTTAGAATAGTTGATAACAATGGATGTGAGGGTACCTTGGATGAGACTTTTCTAGTGAAAATGTCATGCCTGATAAGAGTATATCCAGTTATTAACTTGTGTAATCGCTTTGGGACCCTCAATAGTAAAGGGAATGACCTGGTGGAAGATAAGACAAAAGTTGACCGTGAAGAGCAGGGTATCTTGAGGGAGGAGTTTGGTGATGACACTTCTAACCTGTTTTCAGGGGTTATTGCTAAGGAATTTTATGGTAGTGAATTATACAGCCTGAGGAAGAGGAAGGGCTAGTGCGGCAGTTATAAAGGACAACATGATTATTCATAACATTCTTCTCCAATGGAGACACACTATTCCTAGAAGGTAAAGGTCCAAGGGACGGAAGGTCTTCTAAACATAAATGGAAATGAAGATCAACTATAGTATGGGTCCAATGGGGCTGATACCATCATGAACATCCAACAGAATACATATATGGATGTTGAGAAACCTGTTAGGATACTACATAATTCTAGATAAAAAATATAGGAGTACAGTCTTGTGAAAAACTCTTAAATAGAAGACGGTGATAAAATGATGGAAATGACCCTTTAGGTGGACACCAATAAAGAAAAATGGAATTGGATTGACAAGTAGAATTGTATCCTAGTAGAGATTTCAATGTGGGGAAAATCAACCAAGAGTAATACATCCATGCATGGGAAAGATTAGTTTGTCGATTTTATCACCGTATAAAGGATGATCCTGATAAATTTGTACCATCATTTTCTTGGGAACTTTTGATGGGTAAAAATTTAAATAGGCTTACGTTATCCTTTAATATCTATGTTTTCTCTTGGGGTTTAGTACTTTTTCATTAAAAGTTCTTTTTTGGTTAATAATAAAAATTAATTTGGATTAAGAGGTAACATCTTCTCTTACGATATCTAATTTCATTCACATTATCCACTCTCTATAATCCTCTAATTCTATGATTACATAAAAATACCAATATCCTCAATATTGTTTTTATTATTGTATGGTTTATACCTACACTAACACACACCTCCATCAAATGGGGAACATACATAGTGTTTCTATGTGTAGAATATTACTACCCAACAGAACAATGATTGTTCGATTCTCCTTTACCACCTCTCAAAGTGGAAATTATGATGGAAAATTGTAACATCCCAAGTAATTAATGAATAATAGATATTTTTATCTATGTCTACTAATGATTAAGATAGTGTTATAGAGGCTTAAAATGAAAATAAATACAATCTTATGCATGGAATACAATAATATTCTTAAAAGATTGTTTTAGTGCCTTTTGATGGAAAATCATTTTTGAATCTATATTTTGACAATTTTATAAACTATGTATATCAAAATAAACTTATTCTTTATGATTGGGACATAATAATTTACCTTGTGTGAAATTTTGGTATTTTTCTGACAATATTCATTTTTTTAATGAATAGTAAAAAATACTGCATTTTACATCAAAACTGCTTTTTAACCTAATTTATTTATATGATTAGATTATGTTTTGAATTGGTTTTGAAGTGAAATTAGAATATATTTTTACCATTTTATCCAATGGTGGTCATTGTAATCAATTTCCCCATTCGACATATTGTTTTCTTATACGGGAAAAGGTGTCATCTACATACTCAAGTAGCTTAATGGCTTGGGAAAAGATAAGTACATTCCACAGTGGTACGAAATCCAAGATGTAGTCTTTCATTCCACATTGGGTTCCATCCACATACTGATGCAGTATGTGGAACCGGGTTAAATCGTAATAGAGATACACTATGCAGAAGACAACATCGAAGGATCGTCCTGGAGACTATCGTTCACTGGGAGTTCATCCTCATGGAATATGAGGTTTAGGATTTCAGAAATTTGGTTCCCAGTTCTCCCTTTATTATTATTTTCCTTCATTTTATCGTTTGTGTCTAGTAATACCTAAGGAAACATGGCCTGTAATTTGGACATCACCAATGATTCGAAACTAAAGTCTGAATCCTCTCCTAATTCATTCTTCCAACCTCTAGGGTCTTCTCCATGCTTTCTTAGTATGTCCTCCTTCTCAATTAATTCGGAGATCCTATTATAGTGAAATGGTTCAATAATATATATGGGAATGTATAACCATTTGTGGAAGCCAATGAAAAATATGTCTTTATCTATGGAAGACTTGGTCAACCCGGGGTATGCAAAAGTTGTTGTTCGTGAGTCATGGTTCTAGGAACCTTGTAAATTTTATTCATCCAGGAATTGTTGAGTTTGTGGTATGGTATGCGGATGGCCTTCACTGGCCATTTCTCTGTGCACCAGCACCACATGGGGCATTCCATGTACTGGTTGTTCTTTGTTCGTGCGGTCCGCGATCCCTTCTCGGTGAATGTATGAGGCTCACTTTAAACTCTTTGAGAAATTGAAATACTTCTAGTTTCTTCAAATATTTTAATCCAAATTTGAGCCCATTTAAATTACTAGACATGAATGAATGCATTAATCATTCTGTAAAGTGATTATGGGAGTACATTCTTCCCTTGGAGAGTTTTTAGGACACTATAAATTCCCCACATTGAAATGGGGTTTGTTTAGAATGAAGATGATACCATTCCTATGCATATGTGGTTATGAACTCAAGTGGTTTTCCACAAGAATAGATAGTTCTGGTAGGAGGGTACTACACTTATATATATGTTCCATAGTCATTTGTATTTTACAATTTCTCATGGAGAAAAGTGTTATCGACTCTCCCTTGGAATTATTTGCATTTGTGTTTCGTCTCTTTTGAAAAAATGGTATTCTATGAATAGCATCATTTGTGCTATGAATTGAAGTCCTCGCAATTGGATCTTCCCAAGAACTAGATTTTGGGTTTCACAAACTATGTTGTGGTATTTTTAAACAAAAATATTGACCTCTGTGTAAGAGAACGCTACACTTCTTGTGTGTCCTACACGCTGAACATGGATCGGCGAACCCAACATTAATACTTTATAATTTCAAAATAATGTTTTAAACAAAAATATTGAATACGGACTTCGAAAAAACGTAATTTCCTGTTTCTTCTTTCTATGAACCCTTCTGTTCACTGGTGAATGCTCTACGGGCCAACGCCTAGTGGGACTTTCGCATATTGTGATTGTAAGAGGTATAATGCTTCCACATACCACAACATAAATGGGGATTATCTCCTCGTATCATATAGAACATGGGGATTTATTTTACGTATCACACACCATGAACGAAATGGCTATCACATACCATTTCTGGGAACAATACATGGATCCCCAAGCATACACTGTGTTACGTCCTTTTACAATTTTTTTGTGGCCTTTTTCCAAAAAAAAATCATTGGGCTATTTTTTTGTCTTTTGGATATTTCTGTTCATGCTACAATGGATCATTCTAAAGATGTCATTGATGTCACTTCTCCTTCTAAGGCTACTACTACTACCCCACTTTTTGCTGCTAATTAAAGATCAAAGAACATATTAGATTTGGTTAATGAAAAAATTTGAGTCATTCCATTACACCAATATCTGGGAAATCCGCTTACAGTTAATCAAAGGCCACACCTGGCTTCAAATAGTCTTCCTTCTTATAGGTTTGGTGTATTTTTTGAAATAGTGATCCCATCACTAAATCTGACCGATCAACATGTTGCGTAGATAATTAATACCTCTATCCCGAAGTCAATGATTTCATCCAAGAGGTAGTACCACTAGAGAGATATTTCCTCTATGTACTTTCTGAGATACACACCTCAAACATTATTGGAGGTGTATAAGAATCCATACAATAAAACACACTGTAACGAGAGCATTGTGCGGAATTCTATAGAAAATGAGAAACATGTCTTGTCATCTAGGTCGGATCTTCGCTCTGGAGGCTCGTTTTTCTCAGATTGGGGGTTGCCTCTTTGCGTTTCTAGAGTTCAGAATAATTTCTAACTGATATAGAGATCATGGGACTATAGAAGGCTACTTGGGTATCTATGGAATACACTCACAATTCACGTCCCTTATATCCCATATCTTGATCTTGTAGATCCCAGACACCAATACCATCCATTTGACTCATAGGGAGGTTGAAATAAGTCGTTGGTACATATGGGTAATCTCAAGAGTCTCTATTGTTGGGGATGTGTACGATGAATTCCTTCCTCCTTCATATTTTTGAGAGGACGAGGAAATAACACCTTCTTTGGAAAAATAGTCATCATTCTTGTAGATGATGTATTGAAGGAAATAAATCCTTGTCAGAAATAGGAGGTTCCTTTTGATGAGTGGATTGGTACATTTGTTAAGCATCATGGTCTATAGCCATATCTGTTGAGGCCTAGGGCCTGTACCACCAAATCAACTTTGAGGAAATGGGGTACCGATTGTCCCACCTTTGAAGAAGGGATGTTTCATGATTGGGGAAAGGGGATCATTGCTAACGTCAACCAAATATTTCAACTAGCAGTCTTCCCAGTCATGTTCAAGAGTGGGTGGATCATACTAGTATTTGAATCTAGTGGCATGAGAGCCTCAACATTCATCATGGCTGCTCATCCGGCCACTGGTAGATGCATCAATTAAGTTATCACAGAGTTTTCCATGATTTATTATCTACTGGGTCAGATCAGTAAGGGGGGCCACCATACCGAATTATTTGACCATTCCATATTCTATAAGGCTAGATATGATCCCACATAAGAGGTTATAACATTATCAATTCTTTACCAATTCTACGCTCCACCAACCGACTATATCATCAGAGTACCATCCGGGTTGTGCTGTCTACTTGGGCTTCACAGGATAAGCCAGAGGAGCGAACTAAAAAGATTAAGAAAGACATAATGGATTATCTCGAAATCTACAAATGATTCTCTTATTATCCTTATGATTACCCTACTAGTACAGAAAATAATAATTCATGCGAATACATTATCCACTACAGTTATTTCATCACTTTGAGGAAAGGCATCCTTGTTTCCTGTATCGGAGGGGAGATTTTTTTGTGAGGGATATAAAGCCTCCAGATCTAGTTATCAATTTAACTATGTCCATAATGTGTTTCCTACTACTCATAACAGTTCCCATCTACATAAGAATATGATGATATCCCGTCTACTATATCAGATGTTTACCCAAGAGGACACCCAATCCAAGTCCAAACATCTAGATTCCATGGATTTTGTACCCTTCCTTACCAGAAGCTTGGCTGAGGCCTAGTATAAATCATATCTTGATGAACAGTTAGCTATTTTGGTTCCTATAATGACAAATTACAAGGAATATGGGGAAAGGGGATGGAGAAGGAAAAGGGATTTGTTGGACACTCTCAGCTAGAGAGATTCCTCCAAAATCTTATTGGCTCCCCCTTGTAGAAAATTATGAAATACAGGGTCTTGATCACAAGGGAGGTCAAACGAGATGCTTAATCTACTGCTTGGACTCCATTATCCCTTCCCCGTCGAGGATAATTTCCTAGTGTCCTAGAGGCAATGCGAACATTTGAAAAGCCATTCATCTACTCGCAACTGGTCCCCTTGTGAATTATGGAAGCTTCTGTGAACTACAAAAGTGTATCTTACTAGCATTGGATATATGTCGGCCCCTGCTGATGTTTCTTTTGATGAAGATCCTGAGTAGGTGGATCTGTACCTTGGATACCTTGATACCATCATCCATTTCAGAATTTGTTTCCAAAAATACCCACATCAGTTACTTGCCATGTTCCCAACAGTAAATGATGATGAAGATGACAACATCACAATATCAACTATTACAACTACCATGGAAAAATATTCTTACTTTCTCACCACGTCACATAAGAATTAATTTTATCGAGGTCGTGAGTTTGTAGGGACACATGGGAGGAATTTTTGGTTGTCAAACCCCACTCTTCTCCCCTACACCAACATTAAATAACTGTCCATCACAGTCATCACTTCATTTCCAAATTCCTAGATGGTTAGGGTTGAAGTGAGGTTGGATGCTTAAAAGGAATATATATGGAGGATTATTCACATAGGATGTTTTGACCATCTAAGATAGGGGGATCCTTTGCATCTTGTGGTATTTCATCCAAAAACTACCTGAGGAGGAGTCTTCCTACTTACATGAAGTGGAAAAGTGTCTGCACTCCTCTATGGACCAGAAATACTTGTCTGGCCATGTTCTATTAATTGTATTACTCTCACGGTTTATGGGAGTGTTCACTTTATTTGTCACCTATGAACTTAACTTATTTTTTTTGTAAATATGATCAAGCACCGAATTTTATTTTTTAGGAGTCTGCAGGGTCTTAGGAAACATCTCTTCTTTCAATTTATTTCCCTAGAGGCAGCACAACAAGGGTGTTTGCCCTACCAGTGGTTGGGGTGCTGCATAAAGTTCCCATAGGATCCCAAAAACACATGGAAGTGGTCATCACATATCCCTCTAGGGTATTTCTCCGTCCAAATACTTTGTGTTTTCTAATTCATGAGATATCTTTATGAAAATCAATGAAATGAACATAGGGCTCCCAACTGTCAGAATGCATTATGAGGGGAATTACAAGTAATCTTCTATTAACCTATTGGTCAAGCTGAGTACCCTTCTCTTGTCCACTCACTGGTGAATGTCTGTATTTTGATTCAAGGCCTATCAGTAACCAGATGGTGGTTGATCCGTCATCTATGGATCCCACCCACTTTATATCAGAGAACGGGTCACCAACCTTGATGATTGGAAAAAGTAGGGGATCAGGTCCAACTGGAGAGACCTAGGGTATTTTAGACCCTTTAGGTGTGCTCAATCCCACTAGAACAATCTCTTCCTCAATAGTTTAAGAATATCTAGAAGTTGGGGACTCCTTTTGCCATGTTAAAATAGCTGTCATAGAGAGAGATGAGATGACCTTTATGATAGGGGCATAATATAGTGGCAAGCCCCAAGCGCTATAATATGTTGGGGGATATAAATCTTGAGGAACCAATCACATTAAATAAAATTGACTTTACCTTGATAGAGGGAGTAGCTTTAGATATTGATAGTATTCCTTCTCAGGCTGACTCTGTAGAAGTCACAGAAACTGGGGTGAATGATTTCTTGGCCCTTGAAAATTTGGAGTGGTCCATTATTCCCTTTTCTTCCAATTCTGAGGGATGTTGTGTTTTCATTTATAAGGATCTCAAGACCAAAAACCTTATCTAAACTGACTATCCCTACATAAATGATATTTTAAAGAAAATGTTTGATTGTTCCTTGATGATTACTACTATGGAAGTGTGTGGTACTAGACAATAAATGTTCTTGAGAGACCTTGGGGTGAAACTAATGATTGAATATGTGGTGCCACCTGTTCTGGGTAGTGATATTGTTGTGTAGGTGGGAGGTACTAAAGTCGTACCCCCCCTAATCTCAAAATTTCAACCACAAGCATTGACAGAGCAAATTTATATAAATATTGTTAATATAATAATAATTAATTGTGATGTTTTTAAATCATAAAACCCATTTATTTAAATGTTTTATCAAAATAAAGGGCAATTTGGATTATAGAATAAAAATGAGCTAAATTGTGAAAAGTGCTTAATTCATGATTTTTGATAGATTTTTATGTCAAGGGTATTCGGGTCATTTCATGAAAAAAATAATTCTAAATGTTTTTATTCATATTTTTTTAGAATCCTTATTTAATTTCCTTTATTATTGTCTTCGGGAACTGGGGCTAAATCAAATATGTAGAGGCCGTAAAAAATCAATGAATTTGATGATTTTTTCGGGAGGACAGCATAGAACCAACCTAAGAAATGGAAGAAAATTTAGCTCTACAACCATAAAAACGAGCTGTTTACACTTTGGGATGAAAGAATACTCAAAGAGGCATTCACACAATAATTTACATGATGTTTGGAATACATTATGGCCGCTATTGAGTGAAATATTCCTAAAAGAAGATTCCTGGATGTTTCATCCAGAAAAAAATAATGACAATGGAAAAATCATAACTCCTACAACCGGTATCCCAATGAGAAGAAATTTGGAGGGTGGAAGGAACACACATTACTTTACAACATTCAAGAAGGAGTCCATGCCTAAAGTGTCCAATTAATGGGTCAAAATCGAGACAACATTCTGAGGACAGAAATATGCCAATAAAATGAGAGGAGCTCCCTACCTCTCAAATAATTCTGATCCATCCCAACACCATTCAGGGGCACCAAGGAGAGGAGGCAACAGGCCATTTATATTTTTATTGTTTATTTATTTTATTTTTATTTTATTTTTCTTATCTCCTTTAATGACTTCATATCTTTTATATTAAAGTTGTTACCTTTATTCTTTCACCCCTTTTCTCTTCTAATCTCAATCTCAATCTCAATCTCTCACTTCAATCTTTCCATTGTGATCTCTATGTAGTTCTCCATGAAAAGTGACTAACACAAGGCTTCGAACAGGGGGAGGACTCAGGGTGTTCTTCATTATTTCACTTGAATTTAAAATGTTTAAAATTTATTTGTGGTGGATTAAGGATTATTGAATGGGTGTGGCAGTTTTCCACCACGACAGTATTTCAAATTCCATTCATTTCCGTTGATTCATTCTTTTTCCCTCTCTTCTCTCAGGAAAACCCTTCATACGGTGGGGTTTTAGTTTCCATAAGGGATTAATAGACATATGGTGGAGCTTGGTGTTTTTGGGATATCATTCTCAGTTGTGGTGTTATCCTAGTTAAATATTAGAGGGGTGTGGTTTCATATGCCCGACACATACTAAAATCACACACTCAAAGAAATCAAGGGAAAGAAATTCATTAATGGGGTTTCACTAAATGAAATATGAAATAAAATTTAAATAAATAAATAAATATTTAATGAACCTGTTTTTATCCAACCCTAGGACCAAGACATTTCTTCCCTAAATAAATTTTTTTCTTCATCTATGTCTACATTTAGATTTAAAGTTTTCATTTTTTTTATTTTAATTTAACTAATTTTTAAATCCCCTAAATCCATAATTTTTAGTAAATTATAAAAACAATCAAAATGAATTTGAATATGTGAACTAGAATCAGTGATTGAAACGACTACAAATGCTCCTCAAGTGAGACAACCCTGGTCACCCACTGTGTTGCATTAGAAATTTAAATTTGCTTTTCTCCACACCCTAAGACCGGCATGCATCAAGCATTATCAATAGTGACAGACACCCCCACTCTGACCTTCGTTGAAAGTACCAGAGGCGAGGTCATTGTGGGGTCGAGTCGCAATGTATCCACTGAATAGGGTCCCTCTCTTGTGACATTCATTCTTGAATATATTTTTTCATAAAGTAGTGACTTCAAGACTAATTGATAATTCCTGGTTGATCTAATCCCATCCATGAAAAATGTATGGAGGAAAATTTGGAGATTAATTTCATCGAAACAATTTGATGAGATTCCAGTAAAGTTTCCAAAATTCAACCACTAGTTTGTGGTCCTAGGTTTTAGTGGATTTGACTATTATGGAATCCATGATATGGTGAGGCATGTAGTCTCTACACAGGAAGCAACTGGTATGCTTGAGGCCCAACATTCTATGGTTGAAGCGATGGATCATCTCGCTACTACACATATAATTATTATTGAAGAAGTTTCCAATAAAACTACATTGGTTGTGAGGTTGAAAAACAAACTCATAATTAATGATTAATTTGGGTATAAACATGACCAATAAGTGGAGCAATAGATCTGCATTCTAGTGAGAATTAAATAGGAGCAGGACATGGCTAGGGTTTCTATTGAGAAGGGGTGATGGAGAATTAAAGAAGAAGAAAGGACCATCCTTGAAGCTAAGAGGGATGCTAATGAACTTCGGGTATACGGGGATGACAAGACTGAAAATTTACTAAAGCTTCTCCAATACCAAGATTAGTTTCATGAATTTTTTATTCAAATTTGTTACTCTTCCAAACATCTGATGTTCTGATCATGTCCCTCTTGTGAGGAGAGGCTCCAGACTATAGATGTTACTCCATATTATTGAACTCAATGAAACTAATTTTCAATAAAATTCTTCTTATTTCCTTTTTATTCTCATGTCAATTGATCATAATCAATCATATAAACATATTTTCAATTGGGTATTAACTTTTACCCTTCATTAAATACTAGTGATGTGAAATGATCAAATCAGGCTCTAATTTTTTGTTGAACCACTAGACACAATGAGAGTAGTTTGACTGTTGGTGAGATATTATGGAAGATCTCCTGAAATTTTGTGTCATTTTCATTATCACCCTAATTATTTACTAAGACTGTTTGTCATAGGCTTGGCTGGTATAACATGACTTCCTCATAGGCATCCCTTGGCTGTTTTTAACCTAACAATATTTACATCTCTTTTTATAGGATGAATTTATTTCTTTTCTAAACCATACGCAATATAGGTTTAACGAACTGTTACTCAACATTTGTCCAGGGGATCCCAATGTGGGTTCTCACTCTGGCGATTATTGCATATTTTTCTCTGGCAGTTTATAGTCCTTCCAATTACCCTTATTACTGACATTTTATGTCAAAAAAATTTGACAAATATTGATGTGGATGAGGTCCGCATTCATTATTCATCAACAGGGAATATCCTAATAAATTCCAAACATTAATGAGGGATTTTTCATGACCCTAAATTTGAGCTTTTTTACACATATGTGTCTCGGGAACAAATTTTTGTGTATGGAGGTATGAGAGGACTCTCCTGAGGATGAATTTGACATTGGATGATTTTTGTTTTATAGGCACCATATGCAAATCCATGGGGGAATGATGTGTATTGTCATACAAAGGTTCCTGTGGGACACTTGCCTTCCATATCTGATGGGATGGGGGATTTTCAGCACTTTGAAATTGTTCTGATGTGGGGCAACATAGTGGGTGGCCTATCTAAGTGATGATGTCCAAAATTATTTGGTATATTCATATCATCTTTGAACGTGTAACCGATCCCACATGATTCTTACTTTTTTATGAGAGAGTTGGTTAATGATTAGTTCAATTAGAAATATTTTTCTTGTCTGGTCGTTTGAAAAGTGGAGGATATATAAGCTGTTATCCAGAGATGTTTTCCAAATATGGTGGTGAGATGGGACATTAATGTCATATGAGTGTATGGAAACTAGAAAATACTTTCCATAGGATAAAATTTCCTTTAATTGATGGTTGACTTGTAGGAATTATATGTATTGATTTTGGGTCATGATGTACATATTCATGAAAAGGTGTCCGTAGGACACAAGCCTTCAATCTATGATGTATTTAATGGATTTTGGAGATTAGGACCTATCTGAAAATGGAATATGACCTTTGACAATGGGTGTGATTGTGTATGAAAATGGACATTTATTTTAACTGGATTTCGTTGGAAATACTAGAAATAATTGGGGGAATTTATTTTCTCTTCTATGTGGATCAACATCACCCATATGGATGAAGTATCATTGTTTTACCGAAGCCTAAAGAGATACCATAGGTGAAATGGGATAGCTTGTTCCAATATATCTAGTATCTGGGTAGGAAAGAAAATGTAAACCATGAACTTGAGTACCCTTGAATAAGGAGGTATGTCACCAGACTTGGAATCCATTGGGAAATTTGACGTAAGAGAGGACTCTCATGGGGAGGAAATTTCCATTTATTGATTATCATCTTGTAGGTATCATGTGAAGATACATCAGTTCATGATGTGCATAGTCAATTAATGGTTTCCATGAGACAATGTAATTCCATCTATAATGTCCATGGATGATTATGGGGATTCCAGATCACTCAGAGCATGGAGTTTGAGTTATGGTAGTAGTGTATCCTGATACATTAGAGACATTCGGGCTATGATTCTCTTATGATATCTGGTATCCCTAACATATATCTGACTCATACGTAGGGTGACGAATTCAAACTATCTTTTGGGTACCCTATATGTTAACGTCGTTGAACTAGTATGTGGGGTTCCTTATGGGGAAGGGAAGTATCACATGCCTCTTAGGGTCATGAGGCTGGGACCAAATTACATGACTTATTTTCCCATATGTCATGGTGGATCTCTCGCAGAGATATCTAAGAACACGTGAGCTATGATTGGTGATAGAAACAAGAGATTACAAGGATTTCAGATCACCACATAGGAATACAAAAAATCAAAAATATGGAGAACATTAGTCTTAAACCAATTCTAAATAGATTAATATGATACCGTAAGGATGATTCTGACCATGAAGTTAAATGTAATGTAGTGATGAAATTATGATGTGCAGATTAGAGTCTTTTAGTGAGGACACTAGGTTGTTCTTTTTAGAGTCATATAGAACGAACATTACACTGTTCAGTTTAGAGTCATGTATTGATAACATTTTTCTATGCAGTTTAGATTCACGATGCGAGGAAATTATGTTGTCACAATTCCCATTAATAGATTTGAGTTATTCATGGTCGGTATATTCCGAAATTCCTTTTACATGAATGATTATAGAAGGTGTAAAACATAACCCCTGAGGTAAACATTCATTAGGAGGAATGACAAGGGGGTTTAAATCCATTGGGAGTAATGAGGGAGGAGTGGAATATCCTGCGGAAAATATTTTAGTTTGATTGACCGTCGTCTTGAATACATCATATGTAAAACCTGCAGGGCATGATGTGCATAGTCACAGAAATGTTTCCACAAGAAACTACTCTACAATCTCGAATGGACCTGAATTTTTATGGGGATACATAGTTTCATAAGGTATGGAGTTTGAAAAATGGGGAAGCTAAGTTTGGGCACATAAGAAATACCCAGACAATGATTAGCCATGAATTACTAGAGCTTCCAGATAGATTTGACACATATTTAGGGGGATGTATCATTTTTGACTCTTTATGAGTGTCGTAATTCAGAATGAGAATTTATATAATCTCATTAAATGATTTGTGCATGAAATTGGGGGCATTTTTGGGATCTCATAAAATTGTGAATAAGGACACACCTAACTCCTAAGGAATCTTGCAGTTTCATGTTCCAGTTAGGACCTTCATGGACACCTCGTACAAGTCTGACCTATGCATGGAAGAAGGGGAATTTTTGTAATGGTATTTGCGCCAGTATTCCATATCTAAGCATCTCTACGTATCCTAAAATGGAAGGAATCACGTTTTACATAGTTATGAATGTTACCTACAATGGTTCAATCCACATTTAGGGACTTGAGTGGGTTTTTTTGTTGGTGGTTGGGCCAGGATGCCAAATCTAGGAATCAATATGTATTCTGAAATGGTAGAAATCAATGCTTTTGTAGTTCTGAACATTCCATACAAATGTTCGACTCATGTGTAAGGATGTGAGAGGGATTTTTTTGTGGCAAGGCCAGGATGAATAATCCGGGTGTCACTACATATCATGAAAAGGCTAGAATTAAGTCATTCATAGTTCTGAAGGTTCCCTACATCAGTTCAGCTCTGACATAAGAGTAGGGTAATTTTGGATTCATCTTCTATGGATGGATGGTCTACGATATTTCTATAAAGTTTTTTATATAAGGGAATCCTTAGCACTGAACCTATGCTCACGTGAGTTATACGTGATGAGAGAAACAAGGGGTGGACATGGGTTCCCCTATAAATATGGGGAGATTGAATATGTTATAAAGGCACTTTTTGGGTTGGGCCAAGATTGAGGGTCGAGGTTTCTCTATGTCTCCCATTTCTTGAATGGGATTCATGCCATACATTGTTCTCTGAGGAACTGTGTAGTTTATCGTCATGTTATTAGGAAAATTTATGATATGTGGTTTAATGTCTTGTAGATAAGATGCTATATTATGTTGTTTAAAGTCATATAGTGAAAACATTGGCATCCCAATATAATTTCATATTGTAGGGACTAATAACATATTGTTTAACGTCATGTGATCAGGACGATAACTTGTAGTTTAGGGTCATAGAGTTTGGACTGTAATTGGGCACCATAATTTGAAGAAGTACTTTTAAAAAACCTTACAATTGTGGGAGCTATGATGATCTATTTATCCGTTGATATCAAGGAGTATGCTCCATTTTAATAGTCACTTTGTATTACTTATGGTCCCTCCAAATTTGGTTCAATATTTGGGGTATTCATTCCCAGTATCATCAGGGTTTAGTGTACCAACATCATCACTCTTTCAAGGACAGATCGAAGGGGAACCTTTTTGTAGAAGGTTCATGCGGTCTGATTTTGGTAGACATCAAAAATTGTGAAAAGAGTGCAGCCTTTTTCATATAGCTTCTCTAACTCATGAAATAGTCTCTAGTATTTCTAATCCATGATCAGATTATATAAAATGGCCACATTGAGTGATGGTACCTGAATTTATATAGGAAAAACTACCTCTACCCCATATACTAGTGAGTACAGGGTTGCCTGAGTGGGAGTGTGGGTCATGGTCTGGTAAGCCCTTAAAGCATGAAGGATCTTGTCTTGCCATGATTTATTATCTTTATCCACCATCATCTGTAGAATGTTAGATAATATCTTGTTGAATGCATATATCTGCCAATTGGCCACCGTATGTTAGGGGGATGAATGGTTGGATTTGATATTATACTCTTGGTATAACGTGTCCAATATAGCAGAGTAGAAGTTGGTGCCATTTTCTACCAATATTGAATGATTAACACCAAATCGTGTGATGATGTTTTCCTTCACAATGTTAATAATGCAGTTTCCCCTTACTTCATTACGGGTAATGGCTTCGTCCCACTTGGAAAAAAATTGGTTTCCATTAGAATGAACATGAATTTCCTAGCTGTGGTATGTGGATATAATTGCAAAACATCTATCCCCCATGAAAAAAATATAAAGGAGTTTTTATTTGTGTGATGTATATCCAGGGATTAGTGAATAAAATTAGCATGAACTTGGTAGGAATGAAACTTCTTGATGAATATGGAAAAATATTTTATAATAGTGTGGCTATAATATATAATCCTTCAAATTTGATGGGAGATCTTGGTTTCTGACTGATTCACTCTACATGTTCTGCAAAGCATTTATTTCATAATTTCAACAGTCTCTTTTCCATCAATGCTCCTGATAAGGACATCCTGAATGCCTCGTATGTAGAGAACATTTTCTTGGTTTACACCATTGTGCAAGAAAACATTGAATGTCTATCTCTCGATTTATTCTATTATATACCTATCCAAGGGGAGTTCCCCCCTCTAGTGGTATATTTCAATGGGATTCATCCAGCCGGTGGAGTCATCCAAATTCTCAAAAATAGGTCTAATCTCATTGATCTCCTCCATATTGTTCTGATTAAAAGGAAAGAACATCTTATGGTGGACAATGCTAATAACTATTTATCCTAGTTCCTGATCAACCATAGTTGTGGCTGCATTTTCCAATTCATCAGTATGAGCATTTTGTAACTATGGGATATAGATCATTATTGGTTATAATGGGAATTATGCCATCATTTCTATAGAATTGTTCATCAAGGGGGCTAATACTTCTTTCTTAATATAATAGTCACCATTGACATACTTGACGACTAGCTCTAAATAACATTTTATCTTCTAGATTTTGGCTCATGCATGAAGTGAAAACCCATGTCCTGTGATGATGGTCTAGTATTTTGCTTCATTGTTTGTACATCCCTCTTATAGCATGAAAGAGTAAAGAAAGACAACATTTTTGGAGGACCTTATCATTTCATGATGTTATTATGGGTAGGACCATCATTGCAACTTATATTCAGGGTAGGTCCTTCACATTGACTGTTATCAGGGATATTACTACAATCACGACTTGATGTCTGACTCCAGGGAGAATCATATGTGTAGGGTATACCCTAGGGAGGACCATTAGGGCGAATGACGATCCAAGGAGGACCATATTACTATCTAATCTTCATGTCAAGGGGAGGACTATACTGACATGCATTTTGAGATTGGATATCATGATCAATTATTCTGGGCCCATGGAGTATGCCTCCGTGGGTGCTATGGGGAGGTCCTTCTGTGCTACCAGTAGTGACAATGCTGGGTGGGCCATCGCAAGTGTTACTGCTATATCTATAACTTTTTAATGTACTAACATGGTCTTGATCATTTATTGATATATTTTTTATTGAATCAATAACTCAAGATTCTAGTTGAGTAGGATCATGTATGTGCTCCTCATATTCTAATCGCTTTGGCACATTTCATTTTTTAGTGCTCTCTAGTGGGTAACTGGGGCCACCTTCTATTGGTAACGACCTTCATATATGGGTACCTATCTTGATGGGTCATGTGATGGAAATAGGATATGCTGATGGGTATCTTGTGTTTTTGCAGGGATATATGCTATCCATAGAAAGACCAACACGTTGGGTCAGTGTCCCCCAATTGGAATAGGAATTTTTTCCTGATTTTCTTGTTCTTGTATTGCGGGATATTATCTTCGACCCTATGGGACTAGATTAGGGATTCATAACTACTCCAGGATGACTAAACCATTTTGTGAGTTAGTCATTCTGTTAAGGGAAACTCGGACATGGGCCTGGTTTCTCACATTTTCCACCAATGCAATTATATCTTGGCATGTTTCAAGGATGTGGTCTAGAATCGACCTATGATCTTCTTTTATTTTCAGGATGTTCTAAGATACATCTTTGGCTGGAATATGTATGAATGGAAATTCCATTTTTGGTGTAGTATTTTGTGCCTTATTCGGTCCCCAATGGGTTTCTAGTAGATACTAGTAGTTCTCCTATGTGGGATAGAGGAATGAGTTTTCCATTAGTATTCTTATATAGTTGCAGCCAAATTTGACTAGTGGGATTCATATTCACGAGTATGTATTTTTATCCACTCAAATGCGGTAGTATTTGTCTCACATGATTTGTATGTATCCTTACGAATTTGAGTCTACTCGTATTTTCATGACCCCCATTTTGGATGGCATGTTTGATATGAATCAATAGGTATATTTTCATACATGTAGCTGTATTCCACCCTATTTTGATGGAGTACTTATTTTTCAATGATTGATATCTGCATCTACCTATATTTTTCTACTTTGTCTGTACTGTGGGACCAGTGAGAACTACCCTGAATGTGAATGTGCTCATATTAAGCCACCCTATTTTTATGGTGGGAATGAGTGGAAAGGGTGGAGTTTAATGTATTCATGTTGATTTTCATTGTGTCTATATGACGTAGTTTCTCCTCCGAAACCAGGGTGATAAATCTTTATTTATTATATATTTGTTCCCTTGTCGGGAAGCCTGAGGGCCCCAAGTCTTTCGAACATCAACATGACCCCCTGACATAATGTTCTATTCTGCATCTGGAGTCTTGTTTTCTCTATGTTGGCGGAGATGCTCTCTAGAATGGGCTCATGAGTAGGACCCACGTGTATTTGAGATGAAGTTGTCAATTTCAACATTATCTACCTCCCTAAGATAAGGTATGTACTCATTTCCACATTCCGAGGATAGTCACCTGAAACGGTTTGAGACAACCATTGGGACCGCCTTGTACTGGGGTTCTGGTCATGGATGAGGAGGTGACTGGAGTGATTTCACAAAATGGGGGTCTAGTCATACATCCTCCACTAGGGGGACAATACCATTTCAGTTTTACCCATTGGTCAATATGTTGGATACCCAGTATTGAAGATGTTGGGTCGGCGAGGGGGTCCTACTCTTTATCGGGGTCGTGGCCGCCTGTGTGATCATTGAGTCGTGTGTCTATATTGGAATTTGTTATTTCCATTGGTTTGTTGGTTACACTTCAAGGAACTACAATATATATATATGACATATACAGACAAAAAAACCATCAAGGTAACATATATTGAACATATTAGAATTTGAGGATGCATCATGTCCACCAACCCCTTTTGAGGCTGAGGTTCTTGAGTGGGGTAAAACTACCACCTTAGTTAAGGATTCACATAGGTTTCACTATTTTTATTTTGGCCTGGGAGGACATGGCTGAACGTGTGATAAAAATTACAAGGAATGGTCTGATAAGTGATAATAATTTGTCTGTTATTATAGAAACCATCACATCACCATCTTTGATTCAACCTGATCCACGTCATTATCCATCAAAAGAGGATTGGATTAACCACGTGGATATTGTGTATTTTATCATATCTATATTACTAAAGAGGTTCCACAATAAAATGGACATAGCAAGTGATTGCATGGGGTCATGTTATTGAGAAATCAGTCCTCGTAGGATATAACTTCCTAACATAGTCCCCAATGTGTTTATTCAAGGAGCAAGAAACACCCAACAACACCGATATCCATGATTCATTGATATTATTTCCAAAGGGAGGTGCACATTGGATGATGACTTTCCACCAATACTTAAGGACTCCATTGGTCGAGTGGATGGGAGGTCGAGTTCACTACACCCTTTGGGGGGGATTATTTCCAATTTTCGGACTATCATATAGATTTATGTCATGTTAATATGTTTGTGAATCCATGGTTCAATCTTGAAGAGTGTTTCTACGAGCTACCTCTAAGTTGTAGGATCATCATAGGCATACATTGATTTGATGATATGGATAAAATGATTACTTATACCATAAAATTAGGCTCGCTTTAGTTTATCATCATTCAGGGGGTGTAAGGTGACATGATGTTTGGATCAGACCCATTATATTGGCTTCCTACATGTCCTCAAGATAAGAATCAGAGCCCATTTAGTTTACGAAACATGGGGCTTACGAATGGGAGCTTCCCATTTGAGGGGACATGGTTGGGTGAACCATTTTGGAAGGGCACCATTCTGATCTCATACCTTCAAGGATAAATCCTACATATCTTGCTTTGACCTGAAATTAGAGTTCACATAGATCAAGAAGGGTCGGTTTTGTGGAGTTTTGATCATCAGAAATCTATAAGCCCACATGAGTCATACTTGGTGTGATGAACAGGAGGATATAATAGATTCAACAAACAACAGAACTCCTCTCCCACTTTAGGGAGAGGGTAAGCCTATAACGGATGAGGCGAGGGTGATAGTGGGTTAGGAAGCGGAGTGATGAACCTTTTAACATTGGATGACAATGGAGGTCATGAGACTCGGACCTCATAAGATTGGGGAAATACCACAGTGAGAGTGCACCGAAATGCATTCTGGGAAAGGGGAGTAATGAAACATGTCATCAATAAGGGAAGAGAACATGAGACATTTGGCTGATATCCATTCCTCATTTAATGGAAATGAAAGTAATCACAATTAATCTCTAGAATGGGTAGATTAATGTCAGTGTCTCAATGATGGACTCTAGGTTAGCATGGTGATATAGACTTACAAAAATTCAGAGATTCTTAACCATTGTGGGGAGTGACATTGTGACTTCTCTTACCATGTGTATGTAGACTCAAATGGGCACACTATTGTTCCTGATTATCTAATCATAAGGGTTTGGTGGATTTGGAGGAGGCATTGGCATGATGATGGGGGGGGGGGCTAGTTTGTGGAGGTTCTATGGAGGATTTTATAGAAACAGAGGGGCATGATTGGAGACAAATGGAAGAACACCTGAAAATGTGCCATTCCGTGTATAGTTTTTTTATTCGGGATAAGGGGATCTCTATAGACCATTGTGGTATGTGGGTAAAGGGACCGTCCTTATACCGAACTAGTACGCAGGCTTGGGCTTGGACCACCACACACCGCAGTGGTATGCAGTCCTCAATGTGGTCTTCCACAGTACTTCAGGTACCAAATACGTACTGATGCAATACATGATGCCGGTTTAAATCTGAATAGCTATACACTAAATGGAACACTACATTGAAGTAGGGTCCTAAAGACTATCATTCATTGAGAGTTCATCTACAAGGAATAAGTGGTTCTTGATTTCGCCAATTAGGTATTCAAGTCTCCTGTTATTATTAAGTTCCTTCATTTTATGGTTCATGGTAGCTTATACCTATAGAAACATGGTTTTCCATTCGGAATTCACTGATGATTTGAGACTGAAGACAAAATCATCAATGAATTATTTCTTCTAACATATAGGGCCTTTTCTATTATTTCATCATCCTTCCACCTTCTCAATTACTTATGTAATCCTTTTATAGAGAAATGGGGAAATCATATCTTTGGGAATGTAACTCTATTTTATAGAATCCCGTGAAGAGATATCTTGATCTGTGGAAGACTTGGTCAATCAAGGGTTCATAGATGCTATGGTTTACAAGTCATGGTTTTTGGAACCTTTCCAATTTTACACATCTATTAAATAATGCTTTCACAAGATGGTATGTGAATGGAATTTTTCTTCCTTAGCTCAATGGGCTATCACCTACAAGTCATTCTGCATACCGATGGATCGCAGTTCGTGCAGTCTGCGAACCCTTCTTTGTGATGCTATGTGGATCTAATAATAATAATTGAAAAATTTTATTGCTTCATGTTTAATCTAATGTTTTAAACTCAACTTGAGCCCATTCACTTTACTAGACTTATAATAATGCTTTCTTCTGTTACCAAAGTGATCGTGGGAGTATTTTCTTTCCGTGGAGAAGTTTTCAGGACCCTACAAGGAACAACAATAAAAACTAAACAGTCTTGGTATCAAATATGATTATTTTTTCAACCCATTTTTTGATATTAATATATAACATTTTCTATTATTTCCATCATTGAGGATGATCGATATGATCTTCATTCAAATAAAAATGATATGTGGTTTTTTCATGCCCTGTACTTATTAATGGAGTTGCAACAACTCCAAAATAGTACTTTATCTGGATGATAATCACACACATATATAATTACATTGAAGGAAAAACTCCATCATGAAATTATGGAATAAATAATATTGATTGAATAAGTGATGTGGATGATTTACCATTGAGGGAGTTCTATGATCAAATCAGTTGATTTTTAGCTAAAATGGAAAATTAAAAAATGTTAATGTATTTGTTTAACAGATAGATATGTGGAGATAGATTACAAATAGGGGATGTGTTGCTTTTTATGGCATTCCTTCGATGGGCTTTCTTCATCATCAGGTTATGATGAATAAATATTCATCTCTACCTTCGATGTCATGCATCGTCATATTATCCCAATATCAAAGCATGTGATTTGGATACATACCCATTCATCATTCCATCACGTTCATAATCAAGGCATCTAATGATGTGTAATATTTATTGAGACCCATCACTCCAATCATCTCTAATGAACAATCCCATGTGTGCTTGTGGAACCAAGCATGAGGGTCTCCCATGGTTGGAAAAATTAGACATAATATGGTGGGAAGAGGAGGTAGAGGAATCTACTATGTGGAATCAATTGATGACATAGACTATATCAAGGACAAAAAAGGTGAATAATTGGCCTCTAAGAAGTGAATTTTTTTCATTATTCCACCATATAAAGGACTAAACACTAAAACACAGTCCAAATTTTATAGGGTTTTATCACCATATCAATATCATCTCAGATCTCCATCCTACATACTTTACACCAACCATGTCGAGTTGAAATAATCTTTTATATTTTTCAATGGTCTTGTCGAGTTGAGTTGTACATTAGACTTTAGGTATCATTCCATCTTTACAATTCACTCTAAATAGTCACCATGGTCTCACATAGGAGGGCGTATTCGGTATTAGGCAACCATTCCTCTCCATTAAAGCATGGTATCAATGAAATATCCCAAACCCTTTGGGTCACTCCCTACCATTCTTTTGTCCTGGTGAAAACATAAGAATTTTCCAGCCAAATGGGGATGAAGGTCCCTGTTAAAGACAGTAATTATTGTCTACTGCCCCCACACCGTGACTCTCTATTATTCCCATCCCCTAAGCTTATACCATCCCTACACCTCCCTCACCCATATATTGTATGCCACTTCTCCAGAGGCCATGAAAACCCCCTTAGACCCCTCCCAACATCACTGCATAATTAGAATATGTCATAATAAAATCCCCCTATCACTTTCATATTTTATCCCCATCCCCAATGCATTTCCCACAACATCATCACCTCTTGCGATTCTTTCCACCAGACAAGTATCAACTATTGTAACCCTATCTCTATCTATGATGGCCTCCCCCTATTTCCACATAGCCATTCTCCCCTACACTTCGTTTAATATCAACTTCTCTATTGTTCCTGCCATCATGTGATGCTCCTTCCTATTTCCCACTAGAAGGGGAGATCATGATCCATAGAAAGGTGGTTGAAAATATCATGAAGGTGTTGCACCATCAAGTCCCACTACACATCATGTTTTATTTATAACCACCCTTAAATTGATTAATCCAAAATGACACGCACCCATATCCTTCTTCATTCCACATCTGAACATATGGGTATCATGTGTCACTTCTCTAGGCCACCCTACCACCACTACTCCAACATGCATGCTCCAATTTTTTGGTGTCCCTTATATGTTTTCCAAGAAAAACTTTATACCTTGTACCTTTATCTATATCAATATTATTCACCACTTCCAAGATCAATATCAAGTTACATAGATCACCATTAGTCTACTTCATCAATGATCAGATCACCATTGAGCTGTTGGTTCACAATTAGAATTCTTCATCAAAGTTTGGATCACTAGTAGACTTCTTTTTCACTACAATGATCATCGAGATGATTCATCATTATCACTCAAATTAACATTGATATTCCTAGAAATTTTGGAATGTATTGTTAAATTCCATTTCAATCTAGAAATTTGGATCTACTATTTTGACACCATATCACACGGTCCATTGGGTATTCTTATTAGTCACTGTTTCACCAGACCATTTGTTGATCATCATTTTATCTAGAATATTCATGAAATAGTCCTCATAATCATGGTAGAATTTTATTTTGTAGATGGTAATCAATTCATTTTGTCCATGGGATGGATCTTAATAGGTTGAGAAAACGCATCAAACAACGAATATGATGAATCTATTCTTTTGGGTCAATTTTTAGGTATTCAAGTTGGGAATGTTTAGCTTTAGGGAGGTATTATAAGTGTGGGAATATTACATTTATCTTTCTTATGTATCATGGCAAGGTACACCAAGAATGTGGGGAGTGTTAGAGGTTTTGTTGAGTTTAGTTCCACAACACACATTGGGTATCAATTTATCATTATCATTCCTTATAAATAAACACAAATTCCTCCATTATATAGGTCTCTTAGGAATTGGGTCACACCTCCATTTCAAAAATATTTTTTATGTTGTATTCCCATTCAAAAAAACCCACACCGTCTTGTCAAGTTTTGTCCTCTCCTATATTACATAGGATAAGGAGAATTATTATCTTTCGATAAGGTATAACCATTGTTAAGGGAGTTAGTGTCCTTCAATTAATGTATAGAATAGTGGGATAATTAACTTCACTATTCTATCTAGAGTCAAATATGGGTATAGTGTCATTGAAATCAAAAAATCTACATTGAATCTCTGGAGATTCACCATTTTCCACCCTTTTTTTATGTATAGGTTTGATTTATAATTTGCATCTTTCTCATTACCATATAGTACCTATGTGTTATCCAGATCCACAACATCTTTTTCATTCATAATGGAATCATCATATAGGAAAATTTAGGATATATTTCCTTCTCGGTGGTGAAATAGGAAGGAAACCCATTATAGGTCCAATTACATTCTCTGTATCCATATTACTACCAAGAGATTCATTTATCATTGAAGACGATGTATCCTCTTTTTTGGTATAAGAAAACTTGTTCTGATAACCTAGAATCATGAGGCCCTCTAGGTGAATCCATTAAAAATTTGGAGTGTTAATGGATTCCAATATATAGAAGAATTTTGGAAATGTACTCAAAACCTATATACTTTTTACCTCCTAAAAATATAGATTCCTAAATACTTCATCCCAAGAGTGAATAATCCCATATATATTGGTCCTAGTATGCTAAGAGAGATACCTAGACCCATGTAGTGATCAATGTTCCACCTCTTTCGTAGTGATAGATCCGATTATTTGTTTCTGATCATGTTTCATATCTACTTTCATATAGTAATTGAAGAATAATACCATCTTATCCATACTAGTTTTCAATTGATCCCAACTAAAATTCCTGGTCATCATCATCATCATCATATAATAGTTTTGTTGAGTGACCATTAGTTTTTATCTGGTTTAGATAAGATTCCCCAGACCCAGTATCCAAAACTGGGCCATATTTCTACTCTAAAACCTTGAGTTCATCCCTTCATAAGAGATCATCCATTTCATCACTAAGAATGAAATGTTTTCTAAGATCATTATACACTATTGTGGTATCCTTGAAATTGAAAATGATACTTCCATCATATATTATATTGTGTGCCTATGAAGAACCTGGATTCCCATCCTGTCCACCAAAGATAGAGGGGAAGTCCTTTCCGGCATCAGGTGCATTCCCATTAGAGAAAGTATTCCCCTTACACTTTTAGGGAATATGGTATATATAGACACTCATAGAATTATTCATTCATTTATTGACACTATATTTCATAAAATTATACTTTTAGAATATAGAAAAGATCATTTCACCTACACTTTCCAATGACCCCATGTTCTTTCCTTGGTCCTACTTATCCTCATAAACATCTTCAATGGAACATGAAAATCTCTTACCAGGATAATTTGAATTCATTACACTAACAATGGTTTTTGTATCCTTAAAATTACAACTAGCATAACATTATTCAGGATTCATTATAGACGATACCTATCCATGATCCTTAAATCACTATACATATCCCTAAAAGGTTCAAACATTCATACAATGGATCCTTTACCATTGGGAGTAATAACTTCTTCATAGTTAGTGGTTTCTAGGCTATTGGATGAATTATATTTCTTCTGTAATGGGGGAATCATTATTTAGGTTTTATTTTTTTGACATAGTGGATTTAAAGAAAACATTTATTAGAGAATTCAATTTATAGAACTCAATTAAATGTATTTAATTTTTAAAATTAACTGAGAAAAAATTCCTTTGGTGGGTAGTATCAATGTGACCATCAATATATAATATATTTTTTAGAGTACGCAAATTTTCAATTACAATATATAATTAAACATGGTTATCACCGACCAACAAAATAAAATTTTAAATAAGGGAAGGGATACATTAAACTCCATTAGAGTTATATTATAGTGTCCATAAATAGACCTCTCAGACTATTTTTAAATCTTAATTGATATCACAACAACCATAGAGATATCCCAAAGTATTTTAGGATTCCATAGGAATCAAATTTATCCCTCAATCAAAATCTATGACCAAGTAATTAAGTTATTGACCATCATGATACTGAAGAAGGAGTCTTAATCATGGATCCTCAATGACTATTCATTAAGATAAATAAATCATAACCCCTAATCCATTGATTTAAGATCACTCTAAAGAAAACAATATGGAAAAATAATTTACAATGAGACGTTAACTACCATCCACTTCAACCACATATATGAAATAATTAGTTAAATAATCATTAAATTTTCATGGTTTATCCTTTTTGGAAGTGTAAATCTCAAAATAATTGATTGTTTTCATTAAGAATATTAATGTATAAGGATATTAAAATTCACCTCCACAATGTTATGAGAACCATTATTTGTCGTTTGATTAGTTGAAGTGGTGGAGCCTACCCTGCACTCCATGATATTTTATATCCTTGATAATTGACTTGAATATCCACTTTCCAATATTCATAGACAACATGATTTTTGAAAGACCCATCAATCAAAACTGCACCTATATCAATATCGAATGATTTTTCAAAATTATGAGCAAAAGAATCTTTTCCCAAATCCTTGATCAAAATATCAGCATTCATAATCTCTTTCGATACACCCAAAAATACGCTTCTTGGATTGAAGTTGAAATAAAGATCAAACACTATTCGGAGAACCCATTTATATTGATTGAAATAAATTTAACAATTAAATAAGAGCTATGTGACATTTATATTGTGGAAATAACAATGGATTTCATATGGTTCTTTTTTAGGAGGTGTTAGTTTTCCACTTTTTTTGTTGGTTGTTTCTGTGGAATATACTTTTGGTCACTATTTTTTCCTACATTATTTTTCATAAATAAATATTAGTACAGAGAATGCTCAGGTTCTAAAAATTCTTTGAAATAATTAAAAATATTATTAATTATTAATTATAAAATAGTAATAATCAATAATTAGAAATTTTTAATTTTTAGTAGTAATTAATAATTCATAATAAATTCTACAATTAATTATTAATCATTAATTATTTCTTGTTATTAATTATTAATTCTTAATAATTTTTATTTCATATTATTTATGATAAAATATTTTTAGTTAATTAAAATTAATAACAATTATTTTTGTAAATTTATATTCTGTTTTTATTAATTATTAGTAATTATTATTTTTATTTATGAATTAGAAATTATTGATAAATAATAATAATAATAATAATAATTTACTCTAGTTATAATTAATTATTTATAATTATAATAGTAATATTTTAAATGAATAATTTTATTATGAATTAATAATATTATTATTATTAGTCATTAATTATTATTTTTTATAATAATTAATTATTATATTAATTATATTATAACTTTCTTATTTATAATTTTATTAATTAATTTGTTTTTTATTTTTTTAGAAATATATTAAGGACACAGTTGATAGACAATATCAATTTTATTAAAAAAAATTAAAATACAAGAAGATAAGACTTGGTCAAACACAGAATAAAAAGCCCTTATCAAATAAATAAATGAAATTATGTCACAGGTTTCCCTATGGAGACATTGTTCTTAGGGCATCACTCTCATCCCATGGATAATGACCTCTCCTCTGCTTCAAGGGTTTCTTAAGATTCTCATGTTCACTATGTAATTATGAATAATTAGTTTCTTCCAGATTGGAACATATATTGAATTTTTTGGATATGTCCTAAATATCCATCTATAGGTTGTAATGATAGGTTCCTATAAAATTTTGAAATAAATCTATTTTAGGACTGTGAGGTAGTCAATATTTCCAAAAACATATTGTTCAATTTTGGAAAAAATGAACTCAACCTATGAATTAAACTAATCAAGGATATCCTCCCATTTATTATATGTATCTTTTCAAAATTGTGGACCTCCTGAGGAATTTTTTACATTGGAGTTTCATACCCCTACGTACTCACATTTCATGGTTGTGGCATTTCTAAATAGATCATAAACATATTTTATGAGATATGATATATTATGAAGGATAAGACTACCTTCAATTTAGAATTCCATTGACCTTTATCCCATATAGAGGAATGTTTGTTAGAGGCTCCACATGAAGAAAAGCTTCAATATGAACCCATTCTTTACTCGTAGTCGTAGGAGTAACTAGGCCCTAAGGTTCTTGATTCTAGTCAACAACATGAGAATGTTGTTTAGAAGGCACGTGGGTTCATAACTAGTTCTATTTTTATTTATATGTTTTTATTTATGTATTATTATTGATATTAATTTATTATTATTCTTTTAATGGAAAAGTGAAACTGAATCCCAAATGGAAAATCCATAATGGATGTTTTGTTCCCCCTCCCCTATAAAATGATTTCTGAAATTACGCTATATATTATAATTACTTAAATGATGATATTTATGAAAAAAAAATATTTTATATAATATAGATAATTTTTATTATACATATATAAAAATAAATTATAAATTTTATAATTGAATTTAAATTTAGAAAAACAAAATTTAAATCCTAGTTTATTATTTCATTATATACCTAAATATAACTATAATTAATTAAAATTATTTTTTAATTCATGGAGATCATCAAATGAGTTCTCGCTCATTTTAATAAAGTACAGATATAATTCGATCACATTTTCTCTATTTTGACTATGTACCATCTGTTTTGAACATACATTTCAATTTAAAATGGAAATGCACACATTTAGTTATATAAGTCACACCATGTTTTTGATGGAAATATGGCTAATACCTATACATCGAAAATCATTTTCCTTAATTATCCAAAAATATTAAGACAATATGTGTGAATTTACCCTGTTTTGAAAATAGGATGCATGTTTTGAAAAAAAAATTACCATTATAAATGAAAACAAACACATTTATTCTTACCAACCACATTGTATTCTTGATTTACCTTTCGTTAATTTCTAACTATAAATAATGAATCATTTATTTTTCTAATAATGTATAATTTTAATCTGCACACACATTCTCAAATTTGAGTATGTTATGCATAGTTTGAATTAATATATAAATTTTAAATGAAAACGCCAACTCCGAGTCATACCAAATACAATTTTGTTATATTACTGTGTGGTTAATTCCAATACATCAAAAAGGAATCATGAATCATTTTCCTAATTTTTTTATAAAATTAGAGTTAATTCCCTCTCTTTTGAAAATATGACAAGAATTATCATCTATAATGTTTTTACACTGAGGGAAATTCCTAGCCCAAACTATTTTTTACAATCAAGAAGGTAATGCGAAGAAATGTATAAAATTTCCTTAAAAATTGTAGACTAAAATATATACAATTTACTGTTATTTGACCAAATGAACTATAATATTAAATTCAATAACATATCATTCTATCATAAAAAAATGTTGTCCTAACATTCTATTAGTAAAATATCTTGAAATAAAAGGATTATTCATTATATAACTACTAAACATAAACATATCAAATAGATTAGAAAAAGATCTATGTAAATAACTTTTAACAGTAACTCATTACATCATTTTTTCTGAATCATCATCAAGAATTTGTTTTTTTCCATGGTTTTTTTTCTTATGAATAGAAATAAAGACTACTATATAGAGTTAAAAATAATTATTGAAGGCTAAAATCATTTACCCCTAAACACCCCACATAATTTCAATGATTCACTTATCCTTTAGATTTTTGGTTTAATATATATATAATTGATTTTATCATCACTAATAGACATTGAACTCTGTATGGACGACTATTCTGCTCTTCAAAGGCACAAAATGATTGGATAAAATTTAGTAGTAAATATATTCATCATGGTAAATATGAAAATTAAATCAAAATGTATTAGATATAAATAATAATTAAATTAAATAAATTAGATGTAGATTAAATGATAATAATATTAAATAAATAATAAGTATATATACCAACTCTTCATGATCACCTCGAGATAAAAAATAACAAACATAATGGGAAATCATCTCTTTGTGATGATTAAAAACATTAAGAAACCATATAATATGTCCCCACAATTGCAAAAAAATTTGTTTCCCCCGTTTAATACATGTACAATTAATACTACTGGTAGTATTAAAAGAATAAAAATAAACATATAATTAATAGATAATTTAAAAAAAATTCTAATTACCTTCAAAAATTATTCTTCAAGGATTCTTTTTTATAGAATAATATAATATTCATAAATTTTGAATTTTTATAACTATAATCATTATCATTAATTTATTTCTATTGCTGTATATAGATTTTGTAAAAGAAGTAATCATTTTGGATATTTTTTTTCAGTGAAATATTATAATGTACACCCTCATAGTTTTAGATTTGAAGTAATTCATGGGATCCTTATTCACTATTTCCGCCCCCATACCAATATTTTGATGATAAATAATCAACTTCTTTTCAAAAATAAAATAAAATTAAAAATGGAATAAAATATATAATTTTAAATTTGAATATGAAATGTTTACAATAGTGTATTAGAAATTTCATAATTACATTATATGCATTATATTTGGTGGAAATCTATTATTTTGATACTATGAATAAATATTTTGAGTATATTAATTGAATTCATTGAAAATCTAGTGCATGCTAAAAAATAAAAAGGATTTAAAAATGAAAAAAATGATAATTTATTTTTTATGATTAGATTATGAAGTTTTACCCATATTTGTAGGTATTAATAAAGATCTATTATTTTTATTTTTTCAAATTTTGTGGCTACTTGAACAGATTTTTCTTCCATTATAACTACTCTCATTGAATATTTTCTGTACACGTTATATAAAGACTAATGTGTCCAATTTATTTCAATTTTTTTCATTAACATAGTACTAATATTTAATCCTATAGATTTTATGAATATTTTTTTACTAAAATTAACATAAAAGATAAATTTTTTTATAAATATATTATGAAAATATACCACATTCATGAATTCAATATTGATTCTCCAAGTCATTCATGCATTAAAATTTCAATTACACTCTCATGAAATAACATGTAACAAACTAACCCAAGTAAACTAGGCAAGCCACCCAAGATGGCCTGTCACATGGTGAGGAATGAAAAAAGGGAAAATAATAAAATAAGAATTATTCTTATATCATCCAAATTAACATATATAACTACAGTACAATGTGGAAGAAAAATATATACATATTGATCTATAAAAACAAAACATAATTGGATATACCAGAATAATATGTATCAATCAGGAAAAACAAATATTTATGTAACCAACCATCTCCTCCACACCATCTCAAACCAAGGGCTATGTCAACAAGAGAATAATTCATTCTACAAGATGTCATTACCTTTATTTGGATCTAATAATCTACATATAAAACCAACCAATGAAAAAAATAAATTGGGATGTGATTACAAAGCCTATTAGTATTCTACCAAATAGTTTATAAATGTTCCAATATAAATATTCAATAGTTCTATCTTTTAAAATAAAAACGATCTATAAAGGAATTTCATAAATCCAAAACCTTTTTCAAATCACATTCCTTTGTATTTTTATAAAACCCTTTCATATTCATAATATATGAAATATGACATGTATAAGTGATTAAACCATAATTCATATATGTACCCATAATGTAATCAAGTAAACATGCATCCCTGACGCAATCCATCATGTGAAACCATCTGTACAATCTCATGTGAAGACAAGTGATAAACCACACAATATAAAAACAATCACGTGACAAATAAACATAAATTAAAGAGCACTCTATATTGGTCCCTAAACAATGGGAATACATACTAGAGAAAAAATAGCATTCCAAAGGCCTAATTTGGTACCAACCAATATCTATTCCTGAAATAGTCCATCAATAAAACAATCCAAACCATAATGGTTCTACACTAACAAAGCTCACTAATTTCCCATTATCAATGCACCCGAGGTTACTAATTATTCATGTTTTCCAAAACCATTTAAAAATTAATGATCTGGATTTATAAAATTTTTTCATGGAAAATAAAATATAATGTAGTGTATAAAAACCCATTTTCAATCACAAACCACCAGTCAAGAATTTAATCAAATAGTTGGTTGAAAAGATATATTCTAAAAGAAAAAACCATTTAAAAAATGAACCCTTCCAAAAAATACCTTTAAACCATAAATCAATTATATTAAATGAATACACCAATATAGAATTACAAGAATGATAATCTATTCATATAATTAACCCATTTCATAGGAACACCTACCTCAAAAACTTATCCTGTACAAGCCACTCTTGAAAACAATGACTGAGGAAGGATATATATGGTCTTCCCGATGTTAAATCCATAAGAAAAATGTTAAAAAATCTATCAAACCCATTATATCCAATATGAAGAGACCATTTGGATTTCCCAAGAAAATATTATAAGAGATCTAACAAGGATATACAAAGAAGTTGATAAACTAGATAACTAATGCAATATACGTCAAAAATATCTATCAAGAATGGAGGAGTTGCTCCATTAATACAAGGTGAATGACCTAATACGTACTATATATGGATAATGATGATCAAAAATGATATTAGGTAACTATTAGGATTTATAAAACTAAGGGAATGTGGTAATATCCCATTTTTTAAAAATTCAGAGGATGGTTGAATAATTTCATAGAGGAGGTCACACTGTTAAACAAAATGTGCAACTCAACTGTGTGCCCCTAAAAACTATTCTATGTGGGGGAATGGTTTGGACATACTATTAGCTTCACCAAGTACCAACCATGAAAATACATGTATCCAAAGTGTGTATGATTTTCACTAAGGGATACATGGTTTGGAGAAACCATTATCAAACCATCTGACACCCATAGAAGACAACCAGACAACCAACACAATTCGATGACATATCATATGATTTGACTAATCATTATAAAACCATGAAGAAATCCAATGGAACCTCATAGAGTCATACCACATTATTACCACATAGTTTAACCAACTTTTCTAATTAACATCATTCCTTTCAAATTTTCTCCACGAACACCTGTTTTCATCCATTGGTCCCCCCGAGTCACCTAGTACCTCAAAATGAAAATATCGAGGATCAAATAAGACATACTCATGACTCTAGGGGTGTGAAAATTCTGCCAGAAATAAGTTACTTATGTCCCCAAAAAATCATCATGATCCAGGACCAATAATGGGAGAAGGCTACTTCTGCCTCATTAATGATTCACACTCCCACATCTCAGGTCTACACATTATGCACTTCCATATAACCCAGACCAAGGGAAACATTTTACCATGTAGTAATATGTCTCGAATATCCATAATCTATAATTGTAACTCAACCATGGTGTTGTCAGGATAAAGACAAACATCCTCCCATCCAATCGCATAAGAAGGATCTGGGTGACACCTCCTCATCATGGAAACATATTATAGGCCATCGAAAAATGTCAAATGAGATTGTATATTCATCATATATCCCAACTTTTGAAGTCATTCCATGATTTCAAAGTGACAAAAAACCTCAATTCTAACATACCATACTTACCCAATTGATGATGTCTTGTGTGAGGTAAAACTCTGAGAAAAAACCGATAACCAACCTCAATATCTAAAGACCAACGATGATAGTCCGTATAAGAAGTCTAATGACTTGATCCTGTGACAATGATCTTCTTGATCAACTATACCTTTTACATTCTCTATTGAATGAGATTCATCCCAAAAAAGTATCTCTCTACCAAATATTCCCATCATAAGGGATATCTACATGGATTCCCATACAATTATTCAAATGGAGCCATCACTGTCGATTCCAAATAACTATTATTATAGGAAACATATACCAGATGGAAATTATTTTCCCAAGATCCCCAAAAGTAATGAATGAAATCTTGAATCGTATTCCAAAGAAACTGTATAACACTCTTGGTATGTCTATCCGTCTATGGGTGATATTCCTTGATAAATATAAACTATGAAACCATTTCCTATTACAATATATTCTAGAAACATGATGGGGACCTCTAGTACCTATAAAAAACAATATCATATAGAACCCCTTGAGTTTTAATTATATCTGAGACATACTAGTTCCCAAGATATTCCACCTTCCTCATATCATTAATATGTATGTTATGGGAATATTTCACAACTCAATCCATTACTACCCACATCGCATAATTCTCCATAAAAGTATATAGAAAAAACAATTAAGTCTATAGAAGTCCTATCCAACTTCTATTGTGGAATGGGAAAAAGTTTCAAAAAACATAAATTTATCTGGGGTTCCACCTTAATTTAATCGTATGGGAGACACCATGAAACAACATGTGTAATCGTCTACCTCACCCCTAGACACCAATACATACATCTCATGTCATGAAACATCTTGATAGACCTAGGGTGTATGGACCAACGTGACCATTGCCCTATTTTTGTATACTCCCACCATATATAAAATTGAGATACCAACCTATTATGGACTCACAAAGCTCCACTGAGTAAAAGAGGCCACTAACCTAAGGCCTACCTAATATAACATTTTTCCCAAGAATTTTAACTCAATGTCTATCAAATAGTCAAGATGAAATCAGTCATAAAAAGTTTATGACGATTTCATCGAATACAAGAACACCTATCCACCAACCACTCCTAGTCCCAAGATCATCTGACCAAAAAAATCATCAGAGACCATTCCTTAGAAGATTCCCTCACAGTTTGTGTCATTAATTTTTTCTCAATGCATAAGCAAAAAGATTCCCATATATAAGTGTGTATTAAATATAAATATTGAAGGTATAAATACACCATGCCTAGTGTATATGTCTAAATATCATATCCCTATGAGTAAAAAATGTATTTTAGGCTCTTATGATATGAATATACTATATACCACTCCCCAAAGATACATTGACTCCATGGATTTAGTGCATGCATCACTGATTACAACTCAATATCATGCCTAGGGTAGTTTTTCTCATGATGGAATAACTTGGGGAATCTTCCACTACCTGTTCCCCCAACATCATGACACCTCCCAAACCCATACTAGAAGTATCAACTAAAACATCATAACCTAATCCTGGTTATTGAATAATCAAAACAGGTGATATATTCAACCTCACATTCATATCCTCAAAATATCTAGGACATTTTTTATTCCATTAAAGCAAGACAGCCTTATGAGTTAATGTTTTCATCAATGCTGTGACCATGGAGAAATCTAGAGAAAACCCGTCTATGTTAACAATCCAAAACCAAGAATATCTATATCTCAAACCATTTCTAGTATGCACCCCTGAAATAATTACTTGTATATTTTATGGAACCATTGAGAATACCCTCTACAATCTACCTAGGGAATTTCACTACCTTTATAAAAAAAAATAATTTTTTAATCATATAATATATACTATGTTCCTTCATGTTTCAATGAATGATATCCAAATGGACCATATGCTCCCACTTTGTCTGATAGTACAACAAATAAGCAACCATGAACACAACAAAAAAAGAGTATGACAACCAATAAATGGTTTAGTCTATAAAATTCATATATACAATAGTTAAATTAGTGAGACCAAATCGAATAACCATAGAATAAAAATTACCATACTATCATGTAAAAGTTGTATTATGTAGATCATCATCAGGTGCTCTCAAATGGTGGAACCCAGACCAAAGTTATTTCTTTGAAAACTAACATTCCCTTCTAAGATATTCAAATTGACCTTTAATACTAGGAAGTACATGTTTTTTCTTAATGGTCACCCAATTCAAATTTCTATAATCAATATGAATTATGAAACTCCCACATGCCTTCTTATAAAATAGGATAGTTGAAGCCCATGAAGACAAACTTTTTTTAATAAATCCATTTTACTCTATTTTATAATGATGGAATTCATTTTCAATATACTCTAATTATTATACTAAAAAAGATTGAATATAAATGGAAATCATACTAGAGAACAGTTCAATGAATAAGTCAGCGTCTATCTATCGTGGTAAACTAGAAAATTCATTCAGATAGGGCACACTCACAACACCACTGTAAGAATACTACACAAACAAGAGTTAATTATAGTTATCTAGAATTAGAATACATGGATATTACATAATTTTAGGTAAATATTATGTAAATTACTAAAATACATTCTTGAAGACCATAATAGTTTAGTATCATTGCAAACATGGATAAAATATTCTATCCTACTTAAATATATTCAACATCTCTCATAAAGAACACAACATTTTGAAATTACAAGTAAAACATTTATTCATAACCTAGGGAAATGAAACATCACAAATGTGTGAGCTCAGATGCTTAGTGAGGGTAAATAAAGGAGATGCATAAGAGTAACATGAACAAAAGGGAATAGAATATGAGCTTAACATTTTAAGAACATACACTCAACATTTGAGATCATAATAAATATTTGTCGTTCATAGGACATGAATCATAACGAAAAAGGACATAATCCACGAAATAATAACATAAGAATAAAACATTGAATTTTAGAAAATACTTATGAATATAATAACCACTTGTTAATATGGAATACCAAGATCTTTGAAACAGGTTAGGCTTGGGTTAATCACTAGTGTAACTGCTTCAGGAATGGGATTTCCACATGTGTACCCTCTTGTTTCATGCTTGGGATTTCACCATGTGCACCCTCTTGTATCGGGCATTTGTTTCCTCCTGTTTACCCTCCTGTTTCTATTTTTGGAAGTCCTCCTACTTACCCTCATGTTTTATGCTTGGCATTTCCTTTCATATACCATTTTGTTTTATTCCTACGATGTTGTCCTAAATACCATCTAATTTTATACTTGGGATTACCTCTTTTGTACCCATTTATAATCATAAAATATTTATCATTACCCATTGCATTAGAGGGAGATATAGGACACACCTATCACATAATGGAATCATATATGTTTTTGATAAATAACATTCATCATACCCCGACTAAAAGAAATATATTGGTTTTGTAAACCTCAAGTTATTACCCATGAAATGAAATGTGTATCATTAACATTTTATCACTTAATATCCTATGGAAAAGAGATATGTTTTGTAAACATTTAATCAAATTAATAGAAGAATTTTTTAGAAGCATATAATCTATGGATGTGAAATGGTTTTCTTATGAATAATTCCAATCATAAGACAAACCATTCAATAATAAATATGAATAGAACCATTGGATCATTTCTTGGAAGGTATTGATTAACATTAATGGATGAAATGATAGATGGAAATGAGTCCTATAGATATTTTGGAAACATTTCATAAGGAAAATATCATTTCTTCTTCGAAAAAAATCTTCTTAAAGTAGAATAACCATTTTATAATATATTTTCATTCAAAAAAAATTCCAAATTTATAAATATTTCTTGAAATAATATTGGGAACCTTTTTCCTTGAAAACATATAAAATATTAATGAAAACATATAGAAATAAATTTTCGTTGATGAATTTTATAATAATAATAAAAACAATTTAATGTTATTTTTTCATTGAAGATACTTCTAAAACATATAATGAAATATTGGAATTTTTTTGAAAAATATTTAATTGAAGATACTTTGAATACATATAAAGAAATCATGAAAAATTTTTGAAACCCATTTCTTTCAATATAACATTTAAAATTTATAGAGAAATAATTTAAAACCATAAAACATTTTTAAAATCCATTTCCATTGAAAATTTTCTTCAATTATAAATTGAAAATATTTTTTAAAACATGGTTTTTAAATAAAATAGTTTTTCAACCGAAGAGAGAGATACATTTGAACATTTCATAAAAAACATTTTCTTAATTAAAAAAAGTATAAAATAGTTTTAAAATGATTCTAATAAATGGATATATCTTGAATAAACATTGTATAATTAATCTCATGAATTTTCTTGAGATATTTATCATAATATTTAATCAAAATGTCCATAATCATTAACAATCATGAAAGGCTATGTGATTGTTTCAATAAACTATCACCACTTGGTTACTTGGTATCATTCTCTACATGTAAGATAAATAAATTACATGAAGTAGAAAATATAATATAATTAAGAATATTATTTATATTACATTTCAATTAGAAGCATATATGACATGTTAAAGAACATAGGTTCATAACAAAACTTGTGTCTCAAAGAAGGAAATTTGAGACCAAACTATTGTATGGATTTGGTAATTTTTGTATCATTAACCTCGTGAAATAATATTCAAATAATAGATATTTAAATACACAAAAATTAAAGTTATAGAGACATATAATACATTAATGGGAAGTGAAAACACCACATAAAATAAACAAATCATGTATCTAAAAGAAATAAAATGTGAGATGAAATCCCACACATTATGTATTTACTCTCTTTATACTCATTCAAACATCCTATATGAAAAATATAAATAAATTATTAATATATAAAAGATCCATATTATTACTTATAATATGATATACTATTTTATTATTCCTTTATATTATACACTTGTTAACAATTCTATGTTATGTATTCAATTCGGATAATATCTGCATTGTTTTTCGCATGTGTCTGAATTTGTTATATCTTTGGAATTTATAATTATATCATGATTTGTAGAATGTAAAACATGAATTTAATATAATTTATATTTATAATATTTATATTATAATAATCTTTAGAATATATATTTATGAAATAGAATACACCATTCATGTCAAAGATATGTCATACATACGTATGAATGTTATTTCTATTTAATTGTCCCGCTGAAAAAAATAATGTAAAATAATTATATGTATATATATATAATCATAAATATATATTTATTATAACATATATATCATATATATTCACTAAATTCACTATTCATTCATTCTATGTAGTTTATGAATGAATCTCTTCGCTTGGGGGGGTATTAGTCCACACTTCCTCAAATAAAATTAACACATTCACACCGAATAGAAAGAATAAACATATGGACTTTAAAAATAATAAATAAGGATAAAAAAATAAATATAAAACACATGAGATATATAAACATATTTTCTAGCATAATTTTCAATGATTGGATGTAAAGGAGAAATAGAAAATCATCATTTAGTGAGCTTGTAGTTCCTTGTACACATAAACAATATGTTTGTTACTCATGATATGTGTGTGTGTGTTTAAGAGTAGGTAGAAACCTTATCATAACAACATACTATTATATTGAAGATACTGGGATTTTTATAAAATCAGAAATAAATAGAGGGGAGGGTGGATATGAAAATAAATCAAATGAGAATGAGAGAATAAGTTACCTCTTAATCGGGTTACTCTTTCTACTATTTTCAAAAAGAAATACTTGGGTTGAATTTTTCCCAAGGAGAATATTCAATCAGGATTGGAGGGATTTTTAGAATTGGTTCTTTTTATTATGGCTGAACCTAAGATTTATAATATGTGTGAAGAAAATGGAGAGGTTGTGGCCATTTGTTGGGAAAGAAAATGACTCAGTTTTTTTAAAAAAAGATAGGTGTACACTTGATCGTACCTAAAAAAAGTCATACCAAACTAACAAAAATGAATAATGGGAGGTGTACGGAAGAATTATGTCCATGAAATTGGTTTTTACAAGTGGATATGTTATTTTGGCCCCTATGATTATGGTTTAGTCCCTAAATAATATTAATATGACATTAATCGTGGTGAATAATTTTAATCACATTTAGTAATATTTTTTATGATAAATTAACATAATATAATTAGAATATAAATATTAATCTAATTAAAATGATGTATGTACTTTTTTTGAAATTAAATTCTCAAAAGTAGAAAATTGAGCTCAAATCTACACCCAGATATGGGACAAAATGAAAGGTTTTTAAATTAAATAAATGTTCAAACATTTGTTATGTTTTTATATTTAGTCCCAAAGTGAAATTGATTATAATGGACTAACATTTTTAATAGTTGAATAATTGATATATTTTGATGATAAAAAATTTAATATATTATTTATCAATAATAATTATTTAAATGAAAATGTTGTTATTTACTAAAATGCAGTATTTTTCACAATTCAATAAAAAGGATGTTTCATATAAAAATCCAAAAAAAATCCGTAAGATAATTTCATATTTATAAATTAAAAAATTAATATTAAATTATCAAAATAAATTTATATATTTTTGTAAAATTTATTTTTTTCTTCACAAAAGGACTTCAAAATCTGTTCATTATATAAAAATATTATTTTAAAACATATAATGACATTACAAAAAATTATATTTTTCATTATCAATATGTTTTATTTATATAAAACTATTATAATAATATTTTATAAGTATTTATTACAATTCAAATTATTATTTTTTAATGTCAAAGATATATGTAAATATTTTAAATAAAAAAAAAAATAAAATGAAGTTTCATAAAACGTTGTATTGGGTGCAACATACGCCATGTTTTTGTTGTATCTAGCACAACCTAAGCAAGTGTTCCATGTAACACAACCCATATTGGCCTCATGTGAAATTAATGTTAGAATTATGGTTTTAATATATATATATATATATATTACTATTTCTAGGGTCATGTGAAATGAAAAATATCAAAAAGGTAAGTTAATTAAAAAATTATTTTCCCAAAATCATGTGGCGTTACATCAATAGAATCAAGAAATATATCTAAAATAAAACTTGATATTACTCCGACATAACGAACAAATATCCCCACCCATAATGATCTATATTTCCACTTACCCTATAAAATACGAGTTACCCCATCAGAAGATAATAACTTAACCCAATGATGATAAAAATATATATGGGCCTTAATATAGATCATCCAATCCATTTCATGTATCAGTTAAAAAATGTACATATCAGTAACTAAAATGTCCCATATCACCTTATAGTCGGCTATCATCACCGGACAATGAACAGTAACGCATTATATGAAAACGCCTTACACCCTAATTCTAGGAAAGATAATTTTTTCTTATGGATCACCTAAAACAAGTCTTAATGAAAATTGATTACCCCCGAAGATTATTTTTTGGTCAAAATAAACACCCTCTATTAGAACTACATCGACTATGGCTCCACCAAAAACTACCATTCTATCTATATATCCATCATCAATATATTATTTTTTGAATACCTCCACAATTGTCTGAAGCCACATGATAATCAACATCGACCAAATATTGGTACTCATTCCCATCACAAACATCTGATCCTATGGCACTCATAAGAAACTAGATGTAGTTCAGGATACCATCTCTGTAAAACAAGTTGAATAATCCATAATGGTATGATACCCTACATATAAGTATATAAACTCTTGGGTATTTTAAATACGTATCTTCATAGCATAAATATTACTTATAATTATTTTATTAAAAAATTTCTATGTAATTTCATCATACAACACAGATTTCATGATGGAGTCCCACAATCCCCTTCTCAGTTCCTTGAGCTTGCATGGGAAAAAACCACTATAGAGTATTTATGAATCTTAAATAAGTTAAATATCCTCTCAAAATTATCCAATCAATCCATAGAATATGAGGTTCCCTTCTCATCATAGAATATGGGAGGATGATTCTTAATGGCGTAGATCCATGATCCACCACACATACCATGATCCCGAGACCCACTTGACCCAGAGTCTATATTGTATAGATAACATCTTAACTAAAAGAAGTGTCTACTTGAGGATTTACATTAGAATCATATCATGTATCTTGATCTCTCGGTTTATGAAGATCTCTTATCAGAGACATTGTTTGTTAAGCACAAGACAATGGCCAATAATCTTTTGATCATATTCCAAAATACTACGGCCAAGTTTAAAAATTCACATTTATACATCAAAAAAATAAAACATTTAAGTAAATTATTAATTATATATACTAAAAATAACTCTTTAAGAAGTGAAATGTAAATTTAACTATACTCCCCATCCATTTTATTTATATGAGGCCAAACTCTTTGTCTCACAATTGGTAAAACATTTCTCACGGCCCATGGTAAGTCGAGTTCAAACACATATGTGCGCTGGACAGATGCCCTCTGTCCATAGCTACCTGAATTGTGATAGTTCTAAATCATAACCTTCTAATATGAAGAATCAAAGTCCTGTAGTTTAAAAAAACCTCAATCTATACGTACCACTCATAGAAAATTGAAATAAACCTACCCGAGTGAACTTGATAAGCCACCTAAGTTTTCTCATAACATGGTGAGGTATAACAAAAGGGGAAACAAAAAAATAGAAATTGGTCTCATATAAACTAAAATGATTCCAAAAACCAAATAAAAAATTTGAAAAATCATAGATACATCTAAATTCATATAAACCAAGCCAAACACACTTGACAAATTTTTTGAATCAAATAAGAACAATAATTCTCAATATGACAATCCAACACCTCTAAACCATCCCAAACCAAAGGATATGATAATAATATAACCATGAATTCCTCAATATTACTTTTCTATTACATTTGTCCTATAATAAAACATCTACAACCTCCCAAATTAATAAAATATGGGTTGGGAAAAAATCCTAGTATGATACCAACAAAGATTCCATAAAATTTTCAATATCATAAACAAAATAGTTCAACCTGTGTTCCACCTCTGAGGAGCCGTGTTTATGGGCAGATGCAAATATGGAATGATGAGGATCATCACCCGTACCATTTTTCGCAATGATGTACTCTCATCGAATTTACCATTGCTTTGTTCCAACCCATTCAATGACAGTATCCTTTAAAGAATATTCAATTAACCATGTGGGGAACTATTTGTCCTAGTAGGTGATTGTGTGCGGGTCGAGCACTCATTCAATCAGTCCCCCTCAGATATATCATCCTCGGATAGTCTCTAATAGGTTTATTCATGGAGTCAATAATTCCCAATGGCCATGGTATCCATGATTCATGGACCTTCTATCCAAAGGCTGGTGCTCATCAACTGACGATTTGGCCAACGACAGTTGAGGACTCCATTGGTCAAGAGGATGGGAGGTCACGCTCACCACAACCATTTGAGGGAGGATTGTTGCCTGTTCTATGACATTCATTTTGATTTAAGTCATGTACATGTGTTTGTTTTTTAATCCTTAGTTCATTCCCGACGAGTGTATCCATGGGATACCCTTGGTTTGCAAGATCATCGTGAGAAAGCATATGTTTGATGTCGTGGAGGTGATTATGAGTTAGCAAATATTTTAAGGATCTCTGGAGTTTATCGTCTTCGAGGGGTGGAAGGTGACTTGATGTGGGGATATGGACCATAAGGAGGGCTTCCTACATATCATCGGGAGAGAAATCGGAACCAATGTAGTTCAAGATATCTGGGGATTAAACAAGGAGGATTCACATTTGATGGGATATGATTTGGTGGACCCTTCATGGTAGGGAACCCTTTGGAGCTTGGGACTTCTGGAAGGTATCCTATGTATCCATGTTTAATCTAGAATCAGAGTTATCGTAGATCAGAATGTGTGGGGATTACACATTGAAGCTTCCCATTTATGGAGGCATGGTTTGGTGGACCTTTTATGTAATGGGAACCCTTTTTGAGCTCGGGCCTTCTAGCAAGCATCCTATGTAACATGTTTTGATTAGGAATCAGATTTCTCATAGTTTCAATATTTTTGCATGTTGTAATATTCATAAACCTCTAAGATAACATTAGTCATGCTTAGTGCGAGAATCAAGAGGATTTAAATGATTCAACAATGCACATGCCTCCTCCCCAATTGGTTGGGAAGGGAGATGCCATGGTAGAAGAGGACATGGCAACCAATTTTGAGGGTGGAGACCAATGAAGATTTCCATTTTAAGTGGCATTAAGGGTCACGTGGCCCTGAATATGACGATTTGGGACTTACCTCAGTGGGAGGGCCCTTGAATACATCATATGGTGTATACTATAGTTTAAATTCATGTATATAGGGCAATGAAATCATAGTTTAACATCATATGGATTAGACTATATGAGGTATTGCATTTTTGGGTCATGTGATGAGGTCCAATTAGTCTAGAAACCTTGATTATCTAGGGAAAATCGTGTTTGGATATTTTGATGTGCTTCAAACATGAGAGGGACTAAATTTTTAAACTATAATTATAGATGATATAGGATCAGGATATATGATATGAGGAATTGAATCCATTGTGGCCTATAGAGGTAGTAAAGGGCCCTATTGAGGAGGAATTTTCCTTTGTTTGATGGCCATTTTTGTAGGCTTCATATGCAGAGCCACTGGGACATGATGTCCGTAGTCAAAGAAAGGCGTCTACAAGACACTAGACTTTCATTTCTGATGGCTATGGTGGTTTATGAGGATCTGATATGAATTTTATACTATAGTGTAATGTCATATAGAAAGGACCAATACCTTATAGTTTCATGTCTTGTGGTTAGGATGATAACTCATAGTTTAAGGTCATAGAGTTTGTACCATGGAGGGAAAGAGCCATTATTAACTGAAGCATAATCAGGATTGGATGTTCTGAAATTCCTCGAACATGAGAGGGAAGGAATGTGTAAACATTGAATTTAGGGACTGTTATATTTGAATAAATCATATGGGGAATAAAATAAATTAAGGTTTAAATATGTAGGAAAGGACTCTCCTGAGATAGAATTTGCCTTTGATTTACTATCATCTTGTAGGCTTCATATGTAGATCCACCCAGGAATGATGTGTACCATCAAACAAAGGTGTCATCAAGACACTGTCCTTATACTTCTAATGTCCATGGAGGATTATGAGGATCCAGAATCACCAGATACACGTAGTTTCATGGATGAAAATGATGTGTTCGAGCATTTAAGAAACACTCGGGCTGTGATTTTCCATGGAGTTCTGGGCGAACCTGGCATAACATCCAAGTGATAGGAATTTTCAATAGGTGCATGAAGAATGTCACTTCTCATTGTATTCCAAGGGACGTATTTTAGGGTTCCAAAATGATGGAATGTGAATTGTCATTGACCCATCCAAAAAAGTTCACAGTGAAACTCTCCGTTTTGCATGGGGGTCAGTGACAGAAGCAAAGGGACTGACTCGGAGGGGTGTGATTGAATCACAGTACTGATCCCAAGTAGGGGTGTGATAGAATAGCCCCCATTGTACAGACAGGAGGGAATGAACTATTTTTCACATAGACCTGGCCATGTAGGAGTTGACCGCTTATCATAGTAAGCGAAGGATTTGGTTGCGTACTATGGTATGATGGGGAGTTGGCCATGTATAACGGTAGGGTGAGGATTTATCCACTTATAATTGTACAAAGAAGAGTTGGCTACCAAGGACCATATATGTACTGGCTTTTATATATGGACGTCCACAAACTGTTTTCTGTATATGGGAATCCGTGAACTGTCTTCTACATATTGGCATCCGTGAACGTTTTTCCACATATGGGAATCCGCAAACCGTTTTTATTATATTTTATTATTGGTTCTCCTATTGGATTTGTATGGTCTTCCAAATATGGTTCACAGAAAGTACTTACGTAAATTTCATCTGATGCGGGATGGAGCCTCACAAATAGCTTTGGGTGCGAGATGGAGTCCCGCGAACTGCATTGGGTGCGGGATAAATTTCTCTCTCACCATCTATGTTTTTCATACCCTTTTCACCTGTCCTAGATATCTCTCCCCTTCTTCCTTTACAATTTTCCTTTTATTACCATGGTGGTAGTTTTATAGTGTTCCGAGAAACCAGTATGTACGGTACATGTAACACCTTCTCTGGAAACCTATGGATGAAATATGACCAGAAAAACTTAGTCAATCTAATTTTTAAAATGTGTGAGATGCTGAAAAATAATTCACATCCATGAACCACATCATTCGTGGGTATGGTAAGCAAGGCATAATTTTGATGGATTTTCTTCAATGAAAATGGTTTACAATGGCATCAGTTCGCGGGTGGAAATTCACCTCAAAATATTTCATTTACTGTCCATTGCCTCACGAGCCAACACGTCAATGGCCTTTCGCGTACTGAATGGTTTGCTGTTTATTTCTTCTACTAACCATTCTCGGTATTGGGTATGCAATCAAGCCATATTCCTTTGAAAAATTTGATTTACTTATATTTCTTCTCAAATTTTCATTCCAATTTTCCTTGTGTGACTGTGGGAGTATTTTCATTCCCTTTGCTGAATTTTCGGGACCCTACAAATTCCCCCAAATCAGAATGGTCTCCGATTAGGATAAAAAGGAGGCTATTCCGATGTAGAAGAATTCCCAATGTGAATGGTCAAATAGTTCTCTAATTTATTTCTGAGCCAATTGACTCAGAGAGCGTAGTTTGATTATTTCTGAGGTTTAATAGAGTACCTCATGAAATTTTATTTCTTTTACATTATTACACTAATTTCTTCCTAAGCCTTCTCGACATAAGATTAATAGTCATAACACAGTTTTTTCATAGGCCTCCCTTTGTGGGTTCCGACCTAACATTCATTGTGCCTTTTCTGATGGATCAATGCATTTTTTTAGAAAACTGATACTCTACTTTTATCTAGAGGTTCCTTTGGAGGATTTTCCATCTAAAGAGTATAGCGTATTTTTTGCTATAAATTCATATTCCTACAAATTAAACATAATACTAACGATTTAGGACAAACATCATTGACCAAATTTAATGGGGTAAGGCCCCGACTCAGGACCGTTAGTCGGGAATGTTCTAGTATCCTTTAGACACATGTTTGGGAATTTTCATAACCCTTGAATTGTGGATTCTAGGCATGCAAGTGACTCAGGAGCCTTTTTTGGCATACAATTCTAGGAAAGGACTCTCTAAGGGTTGAATTTTCTTTTTATTGATGGAGATTTTTGTGGACAATGTATGCAGAGCCACTGTGGCAAGAAACATATAGTCAAGAAAAGGTTTCCATATGACACAGGTCTTCTATACCCAATGGCATAGTGGGATTTTACACATTTTGGATTTATCATGGTGTTAGGAGAAATAATAGGTGGCTGGCTTGGTTAGTGTTGTCTGAGAAAATTAGGAACATTAACATCTTCCTTGAGTGTACAATTATTTCGTCAAATTTCTTATATGTGTGTGGGAGAGTTGTCCAGTAGCCCGTTCTGTTAAAATTATTTTCTATGTTAGGGTCACCTAGGAAGAATGAGGTACAATTCGTCATCCATGAGTTTTCTGAATCTTGGTATGTGACAATATGTGAATTTCATTTGAGTGTATAGAGGCTAGAGAGGAATCCCCTATAGACAAATTTTCTGTTGATTGACATTCATTTTTGTGGGCGATATATGCAGAGCCACCAGGTCATGATATGAATAGTCAAAAGAAGTTTTCCCCTAGACACTGGCCTTCTTCTTTCTATGGCCTTTTAGGATTATATAGATTGTGATCATTCTGATTACGATGCGTGACATTTGACTAGGGATGCCCCTAGTCACAAGTGGAGGCTTTTAGCTGATCATATTTTGGGAAACTAGAATATGAGTGGGGGAACTCTTCCTTTTCTTGCGAATCAACTTCTCCCATGTGGGTAGGATATCATTTAGAAACAACAAAAGAGACCAAAGGTGAATCATTCCCACATGTTCTGATAAATCCAGGATGTGTTTAAGGGGGAAAATATAAACCATGAATTTGAGCGCCCTTGAATCAGGAGGAGAGGAATGAGGCAAGGATGCCATTGGTCATACTAGGATTGGACATGACTCTCTTGGGGACATATTTTCCTTTGATTGACAACCATTTTTGTGGGAGACATATCCAGAGCCACCGTCGCATGATATGCATAATAAATAAAAGGTGTTCGATGGACACTTGACTTCCATCCAAGATGGACTTGGAGGGTTATGGGAGTTTTATATCACTTAAAGCATGGAGTTTGGAATATGATTAGGGTATACCATGACATATTGGGGGAATTTGGGTTGTGATTTTCTCATGGAATGGAGCCCCTTACATAGATCTAACCTATCTTCTAGGTGGAATCTTCATTATATATTTGGTATACATGGTCTTTTAACATCACAACGCTAGTAAATAGGGATCCTATCGGGGGAGGGAACAATTACATGCCTTTAGGGACATGCTAGTAAGACTGAATTCCAAATATGTTTTTCCATAATTTTACAATGGATATCATAGTATGTTCTCTATGCTCAAATGAGTTATTCTCAATGTAAGAAACACGGGATCACAGGGGTTCCATGCCACGGTCTAAGAATAGTGAATTCAACATTAGGGGGAATTTTTTTGGCTAAATCCATTACCTTTCAATTAAACGTAGTGTAGTGAGGACAATTTTGGACATTTATTTTAGTATCGTGCGGTAAGGATGATTTTGGCCTTGCAGTTTAACCTTGATCTATGAGGATGTTTTTTCAATGAATTTTAGCATCATTCGGTGTGGACGAGTTTTTCCTTGTAGTTTAGTGTTCTGCAGTGAGAATGATTTTGGCCTTGTAGTTTAGCATCGTGCGGTGAGGAAGATTTTAGCCTGGTTTATTAGCGTCATGCAGTGAGGACATTTTTGGCCCTGTAGTTTAATGTGTTTTGGTGAGGATGATTTTGGCCTTGTAGAGGTTATAGAAAGTTTTAGGTTAATCGCAGTTAGGGTTTTCCAACATCCCTTAGATGAAAGTGATGACAGAAGGTGTAAAACATTTTCCTGAGGGAGACTTGTATTAGGAGGGATGACATGGGACTTGAAAGTCTTTAGGAATATTGACATATGATATGACTCTCCTAGGGACAGATTTTACATTTATTGATTTAAATTTTTTCGGTGACATATGCAGATCCACCAGGGCATGATATCCATAATCAATCAAAGGGGTCCATAAGACACTAGCCTTCCTACCAAGATGGTATTAGATGATTGTGAGGATCCATGTTTACCCAAGGCATGATGTTTGGAAAATGAAAATGGTATGATTGGGAATGAGAGAATACATAGACCATGATTAACTGTGACCTTCTTGGAGATTCTAAATAGGAATGACCCATGCATGGTGGAAATGGGAATTTTTTTCCTAGTGGATGGGCCAGGATGTCATATTTGAGCATCACTACATATCCTGCAAGATCAGGAATCACACCACATGTTGTTTTGGTTGTTCCCAACAATTTTTTATTTGATGTGTTAGGGACACTTTAGGGTATTTTGTTTTTACTTGATATGGGTTCCAGGCCTACCATACTCCTCTATAGTTTACCTGAATAAGAGAATCTATACCACTTGTCCTAAGCTCACATGACTTATACTCGATGGAGGGGTTACATAGTCTTGTTTATAAGTTTGAGGCGATGTAGGATATGATGGTGGGATTTTCATTTTATTCGTAGTGGGGATTTACCAGGATCCAAGATTGAGACATTGTTACGTAATGTGCAAGGGATGGAATCAAGCCGTACGTAGTTCTGTGTGTGACCTATACTGGTTTGGATTGGTCTAACAGGTTGGGGAATTTTCATCATTCCTATCATGGTTGTCATGTCCACCAAGTTTCACCATAGTTGACATTGGTAGGAGAATTTATGTCACCATTCCTAAGATCATGGGAGTTGTGCTCGGTGTGAGAAACAAGGAGTGATACAAGTCTCCATTATGAATATGGGTAGATAGGGGTCATTATGGAGTCATTTCATTATATACGGGGCTGGGACATGATCGAAGATTGAGGCATCAATATATATCTTGTGATATCAAGAATCAATCCATAGGTAGTTCTGTGAAAGATCATATAGTTTATTGTCATGAAATTAGGACGTTTTATGCTACGTAGTTTAACCTCTAATGGAGAGGACATGTTCCAAAAATTTTAATGGCATCTGGAAAGGATGATGACTCATAGTTTAAGGTCTTAGAGTTTGGACCATGACATGGGGGAATTTTTTATGACTCGTAGTTTAGGGTCGTAGAGTTTGGATCGTGATATGGGGACATTTGTATGACACATTGTTTAGTGTCATAGAGTTTGGACCTTAATATTTGGGATTTTTCATTACTCAGGGTTTAATGTCATATAGATTGGACCATGTCATTTGGGGAAATATTTTACGGTGATTGAGTTTCGACTTATGATAAGAGAGGGCATTTTTTGTGAATCATAGTTTAAGGTCATAGTGTTTGGACCTTGATATGGGAGAATATTTTTAACCTCATAGATTAAGGTCATAGATTGTAGTCCTTAAAATTGGAGGATCCATTATAAATCATAGTTTAGGGTCATAGAGTTTGGACCATGTAGACATTTTTAAACCATTGTTTAAGGTCATAGAGATTTTACCATGATGATGTTTTTAACTCACAATTTAAGGTCATAGAGTTAGACAATGGGGACGTTTTTAACTCATAATTTATGGTCATAGAGTTTGGACAATGGGGATGATTTTGACTCAAATTTTAATGTATTAGAGTTTGGACCATGGGGACAATTTAAACTCATATTTTATGATCTTAGAGTTTAGACCAAGGGTATATTTTTTCTCATAGTTTAATTTCGTTGAGTTTGGACCATGACCTTATGTAATTATTATTCGAATTATTTATACCATAACATTGAATTTGTGGGATATATGATGATCATTCTATCTATTTATATCCATGTATACTCTTTATTTGAATAGACCTGATGTATGACATAGAGTTCATCCAACTCTGAATCAAGATTCAATGTCTTCTTCTCTAGTATCATTGAGTTTCTGAGGACTAAACCCATTTCTTATTCAAGGAAATATCGAAGGTGATCTTTTTTTTTGAACGCACATGCAATATGATGTTGGTAGATTTCCAAATAGTGCAATGTGTGCTGCATTGCTTCATCTAACTGCTCCAATTCATCAAACAGTCTTTGGGATTTCACATCTGTGGATAGCTGATCACAAATGGCCATATGATGTGACGACAATAGGATTTTGGTAGGTAACACTGCCTCTACCCCATATACTAGTGAGTAGGGTGTTTCCTAAGTAGTGGTACTGGTCGTGGTCCGGTAATCCAAAAAAAACATGAAGGGGCTTCTCTAGCTATAATTTCATATCCTTTTCGACCATCTTTTGATGTATGTTTGACAAGGACTTGTTGAAATCCTCTATCTTTCCATTGGACACTGCGTGGTTTTGGGATAAACGGTTAACCTTATTTCCATATTCCTATTATAGCTTATCCAACTCACCGAAGTAGATGTTGGGGTCGTTTTCTGTCAGTATTTTATGAGGGAAACCAAATATAGTGATGATGTTGTCCTTCACAATGGTGGTGATTTTTTTCTCCCCGAATTCTTTAAAGGGTATGGCTTTATCCCATTTAGAAAAGAAGTCAGTTTTTATGAGTATGAACTTGAATTGTTAGGCTGTAGTGGGTGGATATGGTCTTACAACATCCACCCCCCAAGCGACGAATGGCCAAGAGTATTTAGACGCATTAAGAAACATCAGGGGGAGATGTATGAAATTATCATGAATATAGATATAATTTCCCTTCTTAGTGAATATGTTGCAATCATATATCATGGTGGGATAGTAATACCCAAGCCTCTAGATTTAGTGAGAGAGCTGGGTTAATGATTGGTGTGATCCACAGGCTCTTGAATACACCACTTTCCTGACAAAAATAGTCTCTTCTATATCGGTGAACCTAAGAAGGACCCTATCAAGGACTCATTTGAAGAGGACCTTCTCTTGGTTCACCCCATTGTATAGGGTAAAATGGACTTCCCGTATTTAGACCTACTCCATTTTATTCCTAACAGGTGGGAGTTACCCTTTCCGAAGGTAACTCTTAATGGGTGTCATCCTACTAGTGGTATGACCCTAGGGATTAGGAATGGGGAAAATTTCATCGATATCCCATGTACTTATCTAGATGAATGACAAGACCATCATATGGTGATAAATGATCATGACTATTTCATCATGGTTGGGATTGACCTAGGTTATGGATGCATTTTCCAAAGCATCATATTGAGTATTCTATGACTGGGGGACATGAGTCAATATTGGATCTGATGGAAATTATTTCATCAGTGATCAAACATGGTTCATTAAGGGAAGAAACACATCATTATTTATAGCAGAGCCACATTTGACATGTTTAATTACTAGCTCCGAATAACCCGTTATTTTTATGAGTTTGGCCAGCACCAAGAGTTCCATTTCTAGTCCGGTAATGAGGGCCAAGTACTCTGCTTCATTGTTCACACACCCTTCCGATAAAAGGAAAGAGTAAGGAATTATGGTATTTTCGAGAGATATGAGTATGACTCCCAACCCCACATTATTGAGCTTGGGATCCTACATCCTTTTCCCAGTTGAGATTCAAGAATCCCCATCGAAGAACAATTCCCACATCTAAGGGTCCTCCTAGACTGAAAACTCTTCATCATCTGAAATATCAACATTCAATTGTGGTATTTTTTCCAAGGGGTTCTCATCCAGAAAGTATGCTAATGTCTAACCTTTGACGGCCTTCAGCAGAATGTACCGTATGTCAAACTATTTCAGTATTACTGCCCATCATGAAAGGAACCAATATAGCATGGGAAGATAGAGGATATACATGAGAAGGTTGCAGCGGGAGACCAGTTGGACCTCATGGTGCTTCAGGTAATCTCTGAGTTTCTTAAATGTGATGATTGGGGCTAGGAAGTTCTTTTTAATCTTCAAATACAGAGTTTCAGCATCAATCATTTTCTGGATGTGGTAGTAGAGGCTGTTCTCACTACTAACATCATTTTTCTACATGAGGAATGTGCTTAATTGCTATTACATGGGAGTTACATATAAAATGAGAGGTATCCCCTCAACTTACTTCATGACCACAGACAGGCTTTGGAGATATCTTTTGTGGTTGTCGAATGTTTATTGACAATCATTATAACATTCATACGTAACACATTTATTCATGAGCTTGTTTAAAGGTAAAAATTTATATTCTAGGATGGATATGAAGCGTCGAATGTAGGTGAGGTTCCCCTGATGTCCTCTATACTCAGGGAGGTTGCGAGGTGGGGACATGCCAAGAATGGATTTCATCTACTTAAGGTTGAAATTGATTCTATGATGGTATATGAAAAAGCTGATAAAATTTCATGAGGTAACACCAAAGGATAATTTCATGGGATTAATCATTAAACAATGTTGTCTCAATTTATTGAACATAGTTTCTAGGTCGGACACATGGTATGAACACTGTCGTTATTTAACCAAAAGGTCATAGAAATAACAATCGACGAATTTTAACAAAAATGGTATGAAGATGCAATGCATGGTGAACTGGTATTTGGATCATGTAATCTTTAGACCGAAGGGAATCATTTTATAACTGAAAAATCCCTGAGGGGCCCAAAAACCTGTAACTTATTCATCTCCTCAGGCCATCCATATATGATTATATCCAGAATAGTCAGCCATTAAAGAGAGGGCTTTGTTTCTAGCTGTTTAATCGATTAACAATTCTGTGATCGGGACCTGGAAGTCGTATTTTTTGAAATGTTGATTAAGTTCCCTAGAGTCAATGAAGATTCTAATCATTCCATCCTTATTTTTCATTGTGACTATATTGGCCAGCCAGATCGGATATTGGACCTCATGTATGATGTTGGCTTTGATAAGTTTGTCGAATTCACCATCTATTTTAGCAGCCTGAATCGTTTGGGTCCTTCTAGCAACCTGTTTACAACCCCAGTGATCTTTTGGTAAGCCCAGATGATTGGTGGACACTATAGAATCGAGTCATGGAATCTGAATGTAATTCTAGTAAAACATGCCTAATTATTTTGTATGAAGGAGGTATGTGACTCATATTCCACAACGGGCATGACCAAATAGATTAAAGTGGGTCGTGGGATTTTTACAGTGCCTTGATTTACCTCCATAAGTACATCGATGGTGGTAGAAACACCTTCTTCAAATGAAGTAGGGGAATCTTTGAGGCCGTCTTCCACCTATACTTTTTAATCTTGGTCATATTCCCCTGCTAACAGAGACATTATTTTTGATGTAAATTCTTCAATATTTGTAATTAAATCTACTTTTTCATTAGTTTGTGAGGTAAGGGATGTTTGATTTCCCAAGGATGGTTTGGGAGCATCCTTGATAGGGATATTATTGATGACATGGGAGAAATCACATTCTTCTATGTATTTGGACTATGTGGTCATTATAGAGACCATGAAAACAATTGATTCTATATACGACCTTGTAATTACACATTCAACCCTGCTGATGGGTACTACGTACTACTCCCCAAGATGTTGGAAGGGGTCAGTAGGAGAGATATCTAATAAATTTGGGAGATTGATCCAATCAACATCATCGACCAAAATATGTTTTTATTCTGACTCATAGAATCATATATCAATTTAATGCAGCTCGCATAACTCAAATAGGGATTTATCAGTATGCAATGTCCCGTTTATACCATTAGACCAATATTTAATGATCTGATTGTATGAGGATGGAATTGCGGCATGCTGGTGCAGCCAATGCCTCCCTAAAAAATCATTTCAGGTTGCACTTTTCCGCACAAATAGGTACATATAATCTGATGGGAGATCTATCAGAAATTTTTTAAACAAGATTCTCCAAAAAGTTTTATCCTCACGGTTATCATATCTCAGTAGAGTTATAGTGATGTGTGTCATACTATCTACAACTTATTTCAGTTGGCAATGAGTTCTCAGTGGGAGGAGATAAACTATAAAGTCATTGTCGATGAAGGTCCTCCAAACAATAATTACATTTATCTTTCCAGAAACATGTAAGGGTTTTTTGTGCTCTTTCATGATAACATCTTCATCCCTGTTTGTGAAAGATATTACAATGTGACATTATTTAGGACTAGTCCTTATTTGATAGACTTCATCCACTACTATTTCACCCATGAACTCCCTGGGGACTTATAAGGGCTTCAATTAGTGCCTCCCTAAGTTCTACGGACAAACTCAATGGGTCCATGATTGACAGCTTTCCTGTTAATAAATCAAGATGCTTTAAATTTTATACTTCTACTCTAAATAAGGACATTTCTCAGCTTGTGGATGATCTTTCACAGAAAAATTAGGGGTTTGAGATATAGACATAGATGGTTCGACCTCTGTAGAATGAGCTAGTGGTGTTGTAGTACTTTCCATGTTTGTGGCCATATTATTTATCCAAGAAGGAGTCCATTAAGTGAATGAAATTAATATAGTCAAATTTCATTTCTTGATCCGATGTTGTTCTTGTCTGACTACCTCCTTCTAACGGTACCATTAGGCGGGGCAGTGCCCGTTGAACAAAGACTATAGGAATGAAGCCCAAAAATTTCAATACTAACATTGGATTTGGTAGTAGAATATCTTTTTGAACTTTCTTTCTATCCTTCTAGCCTTCAGAGGACGGTAGAGCCAAGGAGGATGGTTGGGTTGTATTAGGATTTTCTAGGGGTATAATATGTTGTTTCAACTATTCTTGGATGATTTTTTGGACTCAGTTGATGGTATTATAGGTCATCCAATTGTCAAAAAAGTTTCCCTTCATATCGGTGGCTATTTTCCACTCTTCAACCTCTCTTGAGTCGGAGGTGGAAAGATACGCTACTTGGGCCGGTGGTTCACCCAACATGGATTTCCCAGAATTCACCATCTTTTGTAGGATATCCTTGAAATCCTATAATTAAAAGTTGTTTTTTCCTAATATCTAGTGATATGGAAAATAATTTGGATAATTTTCGAGACCCACTTTATCAGCTTGCTTTGGCTCTGGAAGTCGGTGAAAATTTCAATTCATGGAGGCTATGTAATAGACGCGAACATGGCCATCTCAGAACCAATAAACTCTATTTATTTGTTCTATAAACTTTTTTCGTTTAGAATCTATTCACTCATCCATCCATGGAGGGGGTGGTTGTTGGTATCTAGGGGGTCCTTCATGGTTCAGTGGGGCCTCACAACTGGTGCCTATGTCAGGGTGGCTTAAAATTTACATAATCCACTTCAGCTTCTCCCATTATTTTTCCAGGGTCCGATGGGGCCACTCAGGATTTATGGTTAGTCCTTTTCAAGGAGTCTTATATCATTTGGTCTATGGCAGAGAAGTATCTAAACCTAGTAGTGTACTTCATGAGGATGACCGACATTCTCAATTCACCCCCGAAGGATTTTGATGATCATGGAAGGCATCTCATCCTGGGGTAGTGGCCAGTTCAGGGAATATGTTAGGCCTTTCCTTCTAGAAATGAAGTATGAGACTCTCTCATTATCTTGATTATTTTAGTTCATGAGACCAATGACCATCATCTTGGGAAACATTGAATTGAACTAGAAGTGAAACTGCCACCGGAGGCCCTCCTAGCCTGTAATTGAATTAGCTGGCAGGTTAGTATACCATACTAATGTCAAGCCCTGCAGGGTTCGTACATAACACCTAAGTTTTACAGCTTCTATCTACACTAGAGTTCCCATTATGGGGTCCCGATAAGATGAATAGTGCATCAACTTCTTCTCTATATCCCTCGATCCATTGAATACTAGGAATACAGGGTTTCTGAAGTTTTGTGGTGGTGGAACATTGCTCGTCCACTCGGGGTAAGTTTTATAATATAGTTGTGTCAGAGCATTCCAAACCTCCATTGAATATAATTGTGGTGTTTTCTGCTCAATGGTGTTTAATAGCACTTGATTCATATCCTTTCAGGCTTGAGCTTGAGTTGTTGTGGTAGGGGCCAAAATTGGGTGTGCGGTGCAACATGATTTTTTAGTTGATACCCAACCAGTGGCATCATTTGTGGGTTTACTAGGGTATATTCCAGCTGCCTTCCCAATAGGGGGGGGGTCTTGATTTCATTATAAGGATGGGTTTAACGGTCTTATGGGCATATATTCATTCACCGGGATGAGTTCCCATGTTATGGGTACCTATTCTCAGAGCACATACAGACGTTCTGCATAGGGAACACATGTGAAAAGATATCTCCTTCAATGTAGCTCGTCATTAAATTGTCCGAGCTCTTTTATTTATTCCTCATCCATGTTGATCCAATCCTCAAGGTTTAGGAGTAGACTATCATGGGGAGAAGGAGGTGGGTCATAGATGAACTTCGATTTATTTTTCTCATTGTTGGAGTTTTGTAGGAAAGGTAATGTCAGATTGACTGAGGGTGCACCCAAATTTAGGGCCACCCTCTTGTTCTGGGTATGCACACTATCAGGATCTGTGTTGAATGCCTCTATGACAGAACCATCTACCTTTGTGTATACTACACCTACGTTAATTCAAGTGAGATCTGTGGGGTTGACGCTCACTATGTTCATTGAGACATACCACAATAAGGGGGTGTACCCAGTGCTGAATGGTAGGAAGGCTTACTGATCCATTTATTGTACGTTCTACTTCCATTCAATGGTATTATTTATGTTTCATGAAAAATATTGACCTGAATGGAGCCCTAGTATGACTTCATAACATTCCTTTGTCACGGAGGATGCAGACCACGAGAAGGGGTGGAACATGTAACTTCTTTATCCATCGTTATTCCTATACGATGGAAGGAAAACGTTCATCATGTGGGGATTTGAAGTAAAAATTCCCCCAGGTCTATGGGATGGGGTTGTTCCCATTCTCCTATAGAAATTCAATGAATTGGATTTTTCGGTCTTGTGGAGGAATTTTTGATTTAAAAAATCCCCTTTCTCTTTGAATAGGGATTGTTCCGGTATCGCTGTAGTAGCCACCACTATGTCCACTCTATCAATTTCACATTCCCTCACATAGGTGTCAGCCGAGTGTGGAATTGGGCCTGCATGGATTTTATGCTCTTTTGAAGACATGATCACTCCTTTCTGGTCAGCTTTGCTTAGGTGAGAATCATGTTGAATGTTCTTGGTCGCCTGACTTAGAAGCTTTTCGATTTCTTGATCACTTTGGCCCTGACAATTTTGAGTCATACACTAGGCAGGATTTTGTTGAGTATCCCATCATTCATTAGCATGTTTTTGTTTGATTGTTTCCTCTAGTTAATGACATTCCAGTATGTCATTTCCCTTTATTCCTACTGGACGGGTTATGGGGTGATGTGCAAATTTCCATGTCTCCCCACCCCCAAATGTAAACCCTAGATAGGGCCTTACCAATGAGGTGACATAATTTATACACAACATAAGGGTAACCCATTTCAATGTTTATTTTTCACCTTTATGACTGTGGTTCCTTGTAGATGGTTGGGCTTCCAAGTCGACCAGACGGCAAAGCTCCCCTATTATGCTAACATGGTCCATGTAACCTTCATAGGGTATGAATTTTTCTTTTAGGTTTCAATGTGTTGTCTATATATTGAGGTTAATTTCATTTGTGCATTCCCTGGAAAATTCTCTAGGTATGTCGAAGATAGAAGTAGTCGTAGGCCAATACATCACTGGAATATTATCCCTTGTTAGGTGGCTTCTCACAGGCAACAAATCATGATGTAGTTTTATTAGAGGCTCCCCTAATTGATATTCCTAGTTCAACTACTTCTTGATAAATTTTTTCCATGAAACTAGGACGGTGGGATCCTTATCGATTTTCAGACACCGCAAGGGTGGATCACAAGATGAGCGTGGTCCCCGGCCATCCTATAGCTGGGAAAGAATATTGCTCATTATTGACAAAATGCTGGGCATGTATGACTCCTTTATGAGCACTTCTATATTGGAGAGATATCTCATTCTTGTTTTTATGAAGGGAGCATCTTCTATCCATTATGAATTTTGATTGAGGGGATGACCTCGAAAATTGGTGTTTTAATGGTAAGGACTACCCTGGATACATTATTCCTGGACACAGATATTTTCTTGACAGCGTGTACCCTAAATAGGACCTTCAGGGTGGGCTGCTGTAATGGGAGGACCATCTTGCCGTGCGATGTGACTATGGAGAAGGCATTCACAACAACTGTCTTTGTAGGGAGGGCCACCACAATTACCATCATCATGGAGAGGACTACCATCATGACTTGATATCTGGATGTAAGAAGAATTTCTATATTATTCATTCTGGATAGGACATTCAGGATGAACTGCAATTAGAGGAGGACATTCTCGTTTATTGGAGTTACTGTGGGGAGGACCATCACAAAAACTCTCATTGCATGTAGGGCCTTCGCAACGACCGTCATCATGGAAAGGACAACCATCATGACTTGATTTCTGACTTCAAGGTGAAGCATATCTACTGCGTATATCTAGGGGAGGACCATCAAGGTAGACGATAGCAAGGGGAGGAACTTCTTGGTGTCTAATATTCAGGTCGAGGGGAGGAATACCCCAATGAGCATTAGAAGATAGTCTTTCATGATTGATCACTCTTTACCCAGGGAGTAGGCCCCTACGAGTACTCTGTGGAGGAACTTTAGAGATGATTATAATGACATTGATGGGAGGAAATTCGTAAATTCTACTACCACATACATAATTTGGTATTATAATGATAAGGTCTTGATCATTTATTTTTATATTTTTGAGGGCACCAAGAACCCTAGCTTCTAGTAGAGCAAGGTCTTGTATGTGCTCTTCATTTTCTTGGTGCCATTGGCACATTTAATTTTTGGGTGCACTCTTGTTGGTAATCAAGGACATATGTTGTTGGTAATGGCCTTTATATACAAATCTTGACTTGTTGGGTTCTGTTATGTCGTTCGGATACACAGATGAGCATCTTGAGTTTTGGAAGGGATATATTCCTACCCTGGAGAAGCCACCATGTTGGACATGCATCCAACCGTCAGAATGTATATTTGTTCTCGATCCTATTGTCTGTATGTCGTGTTATATTTCCATCGACCCCCCTGGACTAGAGCAATGATGCATAACTGCTCCGGAATAACAAAATTATTTTTCAATTGTGTCATTCCATTTGAGAAAATCAGGTCATCGCCCCAATTTCTCGCCTCTTCCATCGATGCAAAGATATATTGTCATGATTAGAGGATATAGTCTAGAATCGAAGTCCCATCATCCATCATGCCCAAGATGTGATGAGATACTTCTTTGACTAGAATGGGTAATAATTCAAATTCTGATTTCGGAGTATATTTTTGTTCCTGCTTCAATCTTCCATGAGTTTCTAATAGATATTAGAAGTTCTCTTATGTCGAGATAAAGAAACGATTCTACCACCAGTTATCTTCTCTATTTTCCACCATATTTTGTTGGTGGTCTTCATATTCCTGAGGAGGGATATTTATCTGCTCGCTAGCCATTGTGTTTATTCTCATTGGCTTTGTATGCATGCAAATGAAATAAACTCTGCTGATATTTTCATGCATCCATATTTTGGTGGTGGGATTATTGTTCATTTGTAAGTATTTGTGCCTACGTAGTACCTGTTGTTACCCTATTTATATGGCAGGATTGGAATAAATTAGCAAGTGTTTTTGCCTGCATATAGCATACTGCTGCCCGATTTGAATTGCATTCTTCTTGTGATTCGGTGAATATTTGTGTCTTCCTATAGCTAGCCACTCTGTCTGTATGGAGGGACCTGCAAGCACTAGTATAAATGTGCTTGTGATCGTATAGTTCCATCCCATTTTTGTGGTGGGATTGAGTGGAGAGGGATGAGTTGTGTGTCTACCTGTTTAAATATATCACGTTATTATGGTGAGGATGATCCTCATGAACTAGGGTGATAGCATGTCCCTAGCTATAAATTCTCCACCCTTGGCTGGCAGGCCGAGCGGCCTTGTTCTCCTAGACTTTGGCAGGCACCCTCAATATATGGCCCTCCGTGGTGGGAGGAAATCTGGTCATCTGATGTCAGTGACGAAATTCTCTAACATGGGATGGTGGGTAGGGTCCATGTGCAGGTAGGATGGAGTCACCAACATTTACTTTATCTGCCCCTAAGTTAATGGAGGTAGTCATTGTCATGTTCTAAGGACTGGCTCCTGAAATATTTTTGGAGGAAAATATGGGCTACCACATGCCGATGTACCTCGAGTGGCTGAAGAGGAATTTGGAGGACCTTTGTAGACTAGAAGGCTTGTCATGTGGCCTACAACATAGAGAGAGTACCATTTTAGTGGTACTATTTGATCAGCGTATTGGACACCCAGTGTCGAGGGCATTGGTAAGGGGAATCAGCCATTCTCTTCATTGAGGCTTTGACCACCCGCGAGATCACTGATGTGTGCGTCTTCATTGATCGTGGGGATGTCATTTGGATCAGAGTTCTCTCTGTGAGAACCATCAATACATGTATGACATACATTCCACTAAACATCATTATTATAGCATTATTTTAAACACAATAATATTTGGATATTCAGCATGGCCCCCTTCCCCTTTCTTTTACTGTGGGGTGAAGAGGCTTATGTGGGTTTTTATCGCCACATTGGGTTATGGATTCATGTTGGGTTCACCTTTTTTGTTCCACCACTGAAGTTGTTAATTGTGTGCATAACTTGGTGGAAAAATCTTTCGACATGCAGTATCCGTTTATATTATAGAATTGGTGTAGAACCTTCACTGTAGTTAAAGATTCACATCGGGATCAAACGTTTTATTCTTCCTTTGAGGTGGCGTGTTTTGCGTGTACCTAGGAAGACAATATGGTCTGATGTGTAGTTTCCTTTTGTCTTTTATCATTATTGTAGAACCACCACCTTGGTTACGTGTTCATGTTGGGTTCATCAATTTTTTTCCTCAGTGGTAGCTCATTGTGCACATACCTGGGCAGACAAAATGGTCTTATGTGCAGTTTCCTTTTTTCTTTTATCATTGGGGTAGAACTGCCACCTTGGTTAAGGATTCACATTGGGTTCATTATTTTCTTCTACCACTGAGTTGTCGCATTTACAGAAAGATGTGATGATAATAGAATGAGGATCATCACTTGTCCCATTTTTCATAGATATTGTCTCTTGTCTAATTTTCCATTCCTTTGTTCCAGCCCGTTTAGTATCACTATCCTTTAAAAAAGGTTTAATTAACCTTGTGGGGAACTCTTGTTCCCAGTGGGTGATTTTGTGGGGGTAAAGAACTCAAGAAATTGGTCTGTATCAGATATATCTTCCCAGCATGGTCTCCAATGTGTTTATTAATGGATCCAAGAACACCTAACATCCCTAGTATCAATGATTCATGGACGTACATTCCAAAAGAAGGATATCCTTGGAAAAAAATTTGGCAAACGAAATTTGAGGAGTCCATTGGTTGATAGGATGGGAGTTCAGGCTCACTGGCCATTCACGTGGAATATTTTTTCTTGTTCCAAGACTCTCTTATATATTTGAGTCTTGTTCAAATGTTCGTGAATTATTAGTTCATTCTTGAAGAGTGTATCCACGAGCTACCCTTGGTTTGTAAGATCATCTTGAGAATGATAATGATTGATATCATGGAGGTGATGCTGACTTATCAAAATTATATGGTGATATTGAATTAATTGTCATTATGAGGCGATGGAAGGTGACATGATGTTGGGATCAGACCTACAAGGAGGGATTCCTATGTATCTACAGAAGTGGAATCAGAACCCATGTAGTTTGGAATACATAATGATTATGATTGTAATCATTCCATTTTATGGACATGATTGGGTGGACCGTTAATGGGAGGGAACCCTTTGGAGCTTAGGCCTTCTGGAAAGCCTATTTTATATATTGGTTTAATCAGGAATCAGAGTTGTTGTTGTTCAGATTGTGTGGGCCTTATGCTTGGAAGCTACCCATTTAAGGAGGCATGGTTGGGTGGACCATTTATGGAATGGTCACCCTTTTTTATCTCGGGCCTTCTGGGAGGCCCCTACGTATCTTCTTTTGATTAGTAATCAGAGTTATCATAGTTCATATAGGTGTGAATTTTGTAATATTCACAAACCTCTAATCCCACATGAGTCATGCTCGATGAGAGAAATAAGAGGATTTGAAAGGTTCAACAATGCATGAACCTCCTCCGCTATTGGTTGGGGGGGGGAGCCCATGGAGGAAGAGGTTGGGGTGGCTATGGGAAAGGGTGCGGAGTGAGAAGGCTTTCCATGTGAAATGGAATTAATGGTCACATGACCCTACCTCAGAAGATTGGGGACATACCTCAGTGGGAGGGCCCCTAAATGAATCATATTGGGTATACTATAGTTTAATATCATATATCTTGAACATTATAACCATAGTTTAATGTCATGTGGGTATGAATATTTGGGTTATTATAGTTTAGGGTCATGCGATGAGGAATAATAGAAATAGATACGTTGATTATCTGGGAGAAATCATGTTTGGATATTCCGATATGCCTCAAACCTGAGAGGGATAGAATGTGTAAACCATGATTATAGATGATCCTGGATCAGGATATATGATATGAGGCATGAAATCCATTGAGGTATATAAATGTAGGAAAGGAATCTATTGATAATGTATTTTCCTTTGGTTCATGACCATTTTTGGTAGGCTTCATATGCAGAGCCACCAGGCCATGATGTGCATAGTCACGCAATGGTGTCCGCATGACATTGGCCTTATGTTTCTGATGGCCACGAAGGTTTATGAGGATTTGAAATAACTAGTATACTAATGCTTGAAGTCATATATCAAGGACTAAAACCATACATTTTTATGTATTGTGGTTATGATGCTAAATCATAATTTATGGTAATAGAGTTTGGAAAATGGAGGGACAGATCCATTATTAACTGAAGGATAATCAGGCTAGGATGTTCTGAGATGCCTGGAACGTGAGAGGAAAGGAATGTGTAAACTGTGACTTTAAGAATTCTCGAATTATGAAAAATGATATGGGGAATGGAATCCATTGAGGCATACAGTTGTAGGAAAGGACTCTCCTGAGGATGAAATTTCCATTGATTGACGATGGTCTTGTAGGCTTCATGTGTAGATCCACAGGGTTGTGATGTTTATAGTCAGAATAATGTTTCCTCTGGACACTGTCCTTCCACTTCTGTTGGAAATGGCTGTTTATTATGATTCATAATTACCAAATACATAGAGTTTGATGGATGAAAATGATGTCTTTGGGAATTTAAGAAAAACTCAGGATATGAATGTCCACTGTGTTCTGAGAGAACTAGGCATAACAGGAAATTGATAAGGCTTTTCGGAAGGTGCATGGGGAATTTTATTTCTCATGTTATTTAAAGGGATAGATGTTGGGCGACATTTGGGCAGAATGGAAAATATTGTTGACCCAACCTGAAATGTTCGTGGTGTGACTCTACAATTTTCATGGGGGTCAGGGATGGATGTGAAGGGACTGGCTCATAGGGGTGGGAATATAGCCCAACACTGATCCCAAGAAGCGGTATGTGGGTGCAGCCCCCATAGTATAGACTGAAGGACGTGAAATATTTTCCATATAGACTTGGACGCATAGTATCTGGCTGTTTAGCATGGTACAGGAAGGAGTTGGCCACGTATGATTGTACGCTGAGGAGTTGGAAACGTACGATGGTATGTGGAGGTGTTTACTGTGTAGGATGGTACAAAGAAGAGCTAGCTTCCAAGGATCATCCGCATACTGGGTTCAACATATGGGCATTGGAAAACCATTTTCTTGCTATGGGAATCCACAAACTATGTTCTGCATATTGGAATCCAAGAACCATTTTCCACATATTTGAATCCACAAAAAAATTATTATATTTTTTTATTGGTTGCTGGTTTTCTATGGAAGGTCTTCGAAATACGGTTCTCATGGGGGAATTCGGAAAATGGCTTCAGATGTAGGATGGAGTCCTAAAAACTACTTCGGGTACAAGATGGAGTCACATGAAATACTTTGGGTGTAAGAGTAATTTATCCGACACCCTCTAGGATCTTCATACATTTTCGCCCGTGCTGGAGCTCTCTCCCTTTAATTCGTTCCTCTTTTCCTTTCGATTCCCATGGTGGTAGTTTTATAGTCTTTTATAAAACCTGTATCTGTTGTACGCATGGAAACTTCTCCAGAAGCCAATGAAAGAAATCTGACGTGCAAACGACTCAGCCAATTCAGGGGTTGTCGATGTGATTGATGACACCAAATTATTCTCATCCATGAACCACATCATTCGCATGGATGGTACGCGAGACATACTTCCGTCAGATTGTTGCCAATGAAAATGGTTCATAGCGGCTTTGGTTTGTGGGTGGGAATTCACCACGAACTATTTTGTTTGCTATCTAATGCCTCACGAGCTAATGCGCCATATGCCTTCTGTATACCGAATGGTTTTCCATTTATGTCTTATATTAACCATTCCCATTAATCGGTATGTTTTCATGTCGGAATCCTTTTCAAAATTTCATTTCCTTATATTTATTCTCAAAATATCAATCCAATTTTCCTTTTGGGCCATGTGGGAGTATTTAATTTCCCTTTTATAATTTTTTTGGAACCTAAAGCCTTTTCAAATTTTGAAAAGATATTTCTTAAATATAATCCCATGTATAAATAATTTTCCATTGGTTTTTTATAAAATCATTTGATACTAAAAAAACTAGGAATATTATAAGATTATGTGATAAATCACGAAGGAATATCTTCACCCACGAGGTATGAAAGGAAACATTCATACATGAAAGAATTCATCATGTGAAACCATGAGATAAACCCTTTTGTGAAAACATGTGAGAAAGTATCCATGAAAAAAATAATCATATGATAAATATCCATAAATAAAAAATCACTCCATATTGGTCCCTAACCTATAAAAATATGTAAAAGTCATAAAAGATATTTCCATTCAAAGAAGATGGTACAAACCAATATTGAGTCCTTATATAGTCCATCGATGACACACAAAAAACCCATGGTGGTACCACACACATTAGGATCACCAATGTACCTTTTGAAATGCACCCAATGTTCATAATGTTCCAAATATATCTAGACAATTTTCAAAACCAGGATCATATATTAAAAAAATTCATGGAAAATTCAATAAACATCAGTGAATGAAAATTAATTTCGAATACAAAACTTTAATTTATTCATTTTATCAAACACATGGTGTGAAAAAATACATATTTAAATAAAAACACATTAAAAACATTCACATTTCTAAGAAATCACTGGAAACCATAAATCATTTAAATTAAAAGAATAACACAAAGATCATTATAAGAACAATAAAAAAATCATATAAATATCCTATTTTATAGAAACATATACCTAAAAATAAAGGTTTCACAAACCACCATAATAACAGAGACTAAGGAAGGATAAATCGATTCATCATGGTCCTAGATTCATAAGAATCAATGTTAAACCTTTGTTAATTTTTTTTTTAATTTTTGGAAGAGGATCACATTGTTTTCTAAGGGAGGATACTTGATAAAAGTAATTATATACCTTTACTATGCACCCCTACTGTCCATTTTGGATGGGGGAACATTTTGGCCACATAGTTAGTATAAGCATACACCAACCCTACTGCCCCCTATATCGAAAGGGTGCATTATTTGCACTAGGGGTGGCACAATTTGGGAATGTCATGGTCAAATCGTGTGACACCCCTAGAGAACCACCATACAACCAACATGGTTCCCTTGACACACCATCTGATTTTTATAATCATGCTCAAACTATAAAAAAATCCACTAGAACCTCATCGAGGAATACTGTCCTGTTATCGCATGGTTAATCATACCAAGCGACTAAACTGTATTCCAGGAAAAATTTATATAAAAACATTGTCTTCAAACTATGATTATCCTAATTTTCTTAGACCTCAAAATATAATGATCAAGGCTCAACTAAGGCGTACATGTTTCACAAAGGGCATCACAAATCATGTTTGTAATGGCACATCGATACATTTTTTTTCAAATTTAATATATTACATATTCTGATCTATTAAAATCATATTCTCATAAAGATGTAATATTAATAAATGTTGAAATAGTATTTTCATGTCAATATTATAATTTTGGGTCATTTTATTATATTAGTTGATCCACCATATTATTTAGACTAAGCCTTTTGTTTACCATTTTATCTCTCTATTTTTAATAACATACCCCATTCATTATATTTTTCATTAATTATTCGTGGTGTTCCATATAAAATAGATTATAAATGACATAATTCATCATTATTAAGTATATTTTTAAGATTAATATAAAATCCATGAAGATCCCAATAATATGTTTGGTTGTGTAGGAATTCAGATCATTAATGGGAACATGTATCCCCACACTCAGCGCATGATATACATTAATCTCTACTCTCACTTGATATTTTGTGTGTTTTATATTTGGTATAATATCTCCATGGATATTTGGTATTGTATCCCTTTATGAAAGCCTATCAATTGGTATTTATAGATATAAATCATAACAAATTTCTTCTCGTTGAATTATGGTACAAGAATGGTATCATTCATTGTTTAATATTAATTTTATAACATATTTTGATTAAATTAATTAACATGGGTATGGAATGTCTTTGAGGGGAATCATTGTCCTCAAATTTAGGATTTTGTATTGTTATATGGGCGTAATTAAAAAAAATTTTGTTTCCTTGATCCCTTTCTATAACCATATCTATCAAATAAGATTTCAAAACAACATTTTCTTCTAGAAAGTCTAATTTTTATTTAATTATTTTCATTATCTTCAATGAATCCTACTCTTTTTTAGAATTCTCAAAATGTATTCTTGGTGAAAAAAACCTAAACCATGAAAAGTGGCCATATTTTTGAAATTACATAAATGACAAACAAAATGATCCATTCATTAGGTATAGACAATGATTAATATTTTTCTAATATAGAAAGAAATTATTATAAATTCAGTTTTAATTTTTTGTATTAATAATTTAAAGAAGGAAAAAATTAAATTTTGTTGAACTTACACATTATTCCTAGATTATTTATGTGTTTTCATCTATAATTTATAGTTTTCTTATTATATGAGAAACCATCAAAAAAATGATGTTGAATAGAAGTGTATTTTTATTTTGATTCATTAATAAACATATAAGGGAAGGAACATGATTAAATAATTTATTCAAATAAAATTTATATATTACTATAAATTTAAAATATATAACATTTTTTCATGTGATTCACACCCTATCCAGGCTTTATGGTAGGGTTATATTGGTTTATTTACACTGTGATGTTTTCTAGAACTCAATATTTTTTTCATAAATTAACCATTCAAAATAAATTTTATTAATTCAAGTAATGTGTAATAAAATATTACCTATTATAGTATACATAAAATGGTTCCTCCCTAAAATAGAAAATAAAATAATTCCTTGTTTTTGGATTTATCATGTGAGAAAATATTACCAGTGTGTGGGGTTTAAACTTATCCTTTGTATCTATGATATAATGATTTATAAGAAGTGTTAGAAGGATATAAAAACCATTATTGTGACCATTAATATGAATTTAATTCAATAATCATTAAATATAATTTTACACTCATGGAATAATGAAGAGTAATTCAATGTTTCATTATTAATTTTTTGGTAGAATAATGAATTTATATCATAATACATCCCTAATATCTTCGAAAATTATTTTCATCAATATAGGAACAACATTTTTTAATATATCTATATTTAAAGACATACAGATTTGAATATTGAGGACAATGTAATTTTTGAAAACTGACTTGTTGGGGGTCAACATATTGGTACTATTAATTCCATGAAACTTAATGTTTTATGTCTTTATTTATCTAAATAACAAAAAAATATAAGATTGTCTCTCTAAAGAGGTCTTGTTTTTTCAACCATATGTAGTTTACCTTCTAAATTTCCTCAGTTTAAACATTTTTCAATATTTTCTTCTATTAGATTGGTAGAATCTATGCATAGAGAAGATATTAAACCAATATGTAGTTAAACATTTAATCTGTATTATATAAATATAATAGTGAATAAATAATATTATGTATAAATTCATTATATATTAAAAAAAAATTAACATGTACATTGAACAATATTTTTTTTAATGGTTGAAGGCATTTATCCCAACTATTGAGTATCCAAATCCCCTTTTGGGGGTATCTATATACATACAATAAACCATAAAAATTGGTATCACTATGAAATTAATTCAGAATCCAAATTAAAGAGTCCTCCTAAGTTGAATGTTCATTCTAACCTACAATTTTTTTAGTAGAAAAATGTATAACTGTTTTTTTTTGTTTCTTAGGATTTGGGATATAAAATACTTGTAGATTCTTTTATTCCATTATGAATTATTCTTCCATAAATAGTTGTGGAAAAATATTATAAAGAAAATAAATTAATAAATTTTAAGTGAATTCAAATTACCAACCCATATTCAATGAAAAACCGTCATGTCGATTGTTATATAATCAAAATATCATATTTTTTCAATGATTCCAAGGGATTGAATATTCATGTAAATTGGATTTATTTACTTGGTATGAAATTCATGAATCACTTCCCATGTAAGAGTGACTCTAATATTTTTCATTGTATGATGTTAATACTGTACCATTATAATGTACATATAATAATTAATTCAAGAAACCATTACAAGTTAATAATTGTAAAATTAGTAATACAGTTTTCCATTGTATTTATTTTGAAATTAAATTTGGATTTTAAGATAACTATTTAAAAAAAATTCAAAAAAATTCTATAAACTCTTCATTATGTGTATTAAATATCCATCATTCAACACTTAATGGTTTCAAATGCCTATGAATTTCTTTTTGGCTTTCAAAAAATCATATTACCTCAATAATTCAATGTCAATATAAATATGATATTTCTTTTACTCTCACATGGTAATTTTGATGAAATCTCTTCTGAAAATTTATTTAACCAATAAGCTCTTATTTGTATGATATTATTGGAGACCAATGTTATCCAAATAAGACATATAATTAATATATAATTCAATAGCTTCATTAATAATATATCATTTTTAAATTAACCGTTCTATTCAACATTAATGTTTAATATTCCTATTCAAAATATTTATGTATCATATGATGTGTTACTTCCATATATACTGTACAAGAACGCATTTTCATATCTCTATAAAGAAGTTAACCATTACATCATAGAATTTTTATGGGAAAAATATCTCAAATTCACATAATATGACAGAAATTTCATTCTCCATACTTATAAATTGTTTTCATCTAAAAACATAAATTATATAAATTGAAAATGGAGAAAATATTGGATAATATAAATCATATCATTTTAGGTTGAAGGCAATATGAATTCCCATGAATTAAATATTTCTTCAAAATATGATGGTCAAGTTATTAGAGTCTCATTAACATAAAATAAATCATTGAAATGACATTCTTGATATTTTATGGATACACCTTGTAAACCATTATACTATTTAGGATGTTACAAAAGAAAATATCTCTTTCCTAGGAAGAGTTTAAAACTTTAGAGGAAGAAATGTTTGTCCATCACCCATCACTGGAATGGAATCATTACTAAAATCAATGTAAATCATGAAAAACCTATATTAATTCCATATTTTTTATGGTTATTTTATCAAAAAAATTCAAATCCACTCTCACGTATTTTTTTTCATGAATGACTTCAAGAAATTGGATGTCATACAAATTACTCCATTATATAAATGAAATAAACACTAATATGTTTTTAAACCAATTTTCGTCACTTTTTTCAAATATATTACTACAAAAAGTGATAATAGATTTTATTTTCTGATTATTTTTATCAACATTTACTAGATATTGTGTTTTATCATATTGTAAATTATCATTGAATGATGTTGTCTGATAATGGTATTATTGTTATCGAGATAAAAATTTATGATATACAAGAAACATAATCTTAAAAGAATGACTTATCCTAATTGAGTGTATTCATTTTTTAATTATAGGACATTCTATGATTCCTATAATTCAGCATCAAAATAAATTTATATAATTTCATAATTCATTTATTATATGATACAACAACACTCATAATATTAAACAATTATTTCAATATGAAACATACAACATAATTGTGGTATTGGATGTAAAATAAGTACTTATTAGAAAATATCCAACTATATTTTGTTGGATTAAATGGATAATGTAAAGAAAAATATGACAAGAAATATTATCATATTTTGGTATTATATATTATTTTCAATGAAATATAAATAAGGAAAAATAACCACTATTTTTTTGTGAAAAGTAAACTGACCATCATATTTCAAAAATCAATCTCAAAATACCTAAGAAATTCTTTTAGAATGAAAATATTATTTCAGTAATAAAAAATTCATCAGAATCACCTTGGGTCCATAATGAGGTTTTCGTTGTATTGAGTAAGAGAATTAGATTATTAATATAACCAATATAGAATATGATGATTAATTTCTTTTTTTATTACAAATCATATGTTAGTTGTAAAACATCTCATGCAATATTGATGACTAAAAGAGGGAAAATAGGATAACAATCATATTTAGAAAAATCATAGTTCGGCTGAGAAGAAAAAAAGATGTTTCTAGATGATATGAATGTCACAATACTTTATTTGTTATGTCATAAAATACTGAATTTGATATTAAATATAATAAAATTCATGATTAAAATCAATACATCGAGAAATCTTTTGTGGATGAAGGAAGTTACTGAAGTAAAAGCATTCTAGTCTAAGATCATCAAATTCAAATTTTTTTGAAGGATGGTAAGGTTTTATTATTCATATTCATAAACGTATAAGTATAAATGGTATAAGTTATCTGAAATAATATTCCTTCTCTGTAATATTGAAGAAATATTAATGTGATTTGTTTCCAATAATTATAATAAGAAGGAATATGATTTCTGTCATACATTTTTTGTAAAGATACATAATGAAGAAATTATTTTTGAACATATTCTTCCTTAAAAATTAGGAAATATGAATAAGAGGAAAATCTATTATGTGGTGAATAGTAATGTAATGAAATATATTTCTTTCTAGATTTGGAAGTGGGTCAATAAATCAGGATGAACATCACAATAGAGAATCATAATGGGAATATTATAATAAAAAAAATTAGAATCAAGATTTGTTAGGAATGATAAAGGGAGATATTTTCAAGAAGAAATCAGAAATTCAGTGATGGTTGATGAATCCATTGAATGATTCATATTTATACAAGAATTGAATGAGTTAGATAATGATCTAATAATGAATAAATATAAAAGGATTAGAAGTTTTTATAAAGAAAGAGAAACCCTTTATGATCTTACTTAAACAATTCTTGTGACCCTATAAATATGAGGAGAGTACTTCGTGTATTCTAAGACATGAATTAATCATGAAATATGAGATATAATCTTCAATATGATAGAAGGAATATTTTTTTGAGTTTTTTTCTTATAGAAGTTTTATTGAAAAAATATGAAAAAGAAAAAAGAAAATCATAATCAGTTGGATTACATATTTGGCTTGATAATCAGGCTAGGGAAATCGTATTGATATTTCCAAACTGAGGAAGAAGAAATTAAGATTTGATTCTAGTGGTATTAAACCGATGTTACATTTTCTGTATTGAACAATCATACATGGGAATCATACTAGGAAATAAAACTGAGAATCATTACAATGTCCATGAATTTCATATCAGATTCTGGGTAAGAATGTTAAGATTTGTTTTGAAATATCATATTTGTGAATGTTTATCAAGATTCACTATAATATGTTTATTAAAAAAATTGTATTAAACCATTTTTTTCTACATGAAGCACATTTACTATTGTATTTAACATAGTGTTGCATGAGTTTAAGGTAATAGCATTCACATTATATTCAACACAAAAGTATTGTTTTCTAGTGGATAGTCTGGTATTGCATTATTTCCAAATTATACAAAGGAATAGATACTCTTGTTGAGTAGTGAACATTATAAATTATTATATTCATATGTTTATGTATTTAATTGGTTTTTAGTATAGAAAACAATATTTAACAAGAGGTGAACATTGTTTCTGAAGAATAGATAGAGAAATGAAAAATATATCAAGGATCTACCACATTCCCCACTTAGGGATACATGATTCCAATCTAGGTATTCTCAATTGGTATTAGAGCCAGGGTTCCCTTGGTATACTATTTTCTGATTTTTTTTAATGTGAAGCTATAATGGATAATTATAATTGTGTCAGTAGTAATATTATTACAATCTTCAATGGTATGAACTATCATATCTGGAATGATAGAATGTTTCTTTATGTCATGACTCATGGGTATGATGTTCTTTAAGTTATAGCTAATTTATTTATTCTTATTGATTATAAGATTCTACATACACCTTTTCATAAGAATAATCATGATAATTATGGAATGTAATAAATTATTTACTATCATAAAATTTTGAATGTGAGTCTTTAAGAGTTAATGTTGTTTCTACTCCCTATGGCATTTTGTATATGTTGAAAAACAATTATGAAGGCAGTAAAAATTTAACAATGGAAAAGATATAAATATTAAGGCTGATGTATGATTATGTCAAAATGGGTTTGTATAAATCTATTGGGGACTTTTTTACCTGAGTGGATGAAATTTTCCACACTATAAGATGTCATCGTGAAAACACGGAATATTCTTTTATTATTTAAAAATTTCTAAGATTACTTCCGGATAATTTTGATGAAAAAGTATCCTCATTGTAAGATAGATATGAATATAAATTATATCAGGATGAACTTCATAGTATTATCTTTACATATTAAATGATAAGGAAAACATTACTAAGATAAAACAGAACCTAATCGAATATTTTCATTCAATGTTTTTAAAAAGAATTGTATAAGAAGATTCTTAAGGGAGATGATGTCGGTGACTCTAACTCAATAAATGTGGAATGAAAAATATTGATAATGTATTCTCCCACATTTCTAAAAATATGTGATGTGGGAAAAGTAGATATAAATGGAAAATCCCATTGAATTTTTTTGAATGTGAAGCCGTTGGGAAAAATTTGGGTAGTATTTCCCAAAGAATAAAATAATAGGATAGTGATGAAGATAAAATAAGGCCATAAATATCATGTAAGAAATATGGTGATAAATATAAATACTTTTCATAGTGAAATATAAAAAATTATTCAAATCCAAAAAGAGTATCTTATCTAAATATGATGAAAAATAATAAATATATGTTGAATTTGTATTTTTTTTGAAACAGATGGAGATAATATTTTATTAAAATAGTGAATAATTTATATTTTAGAATAATTATTTCTAAATAAGAAGAAGAAAACCAATTTTAATTTCAACATAAAAATAATTTAAATATTTTTTGAGAATTATTGTAATGAAAGATAAATAATCAGTAAAATAAAGAATCAAAACTCTATTGAAAATAATCAAGATGGTTTTAATGATGAGAATTTCCAGATGAAGAAAGTGATTTATTATTTGATGAAATATCTTGAGAAAGAAGAAAATATTAATTTTCATTTGGAAATAAAAATGATGGAAGAATAAGAAGTGTTTGAACATGTCCATCAAAAGGTTTCTAAATCTGGAAAGAGAGGTACATGTTTAAAAAACACAACCTCTAAATTTTGTGAAATTTATCATAATAAATAACTTAATAGTGTTAATAAAATTCACTTTTAAGGTATTAAAAGAGAGTTGAAATTTTTTTTAGAAATAGAAATATGAGAATGTTTAAATGAATCAATAATTGGATACTTTGACATTGCTTAAATGTTTCTGGAGGAAATATGAGAAAGAATGTGATTAATTAAGGAAGATTATCAGAACTGATAATAGTGATGAGTATAAGAATAAATATTTTTCAAATTATCTTGAAAATAATGGATTTTTTCATGAGTTAATTTTACCATTAACATCTCAAAAAAATGAGATTACTGAAAGGAAAAATAGAATTATGGTGGAAATGGGGAGAACTATGTTACTCAAACATGTTCATTCTCATTACTATTGGAGGAAAACCATGAGTGTGATTGTTTATATCCAAAACCTATTTTCTATAGAGAAATTTAATATATGAATCCATATAAAATGTTTTATGAAAAAATTCAATGTTTGAAACACTTAAGAGTTTTTTGGTGTCCATGCATCATAAAGAAGAATGTTGGAAACCATAGAATGTTTTAGAAGATGAGAGAATGTGGAATTTATCATGGATAATCCCTAGAAAGAAGTGGTTATAGGTTTTTTAACAGAGAAACTTAATTAATTGATTATTTTTCTTATGTGAATGTTATGGGAAAATCTGAATATGATAAACAGACTCATGTAGATAAAGATGCTGAGCAGGATAAAGAATGTTTTGTTAACATTTATGAAAAGGAAATAGAAAAATGTAATAATTATCCGTAATAAGATTCAGGAACAACTATTTCATGTGATAAGGAATAAACTCAAATAACTCATCCTAGGTTAAGGAATCTACTAGAGTGTCAATACATTATTGGTGATCAATATTATAAGGTTCAAACAAAAATGACTTCAATTTTTTTAAAAAAGTACATATTTTTATTCAATGGTCAAGATGAATGATCTGAATGAAAATTTTGAGAATCCTAAATGGGTTTAGGCTATGAATTAGGAGCTTAATTATTTATAAAATAATGATACTTGAAAAATCACACAAAAAAAGATAATAATAAATTTATTTTTACTAATTGGGTTTCTGAGAAAAAGTGAAAATAATATGGTGAAGTGCTAAGAAAAAAATAAATATTTGTGTGAAAAATTTACTCACCAATTGGAGGTGTGGATATTGATGGGAATTTTTCATTAGTGGAAAAGATATAAATAATCAGATTCTTTCTTAATATTATTGCACAGTGAGGTTATAAATTTTTTCAAATGGATGTGATGTCTTTAATTCAAAATGGGGATCTTGATAAGTAAGTTGAAATTAAACAAACATGTTTCTATATTATTGGGAAATATGAATGTTAAGTGTATAATATAAAGAAATAATTTTATGGTATAAAACTAGTTCAAAGTGTATGGTATTTCAAATTGGATACTTTCTTGATATATATAATAATCAATAAATGTAGAATTTATAAAAATAATTACTATAAATAATGTCAGGAGTTTTCCCTTGTTGAAATCATTTATGTTGAGGATGTTAACTTTTTGGGACTGATAAAGGAGATTGGGAATGATTTTTTAAGAGATGAGAGAGTTGTTTGATATTTCCATGATGGGATAAATGAAATATGTTCTTAAGAAAAATATTTTATAAATAAGAAACCCATTTTTATTTCTCAAGAATACTATGCTAAGGGTATTTTTATGAACTTTTGAATGAAAAATTCAATACAATTTTTAACATTGTTTTAGAGGGAACAATGTTGTCTAAAGATGGAGAAGGAAATGATGTTGATCGAACATAGTTGTGAAATATTATTGTAAGTTTTTTACGTTTTACTAAATCAAGAACATACATTGTTTGTGATGCTACATTATGTGTAATAAAATAGATTACTACAAAATAATAACATTTACATATTAGAAAAATTGTTCTTAGGTATATAAGTGATAGAAAATTTCAGAATTAAAAATGTTAGCTCATAATGTATTGATATGTTTGGGTTTAAAAAAGATGATTGGGCATGAAATTTTGATTATAGAAGATCTGCATCTGGTAGATTTTCTTTCTGGGGAAATGTTGTTTAAGTTATCATAACAATAAAAAAATTTAGAAACTCTTAACACTGATGAAACTGAGTATGGTACTACCACTCAAGATTCTACCTAACTTATGTGGCTGAAAATTCAATTGGAAGACTTACTTGTCTATGTAAGGTTACCCTTGCTCTAAGGATGTGATAATCAATATGACATCATCCTTACAAATAATATGGTATAAAATAATGATTCAAAAAATATTTTTATAAATAAACACATCATCAAATATCATGTGGAGATGACTGAATTAAAGATTTATTATGATCCAATATCTTAGAATGTCGATGAAATGTTCACACAATCATTACCAAAAGAAACATTTTATAAATTAAAGTTGAACATGGGCATCTGACCTCTTTCTCATCAATGTTATTGAATGTTTGTTTTAGACCTCAATAATCTTACCACTGGATATTTTTGTAAAGGGTCATAAGTGTTTCTTAAATCGATCCTTATGGAAGCATTCCCAAAGGGGGAGTTATGGGTAAGTTGTGAATCCAGTATGTTAGTGTGTGAACTATTCTATCTATTTTTGGTAGTCATTGTAATAATAAACAATATTGTATTCATATAAATATTAATACGAAGATATAATATAGGGAATATAATGTGAGGAAGAAATACTAGGAAGAAAATATGGGGTAGAAATCTGAAGAAGAAACAAAAAGGTTGTTTTCATGAGTCACTACTTTTGGACAACAGGGTTTTTATGTGAATGATTTTTGGTTCCTAAAAATATTTATCTAATGTGGGATTAGAATTATTGATATGCAATACATTTCCTTAGGATATAAAATTTGGTAATTTATGAATGTTCTTTAAAAAAATCTAAAGGGGGAGATTTTGAGGACCAAGATTATAAATAATATTATCATATTCAGGTACATTCTTTTTTTCAAAAAAATATCGATGAAGGAATGATCAACACAATTTTTTGTTGGTGAAAATTGGACTGACTACTTTGTTCATCAAATAGGGATCATACTGCCTTATAAATTCTATCAAAATAGATATATGTTTTCAATTATAAAATATTCATCGAAAACTCCTTCGATCAGGAGTTTGGTTCTGATATTATTGTGGATCAAAATCAGATTATGCGTAGATCCATTATTGAATATGATGATTCATTATTATTTTTTATTTATCACTAATAATATGTATGTTGTAAAAATTGTGATTTAAGATTTATGAAATAAATGGGGAGAAAAGATTTTGAAAATCATATTTTGAATAGTCGTATTTAGGAAAAGAAAGAAAGAAATATATTCTCGAAGATAGGGAAGTTAAATAAATTACTTAGTATTACAAACTACTATAATGATTAAATTCAACATTAACATAGTAATGAGTTAATTCATTATTATAAGAGAAATTTTGTGGAAGAAGGAATTTTCAAAATTAAAATATTTCAATTATTAGATCATCAGATTGATATTTTTTTAATGGTTGGTAAGGATTGATTATTCATATTAAGAAAGGCTAAGTAGAACTCGTTGAAGATGTTTCAAATTATCTAATTTCTTCATCATAATGAATAAATGATAATTAGAGTTGGTTCCATGATTTGTTATAATAAGACACATGTTTTCCATATTATACTTCTTGTAGAAAATCATAATGAATAAAATATTATTGAACATATTCTTTCATCATAATGAGAATAAATGGGAAGATTTTTTATAGGTGGTGTATAGAAACATAATGAAATATATTTAATTCTAGATTTACATGTGGGTTAATAAATCAGGATTACCATAGTAATAGAAAACTATGATGGTAAATTCAGAATGATAAAATTAGAATCAATATTTGTTAGAAATATTGAAGGGATCTATAGTAAAGAGAGTTTCTGAAATCCATTGATGGTTACTGAAGTTACAGAAAGATATGAATTTAATGGAGAATTGAATGAGTTAAAAAAGGATTTGAGGTAGAAAAAATATTGAGGATTTTGTTGTTTTTCTAATGTCAGGAATCCTTATTAGGATCCTGAATAAACAATTCTTTAGATCCTAAGAATATGAGAAGAGTACATTGTGTGTTCAGTGACTTCCATCGCTCAAGAAAGAGGAGAAATAAGCGTTAAAATTATACCTATAATAGGTTTTTAGATTGTGTTTCCTAAAAAAAATTGATGAATAGAATAAGAAAAAGAAGAAGGAATGATGAAGATTTTATTCAACTAGATTTTTTAATCAACTACATAATTATACTAGTGAAATAATTTTTATATTTCCAAACTGAGGAATAAAATTTTCATTTTTATATTCAATGTTATTCATCCAATGCCACATTTTCCATATTGAACAATCAGACATGGGAATCAGAATAGGAAATCAGACTGTGTATCATTCTGAATTCCAAGAATCTATTTCCAACTTCTGGTTAACTGAATAAATAATTTATTTGAAGTATCATATTTTTTTACAATTGATAATGAAGCACCATAACATGTTTTAAAAAAACTGTATTACATCATCTTGAGGTACATGAAGTAGATTCACTATTGAATTGAACATAGTGCTTGATGATTGTAATGGAATTTCCTACTCATTTCATTCCATATAAAATGATTTTTTTATAGTGAATTTTTTGGTATTGGATTATTTGAAGACAATACCAAGGACTAACCACTCTTGATGAGTATTGAACCTTGTAAATTATTATGCTCATGTGGATATGTGTTTGATTTATTTTATGAAGAGAATGAAATATTTAACATGAGTAGAAGGTTGTTTCTTATTAAAGGAAACATAAAATAAAGATATATCATTAAATCACCCCTCCCCATCCTAGTGATACTTTCATCCTGGTTGTGTATTATCAAATATTCAACAATGTTTAAGATGGAGAACATCATTAATAATAAAACAAATTCAATAAAATTGGAATATTATTTTAGAACTAAGTGGGGACATTTTTCAAGATAAATTTATAATTATTTTAATAGATAGTGGAAATCCAATATTCATGGGTTATTTCTTTATTACAAATGTTGTTCCTTTGAACATAGTCTGACTTACACCATCATTTCACTTATGAGGACCCAATGTTGTTACCTTTCATGGGGTAATCTAAATATGATCTTTTGATCTTGGAATGTATCCAATGGCACTCTAGGTTATATAACGAAAATAATAATAATGATTCATCTCTCCCATGATCACTACTACAATATATTCTATCTATAAGGGTCATATCTTCTTATCTACAACATGATAGGATAAGTATGGTGGAAGTGAATCTCTCAAAATTTAGAGATAACCCCTTTGAAGTTATTTATTGATAGATAATTCTCTAGGGTATATAATGTCATGATTAATGAAGAACCTATCACCAAAATCATAACAAGGTATATATATATATATAAGAGGATGTGGATTAATATTAATTAATTTGGAAAATCTCCTTTTAAATATATTAAACACATAAAATCTCCAATTATATATAAAATAGAAATATAATTATATCATTTCACAATATATAATAACTCATTAAATAATAGATATTATTTTTATAGTCTGATAATTAGAACTATTTCATCAGAAAAAAAATCATTTCTACTTATACTGCTTGATATTTATTGAATTCCGTAATAAATATTTAAATAAATAATATTCATTCGATAAAAAATAAATATCATATTTAGAGCTTAGAGAAAAATAATTTATTTAATATTCATTTGAAAAATTAGTTCTTTATTTTACTAACAATTATTTATTAACAGTTGAATAATAGAAGTTAAATAAATATTTTATATCAATTTAATCAAGTTTTTCCTATGGAAATTAATATTCATTTAATATTAGTGATCAATAAATATTGAATAAATTTTACTTCTTAGTTTAGAGAATAGTATATATTTAAAATATTAAATTTAAATAATATTTAAATGAGATCAATGGAAACACTATATGTGTGACCCTCAAGACCCCTTCCTTAGTGACATTTGGCGCTCATACTAAAATTCCAATATTATTATCAAGAAATGGGTTAATGAACCCACTGAGGAAGAATATATCTCACAATTATGAAAACAACATATGGAAGCACATTGTGTAACATAATACATTTTTCATGATATCTCATCATGCACACTACACACCTATGTCATCAACCTATATGTCTTTTATGTTTTCTTTAACTTTATAAAATAAACTCATCCCTACACCATAGATATATAATTTAATGTGATTGTTCTATTTCACAAAAGGGATGGAAAATCCATAGTAATTAATATAGAATGGAAAATTTGTCCCTTGACCAGTTTAATAATAAAATAGTATTCGTGATGAACCAAATGTACCAAACATTGTCATGAACATATTTTATTATAGATTATAACAACACTTCTAAGTGAAAAACTCATGGAGTATATTAATAATAATATTAATGTCTAAGGATAATTACACATGATCGTAAATAATAATTCCCAATGACATGAAAACATATGGAATTCCTACTTGTGGTTATATTCTCATAATATTTTATATTGAAGATTACCTTGTGAAAGCTTCGTGATATGAAGTCTCATATTCTTATGAGTACTCACACTTTACAATCAACATATTATGTATCCTATAGTATAATATTATTTTACCATATTACAATATTTAATATTATAATAATTGGAATTCAGGGTTCTTATCATAAAAATGAACTATTATGACTTTATCAGTGAAATAGCCATTCATGTACAATATCACATTAATGTAATGTAAATCCTTGAATATATAAAGTATAAACATTGTATTAGATAGTTTGTATAACACGCAACACGAAACATTTATAGAATATAATTTCATGTGTGTTTAAAATATATATACTATATTAATGAAATTTATTATATTTTATAGATTAAAATACATACGACACTACGTTTTTATGTCACGCGCAAAAATTAATTTCTTTGATGTATTTCTTATCACGCAAGGCAAGGTTTCAATGAACACCAATATATTATTAAAATATTATTATTTAATAATATAAGACTTAACGTAGTTTTAAATTATTAGTTAAAAATAGTATAAACTAAATTTAAAAAATATAGGATTTAAAAAAATAAAAAATTATTTAATTGGTTAAAAACAAATTGTAAATTAACATAAGAACAAATTGAATATAAAGGGAATGTTTTTATAGAAAACACTTTTATGCTCACAAAGCTGTTTTATCTGAATAAATTAAATTAATTTATAATTATTGAGTGATATTAAGTTAGTATATAAATTATAAATTAAAAAAAATATTCATAAAAAATATTCTATATACATCATATAATTACAACCAAAATTTTACACATAAAAACATATATTTTTATTTAGGAACTTCTAACGCAATTTAATTGAAAAGATATTTTAAATCCAATTTTCGTTCTTTTATAAATATAATATTTTAATATAAAATTAATCCTTGAATTAAAAACATAAAAATAAGGTTATGGTAAATTTTTCTTATTTTCTATGATGTTAAATTTTTTAATAAATTTTAAAAAATACTGAATTTTAACTGAAAAATTCATTTTTGTATATATTAATTATAAAGTTAAATTATTTTTTAAATTGGTATTAAATTTTAATTAGATTATTTTCTTTTCAATTAATAATTTTCATTTAATTTTAATCAATTTAACTTGGAAATATAATATAAAATCTCAGTAAACTATTGAATAGTTTTTTCTTTAAAAACCCTCATTGTCGTCCCGTATATGAGATATAATTTAAATTAATATATGCCACTTATGTTATATGAATTTTGAAAAATGGATTACATATTTGGAATCATAATACATTATAATAATAAATAATTTAATCATAGTTTTTCACCAAAAATAGTAATGAATGTAATTAAAATTAATTACATTAATTACGGTGGAATTACACTTAATAAGGGAATAAACCTTTATCATAAGTGAAAAAATGCCAAAAACCTTGTCCCAAAGAAATTGGATGACCATATTTTGACATTATAATCCACTGGATCTACATGGTTCCATTATTGGAACTGTTTTCAATGGGAAAAATATGGATTTAATTTCTTATTAAATAATTTATAAGAGTGTCACTCCTACTCTACTATAAAAAATACACCAGTCCTCCCACTTCCTCACACCTCAAAATACAAATTGGATAGAACAATATCTAAATAAATAGCTTCAAAAAATCCATACCCTCATCCTAGATTCCTCTCCTTGGTGATAAATCCATATTAATAATCCCTTTGGTGCAAACCAAAAGGAGTTGCCCAAAGAAGAGGTAACATATGTCATCAAGATATTTAGTTTTATTCCCTTTTTTCACCACCTGAACTATCTTTATTCCATGATTATATAACCACAATAGTATCCAAAATATAATATTTTCTTTATTTTATCTTTTATAACTAAATATACACACACATCCATCTAATGGGAAATAAACATAGTCTTTACGTGTACGGCGAACTACCGCCTCATGAAACAAAGTTTTTAAATTTTCCAATACCATCTCCCATGGTTGGAAATTATGATGTAAAATATATTTATATAAGTTAAATGAGATATTTATAATGCATTTAAACCTATGTAATTATTTTATAACACATACCGTTTTTATATCTATTTTTTGTGAATATGATAACATTGTTTGTGGAAGTGTGGACTACTACCTCCTAAAAGGGATGTGATTCAATCACACGATACATCGAATGTATAAAATATGGTTTTAATTAAAAATATTTTAAATAAAATACATATATATTATCATTAATAAATAATTAATTGTATTTAAATAATATATATATATATATATTATTTCCCTTATCACCCTATGACACACTAAAAAGTGATAACATGAGTCATGGACATGTGGACTACTGCCTCCTTGATAAGATGTGATTAATTTTAAATAAAAATAATTAAATATATAAGTATAATGTATTAAATGATTATTTTTATATAATGAAAATTCAGGAAATATATATTGTTACTTAGCTTCTTTCCATAAAGATCATTGAAAAATTAGAATGTTACTAATCCATACGTATGACCTACCACCTTCAAGACCGTAACATTGGTTCATTTTTCATAACTGTATTTAATTATTTTTTTGAAAAATATAATTGATAATAAAATTTAATTAATATGCTATTATAATTATTATTGAGATTTTATACAATTACCCATTTGACCATATTTTACCTACAAACTATTTTTGGTCACATAAATTTTTTTTCTCAAAACATCCGACAAAAAATAAATTTATTAAGCAGTTGTAGTAAACATGGTAATAAATCATATAAAAATTGTTATAAACAACAACTAAGTTATAATGTAAACAAATTAAATTAGTTTTTTCGGAATATGAATACACACATGACGAGACAGATGAATCATAAGGGATTTTTATATCAGTTTTTACATTTTTTAGATAAATGTAATATTCGCCACTTATATCTTTCTTCTGGTGTATCTACATTACATTTATGTATATTATATCATTTATTATTTATCTTCATGGTATTTAAAGATATTATAAAATATTATTTCTTCATGATGATTATGATTTAAATTTTTTTGGAGTAGTATGGGACACTATGAAATGTTTATAGATTATTTTAATCTTGAATAATTTTAGTTAAATTTTAAAGGAATTTTCATTTGAGGAAATTATATAAAATAAATATAATAAAAAATTTATTTTTCATTTCATATAGTTATTTATAACATTTTTATTTTATCATTACCATATTTCTAATCTTTGGTACACAAAATGATCTATAAAATCTTTTAATGACTTCCTAACATTATTTTTCTCTTTAGTCATAGAAAATATTTTCTTATAATTTTTTTTAAATGTGTTCAACCATTCAGAAATAAATTTTTAAAGTAAATTTACCTTTTTTATTTTTCCAATTTCTTTAAAATGAAAAACTGTTTTCTTAACAAATATGAAATTTTCCTAACCATTTTACCAAGTAAAAGGAATATTCTTTTTACCTCGTATGACATGTATAGATTTATACCATATTATTTATTTGAAGATTTATATTTATTTTTGAAGGGTTAATTTTTTATGAAATTTTTTTCTAATGTTATTTTCCATTAAAATGAAATTCAAAATGTCTTTCAATTTGACATGAATATTTTTCTCAATATTTTTTTAAATATCTTTTTATAATATTTGTATTCATGATTGAAAATATTAATTTATTTCAACACTATTTGGGATATGTTTTATTATTACCATTTCTATTCTTAATCTGGATGGTCTACGATTTAATTGGTCTAGTGTATTATTCACATTCAATTCCATGATTGTTTTTAGTACACTTTATGTATTAAATTTCCTATGAAAATATGAAATTTATTTACCCCTAAGAATTTTCAGCGTTTTTCATAGATATGATTATTTCATGAGGCATATAATGTTTTTTATATGGTGCTCAGTTTAAAAATTATTTGATTATTTGAGAAAATATTGATAAATTTATATCTTTTATTTAATATAGATATTTGATATGGTGTATTGTTTATTTGATATATGGAGTGCTTTAGACATTTTAGAAAAAGGTTGGATACCATATAAGGTATGAACTGTTGGTTGGTGACCAATTAGTGAATGTCCTTTGATCCATTTGATATCTCCTAATATAAAATAAGTTGGTGAAAACCCCATCTAGTTTGTTTCCAATAAAAATATATCGGTTACAACCCAAATATTAATTTGAACTATATTGAGTTTATCTTTTAAAGGTGTTGGTTCCATACACCTATGAGTAATGGCATCAAACAATTATGAATTTCCCTAATTTAGATTCAGTTATTATTTATCCATTATATTTTTCACCAACATATCTATATATTCAATTTCTTATAATTTCATTTATTAAATGTAATTTATTTTAGTTTATTACCTTTACTACAAAAATGTGATGTTTTGTGGAATTTTATTAGTAGTGGTTCTAGTAACAAAATTAATTACATCCATTTTAAAAAATTAAAATATGTTAATTATTTTATAAAAAAACTACTCTATTTTTTTAACAATTATAAGTGGTTTTAATTAAACCATCTGAAAAAATTTATAAATCCTTAATTCTCCCCTCCCCCGATCCCATCCTCTGTACTCCCCAACGGTGACCCTGACTTCAAGACCCCCCTTTCATTCCCTCTAACAGAAATTCTACCTTCATGGTAGAGTACCCAAACCCCGCAACACCCCCTTTCAACCCAAAATTACTTGACCCCCACCCCCTCAAATTTCCATCTCATAGTATCTTTGTTCCCCTACTCATCGTTGAAGTAGACCCCTCGCACCCTCTAACTTCCCTCACCCTTGGTCGGTTCCCATCATCAATGGTGACACTCCCTCCACCCTCAGACCTCCCTCTCCCTGGCTCATATCCCCTCCTCAGCAGCAATTCAAACCCCCTAAAGGTTCAATCCTCCTCCCCATAAAATCCTAAAATCTATTATTTATCTATGGTGTTATTACATTGTAATTTATATCTAAAGTTTTGTTTTTTATATATACCTAGTATGATATTTCAATATATTAATTAGTAAAATTAATTTATAGAATTTTTATTGAACTGTACATATAAAATAAATAATAATTTCTTTTAATAAATCAATATCATAAATTGGATTATCTAGTTAAAATTTTCATTTGATAGTCAATGAATTATGATTTATTTATTATAGTTTGAGATAATTGTCATTATTAAATAATTACTCTTTGTTTTTATTACAAAAGTTATGGAGTACATATTGTTATATCAAATGAATTTTTATTGATGTTATATGATTGTCCTTTGTGCATTATTTCTTATGTAATCACTATATATTTTACTTTTGGATTTTAAAATTTATAATTAATATAATATTTGTGTAATCACTGTGTAGTTTGTTTCTTGGTTTTGAATCTTTTCCATGAAAGAGTCTAAAACCAATATATTGAGCCAAGAAATTATTCATATCAAATATAGATTAGGATATCCAAAAATGTAACTGGGATTCACATCATTTATATGAAACTATAAGATGAAAACTATCCACTTAGGAAGCTCATTAATATCTCTAAATTATTGTCAAGCATGTTTGATGAAAATTATGTTTAATAAGTCCCGTATGAATCAAATGAAAATCATTAATTATTTTCAAACTCATTTTGTATCGTTTTATGTTTTATTCCCACCACAAAAATGAAAATAATTTACTATTTCTATACTTCTCAAGGGCACATAGATAATGTTTTTGGCCCCCAATGTTATTTGTGTTCTATATCTCATAGTTATAACTATTTTTACTTATCAATCAAAAATTTCGTCGTATAGAATAATCATGTGATTCTATAATTTTGATTCAATTATACATGAAATATCATAATGTAATGTGTTGATATTATAATATTAACACCCTATATATCTATTAGATTTTCAAAATTGATTTGAATTTTTAAATTATAATATGGAAGTTACTCATTGAGAATATAATGGATTGATAATTTTACTATTTTAGTTATTTTTTTTATTCAACTGTGTCTAGTTAAAAATGACATATATTAATAATTTTAAAATTTTAATACTTTTCATTGTGATATAAATACATTGAATTAATTTAAATCATCAAAATACCATAATTACAATGTTTCTTAATTATAAAAAACACTATTTTAATTCTCATTTGAACCATTAATAAATCATATTTTAAATAAACTAACTATATATATAATTCATAAATTCATTGAATATTTACATGTGATATTTTTTATTGACATGAAAATTTATTTTTTGATTAATAATTGGTTTTGTTTGATATTGAGTTTTTGGATGAAGAAATTTGATGTTAGAATTGTATAGAAAGGGTCTAAAATACACATTCCATTGGAATTATTATTCTATAATTCCCGGTATTAATAAAATTTAATATAAAATAATTTTTTATGGATCCTCTTATGGGTTGATAATGTTACTTCACCATGGAGATTGCTATTTAGGCATAAGTATTTTAACATTCAAATGAAATTTTAGTTGATGTCTTTATGGATACTACCAGAAAGATATTTTTTACATGATTTTAGAATCCAAGACCATCATCAATTATTGATATGTTTCATTTACATAATTAACTTGAATACCCTTACATACATGCTACTATATGGCTTTATGCTCTTCCTATCTTTGGAAATACAAAGATATACTCACTATAGATTTTTCACTCAGTCATATCAGAGATTAATTCCTTATTTCGTATTTTTTATTTAAATATGATGGTTTCATTCCATGTTCAATATTTAATTTTTTAATTTTTTAATTCATACTCAATATATTATTTTTAAAAATAAAAACAATATAATCCCACATGATTACACGAGAGGAAATACTAGTCACTATAATGGAATAATGAATTGATTTTTTGAAGCCTTAATATATTTTAGAAATATATATAATAAATCAAAATTTATACTTTTTTGTATCTATAAATCACATATATACACTTTTCAAACATATGTATTATTTTAATTAAAATATTTGTTTAGTCAATTAAATTAAAAAATTAGTTCTCTTCATCGATTCAAATTATATCCATGAAATGTATGTTTTCTTTTAGATCAATATTATCATATTATGTAATAATTCAAGTGTATTTAGTGGTAATAAATATATAATTAGTATGAATAATGTTGATAACGATGATAATAATAATAAAAATTCAATAAATTATTGTATTAATGATTGGTAACATTTAATTAATATTTTAAATTGATATACTTAAAATAATAAAATTGTAGTGATGTTTTCCAAAATTTATGATTATATTAAGATAATTTTTATTACTAATCAAAGCATTATAATATTTAAAAAATTATTAAAATTTTCATTTTCCTATTGAAATATTTTTTCCAATATATATATTTTTTATTTTAAATGTATATTTTATCATGATTATGAATTTAATTATATTATAATAAAAAAAATATGAACATGAAAATATTTAATTAGAGGGGATATTTTATATATATAGTGTAAAATAACTTTTATAGGTAATAACTTATTAACTGACTAAAAATAAAATAGTAAAAAGTAATTATAAAAGAAGTTGTAATTTTATCTTTATCGAGAAAGACACTTCATCCTCTAACTCCAAATTTTGGAAGTCATATCTGATTTCTTTAATAAGGTTCATTGTTTTCCATTGTGATAAAATTTATTATGGCATTTTTATTTTTTAATTATTTTAATTTATTATTACTCATATTATATATTTTTTCTAATGTAGGAGAATTATTTTTTTCGAGTTGGGGTTGTTTTTTCAAATCTTATCATGCATGTTAGATATTACACTTCGAGTCTGTGACTGAGATAATAGAAATAAGAATATATGTCAAGAATAAATACAAGCAACATGAAAAGGTGAATTCCAACAACTTATTTATTTAATTTTTTAATAATTTTACCAATTATTTGTTTGTTAATTTCTTTATCATTTTATCGAATAATTATTTGGTTTTTTTAGAAATGAATCGAAGAGTCATGTTTTTCCTTCAACTATCTAAAACAAGGTAAAAAAGATATAAAATGATTCATTCTTTCAATGTTACCATTATTTATTTTTTCATTTCCTTTAACTGCGGAACTACTAACACTACATATGTATTCAATGTTATTACCCAAAAGAGTTTTCTCATTATAGAAATTCTAAGAGTTGAGGAATATAATTTTCCCTTTGCAATTATTTCTCTTGATAAAAATGGTACTTTATTATCTTATGCTCTTTTGAACAATAGTATTGAAAATGAATTTTTGGATAGTAACATCGAGTAAACATTTACTGTTGCGTGTTTGAGAATGGAAGACAATGGAAATCCTGGTACCATTAGTAGTTAGAATTGTTTTGAGACTTTGGGATATGTAGGGAGCAGTGGCACTATAATGACCCAATATATTATCAGTGTAATTTCATCCTTCTTGTAGTAATTTCATATAGTATAATAACATAAAATCACATTATGACACATAATTCTAGGTCATCCATAACTGAACTACTAAATTCTATGTGTCCTTTAAACATAATTTTTCACTTCTGTGATTTGGATTTCAAAAATCTGACACACTCGGTTGAGATTAGTATGTTGTTTGGAGTCTGATAAAGAAAAAATAATTTTTTGTTAATTTTAAAATACCCTTATGAATATTAGTATGACCCTTATGATTATTAAATTAGCTCAGTGAATGGGAACCTTACAAATAATAGTATAAATTAATCATATCAATCATATAAGTGACAATATGATATAATTATATTATAGTGTTGGTATGAATATTTAATGAATAATTTAAAAATATAAAAAATAATTAAAAGTAATCAAAAAAATTTATTTTTAATTAATATGATTATATAGTAATATAATGAGAACTTATTTAATTTTTCAGAGTATTAGAAAAATAATTTTAATTTAAAAATTTCTATTTATATTGTAAATATTGATTTAAATTAAATATAAAATTACTCTTAATAATTTTTTTTTCATAAAATAGAGTTTATTTTTGAATTATACAAATCTAAAAAATTTAGTGTAAATTTTTGGTATTTTTCTGAAATACATGAATTTTTTGCTGAATAGTTAAATTTGATAATTTACAAAATATGATAAATAAATGAATTTTTTCATCATTCATGAGTCATTTCTAATGTTATGGGTCATTGATTCTAACTCACATTCCCTATTTATTTTATTTTCTCATGGAATCATTATTATTTATTGTCTTGAGGGAAATTAAAAATGTATGGAATTAAATATTGAGAAAACACCCCTCCCCACCACTATAAATACCACCCCTCACAACCTTATTTCCTAACACCTATCGAACCTTGTTCATACTCCAAATTCTGCTCGAATGAATTCCCACACTCTTCCCCTAAATCCAGTCACCCATGGTCAAATAAATAGGACAGAACCTCTCTCCTAAATAGGCTCTCAGAGAAGATATATTCAAGAAATAATTTCTCTCTTTTTTAATTCAATTTCCTTACAAATTTTATTTCATTTCATCCCTTATCCACAATTTATCTAATAAAAATGTCATTATAACACTATTATAATTTATATATAGTTATTTTATCATGTTAATGGAATATTATTCATTATTCATCCCCCTATCTCTCTTTTTATAATTAATAAAATTAAAACCTCACCCGTAAAGTGTTAATTTACCAACATTGTGGGTGATGGACATAATATTTACTCCAACACCATCATGGATATAATTAAAAACATTAAATGGTTGAAAAAATATTTTATTATTTATTTTTTAACAACTTTTATGTTCTGAAAAAACATTTTAAATATAACACTAAAAGATAATAAAAAACATGTTTGTTGTAATCCAAAAACTGACCAAATTAACATAAAAATAATCATTAAATGTTATCTAATGATTAAAACTCATAAAAAATACATTATAAGGTCATTTAAAATCCATTATGATCATTAATAGAAGATAATAGTAAATCTGGTTTTTTATCAATGTTCTATGTGAACTTCTATTCACGTTTATAAGTTATTGTTTTTGAAAACTATGAACAAAACACTACCAAAAAATAAATTTAAACTCTATAACTCATCCAAAGGCCATGAAAAAAAAAATAAAACCATAATGAATCATAATATGGTATAAAAGATTCCTCAGTTGTTAATTAATTAATATAATGTTATTATACATGACTTTAAGGTGAAGAAAGTGTTATGATACAAGGTACGGGGAAATATCACTCCCAAAATTCTTTCTTCGGGTTTCCCATTTTTTAGTCTATTTTTAGTAATTTATTCCAACAAAATGTTTTATCCATCATTATTATTCTTTTACTGGGATATAAATTCTTTATTTGGAGTAAATGTCAAACATAATGTTTTCTAAAGGAACACTTAGTTCAAAAACACACATTTTACTTCTCACTCAAGTTTGATGGTACTTAAATCAAGTATGTTATTCCCTCTTATATTTAGGAACCAATTTTTTTTGAATTTATGCATCATAAAGTGAAATAAATTACATTACATGGGTTTTTTATTTTTAATATAGATGTATGTTCTCTTTGGCATTCATGATAATGTAAATGTTATTATGTGATGTGTATACCCATAAATATATAGCATAATGAAAATTTTATGATGTCATGGGTGGTCTGGGAGTTATATAGCACTCCAATTCATTGGTTAATGTGAATAATCTCATGAATAATGTGAATTATGCCTAAACATATTGTTATCTTTGTTGAAAACTATGTGTGTTATATGACCACTATAATATGATGTTTTATTTTTATGCTTTTCCAAATTCCATTCAATTATTTAATGCTTATTCTCATGATTATGATAATGATGGTTTGATTATTATCACCTTATATTACTCTATTTCATTTTCTTATTTATCCATTTTTTTGACTTTTAGAAAAAATGTTTTTATTTACATCCTTAAGTGACTACTTTTACTATATATAAGTCAATAGCCAATTAGAATCTATTGGAGAAAGAAATAAAATTTTTTTTTGTGTTGTAAATTTTATTTATGGTCCTAGTTTTTTGAAGGCAGTAAACCAAGGTTTCATCGATGAATAATTTTTTTATGTTGATAATCATTAAATTGACTTAAATATAATTTATGAAATCAAGGGTCCCTGTAGTGAGTATTAGAGTCATTGTTTAGTTAATTTGGAAATTAATATTAGAGAACCTTAGTGAAAACCCTAGTAGAAGACTATGTATATGTTAGAAGACATGAACATTTTCTAGAAATAGGTCTCAAATAAGATATTCTTTTAGTGTTAATTCCAAAAATGAATAAATTATTTATTCCTAATATGATTACTAATGTTTTCTTATAACCATTTCTATTTTAGAAAATGGATGGAATGAAGTGAAACTAGGCAAAAAAAACATTCGAGGGATAATGCATCGATTTCCCAAATGACAACCCCAATGCTTTGGGAGGTGGAGTTCAAAAATTCATGGATATTCTTACACATTTTTCTATGGTTATGAATAATAACATGAATAATTTTGAACATCTTCTTTCACCTAAGGGGGATAAACTAATTTTTGATTTATTATGCGGCAACTACCACTGACATTTAGTGGATTTTTATATCCATTAATTGTGGAATGGTTTTTCAACTCAACAGAAAAGTTATTTTTTGTGCTTTACTATTTTGAGATAGAGAAGGTGAATACAGAAAGTTATTGTCTCGATAGAGAGTCTGACCAATGGTGGGATTTTATTAGGAACACCAAGATGAGAGACAAAATTTAGGATATTGAGTTGGAATAATTTAAGATTAGGGTGCATAAAAAGTATTCAACATGAAATATTCGTAAAAATATGGTGATCAAAATTACAGATCTTAAGAAAAAAATATAGAATCTATTATGAATTAAAAATAAAATTTCACAAGCTTGTAAGGCACACTTTATGATTTTTTATCAACAATGATAGAAAAATTGATATATTCTTCAGTTGATTAAAAAACACCTTTGAAAGGATCTTTCAATTGGAAACATTGGGAGTTATAATTAAATAATTCGATGTTATGTCATAGTGGAGATAGTGTTTATAGAATAGTTATATAGATATAGTGATAAGAAACCAACTATAGAGTTTTATGCAGAAGAATCCAATAAGAAATGTGTAAATAAAACTCAACCACCCCCATGTCAAAAATGTTGAAGAAGCATCATATGAATTTCATGAAATAGATGGTGAAATGATTCAGGTGTTAGAGATAAGGCCACCTATCTCAATGGATTTAAAAATAAATGATATGGTAGGTTATTGTGGTAGTGGAATGGAGAGGATCACCCATGGTCTAATGCTACAATTGAGGTGAGAAATGTCTCTATGAAATATAGTTCACTAAACCTTAATCCCTAGTGGGTAATCCACATACATAGCTACAAAATCTAATGTAGAAAGGGAAGTAATATTCCATAACTACTATATATGTTGATAAATAAAATGAAGTCAAAAAAGGTACACTTTTTATTCTCATAAGAATGGATAATTTATTTTTTTATTCTGGATCTACAAATTATTTTTTATTGTGCATGTATTCTAGAACTATATAATTGATCCCCAAAAACCATGAAGTCGAGAAATTTTTAAAAACAACAAGTGGAGAAATAATTGAAACCCAAGTGTTGGACTCTTCTCTACTTGGTGTATGTGGGATGATTCTTCTAGTGAAACTCATTGAACATCACATGGTGGGTTTCAAAACTATAATTGGAATGGATTTGATATCTTTAGATAGATCACATTTCAACCATCAGGGAAGAGAAATATCATTTCATATTCTAAACCATACCCCGATCCTCTAAAAATGTAACGATGATCATGAATCTCCTTTAGAAAATCCATCAATGGTGTGGGGGTTGGTTCCCTTTCAAGAAGAATAACTCGCTCAAATAGTTATTTCAATAGAAGGTGTCAATCTAGTGGAAATTCTCATCATGAGGGATTAATGTGGTCTACTTATTAAAATGTTACCCAGACTTCCCCTAGATTGGGTGGTAGAATTCTCCATAGAACTCATACTTGAATATACACCTATATCAATGTGTCCGTATAGGATGTCTCCTATAGAACTAGAGAAGTTAATGAAGCAGCTACATGATAATTTGGGGGAAAGGTTTTATATACCCTAGTGCATCACCTTGGGGTGTAGTAGTTCTCTTCATGACGAATATGGATAGATCAATGAGGTCGTTTATTGCTTATCAGAAACTATAGAAGATCACCATAAATGACAAGTACCCTCTCCCATGGATTGTTGACTTTTTTAATCAACATTGTGGATCTCAGTACTTATCAATGGTGTACCTTCATTATTGATATCATCCTCTAAAGGTGATGATGGAATATATTCAAAATAAAACCTTCCATATAAGGTATGGGAACTATTGTTTTATTGTGATTCCCTTTAGACATACTAATTCCACTACAATCTTCATGGATTTGATGAATACAGTCTTTAGGCATTACCTAGAAAATTTATGGTAGTGTTTATATATGATATTATCATATACTCCATTAGTAAGGTGGAAATTGAAGACAATATAAGACCTATGTTAGAGACATTGAGAAAGGAGAAGTTTTACACCCATTTCATCATGTCTAACATTTGGATGAATAATGTCACATTCACAGGACATGTGATCATTTGTGCAGAATTTATATGGACCCTTCAAAAACAATTGTAATTGGGGAATGTCAAGACCCTCTAGTGTCACAGATATCTGGGGTTTTATTGGATTATTTGGGCACTACCTATGTTTTCTATGAAATTTCTAATGATTATCAAGATCTCTAAATAAATTAATAAATAAAGGGGTAAAGTATGTTTATATGGAAGAATTTGAAAAAAGCTTCAATGATATAAAGTAAAGGTTGATCACTGCACCTATACTGACATTACTAAAATGTGGTGAATGTTTTGTTATATATTGTGATTATTATATTATTGTCTTGGGTTTTTTATGCATTAAAAATGATAATTTGATATCCTACACCTCATGGTAGTTGAAGATCCATGAGAAGAACCACTCGATGCGTGATCTATATCTAATAGCTATGTGTTTTTCATCGAAAATATGGCTTCAGTACCTCTATGGTGAGATATGTGACATATATAACAATAAAAATTTTAAAGTATAAATTCACACAAAAGGATACCAACATGTTTCAAAGTATATGGTTAGAGATAATCAAAGAATATGATTTCTCTATTCACTATCATCCTGGCACAATGAATAAGGTAACTAATGCTCTTAGAAGAATAGATATTGATACTCTATCCTTGTTGTGTATTGAGAATTAATGTATCTTCAAGAATATGAAAATTATATATTAGAAAATCATAATAGTATAAAATAGATCCTACCATTCCCAAATTATTTCATAAAAATATATTCAATAGAATATAAAGGAGGCACAAAGGGAGGATCCCATGTTGAAAAAGAAGGTGAACATGGTAAAATAAGGAAATATGCAAGAGTTTCATATCGATGACGTTGTTGTGATTTTTTTGGAACAAGGCATTATGTGACTTCATCTCCTAGTATAAAGAAATTGATATAAGACAATGAACATAGCTCAACATTCTCTATCCATCCTTGTAGAACAATGATGTACTGATATACCCAACAACACTTCTATTGGGATAACATGAAGAAGTAGATTTTAGAATATACATCATGGTTCTTGATATGTCATCAAGTTAATGAAGAGTGAAAAAATCCCAATGGGATGATGAAACCATTTCATATACCCATGTGGAAATGGGTCAATGTCACTATAGACTTTTTCATGTGTCTCCCAAAGAAATCCAAATGAAAAAATTTGAAATGGGAAATAGTGGACCAACTCGCCAAGTCTACCCACATTATCACAATTTGGGAAGATATCTATCTTAAACATATTGAAATGATATATTTGAAATATGTGGTGAGAATATATGGTGTTCTACTCTCTATTTTCTTTTGATCATGATCCATGGTTCACATCTAAATTTGGTAAGAGTCTCTAATATTAATTGAGTAATGAATTAAATTTCAGCACAACCTATCACCCCCCAAATTCATTGTCAATCTGAATTGACTATTTATATTCTTGATGTTTTTCTAAGATCATTCTCTTTAGAATTAATAGGTATATGGGATCAGTCTCTCCCATTGTCTGAGTTATAATATACCAATAGCATCCACTCGAGTATTCAGAGTGATCATTATAAATTTAAGTATGGAAGGCGTTATAGAACTCCCACCTATTGGGATGCAGTTGGGGAAAGATATCTATTTGGACCTGATATTGTGAATGAGATGATGGAGAATGATAAAGTAATTTAGAAATAAATCAAATATACTCCGAGTCGAAAAAAGAGATATTCTAACAACCATTCAAGGGACTTGGAGTTCAACATTGTTGATAAATAATATTTATCCATCCTATAAGTGACAACATGACATAATTATATTATAGTGTTGGTTTGAATATTTAATTAATAATTTAATAATTAAGAAAAATAAATTTCATAAAATGTAATCAAAGAATAAATTTTTTTAACTCTTATAATTATATGGTAATTTAATAAGACCTTTATTAATTTTTCAAAGCATTATAATAATTGTTCAAATTTTAAAATATGTATTTTTAAACTATGTGATGATTTTAATTAAAATTTAAATTAATCATATTTATAATTTTTTTTTCATAAAATGGGTTTAATTTTTGAATTGTACACATCGTAAAATAGTTAGGGTGGTTTATTAATATTTTTCTGAAATACTTGAATTTTTTGTGAATAGTAAAATTTGTTAATTTAAAAAATATGCTAAATAAATTCAATTTTCAATCATGATTAAGAGATGAATGATTTACATGTCCATTGGTAAAAAAATGAATATCCTATTTAATTTATTTATTCATGGATTTATCACTATTTCTTTTTTAAGGGAAATTATTAAAACTAATGAATTAAATATTGAGAAAACACCCTTCCCCTAGACTATAAATACCACCCCACGTAGCTTCATTTCCTCACACCTCTCAATCTTGTTGACTACAAAAAATTATTATCAACTCACATCCCAATATCCTACCCCAATTACATCATTCCTTGGTCTCATAAAAAGACCAAAACATTTTCCTTAAAGAATCTCTTTAAGAATATATATTCAAGAGGTAATTTCTTCCACTTTTCATTCAATTTCCTTTCATATTTCATTTACCTCCATCTATTATCCTCAAATTATCTTATAAAAATGACATGATAAATCTATTATGATTGATATAATGGTATTTTATGTTTATAATTTATGATTATTTATTATACTCCTACCTCACAATGTTTTTCTAAAAATTTATTTTTTCACATGTGATGTGATAGTTTACCCATATTTTGTGCGATGCACATCCATTTACCATAAAATCCTTCAAGGATGTCAATAAAACCATTAAATGGATGACAACATATTTTAATATTTATTTTTTATCCCCTTTAATGTTCTATAAATATGTTTTATACATAATACTAAATGATAAAATTGAACATGTCCATTGTAATCCAAAATCCGCACAAATTGACCCAGAAGGATCATCATTATATTTTAACTAAAGATTCATTCTCATAAAAAAAACAAATATAATATAATTTAAACTCCTAGAGTATCATAAATTTAATTTAATATCAATTATTTATGTTTATCAATGGTTTACATGAACATCAATTCATGTGTGCATGTGACCCGTTCATGAAAAGTAAGAAAATGAAAAGTCCCAAACAATGAATTTACACTCTATAACTCATCCAAATTCCTATAAAAGATCATAATAAAACCATAATGAATAATAATTTATTAATGGATATTTATTTATTAATTAATTAATATAATTTTTTTATAGAGAAATTAATGTGAAGAAAGAGTTCACATACAAGGTAATGGGAATTCACGAACCCAACATTCGTTCATCGATTTTTACCTTTTCAGTACATTTTTAGTATGAATATTACTTAAAAAAATGTATTAATCATTATCTTAACTTTTTAGGGATATTCATGTTTTTTACAAGATTTTAGATCAAACATATTGTTTTCCAAATAACTCTTCTCAAAAAAACAAGCCTTTTACATCTCACTCTAGGTTGATTGTCCTTGTGTCAAGTATGTTATTCCCTCTTATATTTGTGAACCCAATGTTTATGAGTGTATTAATAATTTATTGAAACCCATTCCTTTATATTAGTAGTTTTATGTTTAATTTGGATATATATTTTATGTGTCATGGATGATAATGTAAATGTTTTGATGTGATGGGTGGGCTTAAAACTATATAACACGATGAAAATGTTATGATTTGATGGGTGAACTCAAAATTATATATTGGTCCAATGAATTGGGTAATTTGAAGAATCTCATGATTAATGTGAAGTATTTTTAACACGATTCTATATTTTTTCTCAACTATGTGGGGTGTATGACCCATACGACCTGATGTTACATTTTAATGAATTTCCTCATTTTACGATATAATCTAATGCTTCATCTCAAGATTCTTTTGATGACATTAAGATTATTCTCACCCAATGTAAATTTTATTCCCCTTATTATCTATCCTCATATTGGTATTTTATCTCACCCCTATTGATTTATATCATCAGGTGGATACTTTTAAGAAGGAGAAGTCAAAAGAAAATTTAATGCTAGAGAAGAATAAATTAAATCAATGTTTTGTGTTGTAAATGATATGTATGGTCCTAGTTTTCCCTTGAAACTAAAAAATTGGATGCTATATGTGAAATTTTTATCTATTTTATCATTAAAATGATTTAAAAGAAATTTAAAAAGGGAAGGGTTTCTGTACACACCTCAATCCAACACACCGTGTGATCGGTATGACTCTATGTGCTTATTGTATTTAAAATTGACATTGATTCTAGTAAAAAAGAAAAATTACATACTCAAAACAATGAAAACATATTATTATTGTTTTGATACATTATTAAAATGATCTTTAAGTCATTATTTAAATTTATAAATCAGTCACACCTCAATCTGAAACATGATGTGCCTGTTATGAGTAAAAGTGTCACTTATCAGTTTAAAATCAACAGCTTAATTCAAAAAGTGTCAATAATTAACAACTAATAAAAAATTATTATAATTTATTAATAATTTAAGAATTAAATTCATAGCAAATTTTTTAGGCTTAATAATTTTTCTCACATCACACTATTACATGATGTGATCTGTATGGGTCAATGTACGTTTTTTTCATTTTAAACTATAAATTTACTAAAAAAGAGAATTGGAATACTCAAAATATATAAAATTCATTCTAATAATATTGATATTTTACGAAAACTATACATATGTCTTTTAATATGAACAAGAATTATCCGAAACTCAATTCAATGCACACTGTGACTGGTATGACTCCAAGTGTATATTTTTATAGAAAATTAACTTCATCTTTAGTAAAAGGAAAAATAACATACTAAAAAATGATAAAACACATACTTAATGTTTGTATAAATTGGTAAATCGTTACATAAAACAAAATTTTACATTTATAAATCAAAATTTACTCAATAAAATACATGATTTACTCATTATGGCCCCAAGATCATCATTTTATATGAAATTGGAAACTATTTCAGTAAAAAGAAAAACCATCATACTAAATATGATGAAAACCAATTAATATTTTTTTCATTTTTTAGTAATTTTATCCATAAGTAATTTATGAAATGTAGGATTAATCTGTTCCATAGTTTGATACATGATGTTCCCAATTTGACCTAATACATTTGTTATCAGTTTAAAATCACCATTTTAGTATAAAAAAAGACACTATCTAAATATTGAGAAAACATGACCATATTTTCCTGGTAATTTAGGAAATATATTCATATGATATTTGTGACAAGTAATAATTTCTCTCACATCATTTTATTATAAGATTTGATCAATATTAGTCTAGCTCTGTGATTCTAGTTTCAAATAAAAATTTATTAGAAAGGAAAATTTACATACTAAATCTAATTAAAACACATTAAAAATATTTTAATACAATCTAAATTAATATTTTTATTAAGACCCACTTGTATGGAAATAAGGGAGAAACCATCAGTTAGTAGCACACCAAGCACATAAGTAGGAAACAGAACTATATGATATCAACTTGAAAATATTTTGTGCGATTATACAGAATAATTTCAAGGACTTGTCTTTCAACTTATCATCTGGCTCATCATTAAAGATCACTTAGAAATGAGTGGCCAAATTATCCCAATATTTAATGAACTCCTCCATTGTAATATTCCTTTCATTGATTCCTCTATTAAACATTATGTATTTTTTGTGATGTATGCAGTTTACTCTATGCATACACCCATTAAAACTTATCTTCCATTCATCCTTTATACATTATCCATTGAGGCATGAATGATCAGAACCCCCTACATCATCTCTTCCTTAGAGGACATAAGTAGGTCCCATGAGTTTTTTATAGCCACTTTAACTAAAAAATCAATCCCTCATACTGCCAAAATATCTCATCACCAAAGGATTAACCAATCCACATTCACAATTCTCAGTTCCATGATAAGGATATTTAATAACCTCTGATGTAGAGTGTATAATGGTCTTACCAGAAACTAAGACCCCTTCCTTGTTCAAGGAGTAAACCCCCTAAATTTTCTCTATGACATTTCCCTTAGCCCTTCCTTCTAATCTCGTAACTATTGTCTTTGGAGTACCTGAATTTTTTTTGTGTGGTCTTTCCTTTTTCTCCCCCTTGAGAACCAAAAGACTTCTGATACAATGAACAATATGACCGATATGCCTCAATGTTTGTATTTTTATGTAAAAGTGAAATCAATTTTAGTAAAAAGGAAAAATAACGTACTCAAAACAAATAAAATGATTCCTGAATTGTTTTAATAATTTAGAAAAATGATACATATGTAATTTTATTTTTTTAGGAATCATCCCCACACCAATATGATAAATAATATAACCAATAAATCTCTAAGAGCTTATTTTTATTTATAATTGACCTCAATTTTAGTAAAAAGGAAAACCAACCTAATTAAAAATTAGAAAACACATTTATAATTTTTTGATAATATATAAAATCGATCAATAAATCATTTATGATGTCTTTTAATCAACCATACTCATTCTGATGCACTATGATTCTGGTCGGACTCAATATTATTGTTATTAGTATTAAATTGATATTTTAGTTCAAAAAGCGCCACTCACTAAAAACAAAAAAATAGGCTTTGATTTTATTAATAATTTAGGAAAATTATATGTAAGTCATTTTTTGACATGTAGGAATTGGTCTCACTTTGAAATGATACATGATGTGATCATTAAGATTCACTTTATGTGTTTCGAGTTTAAAATGAAAATTTATTAAAAAGTCAAGTGACATACTTAATAAAAATTTAAATATATGAATACTTCATAAAAGTGATCCATATGTCATTTAATATTTGAAGAAATAATCCACATCTCAATGTAATCCATGGTGTGGCCAATATGACTCCAACTACATGATTTTATTTAAAATTGACATCAATTTTTTGATATAAGAAACAATGACCTACTAAAAACCAATATATCACATTTTAATTATATTGATACATTAGGAAATGATATATAATACATTTTGGTAATTTAGTGATCAACCACACCTCAATATGATACACGATGTGCCTGGTATGGCTTTAAGTGCATCTTTTTTTTAAAATTGGCATTCATTTTAGTAAGAAGGAAAATTGACCTACTCAAAACCATGAAATGAATTCATATTGTTTTGATATATTTTTAATTAGATACATGTGTAATTTTTGACCTGCAGGATTAAACCTCACAATATTTTGAATTATGTTTTTTCCTGGATGGTCATAAACACATTTTTGTGATTTAAAACACTAAAACATACGTATAACCAATAAAACCATATAAAATGACCTCATATTGATGTAAAATCATGGGAAAAGAATAACTGAATTGAATTTGACATGTATATATAGAAACATAATCAATATGACGTGTTGTGTGGTCATATTTACCAAGTAGACATTTCTTAATCATACAAAATCATTTAAAAATATTTGTTGGGAAAAATTCAAGAAAAAAGCAATGGATTACATTGAAATCAAGGGAAAATCAATAGGTATGTTTATATTTTCAAAGTGTTTTTCATTATATGTTATTTGTTATGTTAAAATTTAATCTATTTGATATAAAAAAACTGTGTGCATAATTATGAATATATACAATTTTTTTCATTCACATTTCACTTCTAAAATGATATAGTTTTCATTGTATGATGTAGATAAAGATAGTAGGATGTTGGTTGGATGTTTTGATAAAAGACATAATTATTATTTTTTATTTTAATTATAATATATTATGTTTATTTTTAATTTTTAATTATTTTTATTTTTTGTTACATTTGATTAGATGACATGGTGAATTTAAGTTGATGAGATGATGTGGAGGTAGACTGATGTCATGGAGGCCGTGATGTGGATGTATATTGGGAATCACTTGCTGTTGGACATATTTTATATGTATATATTACTGACTGAGGTATTGGTTAATAGATTTATAGGGTGAATGATATTAAGGTTATAATGAATGTGGATGTTTGAATATATGACTATATATGTATGATATATATATGATGGGTTTATCATATATTCATGTTTTATAATATTTAATATCAGAATATTATTAAATAAAAAAACTAATTTAGAAACATTTTTTAGTAACCGTTATGAAATAAATTATTTATTTTTTTCAATGCAGGTTAATTGAAACCATGGATAAAAAACAACCTATAATATGTTCTGAAGTGGTTAGTTTCATTTAATTCATACTCCATTCAATTTTTTTTAGAAAGAATAACTTCTAAAAAATTAATATAAAAACTCTGCTAAATTCCCCAAAAACGAGACATAATAAAACCACCTTGAAATCAAATACCATGCACTTAATTACTAGAGACCATATAAAATGTGTATGTTTTATTAATTGTTATTGTAGAATTATACAGTGTTTAGACCACCTAAAGTTTACAAAAAAACACTCCTCTAAGGACTTTTTATTTTAGTACATTCCATACTTATTTTCCTTATCTAGATATTTTAATTTCATGTATTTCTATTTATTTAAACTTCAATTTGATTATTCTAATTGATTCATTATTTCTTACATTGTACTTTACCCTTACTGGGAATTTGAGATCAACCTTATTTTTGTTTCCTTTCCCAAGGAACTCAAGAAGTATACTAAGAATGTTATTCAAGGATATTCTATATTTAATAATGTTATTTTCTTCAAAATAATAAAATTATGTTATATTTACTATATTACTTTTTTATAGGAGACTAATCTATATGTCTCATTTTCCAAGAGTACTAAACCCTTCGATCCTTCAGAATTGATTCATTGTAATCATGAAATTGTAATTATAGAAGACACTAGCTCTGGGATTGTATGGGATGGGTTTCTATAGTTGGTGTTGATGGATTTTTGGTATCAAACATCGGAAATAGATTTATGAAAACATATATTAGATAATGTAACCTAGAACATGCAGTTAAGTTTAGGAAAACTACTTAAATTTTAGTAATAAAGAGATTATGTAATTTTTCAAGCAATACATCTCTGTCAACATACTACATAAGGAATTTTCTATTGAACTAATTTACCTTGGGTAACAACTCCAACAAGGTTCCTCTGGCCTAAATCTGAGTAACCTAGTACATGAAGATGATCACTACTGCGAACCTAGTTTGATACTCTTGAGGGATGTGCCTATGAAAGTTTACATTTTATTTAAAAGAATTTATGGAGTATATGAATTGGTAATTAAAATTAATTACCCTTGATAAACAATAGAAAAAGAAAAGTCTTTTGTGTAAATAAATATTTATTTTTTGGTGTTTTATTGAAAAACATTGTGAAAAGCGTATTTTGTGATTAAAATTATTTCAATGATTTCCGTTATATTTATTTTTTAAACTATATTAATATGGTTTTAGTAAAGGAAAAAAAATATGATGGGTGATAACTACTCATGTTTGTAATGGTCTTGGGTCTTGAAACTATGACTAAAGGACGAAAAGGGTTTCACTCCAACCACTTACTTATGCAATGTCTTGGTAAATATTTCATTTTTTTAGTTAAACAATTTGATGTATAAATTTTAACTATGAACCAGTAGTATACATTTTAGGGTTTAGAAATTAATTTATTAACAATATTTATTTTAAGAATAGTTAGAGACCAATGTGAAGAAATTTTACTCTTTTAGGGGCCTTACGATCCATTAAAATTTTCCTTTACTGATTTTGGGATCATAGTTAAATTTTGGATACCAATTTCTTGAAGTAGGAGATGAAACATATTTTGATCAAATAAAAATAAAAGGTTGAAAATTTTATTTGTAAAAATATGTTTTGATGTGAATTTACTTATATTCATAGGTATAAAAATAATTACTTACCACTAAGAAAAATAAAAAAAATTATTTTAGTACCTTAATTTTTTTTGAACTAATGGTGTTCTAAATCATTAAATATTTATGGCTTTGATACCCTCAAAATTTTATTTATCTTTAACTTTTTTATGATTGATGGCCACAATATCTCCCAATAAATATTTAATATTTTCCTCAATGAAAAAATCTATACATTCCACGAATTTTCAACTAGTTAGAGACCTATTTTTATGTCATTCCATGTGACAATTTTACTTCCAATTATATCTTTTCTTGAAGATGTTTTATTATCCATTCTATGAATGTGGGATTGGAAACATAGGAAAATCCAAAAATATATCAGAATGATCGATTTTAGAATGTGAGAATATTATTTAATTATGGTGGGGAGAATGTAATACCCTGATAATATAAAGTAGGAACATTGTATTCGATAGCTTTTATGACATGAAACACTAAGCACAAAAAGGAATAAAATATCCCATGTATTGATAAGATATTATATATTTTAAAAAAATTCAATATATTTTATATATTTAAATCCATGTGACCCAATGTTATCATATGTCGGACACAAAAATGACTTTCTTTGATGACTTGTGTTACATGAAATACTGAGTTATACTAAAAAATAATGTACTATTCAAATATTATTATATAATATAATATGATATAACATAGTCATTTAGTTAGTAGTTATAAATAGTGTTAAATAACTTCTGAAAAACAATGGTTTACAAAAATATAAAACTAATTCAATGGTTACAACCTATTTCGAAATGATTAAAATAACCAATAGAATATAAAGGGATGGTTTTGATTGAAAACTATTTATAGGCTCCCAATGTTATTTTATCCTAAAAAATTAACATAATTACAATTAGATATTGATATTGATGTAATATATATTTTATACTAAATAAAATAATTTTTATATTCATCCAATATATTTTATAGACAAAAGATAAGAACAAACCCATTTTTACACATAAAAACAAATATGTTTATTGAGGAACTTTTACCACCTATTAATATAGAAAATATTTCAATTATTATTTTTTGATCGTTTATAAATTTTATTTTTAAAGAACATTTAATCATAAAAATAAATATATAAAAATTATTCTTAGTTAACTTTTTTCTATTTTTTTGTTAAGTTTCATTTTTTTAATGAATAGTGAAAACAATAAATTTTAACTGAAAAAATGTTTAATTCCTACTTTATTTGTAAGGAGAAATTATATTTTAAATTAGATTAAAATTTTAATTAGATCATTTTTTATCCATAAATCCTTTTTAGGTCATTGGAAACAATTTCACTTTTAAATTGAATATAAAATCCTAACAAACTTTTGAATGTTTTGACTATAAAACACGATGTTGTCATCCTATGTGTGGGATTACATTTAAAATAAATAACCCAATTATATTATATTAATTTTAATAAATTGTTCAATATTTAGAATAATCAAAATTCATAATTTCTAATATGTTCAGCTTATTTTTTTACCAAAAACAATAGTAAAATTATTTAAAATTAATTAAAATGATGAAGGTAAAATTAATGTAAACATGGAATAGAACCATAAAAATAAAAAAAAATAACATAGAAACATATCAAAAATCCATTATATAACCATATTTATAACATATCCTCTCTTGTACCAAATTTTTTCCATTATTCGAACCACAATCTATGGTAAAAACATGGGGGGAATTCCCTTATCCATAATTTACCAGAGTATCAATCATCCTCTACAAAAAAATGGTCTCCTCTCCTCCCACATCCTCTCACAAGTAAAGCCACATTTTCTCTTCCATTATATGAAACAAAAAAATATCTCCCCAAAATTCTATTCTATAACCTATAATTCTCACATTGATCATATATCCACCCAAGGTATCCCTATGGATAAAACCATATTAATTTACCTAATGAAGAGGTAACATATTTCTTGAAGCTCTTTAGTATCTTAAATTTCTATAACACATAAATACTATTTATTCCATGTATATATAAAAGAAATGTCCCCAATATACTTGTTTCTTTATGTTATGATTTCAACCAAAACTTAAATACACATCCATCTAATGGGTAAGTAACTCCCTGTTTATGGGTGCGATGAACCACCGCCTCACAATATGATGTTGCTTGTTTTTCTTTTAAAACCTCTCGTGTATATGAATTGGTATACACAATATATTTATATATGTTATATATTATATTTATAATGTATTTATACCTCTTTAAATAATTTATAACATATAAATTTCTGCTCTCCATTTTGTGTAAATATGATAACATCCTTTGTGGAAGTGTGGACTACCGCCTCTTAAATGTGATGTTATCAAATTACACTATATGTGGAATGTATAAAGTATAGTTTTAATTAATAATATGTTTAGTAAAAACATATACATAATATTAAATATAATATTACCTTTCTATAAATATAATATAAAAATATATACATATATCATTTTCTTTAATGCCCTTTCACACACTAAAAAGGGATAATGACAATCATGGTGTGTGGACTACATTCTCCGTGACAAGATGTGATTCATTTTACCTCAATATAATTATATATATGATTATATGATATTAAATAACATTTTATTTATGAGATAATTTTATTTATTGAAATATATATTTCCACTCAACTACTTTCCCTAACGATTGTTGAAAAATGGGAATGTTACTCATGTGTATGTATTGCCTACCATTTCCATGATTATAATATTGGTTCATTTTTCATTTCAATATTTAATTATTTGTGTTAAAATTATAATTTATTTATAAAAATTATAATTTTCAAATGATTATTAATTTTTAGATTCTATATAATTACCCCATTGACCATAGTTTACCTACAGAAGTTGTTTTTTCATATAAAATGAATTTTTTCAGAACACAAGATGTAATGATAATTGATTAATAAGTTTTATAAATGAATTTAATAAGTGAAATAAAATTTATAATAAAAATAAAATTTTTTATTAATCAATTAAATAAGTATCATATGTTTTTTATCCAGGAGTAGTAAGACCCACAAGTCAATTCATACGCAAGGTAAAGGCATTTCATGTAACTTTTTACAACTGTGATATAAATGTAAGATTTTACAGTAACTTATTTTTTTTTGTTGTATATACTGTTTGATTTTTTATATTATGTTATTAGTTGTTTATCTTTATGTTAATGAAACATTAATTTAATTTTATTCCATCTTGATGCATATAATTTAAAAAAATTCAATGTGGTATGGGGCACTTTAGAATGTTTAAATATTATTTTACTATAGAATAATTTTAATGATCTTGTTGGACTCCTCATGTGTTAATCATATTTTATTGATCAAAAATACTATACATTATAAAACACATGTTAATAATGTGTAATTTATCTGAAATAATGGGTAATAATGGTTGGTTTTTATGATTTAAATAAACCTATCCATGATATTAAGTGCTATCTTTAATGATTGTAAACAATTTAGAGTTTGTGTTATAATGTATTTCCTTGATATATGATTAAGTCATATCTATTCTATGAATATAAATATTTATGTATGTGTACAAATATTTTGCTATGTCTGAGAAACTATGACTGAGACACCATTACCCAGACATCGTGACCTAAACACCATGACCCATACACCAAAACCTAGACACCGCAACCTAGACATCGTGATCCAGACACTATGACCTAGACACCGTGAACAGACAATATGTCCTAGACACTGAGACTAGACACTATGACCAGACACTATGATTATATACCGCAACTGTGATACCGGTTCCAAATATCTATACAACTACACCATCATAACTATCTCACCACTCAAATGCAAACAATGATACACCATTTCATGGAGTCACTATTTCTAGGAGACATTATTTCAAAGATAAATGGTTTCATGGAGACACTATTTCCAGATAAAGTGTGACACTATTTCTTGATCATTTTTCTTTTTTTTCAATTTAATCTCTCATAGTCGTATTTAATGATTTTAAATGCACTAACATATTTAATGTATATTTGTAGACATGTCACCTGATAGTACGATGTATGATGTGCAGAATACATCCATCATTTCATATTTGATACATGCACAACAAGAATAAAAAAACAGTGTGGCTAGAAGAATAAACAGAATACATAGAAAAAAGTGTGTACATGATTACCATGAAGCATGATCACTCTTGAAATAAGAACAAATATATGAAACTCGACACATCTAAAGAACATAGGAAGCATACAAAAATCCTAGAGTCAAGAACATTTTAACACTATCAACTCCACAAAAAACACAATCTAGATCTACCTGACATATGATAATCTATTTTTGTCAAATTGTCTTTATTCTTGCTGCTACTTCATCCTACAAGTCCAAATATGAAAATAGAAACACTCAGATCACTTATAACATTTTCCCAACATTTATGATATGTTGTTTGTTTTTTTATCTTTCGAGTAGTGTGTGTGTGTGTTTGTATAAAAACACTCACTGTCTACTGCATTAAACTGATAGATATAAGATATCCTTTCTCATACATCTTTTTACACTTATATATTCCAATAGATATGTGTGGAAGAGTTCCCTGTGTGACCTGATAGTTAATACCCATGAAAAACTAAAGAAGATTTCATGTGACTGAGACATTCCTATGTATTATTGTTTACTCTAATCCAGGGTGTGGATCATGTTTATTTATATAAACTGATTGGTGGAAGGTGGTCACCCAGTGGAGCTGATTAGGACTCAGCTTGTGACTGGACCACTCATTCTATATCTTTTAGGTTGTTTAATTTAGTTTTATATATTTTACATTATAATTTAGAAATCACTAAATTTACTTTGATAGTTAATATTAGAAAGAAGTTATAATTGTTTTTCCTTATTAGAGTAGCTTCAAATTTAATATTTATAACTTATATTCGGATTACTGAGAGTTAATCTATATTATATGAACATATTTAAATAGTATAACTTTTATAACCATATTACTTTGATTAACTGGACTGTATTTAAATTTATTGGGGAACCTTCTTTAAGTATAAAAATCAAACAGAAATTTATATAGATACTCAATTCACCCCCTCCCCACTTGAGTACTATACTCCCAACAACATTTTGTATCAAAGGAGTTTGGTATACCTATTAAGACTCTAGTTTTGAAACTATTAAACAATGATTTTTTCGTACTTTGGGGATCTTTAAATTTATATCAATTCTAAATTTCTAGCTCATTCAAAGTATTTTGTTAATATGGATAATAGACTCAAAGGTTCTGCAATAAACATACCACCATTCATTAATGGAACCAATTATGTTCAATGGAAAATTAAAATTAAAATGCATCTAGAAATGATGGGCTTTGAAATTTGGACTTCAATTATAGATGAGTATAAGATTCCTTCTATATATAGAATCACTTGGGTTGTACCAAACAACACTGCCTACAATAAAAATTTCAATGCCATGAATGCTTTATATTGCTCTTTAGGAGATGTGGAATTTAATATAATTTCTACATTTAAAACATCCCATGAAATTTGGGATACCTTGATTGTTTTACATGAAGGAACTTATAGTGTTAAAGAAATGAGACTTAATACCTATAATATTATATATGATAACATTAAAATGTAACACAATGTGCCTATTTTTGACATCTATCTCAGGTTAAACAAAATTTTCAACGCAATGATTTATCTTGGAAGAAAAGTCACTTCTAATGAATTGATTATGAGTATTCTCAGATACCTACCTAATAGATGGAAAGGGACCTCTTTCTAAATTAGAGAATCATATGACATTAGAAATTTACCTGTAAAATAATTCATTGGGAAACTGATGATGTAAAAAGAGGAGTTCAAATTTAACACATAATAGGAGTATGAACCCAAAATAAAATATGTTGCACTCAAGAAAACTACTTCTAAACACAATGAGAAAGGAAACTTGAAAGTTTATATTGAAATTTATTGCAGTGAACAATCATCACCTGATAGTGATGTAGATATAGCTCAACTAGATAGATGTTTTAAGATATTTTACATGAAGAAGAATTTTTTTAGAAATCCTAACTTTAAATGAAGATATGATCAAAATGGAATCTGGAAGAAAGATTGGAAATGAAGTGACAAGTCTGATGAGAGAGACAGTTATGAATGTAAGTGAAATAGACATATAAAGTCCTACGGTCCCAAGATAAAGTAAAAAAAGAAATATGAGGACAAAGATAGAATGTATAAAAACGAAATGAAAGCATCATGGAGTGTTTCTGAGGGAAGATCACGTGACTCAAAATCTTCACATGATAAAAAGTCTAACAAATCCAAAACATGTTTTATTAAAAAAAACATCTGAGGTGAAAGTGGAATCTCCTGTACACAATTTTCAAAATTTTGGGGATGGGAGTGACTATGAAAAATTTTCTAATGAAGAAATTTTTTAATACTTTAATATTGTTAAACATACATGTAATGAACAAAAAGATAAATACAAATCATTGAAGAAACAACATGCTCTTCCCTCAACTGTTAAAAGTGAAATACTTGTATAATGGGAGAAAATTGATCAATTACTCATGGAAAACAACGAATTAATGCTATCTAATGTGAAATTGAAAAAGGATCTTGAATGGTTTACTAATGGTAAAGATACATTTGTACGAATGTTGGGAAAAATGATTGCTCCTAAATATACCACAGGAATAGGATATCAACCAGGTAAAAGAATGTTGGGAAGAACTAATTTTGTTTCTAAGTCAAGGAAATTTATCTTTACTCATAGTTATAGAAAATATTCAACTAGATCATGTTCTGATACACTCTTTACTGTTTCAAGCTTTTTGAGACCAAATAGAGAATATTTTTCAAATACATTACATAGTGCTTATATGAAATTTATTAGAAAGATATGGGTTCTTAAAGAACTAGTCACTAATATTACTGTACCCAATGAATTATAGGTAAAAAAAACTATCTGCATATGAATATTTTGTATGAAATATACTTAAAGATATCATGTAAATTCATATGGTACATGAAAAGTGTGTGTTCCAGACACATGATAAGAGACTATTAATTCATTAAGAATTTTACATAAACTGATGGAGGACATGTCACCTTTGGTGACAATTCCAGAGGAAAGATTATTGAAAATAGAAAACCAATTATTTAAACTCATGATTTAATTCCTAGAGTACTTTTTGTTGATGGATTGAAATATAATCTAATTAGTATTTCATAACTATTTAATGATGGATTTCAGGTTAAATTTGAAGATGATGATAGAAATTTTTTTAAATCTTAAAATGAATTAGTATTTTGTACATTAAGAAATGAAAATCATTACTCTGTTAAATTATATTCTTTAGTCTTTAAAAATGATTCATGTTTAAGTGTATTTTTCAGAGAATATTTTCTTTGGCATAGGAGACTATGGCATTTTAATATTCACTCATTTAGAAATCTGATTAGAAAATGCTTAATTAAAGACCAATCCAAACTTGAGTTTGCAAATGATAAAATGTGAAATCCTTGTCAAAAGGGATATCAACACAAAATTTCATTCAAACCAATGAATAAAGTTCCAACTTTTCTACCACTCGAATTGGTTCACATGGATTTTATTATACCATATAAATATTCTAGTTTAAATGGGAAGAACTATGTTTACGTTCATATAGATTACGTTTCGCGATATACATGGACTCTGTTTTTGTCTCAAAAAAGTGAATCCTACACTCATTTTACCATATATTCCAAAACATTAAAAAATCACAGTAGACATAGAATTAAATTATTAAGAAGTGATCATGGCCATGAGTTTGAAAATCATGTGTTTGAATCCGTTTTCTCAAAAAATGACAATAGTAATAATTTCTATACTCCTAGAACACCTCAAAAAAATGATTTTGAGATAGAATAAATAGTACCATTAAAGAGATTGTTAGAACCATGCTTAGTGAATATGAAATACCTCTTTATTTTTAGGCTAATGATGTAAATACAACATGCCATATTATCAATAGAGTATTGATTTGACCAATTTTTAAAAGAACTCCATAAGGGATATTGAACAACAGAAAAACCAAAGTTAGCTACTTCAATTTTTTTGGTTGAAAAATCTACATCCTAAATACAGAGGAATATCCTGAAAATTTTTCATCCAAGAGGGATGAAGGAATATATTTATGATATTCTATCTCTAGTAAAGCCTATAGAGTGTTTATTAAAAGACCTAATTTTTTTGAATAATCTATTTATTTAAAATTTAATGAAACATATCCACATGAGTCTAAAACCACTCTAGAGAACCTAGAGGATGATGTATCAAATCTGGAAATTAATTCAAATTCCTCTATCCTTCATGTAAGAAATATTTGAAAGATTCCAATTCTAGAAATTCATTAGATACATGTAACAATGAACCCAAACCTGTTGAGAAACCAAAAATAACTAGTACTTATTTTTCTAGTACTATAATAACTCTTTAGAACCATCCTTTAGATGTTGTTATAGGAGGCTTAATTAAAGGATCTAAAACTAGAGCTTCTCTTAGGAATTAGTTTGATCATCATGTATTCTAGTCACAACTTTAACCTAAAAACATTAATGATTCTATCAATTTTGTATTTTGGGTGATGTATATGCCATAAAAGTTTAATCAGTTTGAATGTAAAAATGTTTAGAAACTTGTTGATAGACCGAAAGACACATTAACCATATGCACTAAATGGTTGTTTTGGAATAAGGTTGAAGAAGCTGGTAATATAGTTATATACAAGTTGATATTGGTTACACCCAGATATATTCAAGAAGAAATCATTGACTATGAAGTGACCTTTGCACCAGTAGCTAGATATGAATCCATCAGAATTCTACTTGTTTATGCTGCACATCTGAATTTCAATCTATATCGAATGGATGTGAAAAAGTATTTTCCTAAATGGGTATATAGTTGTGGATGCATTTGTTGAGAAACCCCCTTGTTTTATAAATACTAATTTTACATGTCATATTTTTTAATTATTAAATTCATTATATGGTTTAAAACATGATCCAAGATCATGGTATGATAGCCTGAATAATTTTCATATTTCTGAACGTTTTTTAAAAAGTAATAGATGATCCTTACCACTTTATAAAATGAATGTATAATGTTGTTTCAGTAGTTCAAAATTATTTATATGATATTATCTTTGGATCATCAAATAATTATTTATATATTTAATTTTCTAAAATTAACAAAAAAAATTGAAATGAGTTTAATGGGTGAACTCAAATTCTTTCTTGGATTTAAAATCATTCAAAATAATGATTGTATTATTCTAAATCAAATCAAATATACTCGAGATATTCTGAAACATTTTATTTGGATAGCACTAAAATTAGTGACACTCCAATGTGTAATACTTGTAGGTTGTATCTTGATAAAGCTGGAAAATATGTTGATCAAACCACTTACAGAGGGATGATTGGAAGCTTACTCAACTTAACTGCAAGCCTACCTGACATTATGTTTACTGTGTATATGGTGCCTATTTTCAACAAAACCATATGGAATCCCATTTAAATAATAATAAAATAATTTTCAAATACCTCAAGTATACAATCAATCTTGGACTATTCTATCCCAGAGGTCAATCGTTTGAGTTAGTTAGTTATTTTGATGTTGACTTCAGTGGTTGTAAGTTAGAAAAAGCACCTCTAGAACATATCACTTTTTAGGAAAGTATCTAGTATCTTGGTGTATATGAAACAAAAAAAAGTTTCAATATATTCTTTAGATGATGAATACATAGCTACTGATAGTTATTGTGCACATATTTTGTGGATGAAACACACATTACTAGATTATGGATATAAATTCTAGCATGTACCTATAAATTGTGACAATAAAAGTGCTCTTAACATCTCAAAAATCATGTCTCACACTCTAGGACAAAACATATTGATGCAATACATCACTTTCTGAGAGATATTTATCAAAAAGTTGTTATAACTTTGGAATTAATTGGAACTACATATTAGCTTGCTGAGATATTCACCAAACCATTAAATTTTGTAATAATATATTACATCACACATGAGTTTAGAATAATAAATAATAAGTAGTAAGTATATTGTTTCATTTTTACGATATCATAGTTACCCTCCCTATATGTTACTGTCTGGCACTTGCTGTCTCAAAAAATACAGTCACATAGTTTAGAAATCACACTATCAGGGTCTCACCATGAAGGCTAGTTACGGTCTCACCATGAAAACATGTTACTGTCTCACCATGAAAACCAGTTCAGGTCTCACCGTGAAAATTAGTTACAGTCTCACCATAAAGACACTGAACTGTTTTACTTATATATTTTAACCTGTATCAAGGTAAATAGTTATTATGTTTTTTTAGTTGCTCGTGCATTTGATTTTGTTACATATGGTATCCATAAATAATAAAAATAAAAATGTTTCACTCTTTCTTCCCCTGATATCTCTTCTCTCAAAAAATAACCCATATTTCAACCCTTCTCTCTCTCTATCAAACCTTCGTTTAATGTATATAATGAAACACCAATCGTCTTCAACTACTAAGAAGTGCAGTCCGAAGACGGAGTTGAAAATAACAATAATGTTAGTGCCTAAAGGTCAATTGAATCTGGACCTGATGAACAAAGTAGTCATCTCTGAAAAGGAAATCTGCCCTAAGAGGATACTGCCAAGTATGTATCTATTATTAAGTGTAATTAGAGTGAAAGGATGACTGGATTGGTTCAGAATAGAGGATAGGCCAATTTACCTGAAGCTAGTTTCACAATTTCATTAGTATGTTCAATTCTCTTTTGATACAAAAGATGGATATATTGTGAGAAGATGGATCAATCGCGAGATATATACCTTTTCATCAAGGTTATGGGCTGGATGCCTTAAGATACCATAACCAGTTGTTTTTTAGGACTACCAGAGATGTCCTCCACCTCCATGTGAGATATTTTTTTTGGAGGAAGAGTTGGGAAGACTAATTGTGTATGGAAAAAATGTAAAGTGACATAGCTTCTGAGCTAGACAGTGAACACAAAATTCTGTTTAAATTTGTTCAGAATTTATTATCCCTAAAATGGATACCTTTATACACTCATGTATCGGGATTTAATTTTGAGACACCATATAAAGAATAGAGAAAGGATCAGCCTATGAAAATATGTTATACTTTATATGTGTGATTTTTTCAAGAAAACATCCAAGTTAACCACCATGTTTCACTGAATATTAATCTCAACTATTCTTCATGAAAAAGGGTTGGTTGGACCAGAATAAGAAGCTATTAAGGATTACGAGTTTTGTCTTTCAAAAGTTACAATAATGAGAATGAAAATTTGTTGGAATCCATGGAGAAAAGCAATGGTAGAAATAATGATAGGGTTTTTGAAAAGTTCTATCCGATTGAACAGTCTTCATGACCTAAAGATATATCTGATCCATGTTTAGAACTAGATGAAATTTTTGAGTATTCTGACGAGGAATAAGAATAATATATTGTTTCACATACTAGGGAAACTGTTCTGGATGAGAAATACAGTGATCCTATTTTCCAAGAAATAACAGAGAAGGAAATGTCAATTCTTGAAGAATTTTCTAATCTGGAAGAACAACCAGCTTCTAAAGAAGAACTTATGGATATGTTAAGTGAACAGATGTAATAGAAGTGCCTATAGAAGAAGATCATTCTTTGTGAAAGAATTTTTTTAGGAGGAAAGTGTTGAGAAATAAGTTATTCCTAAAATTTTCCCAGCCACTGAAGATTGAATGGAGCACACCTTTCAGCAGGATAGAAAAGAAATGAGAGAGGATATTGGGGGAGAAATCATAGAAATAGATCAAGTAACTAAATCTCTCAGTCCTGAGAAATATGAAACTATTGAGGAGGTGTATCCCCCAAGTTTAGAAAGATTGGAAGTTCCAAATCTAGTTGATCCATGTTCAGTAGATACATGGTATAAATTCCCAAGTAATATTGATGTAAATGACTCCCAAGAAGCCTCACCGAAAGGAATATACCTCTCTATTATGTTTCAATTGAAACCAATATCTAATAATTATTTTTTATCTTCAAAGGAACATGATCTTGTCTCATATCCTATTCCTTAACATTCACAAGAACATTAAAAAATGGTGAGTAAGGATGATTTGAAATCATTTGAAGCTAACCTATTAGATGGGGTTGAAAAGATCATGAATACTCAACCTAATCCTGTATCAAATTTAAGAGAAAGAGATATATCCCATTTTTTTTGAAAAAGATCATAAGGATGATTCATCCCAAGATGATTCATGATATTAATGAAGTCAGAGTTCAGAAAAAATAGTTAAATGATGTAGTAATGTCTCTCTGAGGTATGGTTGAAGAAATGCAGAGAGTGATGAACTCGATATCAGAACCAATTTCTCATCCTATTGAGGATATTGGTAGTCATATTCCATAGGAATTATCCTCCCTGATAAAACCAAATCTAACCTCCTTCTCAAACAATCTATATGAATGAAACAATAATATTTTTCAAAAGATACATGAATTTGTTATTAGTCTTAACAAGTTGACTGATGATTATAAAGGTTGTCTCTATAAAGTTCTAAAATAATTGAAGTCCCTTACTTTGGCAGTTACTACTTCTCGTTCCGCTAGACAATCTTCTCAGCCCTCTTTGTACAGTCATATAATCGGATCTATTTTCAACGAAGAACATCAGGCTATGATCTGTGGCTTTGACAAGGAATATCTATCTAAATTTGTGAAGAATAGTAAAAGAGTTCATGTTTTGGTGAGAATTAATTCCAAAATAGGAAATTATTCTCAGGAGTGGATTACGAAATAGGTGTACTTATACATTATTAGGGTATTCTTGAAGCATGAATCGACCATCAATTTCAAGTACACTATTAAGAATCTGAGAATTAATAATGTCACTCAAGCTTTTAAAACTCATGTCAGAAAGCTTAAAGATATCACTCCTTTGTTGGATAATTTTATGGAGATCAAGGATGGATTTTCGAAAGCCATTCATTATGGTGGTGAGATTATTCATAACTTCATCATGCTTTTGAGGCCTTATCATCAAGTATAGAGTTCTACTATTGTGGATCTTACAATTTCAACCTTGATATTTGTGTTGCCTCCCTTATCATACTTTGTCTTTTCCTCTACATCTATTTCTATCTCTTAGGCTCTAAGTCAGATCAAACCTATTTTTCTTGATCAACAGTTGTGTTGGTCTTCCACTACACCTACCTGGGCCACATTAGTTTTTAGTGGACTCCCTTTACCTTCTCTTTCAAATGGTTCACTCCCTTATTTCTCTTCCACCTATGCTTATATGGATTCCTCTTCTCATGTTGCTGCCAAGGGAAAGGAGAAGAAAATCCTGTGGAAAAGAAAAGTTACTACACTTTTTTGATAGGGTTGATTTCATTAATGTATTCTTACTATTTATAATGACAGTTTTTATCCATATAATTAATTGTGTAATATTTTTATCTGTTATTTTTTTTTTACTTTGGAACATTTTTTTATAATCCAAAAGTGGGATAAATACGTGCTCCACATGCACACAAGGGAAGATACACATTACCTAAGAATATATCTCCCACTCATATAATTTTTTATCGTCAATAGAGGGTGATTATTGGACTCCTCATGTGATAATAATTTTGTAATGATCACAAATCCTATATATTCTGTGACACTTGTTAATCCTGTGCAATATGTCTCAAATCATGTGTACAAATTATTGGGTTTTTAATGGTCTAAATAAACCTATCCAAGATCTTATGTGCTGTGTTTAATGATTGTAATCTATTTTGTGTTTTTGTTATAATAGATATCCTTGATAAATGATTAAGTATAATCCACTATATGAATATCATTGTTTATGTTTGTGTACATATATTTGGCTATGTCTGAGAAACCATGACCCAAACACCGTGGCCCAGACACCATGACCGAGGAAGAGTGACCAAGAAAAGTGACCTCGACACCATGACCCAAATACAGTGATCGAGACACTGTGTCTTAGACACTGTGACCAAACACTGTGACCCAGACACTTTGACCAGACATCGTGACCATCCAGACACTATGAAAAGTCACTATAATCAAAAACTGCATTGGTTCTACATGTTTCTGATCTCTATACAACTACACCATCATAACTGTCTCAATGCTCAATGATTTACAAGGAGACACCATTTCAAGGAGATATCATTTCAATGTGACACCATTTCAAGGAGACACCTTTTCATGGATACACCATTTCCAAAAAGACCGTGACGCTATTTCGTAATATATTTTTTCATTTTCAAATTTAATCTCAAATGGTCATATTTGAAATTTTAAATTTACTTACATAATTAATGATTCATTATAGAAATGTAACCCTACATTACGTTGTACGAGGGGTAGAATACATGCATCCTGTCAGCTCCAACACATATAATCCATGAATAAATAGAATATCATTTCCAGAAACAAAAAGGGAAGACCATGAAACAAGTGTTCATGCGATAAAAAATAATAATAAGCATTTTTGATAGAAGAACCAACACATGACACTCGACACTTCTGAAGAACACACTAAACATACTCAAAACCAATAGTTGAGAACATTTTTACACTATCATATCCAAGAAGAACATGACCCATATCTAGCCGACCTGCAATACTCTATTTTATTCAAGAGGACTCAATTCATTCTTCTACTTAATCCTATAAGTCCAAAAATGCATATACTGACACTCAGATCAGTTCTAAACTTATCTCAAAATTTCTTCTATGATGGGTATTGTTTTTAACATTCAAGAAGTGTGTGCATTTTTGTATAAAAACACACACTTTATTCTACATTAAACTGAAGGATACAAGATATAAATTCTATTAAATCTTTATACACTTTTGTATTCTAATAGATAAGTGTGGAAGTGGTTCCTTAATGACCAGATATTTCTTACCCGTGAAGAACTATAGAAGAGGTTGTGTGACCTTGATAGTCCAATGTACTATTGTTAACCCCTATACGGGGTGTGGATCAAGTTTAATAATATGTAAATTTTAGGGGCACATGATCACCAAGTGGAGTCGATTAGGTATAAGATTCAGATTTAACCACTGGATTTATATTCTCTTTTTTGTTTAATTTATTTTTCCCTACAACACTATATAATTCAGAAATCACTAAAATTTCTTTGATAATAAATTTTGGAAAGATGTTATAATTGTTTTTCCTTATTAGAATAGCATCAAAAGTAATATTTATATCTAATATTAAGATTATTGAAAATTAATCAATCTTCTATGAAGTTATTTAAAGATTCAAACATTCATAACCATATTACATTGTTTAACTGGGTTGTATTTAAATTTATTAGGGAGCCATTTTTTAGAATACTTTTCAAATAGAAATTTTTATAGATACTCAATTCACCCCCCTCTTGAGTACTCTACTCTAACCAACAGATCTTTCAATGGTATTTCCATTCAATATTATAATATTAATATTATTAAATAAAAAATATATTTTTAATCTCCTATGGTTATTTATTAAATTTATGAATTATTAGTGCCATCATTCCAATCATTAGTACTCAAAATGTTTTTATGAAAATACGACCTCATTTGTCTATTTAGTATGACAACCTGTTTTCCTAAAAAAACCCTATTTTATAATAAAAGTTCATAAAATATTTTTGACCTTTAAAGAAATTATTTATTAATTTATTTTAACATATTATTATTTTAAAAAAATCAATGAAATATTATTTTCACATTCTGAACATGAAATATTTCTACCCATTGATCAATGAAATAGGAATGTTCTTTTTACCTCATATGTCATCTGTGGATTTACTCACCATTATTTACATGAAGAGACCTTTTTATATTTTAAATAATACATTTTAAATAAAAAATTTTCAATAGTTATTTTTAATGAAAATGTTTTTCAAAATGTTTTTCAATATAAAAATGATATTTTCCTCAATAATGTTTTTATAATGTATTATTATTATTTTTTTCATTCATCAATGTCAACAACCCCTTATTTTTATTCAAATTGTGATATGTTTCATTTATACCATCATTATTATTCCTCTAGATGGTATATGATTAATTTTTTCAATGTTTATATTCACATTTTTTTCCTTGATTCCTTGTAGTCCCTTTCAAATATTACATTTTCTATGATCAGTTGAAATTGAATTTCCCCTAAGTATCTATATAATTTTTCAGGGAAATGATTATTTCTTAAACTATATACCATATTTATATGGTGTTCACATTTAATGATATTTTATTATTCATGGTAATATTTATACACCTATATCTTCTATTAAATACAAATTTTTATAAGTTATATTTTTTATTCAATATGATGAATGAATTAGATAGGTACAAAATGTGTTGGTGACCATTTAATGAAATATATTTGTTTTGGGGACTAGTTAATATAATACCCTAGATACGTTGGTGGTCTTATAAGACCAAATTAGTTGGTGAAACTCTTTAATGTTTCCTTTCAATAAGAATAGATGGATTTCAACCAACAAAATAGTTTAAACAATCCTTGGATTTGGTCTTCATGGTAGTTGTTCCATGTAACTATGAAAAAAGGTTTCTAATAATTATTAATTTCCCTATATTAGATTAAATTATTTTTTATCCCTGAAATTTACATTGACATATCTATAAATTCATTTCATTCCCAATTCATTCATTAAAACCAACATGTTTTAGTTTCTTATAATTCCATGTTTATTTTCCCTTCTTTAGTTATTTTAATTTGACATGTTTCCATATTTTAACTATCTATCTTATTATTATAATTGATTTTCTTTATATTATGTAGTACATTACCCTTTCTGAGTATTCGAACTCACCCTTTTTTTTGTTTCCTTTCCCCATGAACTCAAGAAGTATATTGAAAAATTTATGCAAGGAATTACTGGATGGAATAAATTTATTGTCTTTGAAATAAATAAAATTTGTTGTAATTAGTGTATTTGTTTGTAATACAGGACACATGTATGAATCTAGTTTACCAATACTACTAAATTCATAGATCCTTTGGGATTTGATTCCTTGTGATCAAACCAATTTAATGGTAGTTTACACAGACTCTGGGCTTACTGGGGATAGGTCTCTACAGGTAATGTATATGTGTAGTCAATATGTGATATGTAAATTATAATTAAAAAAATATTAATATACATGAACGAACATGTACAAATAAATTACTTCTTTGTAAATTACTCTAATAGACTCCCACGTCAAATAGATCAAATTGTTTATGAAATTATGTACAGTATATTTCAAGTGATGGTCATTGTTTTACTAAGATAAGGTTGTATTTAAGGGGTATTCAATGTTTTTTTCGAAAGAAAATATTCTCACTGTGATATCACCTATCTAAAAAAATGTCAACAGAAGATATTAATGAACTATTTTCATTATCTGATAATATGAAAATGGATTTTTTTCAAGAGAAACCATTATAGTTAAATTATAATAAAGTGTGATAGGGTACATACTATTAGAAACCTTGTCAAGAACTTTAGGTAATTTTGATATCAAAACTACTTACCATGTCACATAAAAGGCCATGATATAAAATGGATCCACTAAAGATCCAATTACTATAACTTTCACAGTACTCTTCATGTTCACAACACCTTAATTGAGACTGTAGACATATCTCAACACCAAATTAAGATCATCCTGGTCTATTTAGAATATATAATTTTTATATCTGTTAATGAATAGTTTCTCATCACTTATGTTGACCAGAAACATATACTTAGTACACCTTAAATAATTATGGATAGTATTAACTTCTATCCTTTGTAGGTAACGCTGTTCTTCTTGATATCTTCCTACTGTGCTTAAGGAAAATGATACTTATATAGTAGTATATAACAACAAATAATTCACTAACTGAATCCTTAATGAATAAGGAATCCTTTCAATCCTCTATATCTCCCAATGTGTCTGAGGAAAAATTTCATAGGAAATATACATTCCCTATTACATTAGATGTAACTCCATTTTATATTATTACATATTTAATCTCTTTTATATCATATCAATCTATGAACCAATACACAGTCCAAGAATCTCGTTAGATATATCACAATGTATCATAATCAAAATATTATATGATTCTTTTCATATGACCTTCATGTATAATTATGTTTGTAACCAAGACTTAATTCAATGTAAGACTATTATTTCATTTATAATAAGTGGTATATAATCTATATAAATAATTAAAAAGTTGATCTCACTCATACTAAATCACATATAGAGTCAAGTCTTTCATTCATTATTTATTAAATCACATCTATTTTGGTTTCATAAAATAGGATAACTGATGCCATGTATTCTTTCTTTAATACATAAATCGATCATAGTACATTGCATACTTTTCTGTAACCCTTAGTAGTCAAAAATCATGTTGTTTATATCATGTTAAAATATCATTGATGGTACCCATTATGTAAGGTTATTTTTATATCCATATTACAAACATCATAACCATTAAAGGCCACTATGGAATGTATAATTCAGATGAATTTTGACATAGAAACTATTGAAAAATTTTCATCACTACCTATTCCTCCTCCCAATATGAAAGAAATTCAAACATTCTAGCCTTATAGGTACTAACTTACATATCTATAGTCAGTTTATTATCTAATGACCATTTATATGCAATGGTATTTACATCTATTTGATGATCTATAAAAATACTTTATGAATTTTTGAATATGGAATCCATTATAAAATTCATGGTTTCATTCCTTCTAATAGATTTTATGCTACATACTGATTCCTTACATGCTAGAAGATTTTTTTAATTTACTAACAATGAGTCACTATATTTGGTTACTAGAAAAACATCTCCTTCTAGTTCTCTATCCTCTATTATACTCTCACATGGTACTTTTGTATCTGAAATATTCCGTTCTATGGAGAATTGTGGAATATTTTCATTTGAAAAAAATAATGCATCATGAGCTATGACATCATCAATTTATATCTAATTATCACTATATATTTTTGAATTATCATCCCAATAAATAAATAAAAGGACATAGGTTAATAAGAATGTTCTTATCTTATGGTTTTTATAGGAACAAACATATAGTTTCCTTGTGATATACTATAATGATACATATAATGGATTTTGGTGAAATATTTTTAACTCAGGAGGCTCTAACAATTGATTCATAACCACACATGCATAGGTTGGTGGTAATGTATTTATTTCCCCACCAAATTTCATATGGAATACCTTTTTATTGTTATTTAGAATTTGTTTTAGTATGTGTGTTGATGTATGAATTAATATCCCCAAATGGATATTATAAGACATCCACGATTCATTATTGATATAACTTATAAATAATGGTTTGATTCTTCTATTCACATACCCAATTCCATTGAGTTTATAAGTATATGTGAGAAAGGAACATATCCCAAAATTCTATATATATTTAATGAATACATAGTTAATGTATTCTTCCTTTCAATCTAATTGGGGTTTTTCATTATTCCATGTAGATTCTCAACATCACTCATATATTCATTGAGTTTCTCAAAATAATCATACTTATACCTCGCTGAGTATACATATTGTAATCCACTATTTTCATCTATATAAATTATAATGTATGATAGTCCCCTTATCATTAATTAAAAAAAATCAATATACATTGTTATGTAAAAATTCAATAATCATTAAGGCCCTTTCACCAATTTCACTAAATGCGAGTTTGGTCATTTTACCTTTTACATAAGTAAGACAGTCACCAAGTGGTTTTAATTCAAAATATTCTAAATACCCATTTTATATATATCTGAACATCCTTTTATAGTTTAATATTTATCCATTAACATTAACATTATTTTTCTAAATAAGCTATCATTACATTGGAAATTTTAGAAGATGAAATTATTTGGAAAAGTGATGTATTCATGGAATGAATATAATATTTTCCAATGAATAATCACATACATGATAAATTTATGATTTAATTCATGGGTGAGTTCCATGGATATATAAAGAAATATACACCATGGAAATGTTGTTGTTTATTCTTAAAAAATACAAAATATTTTATCCCTTACCCAGTAGATCTCTTTAACTTCATTCATTACCTTGAGTGGTACTTTTAATTCATGGAGTAATGGAGAGTCTCAACCATGCGATAATTAATTCATATTTTCCCATAGATAAACAAAAAAATTTGGCATTACAGCAGTCACCTTTCTATATTCAACATCAATCATGTTATTTGAGATAAAAATAGAAACAATGTTCATTGATTTAAACAACCCACAACTTATTTTTCATTTTTATATAAATGGTTCCAATTTCATCCATTATAAATATAGGGAAGTTGGTTTATTTTTTTCATTTTTAGATTAGATTAAGTGTTAATCAATCATATAAATCCTACACATTAGATTTTATATACTATAAAAATATCCAATGATTACCATGAAATCATAGTAAAATTACCACTATTTTTTTTTTAAACATTAGAATATGATGCAAATCAATTAGATTTGAGGATTACGTAGGATGAGTTAAAATTTTCTTTTAGTGATTTAAAATAATAAATTACATGTATAATGGCCCAAATCTATTAAACAATCATGAATTAACATAAAAAAAATTTAAATTATCTATGAGTAATATGTGACATGTATAAATGGAAAACCAATCAATATGACCTATGGTGCCAATGAAATGACTGGAAAATATTTTTTATTGATATTTTTTACATTTTAGAAAGTTTACTGGAGGTTCCAAATGTAATAAAAAGTCATCTGATTGATGTGAAATTCTAGGAAAATCATAATGAATTAGTTTTTCAAATTTGGGAATAAAAAACACCGTATTCCATATTATGGTCTGCTCAGTATGACCAAAATAATTATTTTAGTGATTTTGAAGTCTAAAACATTCTTGTAGTATATAAATTATAGAAAAAAAACTATTTTCAAATTTTTTTTAAAAATGATCATTGAATTATTTTTCACATGTATGAACTGGTAGCATATCGATTTAAATAAAATTCCAAATGAATGATAATATATATTTTAAAAATATTGATGTTTTAAAAACATGCATAAAAGTCTCAAAACGATGAAAGATGCCTCAATTTTCTCTAAAATATGTGAAAATAAAAAATTACTTATTTTTGAAATGTAATAATTTTCATTTTATCAATAATATTTTTGTTTGTTTGTGATGACCAAATAAATTAATTTTGGGATTGAGAAGTCTAAATCATGAAGTGATAGTTAATGCCTAGAAAAAAGTCAATGATTAGATGTGAAATCATAGGAAAAGTAATTTTATATTATTTTTTATATATATAAATAGATAGTGTTTCTATTCCACATGATTTTTTTTCAAAATGACTAAAAATAAGTATTTATGGATAATAAATTCTTCAGAAATAGGTGTTATTTGTTTGAAAAAAATAAAAAATATCTATTTTACATTAAATTTCAATACAATGTATAATGAGTGTTTTTTAAAATTATTGAATCCATTACACACAAGTCCACGTTTAGGTATGTGTGGGATGACTACATTTTTTTCTAGTGTTTTATAACTCTAATATATTCATGTAGGGGTCAAAAAATTGAAAATGAACATGAATTTATTTGATGTAGAAGGGAAATGGATGTTAAATACTCTCAACATTTTTAGTATTCTTGGTCTGGGAGTTGAAATTACTGATTATATATTCCATGGGTTGGAATCTTAGAAATGAGTAGGATTGTATGAACATGAAATATATAGCCTAAAAATAAATAGCTAACCAGTTTATGTTGAACTTTTGGATACCGGGGTTTTGGGTAAATAAGCATTATGGAGGCACTTGTAGAATGTTGTAAATCTCATTATCATGGGTTTAGCGGATGAGACGAGCATGATATGCATTGTAGAGTAATGAATTCCAACTAAGAGTGAATATATCATTTTGAGTAATGATTCATGTTGTGTAAAAAATGACGATTTTTGAAAAATTATGAAACTGTTTTCATATCAATGACTTTGAAACATCATGGTTGATATATTTGGAAAAATATTGATTAAAAAAAAGAATACGATTTTTAAAAAAAGTTTGAACATGGAAAAATGTTCTTTTGGATGAAAATGTTGGTTTTGTTGATGTGATTGAATTTTAAATTGTTAAGAAAAAAGTTTCTAGGGAGTTAGATTGATAGAGTTTTTTGTTAGTTTAGGAAATGGATCTTGATATGCATCATCAAAACCAACCAGAAGAATTAGTGAAGAATGTGGTTGCACCTGAACCATAGTGAACCAAGAACTGGTTTAGAGTATTTTATACACTTTTCAAGATGTGAATATATAGAACTAGAGGAATAATCCAAGTCATGTGTATCATATCATCCAGCTCATGAAGCAAAATCAACCCAACATTTGGGGTGATGCTGAACCCGAAAAAGAGGAGGTATTATTGAGTAAGATGAATTCGTACCTTTGATTTCATTGGAACACCATCATAGATCAATGTCAATATATCCACGTATATGCTCAAATATCTTGCAATCAAGTGGTGGGATTTAGTGGTGCAAGCTAAACTGGATGATATCCTTACATAGGAGGATTTTGAGTATTTTTTCAATAAACATTTATATCCTCACACATTCAAGATCTAGAAAATGAAGGATTTATTCACCCTGAAGCAATACAATCACTCTATCATAGCGTATGAGGATAAATTCATGAATTTAGTTTTCTTTTCACTAGAAGATGCAGTAAGTGCATCTTTAAAGTTACACACCTTCAAATCGGGGCTACGGTGATATATTCGATCAAAGTTTATGGTTCTATGTATTACTAATTATATAGATATGGGGAATATAGTGAAAATTGTTGAATTTGATATCTCATGATCTAGGGAAAGAGGATTTATAATGATACCGATGGGAAATGGTGGTAACTCAAATGTGGGGATAAAGCAGAAAAGAGACACATATTTCTGAGGTGGAAGTGGAAATCAGAATTAGATAGTCGAATCAGTGAACCTTCCTCAATGACCCTAGATAAAATAAGACTATTTACAATGTGGTGTGTCTGACCACATCAATTAGGAGTGTACAGAACAAAAAATAGATCATTCAATAATAGTAAGAATATGGGGCATCATCAACACTATTATCATTGTGCATTAAGGTTAGGTGATTAAGATAATTCTTATGTGTCGCAAGAATCGTTTTCTTCGACGAGGTGAAGATAGAAGTATCAGTCTCATTAGTAGAGTCGATCTAGCCATGGTGATTCTTAGAATATCATGACTCCTCAAATAGGGAAATCACAGCAAAGGAAACAAGGACAACAATGCAGTGACGAAGCAATTTTATGAAGAAGAGATGATTAGTATCGATGATCATATGGGACCATCTAGCGTGAGAGGTATGATTTTTTATTTCTACCTTTGAACTTGCGTTTTTTGATATTAGTGCATCGAGTTCCTTCATTTTTCTTGTGCTATTGATATGCTATGATTACTGTTGGAAATGATTCCTGCTATTTTAAAATTACAAACACTTCTCAGTGAATGAGAATGTCAAGATTTTTTGTGTGGAGCATGTGCTATAACTGTTGATGGAGAAGAGATAAAATTGAACTTCTCAATGTTGTTGATGGACATAAATGATATTATCATTGTTAGGGATTAGTTGACAATGTTCAATGTTCACATCTACTATTATAGGAGAGCTGTGAGTTTCTTGACTGATAATTGAAGTGAGAATCTCTTCAATGGACAAACACTTGTAAATAAAGGTGCAAAGAGAATTCATGCACTAGAAGTGGGAACAATATCTTATAAATTGTAGTATTGATGCTAACATCAATGGAATAGATCGAGGAAGGTAGTTTTCCGGTAGTGGTGGATCAATTTCCATATGTCATTCCCAAAAACATCTCATGGTTACCACCTCTAATGGTAGTGGATTTTAAGATTGATCTCCTTCAAGATACTAGTCTTATTTCACTTCCATCTTATAGTTTGGAATCAATAGAGTTAAAATAATTTGATGTGTGTTTAGAGGAGCTATAAAGAAATGGTTTCATTCATCCAAGTACGTCTCTATGGGCATCACTGGTCTTGTTCGTGAAGAGCATAGATGGAACTCTCAAGTTGTTCATTAGTTACTTTAAACAGAACCATGTTACGATAAAGAATAGATATCCACATTAACCCATTTATGATCTATTGAATCAATTAAGTGGAGCATAGTGTTTCTCTAAAATAGACTTGTTATCAGGATATCACCACATGAATGTTTGGAATGAAGATATTCCTAAGAAAATTTTCAAAAGAAGATATGGACACTATGAATATAGTGGAATTACTTTTGGTTTGACGAATTCACTAGTATTCTTCATGGATTTGATGAATTGTATATTTCATTGATATCTGGATTCTTTTGCTGTGGTGTTTCTAGATGACATCACGGTGTATTCAATGTCATGTTGTAACCATGTGAAAAACCAAGAAATAATGTTACAAATTTTGTGAGATCCCTGTTTATATAAGGAATTATCAAAGTGTGATTTTTTTTCATACAAGAAGTATGTTTTCAAAGAGATGTTATTTATAATAAATTAATTTATACTGATCATCAAAATATAGAAGTTTCTATCTCATGGAAACCACTGATGAATGTATTAAAGATATTTAGTTTTCATGGTCTAGATAGCTTCTACTGATGAGTTGTGAATGATTTTTCATTACTATATTTACCAATGATATATCTTACAAAGAAGAATGCTCCATTTCAATCGATAAAGAATTCCAGAAGTCCTCCTAGGAGATGAATGTTCGTTATACATTGGAACCTATCATGATTTTTCTAGAATTAGGATAGGGTTATGTGGTGTATTGTGATGCTTCAAGATCAGGGTTGGGATGTGTTCTCATGCAAAGAGACTATCTCATGGGTTATGGTTCAAGGCATATAAGGGTGAATGAGATGAATTACCAAACACATGATTTGGAGTTTTCTACAGTCATCCATGTGTTTAAAACAAGGAGACATTTTCTATTTGGTGAGAAATTAATAGTTTTTAAATATCATAAAAGTAGGAAACATATTTTCTCACAACAAAATTTGAAACTGAGGAAACATATATGGATGGATTTTCTCCAGATGATTGACTTTGAATTGATGTATACACTGGGAAAATGGAATTTATTGGCAGATGCATTGAGAATAAATTCATATGCACAGTTGGAAAAAGAATCATTACATGAATGGAAGATTATTTTGGTCCTAGCCTATATTCATGTGTAATATGATGTCTGAGGTGATGTTTATGTTTTTCATTGTAGTTATTCTAGTTATTTATTTTTTAAATATGGTCAAACAGGAACAAACACTTGATGAATAAAGCCTAATTATCAGTTCCAAACTCATTGGTAGGGAGACTATTGAGGGATGGAAACTCGATGTAAGTTCAGTTATGTTTGTCATAGGTCATATGGTTATACCTAGGTATTATTCAGATAAAAATCCTTCATTCTTAACACCATTCAATATGGGATTTATATCCAGGAACACAAAATATGTATAATGTGTTAAACGCGCAATTTTAGTGGAGCGACGTGTAAATGAATGTGGTCGAGGTCATCTCACGGTGTATAACTTCTGAGACAGTTAAATCAAAGAATCAATGACATGTAGGTATGTTGCAGTATTTATCTATTCCATTATGGAAATAAGAGAAGATAGTGATGGATTTTGGTAACGGTCATACAAAAATGGTTTGGAAGCATCATTTCATTTGGGTGATAGTGGATTGGCTGACCAAGTCGGCCAATTTCATCCTTATTCTTGAAACTCAAAATATAGAGGATTTTTCCAAAATTTATATCAAATATGTTGTGAAGAGACATGGAATACCTATTTCAATCATTTTAGATAGAGATCTAAGGTTTACATCTCATTTTTGTAAATCCTTAAAAAAATACCTTGGGACTCAGTTGAATATTTGCATGTTGAATCATACTCAGATAGACGGCCAGTCAAGATGATGATACAGTCATTGGAAGACATGTTTTGGGATTCTGTAATAGATTTTTGTGTCTCATGGTAAGATTATATACCCATTGTGTACTTCTCATAAAATAACACTTATAAGACCACAATATATATGGATCTGTTTGATGCACTTTATGGGAATCCTTGTCATTCTCCACTGTTTTTTTTGAAAATGGTTGAGACTTCCCTAGATGGGTTGATCCTTGTCCAAGAAGAAAATGATGAGATCCAGTTGATTAGAAAAACAATGGAGATAGCTTAGATTCTTTAGAAATAAAATGCAGATCATCATCGAAGACCGTTTTCAATCTTTGTGGGTGAACATGTGTTCTTGAATATATCTCTCAGGCTTGAACGTCATTCTTTTGGGAAGATGATAATGTTTTGTCCTCAATACATAGGCCATTTTGAGATACTAGAATGGGTAAGAGATGTCACATATCAGTTGGAATAACCACCATAGATCAGTCCAGTTCATAATGGGGTCCTAGTATCCTTATTGAAAAAGTATCATCATGATCCTGACAAGTGATCATAAGGGGTCACATTGACCTAGAGAAGTATGTTTCATAGGTATATATATAGTTGTGGATTTTGGATATGAAATAGAAATTCTGGTATGGAAAACTCATCTTCTAGTATGAGTTTTATGGAAACATGGTCATATTTAGGACGAGACATGGGAACAATAAACGAAAATGAATGGGAAATGGCATGAAATCTTTTACAGAAACACCAGTTTTCAACATTCATTTGACGAAAAGATTAATGGGGGGAGAATAAAGTTCCCCCCATTTCTAGTTTGTGACATCATGTTACCATGATCAGGTATGTTTCTCACTTTGATTAATTCCCATTTAATATAAAAATTATTAATGTGTTTTTATGGGATTACAACAGATTGAAGAACAAATAAACATTGTCTACTAGAAGTACATATCATGGGCGTGGAGCTAGTTTCAGGTCATTAATGAGAATATCATGTCCTGAGCTAGTACACATTATTGACCAGAGATAGAAGTCGTGTAGTGGACAAAATATAATTTTTTACTTGATTCGATCATTTTTTGGTCTACAAATCCCATGTGTCCATAAAATCATGACCATGGGGTACACGTCGTGATCCAGTCAATACCTGTCTTAATGTCATGAATTTGGAAGTTCCACTCAGTTTATTCATTCCATACCTCTTGGATCTCTACCTTAGACTCTCCCTATGTGATCTATAGAGGAACTACTTCTTCATATCAATCCGATGGGCTTTGGACCTTCATTGATTCTACGATACGTCTCTCCAAGTAAGTTTTATATTATTTCTGCTTCTCCTATCCTCTTTTTTCATTGATCTATGCCTATTATGGGTAGATCTGGTTTTGTGTTTTCCAAATAATTTGATAGTTGGTTTTTTTTGTTGATAGGAGAAGGGATCTAAGGCTGTTTATTTGATGAATAAACCCATTTTTTTGTGCATTCTCCATCCTTTTTTGGGTTTCATCAAAACCATAGAGGTAGGAGGATTCACTATCGACTCCTCTTAATAGAACTGATTATAAAGCTTTCAAATTCAATGTATTATACTGAATAGATTGTGAAATGATTGTTGAACATTTTTTTGGAATCCTTATTGAGTGATGGTTTATGAAATCAAGAAATTTTTTGATTTTGAATGAGTTTTATTGTTATTGGTTTTATAATATGGATTTTAAAATGGATATTTTTCAATAATATATGCACATGAATTGTATTGGATGTTTTCAATAAAATGGAATGTTTTATTGAAATGGAATGGGTACATTGAAATTGGTTGTTCATTATTTTTGAATAAAATTTCACTTTGAATGAAACAATATTTTTGGTAATGGAAATATTTGGTATACAAGGTTTATGTGTGAGTTCATGTTTATCATGACCTGATTAAGGGACGAGTACCATTGGGGTACAAGGTACATGACCCTGGATATGGGGCGAGTGACAGTGGGATACACAATGATTAGAAAAGGGACCATTTATGACTATGGAACTATTATATGAGAAATGAATTTTTGGGTATGTTATGAACTATGGAATGTGTATGAAAAAGTAATAATCTGAATTTTATTATAAGTCATTACTAGTTATTTTCAGGAAAATAAATTTTTTGAAATTGGTTTCATTTAATACTGTTTTCACTTGGTTATAAATGGTTTTCAAACTTGTCTATATTTTTTTTATAAACTACTATGGTAAATTGTTTTATATAAACTATTTTATATAATGTGATAACCATTCAATCATTGTGGAATGAGTAGGGTTTTTATTGGGATAACCTACTGAGTTATATACTCATCCCTTCTTTGGTACAATGGTGCTTTTGCATATGCGACCTTCTAGGACATGGGAATTGTTAATGTATCACACATATTTAGAACCATGATGTAAGACTTTGGAATACATGGTGATGTAGAATCATGGATCTTGTGGTGAGTAGATTATTTTTGTCAACTTGGATTTTATTCGTTGTCGTTTTTCTGTTTATATTGAAGTTAGTTTTTCTTCTATTTTAGCATACCTTGAATTTTTATTTTAAAAAAATATTTACAAATTATTATATTAATTCATGTGTCATATAGTGAGCTATTTGCAGAAAGTTTACAGGGTTTTTAGACATTAAGTGGTAAATCATCCCCCACATTCTTTGAAACCCTTAAGAATTTATCACTAGCCTTTGGTATCTTGGGGATGTCCATTCTGGAAAAGTAATGAATCCTTTTACACTCAAGACAATAAGAATTACCGGGTCATTACAAATGGTATTATATACCATGTTTTGTTTTGAAATTTTTTTTATAGGGTCAAAACAATGAAAATGACCTTGGATAGGTAATATTTGTTTCTGAAAATGACAACTTATAATTTTTAAAAAAATTGTAATATTTTCCAAATCAATTCAATGTTTTATTTTCTAAAGATTATCAAAAATAATTTTTTGGTGATTTAATACACTATATCAATGGTGTAATAGTTAAAAACTATAGAAAAACATTGAATTTATGTAAAACCTTAAAAATTATTCATTGATTTATTTATGGATTTTTAAAATAGATGGTACATTAATGTCAAATGTGATGTGTTCACAATGTGTGAAACCCCAATTTTTTATGATTTAAATTCATCAAAAACACAAATCAAATATTTTAAACCATGAAAAAATCATGAATATTTTTTAATTCTCATATAAATGATAGGTGGTTAATTTATTAAATGGTAAAACCTATTCCTAGTTAATTTGATTCTTAGATTTCTATATTTGTCCCATAATTTAGTTCTAGTGTTTTAAATTTGTAAAATATGAGTGTAGGAGTAAAAAATTATCAAATGAACATAAATTTATGTAAATCATAGGAATAAAAAAAATTAAGTTATTTTTCATAAGTAAGAACAGGAAGCACATCCATCTTATTTTTGGTGTGAGAATAATGGAATTAAATAGATTTATAAATTGATTAAAATAAGTAATATTTTTATAAAAAATGATTAATTATTGTTTTTTTATTATAGTTAATTTCACATAAACTAATCTAGTGGTTTATAATATTTAGATTTTTCAACTTTTTAATAGTACCAACTTTTGTTTGTTTAAATTTCAGTCATGGAATGATTAGTGAGGATTTTTTGGAATTATTTGACAAGGATAGTTGTTATATTATTAAATAATTTCACAAATAAATTATTTATTGTGAATATATATATCAATGTTATAATTTATGACTGGTTTTAAAACTGATTATTTTAAACCTTAGGAGGATCAGAGTAATTTTTTATTTTTTAAAAAGAATGATTGTGTGTTGTTCTTGTTCAATATTAATATGTGTTTGTTCTCAAATTTTGAATATTAATGGAAATTTATTGAAAATATTCTGAGATTACAAGAATTATAGTGAAGGGGGAATCGACAGGGTTGGTAGGGTGTTCATTTTTCCTAGTTCATAATGTTGAATTTTAAATGGTGTTTATTAGCACTTTGGACCCTTTCAGATTCCTTGTACCATAGGTTGAGGTCTACAAGTTTCTTGTTGTTTATTTTAGAGTTATGAAGTATTGTAAAATTATATAAGAGACTCGGTCTTGTAATGATGGATGGGTCAAAAAAATTACCCAATATTCAATAGACTGAAAATGTAGTAGCAATTAATTCAAAGTCCCTCAAAAAAATTCTTTGATGAATTTATAAGATATAAGACTATATCAGTATAGATAAATCTATATATATTATACAATAGATTTTAACATAAAAAGGATATATTCATATTTATGGTATAAAATGAAAATACTTCTATTTTTTGAAGATAATACATCTGGGGGATCACTTTAGGAGGAATGAAATTGAATATTGTTTCTCAGTCAATGAAATACACTCGAAGGGAGAGATATACATGATGGATTTTTGTTCTCTTTTTTATAATTATTACTCTTTATTCCTATAAATTAAATAATTGTATCCCCATAGACGATGGTGAGGTGGTAATTGATTTGGGAGTTAGGGGAATTTCGTTGGGTAAAGACCTCAGGCCAATGATTTAGTGTGATTTTATTTTTAGTGTTGTCTTGTAAGCTGTTGGATATAATCAACCTATTATTATAAGAATAAGAATGGATTAGTGGTGTTTATTTTTATTTTGTTTTAAGCATACAATATTCCATTAAACCCCATAAATCATTACTAATATGTTAAATGTTTAGGGAAAAAAATTTATTTTGATTAATTTTAATTGATTTTTAACATTATGAATATATGTTTTCTTTTAATTCAATTGAGTATAATAAATTCTGTTAATTAAGTGTAGTAAATTTCATCATTATTAATATAATAAATATATTTGATCTGACATATTTTAAAAATATATATTTTCCTATAAAATTTGATTAAATAAATAAAATCAATTAATAGTTTATAAATATATTCATAATATACTATTTTCATGTTAGGTACTCTATTTTAATTTTATATTTATTAATAAAATGTAATATAATCGATCAATGAATGTTGTTTTGGGAAAATTTATTTTCCCAGCCATGCCTATTTTTGTATTATCCATTCATAATTAATGGTAATTAGTTTTTTATCTCTTTATTATTATTAAATATTTAAAGTGGTAAAGGAAGAGGAAAATACGATATAAATATATGTGCAATCATGCACATAAAGGGAGTCAAACACATGACCGCTGAAACACTAATAATAATTTTTATAGGTTTACAACACCTCAAAAGGAAGAAAAAACATTAAAATCCAATTTTGATATATGGACTTAAAACCAAACTACTCATAAAAACATAAGATTCAATTGTAATAATAATAATAATAATAATAATAACCACAATATTAATAATAATGGATCTCAAATTGAAAAAAGAATTTACCAATAAAATATTCATGCTTGTTTACCGTTTTGATTCTTTTATTTTATTCATTAAATGTGTATATTTCATATGAATTTTCTACTGAGTATAAATTCAATAAGCTATAAATAAACAAATCATTGTGATTGAAGTTTACTATCTTTTATAAATAAAAAAGAAAAAATTATGAACCATTAGGAAGCTTGAAAAAAAAAAAAAAAAATCAAACAAAATTGGTATCATTGTGTTTATAGGATCAACACATTAGTCAACACACACACCCACACACACACACAAACACAGATATATATATATATATATATATATATATATTGCATTATCAATAATTCACATCATTTAAGATGATAGATATGATCTTAATTTAAATTAAGAAAATGTTACATTCTTTCATCAATCCTTCGACTCATTAGGAAAACAAAAACAACTCCCAAGAAGTATAGTGTGATGATTATAATAAGGTATGGATACACTTCACTAGAAGGGGTTCATTATACATTTTCCAACAAAAATTAACCAAAAAAATCCAAGGTAAGAATATTATTAAAATATAAGATTGAAATGCATTAATAGAATTCCGAAATTAGAGATTTTTTATTACGTTCTATAAGAATTTAATCATTTAATGTATTTTCCAGAAACAAATGGAAAAGGTGTCATATGCCTTAACATCAATTCCCCAATATAATAAAATAAATTTTTTTACTGGGCATGTTTTTATATGATTTATTTTTTTTGTTTTTTTGTTTATATATATATATATTATTTAGATTAGAATTAAACATATAGTAAATTGAAAACATTACTTGAAACATGACAGGGTGATGGATTCATTCTCTCTTAATGTGATCTATCCAGTTTGTTTTTTATCCATCATTAGTTTCTTCCCCTATTTAGGAATAAAAATGTGTTGACCCTTGATTCCCTATTTCTGATGATTCTTTATCATTGAAACTTATAATATTGTTTCTCTCTATTCAGCATCATCATTACCACCATATAGTGTGGATTAACTCAAACATATTTCTCTATTTAGAATCACTTCTCCTCCTCACATGATCTTTGTAGTCCTAGTTCATCGACATTGGATATTATAGTAGTGGAGACATCACTAGGTTTCATGGCATAGGCTCATGGTCTTCATTAATCATCTAGATTATGGGTCCACCCCATCAATATAAGTGGTTGTTATTTAGATCTTGGCCTCTACCTTCCACCCACCATAGATTCACATTGCAGGTCAGAGGACTATGGGTGGTAATAATTGATCTAGGGTCCTTCATGTGGTGATGGAATGTGGGTTAAGCATTTGGAGGGTTGTTGGTATCAATCTGGGGTCCTTTGGGAAGTGATGTATAGTGGTCATTTGACAACACTAGGGTCATGTGTTGTCTTGTGGTCAACATCGTTCAGTGGTTCAATGGTATGAAACAGAACATAGTAGCGTGACAAGTGATCGGTGTTCTAAATCAGTCAAGAGGTTAACATTAGTGGTGGTAGTGGAGGTTTAAAAGAAACAACATGACTTTAGAGAGGCTCAGGTATATTTTTAGGGGTTTTATTTGGCCTTTGGGATCTACATCATTACAGTTTCAATTCATAGGGTAGGCCATCAGGTGATGTAAAATTAATTGAGTCTTTTGAAAAATGTGTTTATAGGATATGAAAAAATGTTCCATGGGATATGTTTTGATGGGTTATAGACTAGATAAATATCATTTTTCATTTGGAAATTGTTATGAAATGGTGACATGTAGGTGTCACTTGATTAGAGGCCAAAAAAGAGGTATTCTTGTGTTCATTACCACAAATCAACTATGTTTCCTCATACATATGGTCGAAGTATGTCTACCCTTCCTTATGAGTATATTTATATTTTTATCAACTAAATGAATCATTTCAACATTTTATGGATGCATCAATGGGACACTCAAGAATTATTGGTTTGGTGGTTCAAGTGAGATTTGTTTTTCTAGGTACCCATCATCCCCCCACTACGATCCAATGTGTGATGGATCGATATCCTTCCATGATGCGGTGGTTGATAATGACATTGATTCTCAAAAGTGGGGAAACACAACTTCTTCGATTAGTAGCATTAATGTAATGTCTCTATATGGGGGTGGATTAAAGATTGATTGATGTGTTAGTTTCATACATTATGCCTCTTGGGCCTCTATTCACTTTATTTAGTAGGGGATATGTAGTTCGAGCACTGCTTGGTGTGTCGTGGGTGACCAAGGTTGTCGGTAGCCTCCGATAATGGTCCCTTAGGCCACTAAAATTATAGGCCTATGAGACATGAGTCTTTCAAAACATATAAGTTCATTTTGGCCCAATATTTTATATTAAAATGTGCCTAAAAACCTATAGACCATGTAATTGGTTCCATATCAACCTAGTTAAAAGTGTTTTTATTACTGTATAAAAGGGGGAATACCTCAAACTTATTCAAAAAAATATCCCATTGTTCTACAATTATGGATTAAAAGAATTATGATTGAGTCCCTCACCCAGGTCCAATAGATTACTCAGTGAATTTATTTTCTAGTCCATTTGTCCATATGTTTAGTGTATTAGGACTTGTATTGTGTTTCCCTTTACAAGCCAAAATACGGTCTCTAGATTTTATTTATCTGATAAAGGGGCATACCCCTAAATCAGTTCTTTCCCTCAATTAAGTATTACTTGATAAATAAATGTTATTATTTATTAATAAAAAATTTCTAATAAATATTTAAATGTATTATTTATTTAATTAATATTAATAATAATGATTGAATGATTAAATTACTGATTTTTAAATTTATATAAATGGATTATTATTAATGAATTGGGTAATTTATTCTAATTAAAATTAAATATTAGTAATTATTAATTAAATATTATTACTTAATATATTAAAATATAAATTTATATTAACTATTAATTTCTCGTTAATATTAAATAAAGATTATTATTTTAAACTATTATTTAGTAACTAATTTAATTTAAAAAGGATTTCTCTTCAATATCTATTATTAAGGAAAAGAAAAAAACCCTTATTTAACTATGTTAGGTACCTCGTTACATGTTAATAGACATAAGAAACAAGACCAAAAGGCTTGGGGTAAAAAATGAAGGCTCAAAAATCCAACAATTAAAACAAAAAAATGGCCAAATAGACTAAAATGAATAATGGTGAACATGAATAAACAACATAGACACAGTTTCTCATTCCCGCACATTTGTTGCTCTGATGAAACCCATGTTATCTCTGGGACAAAGACTTGAAGGCCCAACCATCGATCAACACAATGGAGGAGGTCCACTAATCCATTCACTCGCAGCATCCCAGAGTTGTTTCACCTATCACTTCCATGACCCTAGGAGACAAAGATGGTGCTACTAATGTGCACTTCTGACATCTTCGATGATTAGGCCAAGAGATTCTGTGTGACCAACCATCATTTTATACTGGCCCACACTCCATTACTGACAAAAATTTCCACCAACCCCACATCAAGTGTGGAACCCTCTTATTCAATGACCACCACTCTGATTGGGTGATATCCTTTGTAAAAATTTAAAACAACCCCCACCATCTAGTCAGGCTTTAAGAGTCACTGATGAACCTGATAATGGGTTAGGGTATTCCTTCTACATTGACCCCCAATACCAGTGGAAATCATTCTATGGTTCAAGTGCTACACAACCACTGTTGAAAAGAGGTTCATGATTCTTCACATCGACCCCCATACCAAACATGGAGTCTTTAATACTACATGTCACTTATATCTCATATGATGATTCATATGGACAACCCTCATGTTATGTAGGGTTGTTTCTATTGGATATACAAGATGAGAAATATGATATGGATAAATTGGAAAATAATGACACAATGTATCATTTAATATTTGTATAGAATGTATTTTTCAGACAGTAATTACAAAAAATTTATAGGCATTTATGAATAAATAAAACTAACACATTAATGAAATAGAGCATCTAAATAAAATAGACACATTAAAAAATCAAACTTCCACAATATAAAGACACATTAATGAAATGAAACGACCACATTAAAAAGACATATTAATGAAATGAAATAGCCACATGAGGCAGACCCTTTGAAATTTCCACCGGATGTATTTTGTTTGTAATTCCAATAGTCTCCTTCAAACCAAAATATTCGTCATTTAGAGCATTGTTCTCAGATGCTTGAATGCATCTGTTAGAAATTTATTTGTTAAAATATATGCCACATGTTTCATTGTGTGGAAATAATAAAAAATAATCGTTTATTTCATCACATGAGCTCTTAGAAAATGATATTGGGTATTAATGTGTTTGCATCTTTTATGTTGCACTAGTTTTTTGGATAGTTTGATTACTGAATTATTATCCACATATATGAATGTGGATCCATCCTACAGATGCTACAACCCATTTATCATATTTCTCATCTAGATTCCTTCACAAATAGTGTATGAATCCTCTACGTACTCTACTTCACATGTGGAAAAGGTGACCACACTCTGCTTCCATTAATTCCATGTAAAAGCAGTCGATCTAAGAAAAAATACATACCTAGTAGTGCATTTATTTCTCATTTATCACCTCCCCATTCACTATTTGAGTTACCATATATATTTTCTTCTTCATTCTGTGGATAAAAATGACTTAAATCTACCATTCCTTAGATGTACTTGAGGATTGGTTTTTTTGGTAGCCAGTTTGACTCTTTTTGTGCTTCCATTTACCTATATAGAATCCATACACTGTAGAAAATATCCAGACTTGTGATTGTGAGAAAACCCAGACTTCCAATAAAACTATTGATCAATTTCAAGTAAATTCTTCTTCATTCTCCATCTTTTGTTAGTTTTAGTCGCACTTCCATAGATGAGTTTAGTGCTTTACAATTTTTCATCTTGAAATTTTAATAAAACTCCTTGCCATACTTATTCTGAGATATATAGATGTCAACATGTTTATTCGCTACATCTATGCCCAGAAAAAAGGACATGAGACATCCATTAGCCATCTCACACTCCTTAAACATGGATTTCTTAAATTCATTGAACATCGGTTGGTTGTTCCCTGTATTGAAAAAATCATCAACTTATAGGCATGTTATAAGCATATTACCATAAACATTATTCTTGATGTATATTGAATGCTCATATGTACATTAAGTGTATACATTCTCTTGAAAATAGTTATTGATGCATGCATTTAAAGAATGTGGATCTTTATTCAACCCATATAGATCTTTATTCAATCTGTACACCTTGTCTCCCTCCTCATGTATTACAACGCCTTCATGCTTTTTAACATACTACTTCTTCTAGAATTCCATTCCAGAACACAAAATTAACATCCAGTTTGTAGATCAACCAACTATGATCCGTAAGAATGGAGATAATCATTATCATAGTGTTAAGGTGTGAAACCGAAGTGAATAATTCATCATTTTCCACCCAATAATTCTATTTACATAAATTTTCTACAAGCCTTGCCTTGTAGCGATCGATCTCATCAGCAAAATTTTTCATGATCTTATACACCGATTTGATTATGATTCTCTTATAACTTCCAGGATGTGTATCCTTCTCTCATGATTCATTTTTCTCTATGGAATAAATTTCTTATTACATTGGGATTCTCCAACAATTGACTCTTATAGCTTCATGAAATTCATGAAGCTCATGATCTACATAGAGAATAAAATATTTACCTATTCTGTTTTCTCATAGATTTTACTTTTGATTTTCTATTTTATGGGTTACATGGGTGAGTATTAACTCAACAAATTTTAACTTGATGGATTCCTCTCATGAGTGATGGAACGTACTATTGAATTTATGTGTTCTGATGAAGCGCCCAAATAAGGTGTAGCTGGTGTTTCCTCTTGATGATCATTTCCTTCTTCGTAATCTTGTATTTCGATTGGAATATATTTTATTGATTCATTATCTTTCCATTTCCATGTTTATTACCCAAAAAAGAACACATATCTAATAACCACTGCTTTTTGGGTTAGTGGATTTTAGTGATTTTATGTTTTTGATACTCCACATTAGCTGACGAAGATGCTCTTTTCTCAATAATCATAATGCTTCCTTATTCTTGGTTATGGATCATGAGAGTTGGCAACACACAAAATGATTCATAGGTGCACCACTCTCAGTATGTATCCACTCCATGCCTCTTGTGGTTTCCTGTTTCCAACGCTTTTGTTTGGACACCGATTTAGTAGGTAGGTTGTACATGCCACTACCTCTTCCCAAAAGCGCTTTGGCAACCCTTTCTCCTTCAACATTGTCCTCATCATGTCGAAGATAGTGAGGTTATTTCTTTTTACAATGCTATTCAGTTGTGTCTTGTTGGTTTTAGTGTATTACTACTTAATTCCATGTTCCTGGAAAAAAACATGAAATGCATTTGTAGTATATTCTCCACTTCAGTCAGATCTGAGTACTTCGATTTAGTAACCACCTTTAGCTCAACCTGATCTTTGAAAATGTTAAAGGGAGTCATATGAGAATATTTTTTTGATGCAATACACCCAGATATTCATACTAAAATAATCAAATAGGTTAATAAAATATTTATTTCCTCCAAGTGAGGGTGTCTCATGTGGTCCTAAAATATCAGTGTGATTCAATTGTAGTGGTTCCTTTTCTCTTCTAGACCCTCCACTTGGGCAGGAGTTATTTTGTTTCTTGTAGAGTGTACACGCCTCACACACGTTATTTGGAACATCAATCATCGGCATTCCAGACACCATTCATGATTATGATAAAATTTTAAGGCCAATAAAATGAAGATTCTCAAATTACAGATTCCATCTCCAAGGGTCATTATTCATGAGTCCAAAGTCACACTCCTAATCCTTTCTATTGATATAAAGAGGAAACATGAAATTATTCAGCATTTTTACATGAGAAACATCCCTAAAACGATCATCTGTTATAGGAAAAGAATATTTTTATACATTCATGACATACCCCTTCTCAATGAGTTGGACGAGAATGATGATTTTAATTTTCATTCATGGTACATAATAAACATTAGAAATGTAATTCAACTCTTGTGTATTAAAAGAGTGATTTATTTTACTTTTTCCAAACATGGGTTCCAATGATGAGTTGTTAAATCTCACGTCACAAAAGAATTCTTTTGTGTGTTTCTCAAATAATTATTTGTTACCACATATATGGTTTCTGGAACCCGTGTTGAGATACCACACACTTGGTCATTAACATGCCTTTTCTTGTACAAGGACTAGTGTGGTACCTTCTTTTTCACAATGATATGCCTCAACATGGTTGGATCATTCATCATTATCCATTTTTCTCAAAAAAAATATAAAGAATAATGATCACATTTTTTTTCAACTGTAGTATTGTACATTCTTTATGTTTCTAAAAACTCACATGAATTAGCCTCCACCATTTCCTCTTCCATGTGAATGAGAATTATTTTTCTTTTATTGATATCTTGGATGATATCCATGCCCTCTGCCTCATACACAATGACCTCCTCATTATGCTTTCCAGTTATTTTGTTCTTGGAGAGTGACCCTGGACTCTAAATAATTCTTCATAATTGATCCACCTTTCCCTTTATATCGTTTCTCGTGCACTTACAATGACCCCATCAGTTATCCAATGGATAGTTTCTCCAAGTCCTTATATTGTTCTATTTCCACAACCAAACGATTATACATGGTTGTGATATATCGATGTGATTTTTAAATAACTTGAATGCCCTTAAATTTTCCATAATTTCTTTTCATATTCTTAATAATAACAATCAATCATGGGAAGTACTAAAAAATACACTCACCTTCTTTCATGTGGTCCACATAAAACTCCACTATTAATTTTTAAAGATGTACTCGATTCACACCATAAAAAACATTGAATATGGTAGAGAAGGAATCCCAAGCTTGCTTGTTTGAGGTTTATTTACGAATATTATAGAACATTGATTTATCTAACCATTTATAGAGGAAGAACAATGCCTTTTTTCCTTTCTTCCTTTTATTTTTGAGAGCCATATTTTCTTCATTTTTGATGGAATATTCTTCCTCTATTGTGGGTAATTATTACCCATCATTGATGATCTCCCATAGTTCTTGTGAACTGATCAATGCCTTCATTTACTTGCACAACCTCTTATTGTTATCCTTAGACATCTTTGGAACTTGCTGTTGGATTGTGCCCATCTTTATAAAATTGTGGGATTCCTTATAAGCCGAGATATATTAGAGGAATAAATTGGAATACAAATACACTGAGGATATTTCATAGTTTCTACTGCACCTATTTTTCGAACAACAATTTCCACCAATTAATAGGAATGTAAAAAATAAAATATAATGAAACACCAATGAAATGACACAACCAAATTAAATGGAAACATTAAAGAGATAAAAAAATAAATTAAAAGGACACATTGATGAAATTAAATATCCACATTAGATAGACACAATGACGAAATGAAAAGCCACAAGGGGAAAATCCATTTTAATTTCCACTATAAGTATTCGGTTTTTAATACCAACAGTCTCATCGTATCCAATCATGGATTACCCCAATTATCAAAAAGGGGGTTAGATCTAACTTGTGTAGCTTCAAATATATTTTTTACCTTTTAAACGGTTAGGATTTTCATTTTTTTGGCAACCTCCACATTGAGCATAGTTCTCCATTGATTGTGACATGCATACATCATTCTTAATTGAACAATAAACCAGATGTGACTGATACCCAGGTGCATAGATCTTCCTATCCCACCATCCTACTATGATTCTTACCATCATCCCCCACATCATGTAGATATTTTTTTCACATCTACCTTTGAAATACCTCCACCATTTGGTGTGAGTGTAGATCTCACCTTCTGTAATCCTCACATTGGGAAAATATCTCCCCGGCCTATGTTAGTGCGGATACCTCTTCTAATGGGTATGATATTAGAGTCCACCAATTGAAGATCTTCCAACACTTTAATCCCATGGGCCACCTCTTATCAGGAAGCCATGGATTTCAATTATCCTAACATAGATGTAAGGTTCTGATTCGTTGCAGCACATTGCCTGCCCCATATGAGTGACGAATCCATTTCCTTAAATTAATTAATTAGTAATTGTGATTAATATTATTAATTATTAATTAAATATTTTGTAATTTCAAATTTCTTAAAAACTAATAATTATATTGTCATTTTTGAAAAATTAGTAATTAATAATAATTTTAACTACCTGTAAGAAATTAATATTAATTAATATTTAATATATATTAGAATTTAATTTAATTTTTTAGTAAATAATATTTTTTTATTAATATTTATTAGTAATTAATAATTATTGGGAATTAATATCAATTAGAAACAATAAATTATATAATTAATAGAAATGGAACAACAATAATTTAATAATAATTTAATAATAATTAATTATTTACTACAAATATAATAACTTGATCATTGTTATAAATGGTTTTAAACTAAATAATATTTTAAAATATTCGTTAGTAATTTATTAAAATAATTAATAATAATAATTAAATAATTGATAATTAACAGGTTATTTAGTAGTTAATATTCTCAGTAAGTAATAAAATATTGTCTAATTAGTGATTGATCTATATATATTAAATATTAAGACAATGTGGTTTGGGAGGAGTCCTCACGATCAATTCCATAGTGATTGGGGAGGATTTAGGTTTTTCTCACAGAATTTCCATTGTATGATGTGGTTACGACTAAAAAAACAGCTTGTTGGAGGTTTCAATTTTGGAAGAGATGTTAATGATTGTAAGGTAAATAAATAAATGATTTATAATATAGTTATAAATGATTATAATGACCCAAACTATAGGTTATATTCATCGTTTCAAGGTTTTATGTTCGGTAGATTCGTTGAAAGGGACAATGTTGCTTCTTTTTTGTTAGATTGGAAGTGATTATTAACTATTTAGATACAGGTAGGAATTCTGTTATTGAGTAAATTTTCCTCTTTAAAGATGATCGAGTTTGGAAATCAACATATTTTATATGTGGTATTTCCTAGATATGGGGTTTTACCAATTGAAATCATATCCAAATTGGTAGGGCTACATTCAAATCCTATTTCCAAATGAAGAGTAAATGTGGTGAGAATTACATTTCAGAATTGTTATCTTAAAAACTAGTTCCATTATCATTTACAAATAGAACATATTATTCAATCCTTTTGAAATTTTCAACTCATTTTATGTGGAATGGGTTTATATCATTGGTCTAAATTTTATCATTTGGAATCTTGATATCTTTATTGACCTTTCTTACACAATAGATGTACCCAAAATATGGATTAAGAGACAGAGAAGTCTAGTTATAGTTATTCAAAAGAGTGATTGGAAAATGTGACCTCAGCATGAATACAACGGCTAAATTTGATAAATTGAATCTTTAAAGCATTTATGAGAAACGACCAATATTTTATTCTATGTGCATGAACATAGTGATCTCCATGGACATGTTTCGAATGAATTTTTGTATTCCTAATCATCATGGAATTGGAATTATGTTTTGATTTTTTAGAGTAAGTAAGAGACAGATAATGTTGAAATTGTTAAAAAAACATTCTAATCGTGGTTCAAAGGTGGACTAGGAAAATACCAATAAGAATCATGGTGAATCCAATACTATTTTTGGGTCTATTATTCAACATCACATCCTAGATATGGAGTGAAATATTTAGTGGGATAAGACCCCTACATATAACATTAGGAATCTTAGAGTTTTTTTTCTTTATTATTGAAGGGGTCTATTTAATCTATGGTAAAATTTTGAGGTTATAGGGAAGGCTATTTCAATACTAATGAAGCTAGAATCATTGTATAGACTCTTAATTTCCTCAATCGTGGGAAAGTGGGATTGTAAGTTGAGATCAATTTGGAGATGGAGAAAAAATATTGGATACTTATCAAGGGGGTTCATATCTAAGACTGGGTCTTAATATAAATATAAAATATTATGAAAATACTATTATACCCCATGAATATGTCGTGGTTGTACCTGAGGAGGATGAATCTTATTTTATAGTTTCTTGGTTCAATAGAATAACACAATGATATTACTTTGGAAGAGGGAATTTGGAGGATCTCCACATATTGGATAGTTCTACTGATGATCTTTATGTGGAATCAGTGTATGACGAATCCACTAGTTAGAGGTATATAGAAAATATCATTGGCCAAAAATTATGGAAGGAAAAGATGATACCTTTATGGTCTCACTAGGGAGAATAGAAACTGTATGTTGTTTCTCCAATGAGGATTAATCCTATGAAGTTATGACATGGATTTCTGGTTGATTATAATCTAATGGTTTATGGGAGATATAATTCTTTCTCCTCTTCTATCATTTATGTTTGTGTGGATACATGGATATTATTTATTATCTATTAGGGGCACAAAAGCTCCAATTAAGAGAAACGACTTTAAAGTGATGATAGGCGCCCATCCCCACTATAGAGGACAAGAGGTGAAACAAGAAATGTCATTGATGTTATTATATCTGAAAATATTTAAATATATTAGGGAATTCATCATATCAATGATCTTGAGGATCTTTAGGATTAATAGGATTTGGATGATTATATATCCTTCATTGAGGCATAGACTATGGATAATAGGAATCCCTAGTAGCATCCTAAAACATAATGGTGTGGGTGACCTTCATGTAGAGTGGGAATTATCAAAATATTAATCTCATATACTCTCATATCCAATACTTGAAAATCATATGCACTTATTCGTACATACATAGATAGCCTCTTTAAGAGATATTCATGGTGTTTTTATGGATTTTTATTCAACATGGATAAGGGATGTTTCTTGTTTTATTATAAGTTATTAACAGCAGTAATATTTAACATATTTAAAACATGGATAATTGATTAGTTTTATATCTGTAGATAACTAATATATATTTCATATGAAATCTAAAAATTAGACAAGGGCATGTGGATAATTTGAAAAAATAAACTAATTTTTTTCTCATTAATTAAATGTAGGTTGATATAGGCTATAAGGGGGTTTTATTTTCTCCACAAGGAACTACATATAATCGTGTGTTGGAAGGAGGAATCATGTGTTGAAGACGATACATTTTTTTGTTGAAAGAATGTGAATAGGGCTATATAGCACGTGGTTTGGATGAAAATAATTGACGGGAATCCATGGATTATAGAGATAGTTAAAGTAGATAATCTAATAAAGACGAGGTTATTGTGAAAATTTAAGTGTGTGATTTTTGAGACATGTAATTTTCATTTTATAATAATTTTATAATTTCTTTGGTAGAATATTTTTTAATAAAATCATTGTATTTATTGGTTTTTTTATTTATTTATACTATAACTACATTTTCATTCCCATCATCTGGTATCAAAAGTGTTTATCCATTTTAATTTTTAATTTTATATAAGAGAAAAATCCATGTTATTTATTCATAAATAACAAAATTTAATGAGAAAATTTATTTTACTCTATGAAAAAAATGAGTTGAAAAATTGGTTTATGAGAATGCAGTAGAGGAACAGATGAAATTAAATAGAGAAACAAGAGATCCAAAGCATTGGTGATTGTATTGATTTTACAAAAGTTAGTGAAAATAAAATTCCATATGTATTTATCTTCTAATAAAATATGTTACGTGATGAATCTATCATATTAAGAAGAGATCTTATTAAATAAATAAATTAGGTATAAATTTGAATCATTCAAAAATTATTTTAATCCAAAAAATGATTCTATATTTAGTTAATCTCAAATAAAGTTTACATAGGTAACAATTTAGATAAGTTCTTTAAAAAACTAATGGAGATTTTATTGATTGTGGTCAAGACTGATGATTATAGAAATGTGGTACCAATGGAAATGAAAGAAGTAGAAAAGGATTTTCTTTTATTTTGTTCCTTGCTAGACTAATATAAAAAATATAAATATCAAAAAATTTTTGTACAAGAATGTTTGAAATTTGATTATTGTATTTCATCATTAAGGATGAATGAAACCTATTAAGAAACTATTTATGGTGAATCATTAGGTCATAAATAGTTTTTTGTAGTAAATAATGGATGCAACAATCTCAGAAGGTCAATAGAATTAAAGAATGGATTAGGAACCATGAACAAAAGAAATCAATCGTGATAGAGATGTGATTTTATGTGTTGGGAGTGTAGTAAAAATGTTGATATGTGAAGGAGATGTCAAAATTATGTGATAAAATAATGAAATATGAAAAATTAGTTGAAACATTTGAATATTCACTTCAGGTTAATATGGTTACTGAAGATGAATGTTATGTAAGTGATTTGTTTCTTACAACTCTTCATGATCTGGATAATACATACTACATTATAGATTATGTTTACCCTTATCATTTATGTTTAAGAATATAACACTTTTATCTTAATATTATGTGGGATTGTGGTATTGTGAAAATGGATAACGAGTTGAAAATCAAAATTGTTGGTATTGGTATAGTGAATGTTTATATGTTTTGCTGATTTATTTTCACACATAACAATATTAACTATGTACTTCATTTGATAATAAAATTGATTTATTTGGGTATATTGGATTCCAAAGGATTAATTATTACTACTAGTGGTAAAGTCCTAAAATTGAAAATTGGATTAATGATCATGATCAAAGGTAAGAAAAATAAGAATCTATAGATTCTTGTTTAAGTACATGAAGCTTCTTCGAATACCCATAGTACTATAAATAGTTGTGATCAGATATATATGAATGAAAATGGTCATTTAAAAAAATGGAACATTTTCTTCAGTTTCTTATGGAACAATAGAACAACAACATTTTTTATCAACTATGAGTATTTGGATAATTGTAATTGGTGTGGTGGGACATTTTAATCGTTGTAATTACATATATGGTAACATATATGATGATGGTGAGGTGTTTAAATTATTTAAAAGTATCATATATTATTAGTATTGATTTAAAATATGAATATTTGTGATATTTTTACCATTGGTGAGGGATTTGGTATGATTATATAAAGAAATATGAGATATTTTTGGTTGATTCTCAAAATGGTATAAGGTTACATAATGTCTTTGAAATGAAGTAAGAAACTAATTTTTTATTATAAAGTAATGATGGATGATATAAGAAATATTGGTGTTTGTTTTCCAATGTGTGGCACTAAATATGGGAGTGTTATAATAAGATTCATCAAGCATCCACCAGAGTCGTTTCTTTCGTGAAGGAGTGTGATTAGTGTTATCTGGTGCACTATGTGACTATTTATATGAGAGGGGAAGCCAGGGATCATGCTGATAATTGAAATAATGTTTCTACTAAATATGTTATTTTTGCTCTAATTGATGTGTTTTATTTTTTGGTCTTCTATTTTTTTTGTTGATAAAAAATTTTGCATTCTTAGGTGGAGTTTGCATTCACCAAAAATGATAATTAATAGTGTTTTTCAATTTCGTTATACTATAACTAGTGTTTCTACCCCAAAATGTTTAACCTCATCCCTTTTCTATATTTTTACGTTATTATAATGTGACTTCATCCAAATATGTTCTAATTTACTCATAATAATAAATTTGTAATTTAAATAATATTAAATATATTAATTATTTTATAAATATTTATTAGAAAATAATAATTGTTAAATATTATTTTGTTATTATTCTTATTTATTTTTTATTAATTAATATTTAATATTAATACTATTTAATTAATTAATTATTATTATTATTAATATATTATTGACTTCGTAGTCGGTTGTGGTGGTAGAAGTAGGGGTTGGGGTTTGGGGTGGAGGTTCCGGGGTCAACTCCCAGTGTAGACGTTGTAGTAGTGGGTGTCTGCAACTTTTTTTTTGATATAATCCCTATTATAATTAATAATATATTATTAATTCCCTACAATAAAATGGGTACATGAATCCCATAGAGAAAATTAGTATGTATTTCTAAGGAAGGCCTCTTATAAAAGGGAGCTTTGGGTGATAGTTTGTGTCATAAAAAAAATTTCATAATTATGATATTGGTGGATATTTAAAACTAGTTAAGTTATAATAATTATATATAAATATATATAAGAAAAAAAATAATAAATTTAAATATAAAAAAATTATAGTTAAATTAAGTATTTATTTATTTATTTATTGGATTGTGGAAAATTCCTTATTCCACATGACCCATTTTTTCAATGTTTTCGAGAAAGATTTTTATAGGATCAAAATTTATATGTAGATGCTCAAATAAAAGAGGGATTTGAAATGTAAGTTTAATAACATTTACTTTTAAACCTAAAAGTAAATCTATTATTAAAAAAGATAAATAAGATTGATTTACCAACCCTCTTTATTTCATAACTAAGAAACATTCTTCTGAAAGATCCATAAATATGGATATGAAAAAGAAAGATAAGAAAGATTGTATTAAGGAATGATTCTAAATTAAAGCATATTGAATCTAATTTATCATTGTATAAAAGTATAAGAATGTATAAGATAGTTATAATTTAATTCTATAACAAAATTTCTGTAGAAATAAAACTCATAACAAAAAATGTAAAAAAGTAGTAATTTTTTTATCCCAAAGAGAACGATGTCCAAAAAAACATTGATAAAGGTCCCTTGATTTATACTTTCAATAAATTATATCATTCCAATAGCAGGGGAAGGACTTGATAAGAAAATCAGAGTTCATCTTTATATCCATGTAATCCCTAAAACATTTAGGTAGTTGACATGTCTGTCTTCCTATCCCTAGAATCCCTCAAACGTTAAGGTAGTCGGAACCTCTGTATTCTTATCTCCAGAAGCCCTCTTTTATACACAACAACAATTGGAGTCACAATAAGCAAAACAAGTTGTTCTTGGATGAACAAGATATTCATATATTGTATAAGCAATTTGAGTATCTCTCTCTCTATCTATAAATCACTACACAACATCACAAAATTTAATCTCTAGATCAATACATTAATATTGTGATCTTTCAAATGAGATACTATATAATGAAACAGATTCTAATGGTTTGATCTGTCTTCAAACATTTAGTTAGAAAAAAATTGTATGGAATCATTTTATGTAATAAAAACCAGGGGAAATATTACCATGCTTAAGAACCAATAATATGTACGGAAAATAATATCATGTTTAAGAAAATAGGATCTAATAATATTGAAACAATGTGTTAGGAATGTAATGTAACATAAAAAGGTATGAATTATTAAAATATAGGAAACTAATAAGAGTCTAAAAACATAAAAAAACATGTTATATAAAAATTGAAATTCAGAGTCTGAATTTGGAAGAATTCAGAGTCTGAATTATGGGGAATTTGAAGTCAGAATTATGGGGAATTTGGAATCGGAATTTCAGAGACTTCAGAGTCTAAATTTAATAGAATTTGGAGTCCTAAATTTAGAGAATTCAGAGTCTAAATATTAGATAATTCAAAGTTGTAATTTCAATGAATTTGGAGTCTACCATTTAGATAATTCAGTGTCTAAATTTCAGAGAATTCAGAGTCCTAATTACAAATAATTCAGAGTCTAAAATTCGGATAATTTGGATTTTGAATTTCAATGAATTTGGAGTACAAATTTCAGAGAATTCAGAGTCTGAAATTAGTAAGGCTCAGTATCAATAGAACTTAATGATTCTGTGTTTTTAAATAAGGATCTGAATTTTGACTTAACTATAATATGGTTAGAATTGGTTTAAGAAATTTTATAAAATACATTGAAAACTATAGGTAAAGTTAAAACATTTCTTATAGAAAGAAATTTTCCCATAAGGAAATAATTATTAGAGAAAGATAATATTCCTCAATAAAATGTGTTTTTTATTTTCAAAACATAAAGTAATAGAGATTTTCATAAGGAAACTTATTGAATTAACAATCTCCCCCTTTTAGGAATGCACAATATAATTTATAAAAAAATATATAATGATATCTATTTAGTTTTTTGAACTTTTAGATGAAATTATTATCTCCCTCTACTTATGACTTATGATAAATACAACTAACTCCCCCATTTGGTTTTGAAATCCTTTAGGATCGTATTCTTTTCTTTCATAGAGACATTACTTCTTATTACTCAAGAAAATCTTCTTTAAGTAATCTACCTTATGTAATCTCTCCACTTCAATGGGAATTCTATTCATTTTACTTAATATTATTTTGATCATTATTTTCTCCCCCTTTGCGATTTTCAAAGAGTTATGGATGGAACGAAAAAAATAGACTTGAATGTTTAGAAATATACAAGACAATACTATGTATAGGAAAAAAATTCATTAATATGGAAAAATATTTTACAATAAAAAATAAAATTACATATTAGATTGTTAGAAAAAAAACATTCATCCATATTCTCCTTCAGCATAAGATTACTCGAGGTTTCTGTTAAATTATTTAGATCTTTTTGATCATCCTCAAATATCATTATCAACTGATCCTGATCCTGATTCTTCTTCTCAATAGTTTTTATCCTTTATTCCTGATAAATGATAAAATCTTCATGAGACATTATGATCTCTTCTTATTGTTTGAATTTTTCTTCCAACTATTCTATTAGTTCACTTTGCCTCTTTAAATTTAAAGAAACCAAAATGATATTTTATTTTAGGACATTATCCTCCTGAATTTGGTATTCTTTCCCTCAATTTAAATTCATTAAAAGATTTTATATAATATTTTTCATTATGTCATCTGACTGATCAAAGGAATTTTTTCCTAATTCAATGAAATATTCAAAAATTTCTGATCAGAAATTACTAACATAGTCCATTTGGTTATTTCATTTCATGATATACCAATAGAACCATAATCAATATTAAATGTCGTGAGCTAGGCTTGAACCGTAATAAACATTTCTATGATCATGTTTATCGAATATGGATTTTGATTTAAAGAATTCAGAAGCAACTGAAATATCGAATCGAAACTTGGGAATAAGGGTATTGTAATTACAAGATTTTATATCAACTTAAAAAAATATTCTCCTTTAGAGAATGAGGATTCAGAAGAAAATACCCTTTCTGGGGAAAAAACATTATATTTCTCTTTTTTAACTCTTGGATGTTCTAATAACAACTTTCTTATATTTCACTACTATAGCCATTCTAGGTGAATCAACAATAACCTATTTTCCATTCTCAACTTTAGAAGTATCCTTCTTAGCTCTTGGAGACTCATTCTCTTTATAAGAGACATGGATTATATTATATTCATCAACATATTCCTTATCATCACATTCCTCAAAATCTTTAGGATGAATGAAATCATGATTTCTACTTTCATCATCAGTATTTTTATAAAACGAATCCTATGAATCATCACTTTCCCATGTGATATAATCTTGGATGATTCTAATTGTGATGTTTTGAATGAAAATATGTCAGAAGGACTCTCATTCGAATGATATTATTCAACCTATTGGATCAAATCATTACTTTATTATTCTTCTTCGTCCTCTTATTGTTCTTGTTGAACTATTTATTCTTCCACAATAGGTTCCAAAATGAAAATTTTATTTATTAGAGATTCTAATAGAACTGAATCTTTACAGAACGAACATAGTACCTAGATTATTTTATATGATTTCTCAATATCTTAATGAAAATATTGGTCAATTTCATCTTATGACATCTTCTACTTCATCTTCTTTTATTTAGAATTTTTTATGAACCTTTTCAGCCTTATTCTTCAAAATAATGGCCTTAGTAGGGACGAAACAAAAACTATCACTACCCTCTATTTTTTTATTTTTCCGACAACACTTTTAAACAACTTCTTTAGAAAAATTCATTCTCTTATATGTCCTGGGTGGAGCTGACTGGGTTTTTAGAATGGGGTATTTTTATTTTCGTTCCGGTTCTTTCGGTTTTCTCTTCATGTGATTTTTATTGGAGGATTAACAAACATTTATTATCTTAGTGATATCATGAATCTCACATTAAGGAAGACCATATAATTCTCTGGACATGATATTGAAACTAATTTTAATCCTACTCAGAGTCTCATCACTCAACAACATTTTGAATTTGAAATTTTAAATGACTTAATTAATCTAGAAATATTCTTTTCAATATGTTAAATTTAATTAAAAATTACTAATTTTTAGAAATATAAATGTATATTTTTTATTTTAAATTAACTATAAATTGATAATTTAATGTATGAATAAAAATTCTTTGATATGAAAATTGGAATAAAAAAATAAAAAAATATTATATTCTATAAATAAATAAATAAATATATATATATATGAATAAAATACAAAACCCATTATCAAATTTTAATCGAAAACTCCAATCATTATTTCTAATAAAAATTTTAATTTTTTCATTAAATTGAAAATGTGGACTAGAATATATCCATGAAATAATCGAGGGAATAATTCATATAGGCATTTTCATTTTAAAATTACATTGAAAATTTTCATTAAAAAATAAATAAAATATTTGAGTGTAATTATTTATTAAAATTTTCTATTTATATTATATTATTTTAATATTTTAATTGAGTTTCTCTTTAAAAAAATTTAATATATTTTTTACGTGGAAAATTCAAGTAAATTATTCTAGTTTAGTAATATAATAAATATTCCAAGGTGGTGACTCCAATGAAAAAATCATTAGGGAAATTTAACATGAACATTTTAAAGGTTAATTAAAAAATTTCAATTTTAAACTCATTGAAATATTCAAATGTAAATTTCTTCTAAAACATACTCATTTGGAAAAGTTAATGTAATATAAAATTTTAATTTTCCAATGTATTATTGCAATTTCATATTTATGTAAAAAATTCTATTTAAAATTATGTTTGAATAATCTGATAAAAATTTATTTGGAAACTTTAATGGAAAATATCCATTTAAAAATTATAAGGGTATACTCTAGTGTAATTTTCAATGAAATTTCCCTCGGAATTATTAAATTTTTTATAGAAATTTTAATTTGGTGTATTCCATGGGAATTTTTATAGGCGATTTTATGATAAATTTCCCTAGGGAAAATTTATAATGTAATATGTTGGTTAACAATACAACATATCATGCTATTAATGGCACTATAATTTTTCTTTATTAGTGTTAAAAAAACGTTTGTGTTGAGAACACTAAAAAAATATTATTTTATTAGTGATAAAAAATATTACAGAAGACCACCTATATCAGTGCAAAGAAACACACTCATAAAGGACTCAATTATTTGTTCTTTTTGTCATTTATAAAGGATGAATTTATTTGTGATAATTCTTTTACTACAAAAAACCTTTCACAATTACTAAAATATGATTATGTTTATATATATGGAACTATTATATTGATGATATAAAACCTAAAAATCAATTTCAATTGTAGTATAAATATTTAATAAAAAAACAATATAAATTTATATTGAACCATAATTCATTATAAATATTACTTTAATTAATTTTAATAAAATTCGATTATATTGATATATTATTCAATAAAAATTTATATCCATTACAAAATAAACTCATAGTAGGCCCTCTATAATTATATTCACAACCACATACTAATGTAGTATCTCACTTTAATAATAATAATGTTAATCATAGTAATAATACCTAAAAATCAATTTAAATTTTAAATAAAGCATTATAAAATCCTTTTGGAAAGATATGTGGTCACATCATGGAGGTTACAAATAAAAAATCAGTTGTATTATATTTTTCCATTAAAATATAATCCATGTTTCTTTTTTGATCATGTGATAAGTTCTTTGAAAAAAAATATCACATTTAATGGAATATGTGCACTATTAGTCATACCAGCCACACATCATGCTTGATTTTTTTTATCTTAATTACTATATGTCATAAATTAATTTTTGATCATTTTCTAAAAGTATTTGTACATTCTAACTATGATTAATCATGTTGGAGTATGTTATTCTCACTTTGACCTAAAAAGACATTTTTAAATGATATTTTTTACCATTGATCATTCTGACCATATCTTTTATTATATTTACAAATGGATAATTCATACATGGTAGAAATAATTTATAGGTCATTTTACTACATTATTAAGGCCTTGTTAGAAAATTTTGTTGGCTTTGAGTATGTGATATGTATTTGGACAAGAATTTCACTTTCAATTTGAAAACATGCTCTTTGAATCAGTACTGCCACATTGTGAGTCAATTTTTTAGAGTAATTGCTATATGATTCTAATAAATCACAGATCATTTTTCTAAAGTATATAGACAATCCAATTTTATTTTAATATGTTTGGGTATAGTAAATCTATTTTGAAATAATATTTCAATTTTCTATTAAAATATGAAATTTTAGTCAAACCAGCCACATCATGTGTCAGATTGGTGTGATGTCAATTTCTACTTGTTACAAATTAATTTTCAATATTTTTTAAGAAATATCATGAAAATCTGGGAATGTTTTCTAGGTTTTGAGTTTGTGATTCATATTTCGAACTAAAATTTCATTTTTACATGAAAATATAATAATATCAATTATAATAGTCACATTGTGAATTGTATTTACTCGAGGATAATTCCTACTCATCATGATTGAATTATAGAAAATTTTCATAATGTTTAAAGAAAATAATAGTTTTTATTCTTGGTTATTAATTTGTGACATGTGTTCTGAACAATAATATCAATTTTAAATGAAAATAAAAATATTTGGTGAGGTAGTATTGCACTTGTAATGATGGGGAGTAAGTGGGTCCATCATAGGAAGCTCCCTAACAGTATAAGAGATATACCCAACATCCCTCTCCACTACCCTATGTAAAGAGTGATAATTGATTCTATTCCCTAAGGAAAGATTCCAAAAGTTATTTTTCGTAGCGATAAGGGTCACATTCTTCCCTATACCATAATATAATTGGTATTTTATATAGGGAATCATCTGCTAGAATATTCTGTGTGATCGGTCATAGGTTATGGTAGAGATATTGAGGTGATATTCCCAGACCTAGGATTTCATTTCCTAGTGATGTTGTCATTAGGTTGGTGACAAAGAACATTTGGATTTTGGGGATATGAACTTCACTATTGGAAAAGTGTTTATCTGGTGAAATAAATGTTGGTGTCAAACCAAATATGGTATACTACGGTTTCCAGTAACTTGGTTGTGAATCGCAACATTTAATGGTGCATTCAGTGATACCATTTAGAAAACAAAAGAGATCTCGATGGGTGTAACCATAAACATGGAACTACTCATTACATTATCATAAAAAAAATTCAGGGAAAATCAATCTCATTTAGAGTTATGGTAGTTCATGTCATGTTCACCACATTAAATCCACTACACATTTAGTCCCATTATTTACGAATTTTTGTTACAATGAAACTACTTTTAAAAGGAATTCAATTATTGGAATATTATAACTATTCATCAAATTACTGTTTACGATTGAGAGGATGGGTGGTTGGATCATCCATTAAGGGTTATTAATGTTTAATCTAGGACACTAATATATATTTAATTCATATCAAACAAATTAATTCAAAGTAATAATAATTGTTACCTTGATCACGAGTGTTATTATTCAGTACAATGGAATGATGTAAACATATTTATGTATAAGGGGTTATCCATATTCTCCTTAGTGATTGTTTATAATATGATTTTAAGCCACAGAACTAGGAACTTTATATGTTATCACCTTATAAGAATTTGTTAGGTGTTTTGGATTTTATATTAGGCCCATGAAATGGGTTTCTTATGTAATATTTATGAATAAAATTATAACTCATTTAGTTTGATGGAATAAATATGACATGTTTAGCATTTTAATATATATAATAATGACTATTTTGGTTCCTTTTAAGGTATTTAATTTATAACCAATGATTTTATTTTTAGAGTATTTTTACAAGGATCAATGATTCTCATTTTATGGTCATACGATAAGGACCAATGATGCACCATTGTGGTTTTTTGACAAGGAACAATATTATTGCATTTAAGGTTATGTGAAATTGGACCTATGATGTTCCATTAAATATCATATGACCAAGAAAAATTATATTCCATTTAAGGCTATAAAACCTTGTACATGATGTGTTATATTTTGTTTTCATACAACTATGACATATTCAATGAATTTTAACATCATATGAAATGTTATAATTGGAAATAAGGGTCTTGAAATGGTTATTGTTGAACAACCCCATGGTAATCAATTTCTAGTTCAACATGTTAATTTTCTTAGATGAAGGTAGGTATTTTCATTTCTCTAATTTAGGGGCCAATGAATATGAAATATCCAAGGTTTTGGCCTTGGTGAATGGAAACCACCACATTCATTTGAATTTATTAAAACCTAGTTTGTGAATTTTCTGAATGATGTGGTGTAAACGAGGCCCTAAAATTCATGATTGGGATACTTAGTAGATAAACTAACCATATATCATAAAATTCATAGTGATGTAATATTTTTAATATTTTAAAATGTACTTTTTGAAGATAAAATTTCATATGAAATAGGATTTATTTGTGAGTGGGTAAGTTTCTATTGAGTCGTTGTTTTTAATGGAAAAATAGAAAAGGAATTGTGTGAGAACACCTTGAAGAGGATGATTAGATGAAATACATTGAAAATTATCAAATATGGATGTCACACTGATATTTTAATATTGGGAAAATTTTGTGATGAAGGTACTTTGTGGTTCCCTTATTGCATTAGTAGCCTTAGAGTACAGAATAACCAAAGAGAATGTTTCTATATATTTGAATAAAGGGAGAATTTCCCAATTTTTTTTAAAATAAAATGTATTATTTAATATATGGGAATTTTTTACCTTTGAATAAGTGTTTTAGAAATGAAAATATTACTTTCATCATGAAATTTTACAGTGATATTTTAAAGGTCTTTTTAACCATGACAACAGCTATTGTTGTTACTGGAAATATAATCCAATGATACCATATTAATTATATCTATAGATATTTTACAATGATTATGTATTGATGTTTCATATTTTTCATTAAATAAGGATAATTTTATACTTATAAGACATTTTAAGACTTATTTAGATGATATTTTAAAATATAAGACATACATAGGATGTTCAAGTAAATGGTGGGTATCTTTTATAAATATCCCATCCATGCATCAACATGTCGCATGAGAAAAAACATGTTTTCATTCTGTATATGATGAATCAGTAAGATAATTTCATAATTGTTTGTAATTTGGTGTATTCCATCTCGTAAAATTATAATATATTTGTTAGGATTCCTTGATGGAATGACAATTCCTTGGTTGAAAGGCTGTGATGGTGTGATTTAAAATTTCATGGTTTAAAGGCCTGGATCATGAATGTCAATAGTTATGAATTTATTTCATTATGAATCCAGTCATCCTTATTTATATTTTTAGTATATTGATATTATCCATCGATTCACAATGAAATAATTTTATCTATTGAATGACATGTGTTTTGATTATCCACAATCCATTGATAATTATTTCTTCTTTACTCATTATATATTCCATTATATATAACCCTTACTCAAAATCCTTTCTCAAAAATTATTTATATTCTTTTTCCCATGATCTGATGAAATATATAATGAATTATATCGTGGATATAATAATGTTTCTTATTCTATGGTTTTATATATCCAATATGTAATATAAGAATCATATATGTGTCTAGTTTACCAACACTAGTAAACTATTCTATCATTTAGAATCTAAAAACGTGTCTATAAGGCTAATGTAATAATGTATTCATAGAAGCTGGACTACTAGGTTTGGGACGTTTATATTTGGTATCAGAGATAGATTAGTAGAATCCTTGGGAATTATATTTTAAATTAACATAGATAGTATTACAATCATGATAATCCCTTATAGTATTTGATAACTTTTATAATATAATGTTTTTTAAATTATTGCTCAATATTCATGATAATTAGGAGATAAATTATTTCATGTCATTATTCGGTGATGTATCCTAACCGAATAAAGGGAATCAACACCCATATTTATGGTACGGAATTCCATTGTATGAAATTAAATATTGCTAGTGATGGAACTGGGCATATCATGGCCAAATTAGTATAGTTGACTCAGGTTATTATGAATAGAATTACTCATATGAAACATACAGTATTTCCATATCAGGATTCACCTATTTTGAATTTCATAATATGTCATAAGAATCCATATTTTAATTGAATTACTAAAACATTATATGTTGGAAATGGATTATGTCCCTTGAAAAAATATTCAACGCATGAGAACGTAAATAAAGTGAAAATTTTAGTTTGGAAGTTTACTGTTTTAAATGCGATGTTAATCAATGAATCCCATTGAAAAAACCAAAATTCATGAAGGTACTTAATGATTTTGAAAAATAATTTTTGAAAAGCTTTAATGAATGTATATATCATGTTATTGTTTTAATGGACTTGCAGTAAACCCACCTTAGAAGGACACATTCTATCATGAATTGAAGGAATAAATGATGTTGATGGAATAAATAAAGTGGAAAATTTATTATTGTGGGAGTATAATTCTAAAATGAGTTTATTTGATTATGAATATGAAAAATTCAAAAAAATTGTTAAAATGTTTATTAACTAAATGAAACATGGGTATGTAATAAAAAAGATGATGTGTTGCATTCACATTCCATATCCTCAATGGGTCTTCTTCATCTTCATGTTTGGAAGAATAAATACTCTAACTTGACTTCAGTTTTTGGTATTAGCTTATCAACTAAATATAAAGGGTAATAGTTGGGAGACATACCCATTAACCTTCTTCACATGATCTCCATTATATACTCTAACAATGAATTATTATTCTCAAAATCATCCCCTTTCATCCACTCTATCAAAAAATACAACCATGTCTACAATAAAACATCACAAACCATGATAATATCATATATCAGGATAAAATGAGACATAAAAATGAGATGAGGAGGTAAAGGATTTCATTAGTGAGGTTTTGGGGAAAAACTACTTTAGATATGTGTCTCCAAAAATATCTCCAATATGAATCTTATTGGTGGGATGTTAGTTGGTGAGAAGTGTCCATAAAAACTAGCATCCATGTATGAAAATTCTGGATCCATGGGTATCAAGGCTGAAATTTGGATCCATGATTCAAGATTTTATCCTATAATATTCTTAATATTACATGGATGGGTACATGATAGAAATGATACACATTTTATGATGACATAAAAATTCATACTAAAGGGTTTTTTATCTGAAAAACATAATTTTTAGGGATAAAAAATGAAACCTTAATAGATATTTTTATCAAAAAAATGTAAATTTTATGAGTAAAAATAATAAACAAATAATTTATTTTTTTAAAAATATTATATATTTTATTTATTTTAAAAAATAAACATTTTATGTATATATATGATGAAAAAAATAATTACATGTAATTTATAAAATAATAATATTTATAAAGGTAAAATTATTTCTTCAATACATAACTATTATTTTTGGCAAGTCATTAAAATTTTTATATATTTAAAATAAATATATATCCTTAATTGTTTTAAAGAAATATACAATTTTGATGTGAATTTTCACAAGAAATTTTCATTAAAAATTTTCATTGGACCACTTGAATTTTTTATTGTAAATTTAAAACTAATTACTACTTTTTAGATGAAATTTTTAAATGATGGATAATTCTATTTAAATTTTTAATTTTTTAAATATGAATATTATAGGGTCTCGAAAATTAAGCAAGGGGAAGGAAAACACTCCCACAAGATGGGTGAAGCAAATAAGTGTAAATTGAATTGAAAATAAGGGATGAAACATGAAAAAATAAAGTTTTCTAATGTATTTTTGAGTGACACACGTACCACCAACCGGGAGGGTTCACAAAATGAATGACTCACGAACCACCCGTACACGGAATCACCCATACAGTGATGGCACACGCAGTGATGGATAGAAAACCTTAAAAGCTGCAGATCGCGTCATTATCAGAATCAAGAACCCAAATTCTATCTGCATACCACAACACAAACTCCACAGTTCGTGGATAAAGAATGATCAGAATGGTTTTTCAAACCTTGATGCAAAAACCATATCCTTCACAAACCATGGTTGACTGAGTCTTCCACGGGTTGAGATATATCTTTATGGGCTTCCGGAAATGGTTTCACGTGAATAACAGATAAATGTTCCATAGAACTCTATAAAAGGACCACCATGAGAATTGAAAAGGGAGGTGAAAAGACGAGGAGAGAGCTCTGGGGTGGGCGAAAAGTGGATGAAGAATGCAGAGGGTGCGAGAAAATATTCTTTGACACCTAAAGTATTTCACATGACTCTATCCATCATCTGAAATAGCATAAAAAATCTATCCCATGAACTATATGTTGAAATAAGTTTGTGTATTTCCTCCCTGAAAATAGTATATGGAAGACCCTCTGCATCTAACAACTAAACATTTAATAATTATTATAAAAATTGTTTGCAGACACCCATATGCAAAAGAAAATACGCAGATACCCATATGCCGAACATAGTACGTGGATGCCCATATGTGAAAGATAGTACATGGTTTCCCATATAATAAAGATAGTACATGGATGACCATATGCGGAAAAAAGTTTGCAGATGTCCATATGCATAATACAGTATGCAGACTCCCATATATGGAAGAGAGTAAGGACAATCCCATATGAGAAAGGCAATAAGTGGATACCCATTTGTGGAAGACAGTGCACAGATTCCCATATGTGCAAGAAAGTATGTGTATTACTATATTTGGAAGACATTACGCAGATGCCAATATGAGGAAGTCTATACAAAAAGGCCCATATGCGGAATACAGTACGTTGAAGTCTATATACAGAAGACACTATGCAGACTCCCATATACGTTAGACAATACACGGACGCCCATATGTGAAATAAAATACACATACTTCCATATGTGAAAGAAAATAAATGACTCCCATATGAGAAAGATAGTACATGGACTCCCATATGTGGAACCCGGTGTGCAGATAGTCCTTGGTGAGAAACTCATCCATGTACCATACTCCATGGTAGCTCCTACGCGACCAGGTCTATGTGGAAAATTGATCGCTCCTACGAGTCAAAACCGTGGGGCATGACCCCCCACATCCCTACTCTAGGTCAGTGCCGGTTTGTGTTCCTAGACCTCTGGGATGATTCCATCACTATCGTCACTAACCCACATGGAAAATGGAGAGTCTTACAGTGGAATTGTTTAGCCTCATCGACAAAATTTTCCTTTATGCCCTTATGCCACCCAAACATTCATCCCATAAATACCATTATAAGAGAACTTTTTCATGAACCTCTAGAAAAACCTACCACCTTCCTCCTATGTCATGTTGACCTAGAGCTCCATGGGATGTCAAAATCTAGATGTAACACATCGACCCTAGTTACCCAGAGTCGGTGCATAATTACATAATGTTGGCATTATCATAAAAGATCAAGTCTAAAAAGACCGATTATTTTAGTATCCTTTGAAACACTAGATACATTCATAAGCCTCAAATTACATGATAAAGTTAAAAACTACAACAAAATAGTCTCTATAGTCCACACTCATATCCCCTTAGACAATCCCTGCAGGTCAGTCATAAAATACTTCTTCACATCCTGGGTAAAATAAAACATAAAAAGGGGTGAGCTTAGATGCTCAGTAAGTATAACAATATAGCGGAATCTTTCATAAATAATCATAAAAATTTAAGGAAATTTGTAACTAAAACAAAATCCTTTTAAAAATGAACTTCAGAAAAAATGGAAAAAATAAAATGAAATAATTCAATTTAGATATTCTAATAGTCAAATAATCACATCAAATATCAATAACCACTTTCATAATGATGGAATGCATAATGTCAGACTATCACCACCACATAGTAAAGGCCTAGGGCCAACACTACAAATATGATTTTGTCAAGGCCTTGTGCCAACACACTAGTTTGTCTCATGAGTGTTACTGATGCATTGAGGAACTATAGCGGGATCCACCTGTCACATACTAAGTCCAATGCATTCCTCAAATGAACAGGTTTAAACAAAACATTAACATTAGTATTAAAAATAGCATACGAAATGTCAATAATTTCTCCATAAACCATGAATGGTATAAAAATAACACATCCACAGTCAAACATATCACAAAAATTCTATATAATATTGATGTTTTGTATCATAATAAATCAACTTCAAAAAATCTTAAAATCCATCAAAGGATTTTGACATAGATGAAATCAAAACAATTTGAGAGAAATATCTCGTTTTTTATTCATTAAAAGTCACATAATTATAAAAGAAAACATTTACATTGAAAATATTCTTATAAGCTTTTAAGTGATATTTCGATAATTTTATGATGGTGGAAAATAGGTTCACCTTCCGTAGAAGTTAAAAAAGACATTATTACCTTAATTTTGTCAAAATGGTTAAAAAGGACCTTGTTTGGAAAATGACGGAATTATTCTTTTATAAAAATCTTATAAAAAGTAAAAAAAGGGTATAAATGACTTTAACCCATAGTCTATAAAATATTATGAATGTTTTGAAATACATTTTTAACAAACATGGGTGTGTATGATAAAGAGGTCCCAATATATAATTACGTATAAACAATCTCAAATAGTGAAGAGATTGTGAAATAAACCCTTATCATATACTTTTCCATGGTCTAGGATAGGTTAACCTCCTGTATAATGGTGACGAAATTGTTATTAAATATTAAAATATTCATATAAATTAATATGTTATCATATATGATCTTTTAACATTTCTTGGTTTAAAATATCATAGTCTTATCATTGTTTCAGGTGTTAACAGATTATTTTTACTTTATATTCATTATTATTTGAGTAATATTTTTCATGGATGGGATGTATATTATTCATATCCAGAATGATATAAAGTATTTAAATATTATTTTTAATCATAAAATTAATATTAATCTTCAATGGATATGATGGGGAATGAATCTCATCGCATTCGTGGAGATGGTAATCCATACATATGTACGAGGGAAAATATCATTATTTTGATATTAAAATAATATATAATTGGATGATATATCATATATAGAGAATCATAATCATGTTATATTTATTATTTACATTAATTACACATCATTATTATTCCCATGCATAAAATAATGTATTGAATAATAATTACACCACGACGTACGTACACAAGTTTGGTGACATATCATTCCAAGGATGAATAAAATAATGAATATGGTTGTAACATATTTATAATAACATCATAGTATATAAAAGATACTGGAGTTAATATATTTTAATGTAAATAATAAAGAAAGAAGAGGCGGTAGAAGAAAAGAACTTGAAAGAGGGTGGGTAAATTATTACATCTTCTTCGGTTTCTTCCTTTTGATTTGATCAAAATTGCTCCTTAAGATGGATTTCTGACTAAAGGAATGCCTATATGAATAATTGAGGCAATTTTAGAGGATATTTGTGTCGGATTTGTCCTATACAAAAGGCTTTGAAGGTGTAAATTAGAGAGAAGTGGGAGTTCCCATTTATATGAGGGGTAAGGGGCACCTTAGCAAAATGTAGAAATATTATTTTATAATAAAATAATTTTAGGTTTTTAATGGACCTAAAATTATTTATTTAATTTATAAGGTGGTTATGGCTCTAAAAACACTCATCAAATAGGTTTTAGAGAGGTTTGTTTCACTATCTTAACATTATCTTCTAGATTTTACTCTTAGTTAAATAGTTTGATATTTACCATGTCTCTTTGTATTTTTATATTATATGGTTAATAAACATACAATATATTTCCAAGGGATACCCAAGTGTTTAATTAATGATACAAATATAATTATATAATTCCTTTTTACAAATATTAGTTTTTTAGGAAAATAATATCAATTAATAATATAATATTTGTTTTAAAAACTCTTTTATGTCAATTTTGACACTATATGGTATTTTGTTTTCTCTAAATTTATAACAGCATTTTTAATTCGAAAAAAATTCTTCTATCCAACCCTAATATGACATATCAACCTATAAAATTATTGGAATTCATTAAAAGTATCAAATTACAAATATTTTAATATTTATAATATCAATTATTTTAATATTTCATTAATTAGGTTGTTACTACATCACCATTGTGTCATAAATAAATGAACTTATTTAATGTCTAAAATTTAAAAATAAAATAATATTACATATGAAAATTTTTAGCTTTCTAATTAATAATTATAATCGAATTTATCTTATGTATAACCATATATTAAAAATGTTTTAGATAGTAAACATTGATTTTAACTCTTTTCTATCTTTTTTGAATTAAAAAATAATAAATGTCCTAATCTAATCCATGTGGACCAAAGAGGTTCATATTTTATTCCTAAGGATGTCTTTGGTCGAATTACACTTAGCCAATAGAATTATTACATGTGTTAGGGTAATAATTATATAATTTTACACTTAATTACCCAATTTACTATAAACAATGGTAAATAAAAGTAAAAAGTAACTATTCACCAAAATTATTTTTATCATATTAAACCACATATTACTCCTTGATATTAAATGTGTCTCTCGGATTTTACAAATTCTACTCAAAGTAGTTGTAAAATTATGTTTTATGATAATTTTTAAATTCTCCTAGGAGATGGATGAAAGATGGTGAAAAGTTCAAGAAAATTTTTATATATCTAATATTATTATAAACTATCTCCAATGAATTACACTGAACATATATAAGTATTATGTATCTATTTTGACCTAAAAAAATTTAAATAATATAAATATTTTTTTAAATAAAAATTCTCTTTTAATCTATAACTTCGTGTTTTTCACTATTCATCAAGAAATGAATGATTTCAGAAAAATACCAAAATTCACACTAAGCAAATTTCGATATTTCGAATCTAAAAATAAAGTCCATTATGAATGATAAAATTTATAAAATTTAAAAAAGTGGGTATTACTATTCATAACTGCTACATTGATTGGTTGTGGTGTGTGTTATAACTCGAAGTTGCGTACAACACACACTGCTATATTATTCATAGGGAAACATACTGTGGATGCTTGGCTGTTACATTCTCCCCTCCTTCAAATAATTTTGTCCTTAAAATTTCTAGAATATTACTGCAGAAAAAAAGACTTGGGTGGTTCTTCATCATATGTTTCCCGGGTTCCCATGTTGCATCTTCCATCTTATGGTTTCTCCATAGAACATTTACCAGACGAGTCGTCTGGTTTATCATCACTTTTATCTTGAATCAAGAATCTTGACAGGATCTTCACAATAATACATGATTCAGTTCTAATTCCTCATAGGTGAGTACATGTGTTGGGTCAGGCATGTATTTTCTCAACAGTGATATGTGGAACACATCATGATCTTTGGAGAGATTTGGCAGCATTGTCAAACATTAAGCTACAACCCCAATTCGTTCTAAAATTTTGAATGGTCTGATGTACCTATAACTCAATTTTCCTTTAATACCAAAACGTATTACACCCTTACATGGAGATACGTTCCAGAAAACATTATCTCCTACTTGAAATTCCAAATCCTTCCTTCGGTTAACAACATAGCTCTTTTTCCTACTTTAAGCTGTTTTGATGTGGTTTTAGATTACCTTCACCTTTTCCATCGTTTCCTCCACCAGTTCTAGGCCTACAAGTTTTCTATCACCAACATCATCCCAATGGGTTGGTGTAAGACATCTCTTACCATATAACGTTTCATATGGTGCCATCCTAATACTTGAATGGAAGCTATTATTATAAGAAAATTCTACCAGAGTTAAATATTGATCCCACATACCATGAAAGTCAAGTGAGCAAGATCTCAACATTTCTTCTAAGGTTTGAATAGTCCGTTCCGATAGTGCATCAGTTTGGGGGTTGTAGGCAGTGCACTAACGAAGCTCAGTATCCATGGATTTCTGAAGACTTTTTCAAAATCTGGATGTAAAATGTGGATCACAATCAGAAACAATCGATAGGCGTACTCCCTGAAGTCTCACAAATTAATTAATATATAGTCTTACTAGATGTTCAAGTGGTAAATCATCCATTATAGAAAAAAAATATGATGACTTGGTAAGATGATCCACAATGACCCATATTGCATCATTCCTTCTAGGAGTTTTTGGTAGTCCCATGACAAAGTACATCGTAATATTATCCCATTTCCACTCCGGTATGGGAATAGGTTGCATGAATCCTCCAGGATATTGCCTTCCAGCTTTCACATGTTGAGAAACCATACATCTTGACACAAAATCAGCAATCTCCCTCTTCATGTTGTCCCACAAAAAATGTTCCTTCAAATATCTATACATTTTGGTTCTCCCAAGGTGTATATTGAAATTGGAACAATAGGAATCATATAACAATTCCATTTTTAGTACAGGTATATCAGGAACACAATGTCTATTCCCAAATTTCAAACTTCCATCTTCACACACAAAGTCACTCAATCTCCCATAATTCAAAACATTAATCATCTTTTGAAACTCTTCATCATCAGTCTAAGAACTCTTTATTATTTCTAGTAACGATTTTTTAGCAACCATAAGAAAAATTATTGATGTTCCCCTTCCATGGTTATTCCCATATCCATCTTTACTAGATCCATGAAAATAGGATCCCTTTAAACTCTTATCTTGGTCAAAAATCCATGATCTTTTCTTCTCAAAACATCTACCACCTTATATTCCCTCCCTGAGTGGTAGTGTATCGTGCAATCATAATCATTGAGTAGTTTAAGCCATCTATTTTCCCTCATGATTAGTTCTTTCTGTGAGAAAATATACTTCAAAATCTTGTGATTAGTATAAATATCACATTTTTGACCATACAGATAGTTTCATCAAATATTCAATGAAATGATTACCGATTCTAACTCAAGATCATGAGTAGGATAGTTTTACTCATGAATTTTTAGTTGTCGTGATGCATAGGCAATAACCCTAATAATCTGCATAAGGACACAACCATGTCCTTTCTTCGATGCATCACTATAAATAACAAACCCATCATTCCTCGATGGTAGAGTCAATATAGGAGAATTGACTAATATTCTCTTCTGTTCTTCAAAACATTTACAGACTCTTTTTTCCAAACAAATTTAACCCCTTTACATGTTAGCTTTGTTAAGGGGTTATCCAACCGGGCAAAATTCTGGATGAAACGTCGATAATAACCTACTAAACCAATAAAACTGCGTACCTTGGTTATACTCATTGGTGTTTTCTAATCTTGGATTTCTCTTTTATTAGAAGGATCAACAGAGATTCCATCTTTAGAGACAATATGACCAATAAAAGAGTTTTCCTAATTCTAGAATTCACAATTGCTAAACTTCCCATATAATTCATGTCTTCTCAAAGTCTTTAGGATAATGCGAAAGTTATTTTAATGATATTCATAGATTTTGGAGTATACCATGATATCATCAATAAATACCAATACAAATTCATCAAGATATTCCTTGAAAACTCTTTTCACTAGATCCATGAAAACATAGGGTGCATTAGTCAGCCCAAAAGGTATTACTGTAAACTCGTAATGCCCTTACCTGGTTCAAAATTCTGTTTTCCGAGTGTCTTTCTTATTCACACACAACTGATGATATACAGATCGAAGGTCAATATTTGAAAAATGTTAAGCTCCATGATGTTGGTCAAATAAATCATCAATGCGATGTATGGGTTACTTTTTCATTATTGTTATAGCATTGATCTCTATGTAGTCAATGCACAACCTCGTAGATCCATCTTTCTTATTCACAAAAGGAACAGGGGATCCCCATAGAGAAACCCTTTGGAGAATAAATCCCTTATTACACAATTCTTCTTGTTGTTTATTTAGTTCAACTGAATCCAATGTGGTGATTCTATATGAGGTATTTGATATTTCCCTTGGACCATGAATTAAATAAATGGAAAACTCAGTTTCTCATTCTAGAGGAAGTCTATAAAAATATTTTGGAAACACATCAACATATTCTCTCCTAGTATGTACATCCTCTATTTTAACATTCCTTTCCTCACCCACATTAATTTCGTCCTCTTCCTCCGCAATAATTGAATTTAGTTGAGATACTTGGGGTGGATCTAGATAAGAATTAGGTGGTGATGATTCTGATCTAAAGATAAGAAGTTCATTATCATCTTCATCAAAAATAGTAACCTCCTTCTTCTTATAATAAATCTTTACATCATGGTGTAAAAGACAATCCATACCGAGGATTATATCAAATTCATTCATGGGTATGATGATGAGATCAGAAAATAAAGAACATTTATATGATCTAATGGGAACAGATTCACAAAACATTTTTGTGATGATACTTCCCTTATGAGTTTTGACTGACAGATCCTTTATTAAATCAAATTGGAAATTTCCAATTTTCATAGAAAACTAGGAAGATATAAAACAATGTGATGATCTAGAATCAAATAGAGCATTGGCTAAACATAAAGAAATCATTAATTTACCTACCACAACATATTTCGGAGCATCAACCTCAGCAGTAGTGATAACATAAGCATAGACATGATCCCTTGGCCTTTTCTTAACTATGTTCCCCTGACGTTTATGACATTCATTTTCATATTGTCACATCTCCCTGAAATTGTATCATTGAACATCGGTAGCTTCGTTCATCCCATTTCCTTCACGAGCATGGTGGAATTTTTCACCACACTTGTAACAGACTCCCATTCCCTTCATGAAAGTACCAGGATGTTTATTCCAACATTTAAAGTAGGATGGATATTCAACTTTAACCTTATTCCCCTTATTTTCATTCCCATATTGATCAGAAGATCTCTTCTTCTCTTGCTTTTCTTTAAAGTTGTAAGACATAGAGAATTTTTTTTCTGTCTTGGTAACACATGAGACAATATATTCATAAGACGAGAAGGATTGTGAGACAAATGATCAATATAGAAACGATTTTAACCCATAAATGAAATGACCAATCTTACTTCTTGGGTTATGTATATAATCTGTAGCATGCCTCGCTAACCATGTAAAGTTATCTTCATACTTTACAATATTCTCATCCTCCTTTTGCTTCAGACTCAGTAATTTCATTTCTGAATCTTCTCGATGGTCCCGAGGAAAGTATTTTTCTATGAAAATCTCATTAAACTCCCTCCATTCCATATTGTATACTTCATCATCTACCTTTTTGTTTCGAATCATTGACCACCATTGATTATCATCTCAGGTGAGTGGGTAAACAGCCATGATTATATTCATCCTTTCACTACTCCCCGAGGCATTGAATATTTTCACTAAAGAATTTATCCATTACTCAGCTTATAATGGATTTGTACTCCCACTGAATGTTGGTGGTTGTTTCCTCATGAAGTGATCTATCATTGATCCTCCACACTGTGGATCAGGGTTCTCCTTACGGGTAAGGTTATTATTCATAACCTGAATGAGTTTTCCCAGTATGGTGATAAGCTGATTAGCACCAGTTGTATCACCATCTCCACTAAAATTATCTTGAGCAGGAGGGAAATCCCTACATGGAGTGTGCTCATTGATACGGTTTCCATTACTTCCACTATGATCCATTTATATACAATGGAATAAACATGATTTGTTTATGAATCGAAATACATAATTCTAAACTTTTATTACACTTAACATGAATTGAATATTTTATGGATATAATCTAAAATAAAAAAATTTCTTCTTTGAGGAAATATATACGCATAAACCCTTCATAATGGTTTTTAATGAAAATAAGAATTATCGTAATCATATCACCTGGGAGTGTCGTAACAAAAAGTGCAGCAAGGCCTATTGTCGTGCACCATTTTCCTTTCGAGTCTAGCTCAAAGTGGTGTTTTTGGGTTTTACCCCTAGGTACATCTATTCTAAATCCGCCTCTACTGTATCATATCTAGAGAGGGATGTATTTCTCAGAAAACTCAAAAAATATCATCAATACCAAAATTATCTGATGTTCTTCTATACTAATTCTCAAAGGCCATCTTAGGTCAATGTGCTCTAATCAGAGATTATCAAAATGTTTCTTCCAAGGTTTGTATTAAACTTCCTATGATACCAACTTGAGCACCGCGACCCTTGTTACCCAGAGTCAGTGCAATATTATATTACATTAGTATGATCACAAAAGATCAAGTCTCGAAAGACTGTTTAGTTTAGTAGCCTTGGAAACACTAGATACAATTATAGGTCTTAAATTACAGGATAATGTGAAAAACTACAAAAACATAGTCTCCATAGTCCACACTCTTATCCCCTCATATTATCCTTGTAGGCCAGTCATAAAATACTTCTTCACATCCTAGGAAAAATAAAACATAGAAAGGGGTGAGCTCAGATACTTAGTAAAGAATTACAATATATCGAAAACTTTCGTAAATAAGCATAAACATTTATGTCAATTTATAACTAAAACAAAGTCCTTTTAAACATGAAATTCAGCATAATATTGAAAAAATAAAATTAAATAATTCCATTAAATAATTCACATGGATATTCTACTAGTCGAATAATCACATGAAATATCAATAACCACTTTCATAATGATGGAATCCATAATGACAGACTATCATAACCTCATAGTCAAGGCCTTGTGCCAAGAATAAAAATAAGATTCTATCAAGGCATTGTGCCAAATACTAGCTTGTCTCATGAGACAAACTCATGTATCGAGGAGGTGTAGCAGGCTCCACCCATCACTTACTAAGTCCAATGCATTATTAATATGAACAGGTTTAAACATAACATAAAAATTTGTATTAAAACTAGAATAGGAAATGTCAATACATTCTCCATAAACCATGAATGGAATAATAATAATACATCCACAGTCAAACATATCAAAATACCATCAATACAATATTGAATTTTTGTAAAATAATAAATCAACATCAAATAAGCTTAAAATTCATCAAAGGATATTGACATATTTGAAATCAATACTATTTGACAAAAATATCTCTTTTTTTGTAATCATTTAAAAAGTCACATAATTATAAAAGAAAAAAATTAACTTTGAAAATATTATTATAAACTTGTATGTGATGCTTCGTCGATTTTATAACTATGGAAAATAAACGCACCCTCCGTATAATTTAAAAAAGACATTCTTACATTAATTTTGTCGAAAAGGTTAAAAAGGAACTTGTTTGGAAAATCACAGAATCATTCCTTTATAAGCATCTTATAAAAAGTCAAAAAAGGGTATAAATGACATTAAACCATAGTTTATAAAATTGTAAGAATGTTTAGAAATACATTTTTAATAATCCTAGATGTGGATGACAAAGAGGTCCCAGTAGATAATTACGTATAAACAACCACATATAATGAAGTGATTGTGAAATAAACCCTTTCCTTGTAATTTTCCTTGGTCGAGGGTAGTTTAACCTCCAATATAATGTTTAAATAATTTTTATTAAATTATAAAATAATCCTATACATTATAATGATATCATATAAGATCTTTTAACATTTCTTTTTAATGACATCTTAGTATAATCATCGTTTCGGGTGTTAAAAGATTCGTTTTCCTTTATATTCATTGTTATTTGAGTAATATTTTTTATTGATGGGATTCATATTATTCATATCTAGAATTATATCAAGTCCTTAAACATTATTTTTAATCATATAATTAATATTGGTCTTGAATGGATACAATGGGAAATGAATCTCATCGCGTTTGTGAGGACGATAATCCGTAGGTACGCAAGAGAAACATTATCATTATTTTTATATTAAAATAATATATAATTGGATATTATATCATATATAAAGAATAATTATCATATTATATTTATTATTTACATGAATTACCCCACATTATTGTACCCATCCAAACAATAATGTCTTGAATAACAATTACGCAATGGGGTACGTATCCATGTATAGTGACATGGCATTCAAAGAATGGATAGATTAATGAATATAGTTGTACCATATTTATAATAACATCACAGTATATAGAAGATTCTGGAGTTATTATTTTATCAAGGAAATAACAAAGAAAGAAGAAGTGGAAGAAGAAAATAACATGAAAGAGAGTGGTGAAATTATTACCTCTTCTTCGGGTTCTCCCATTTGATTTGATCTAATGGGATCCTTAAGGTGTCTTTGTGACTAAAGGAAGGAATCTAAGATGAATTGAGGGAAGTTGAGAGGATAATTTCATAGAGGTTGGCTGGTGAAAAAGGCTTTAATGGTGTGAATTAGAGATAAGGGGGAGTGCCTTTTTATAAGTGGGGTGAGGGGCACCTTAGGAAAAAGTAGAAATATTATTTAATAATAAAATAATTTTCAGTTTCCAATGGCTCCAAAATGGTTAATTTAAAGGATAAGGGGGGTATGGGACGAAAAAAACTCAACAAATAGGTTTTAGATAGTTTTGGGTCACTATATTAACTTTATCTTTTAGATTTTACTCTTATTTAAATAGTTCTACATTTACCATATCTCTTTGTATTTTTATATTATATTGTTAATAAACATACTATATACATCCCATCGAACCCCAAGTGGTTAATTAATGATACACCTATCATTATATAAGTCCTTTTTCTGAATATTTGATTTTCAGGAATAGAATATTAATTAATAATATAATATTTTTATTAAAAACACTTTTCTGACAATTTTTCACTATTCAGTATTTTTTTTCTAAATTACTAAGAGCATTATTACTTCAAAAAAAAATTCATCTAACAAACCCTACTATGTCATATTAACCAATAAAATTAGTTTAATTCATAAAAAGTCTCAAATTACTTTTATTTGGTTATTGATAATATAAATTATTTTAATATTTGAATAATTAGGTAATTACTACATTCCTTCTCTCTCATGTTCAAGGCATGAGAATACCTAGAGTCATAATTTACACATTCCTTATCTCTCATGTTCAAGGAATGAAATAAAATCCCATCCTAATTATCCTACAGCTAATCATGGGTTTCTCTAATGAACTGTCCAAACTCTATGACCTTAAACTCTAAGTTATCATCTATTCTACATGAAATTATACTGTTTGGTAATAACATGAAATTAAAATATAATTCCATTGTCTATGTGATATGAATTTAATCTATAGTATAATGGGTGATTTTCGATCCTCATAAACATCATCAGCTATCATAATGGATGGTTAGGGTCTTGTGGACACCCTTTATTGACTATGCACATCATGCTCTAGTGGCTCTGGATATGTTGCCCACTAAAATGGCATGTCAATAAGATGCAAATTCATCCTTAAGAGCGGCCTCTCCGACCTCTGTATTCCTGAATGGATTCCAAGCCTCATATCATTTCTACTAATCTTGGATCCTCCATAATCATTGTTTACACATTCCTTAACTATCATGTTTGAGGCACATCATAACATCCAACATGATTTTCCTCTAGTTAATTATGGTTTCTATAGAATGTGGTCCTTATCGTATGACCCTAAATTGAAAGACTCTATATATTCATATCAACATGATTTTAAATTTTGATTGCCTCATCCAATCTATACGACTTTAAACTGTAGTATACCTCATATGACGTTCTGGGGAACACCCACTGAGTTGAGCCCCCCGGTTTTCTGACGTTGGGAAATGTGACCTTTAATGTCATCTCACATTAAATGGTTTGTTGCTCCGCGCCCTCACCCAATGTCACCCCTACCACTTCTTTCATAGGCTCTCACTCTCCCACTAATAGAAGTGTGGACATGTGGTTGTTTGGATCTCTCACATGTTCCTGTTTATCACACTGATCATGGCTCATGTGGGATTAGAGGTTTTTGATGATTACAACACCAACACAAATACGTACTAAGAAAACACTGATTCTTGATCAAACCACAATATGGGGGATTCCTTCTTGAAGGCCCGATCTCAAAAGGTTGGCCTCCCATAAAGGGTCCACCCAATCATTCCCCCTCAAATGGGAAGTTTCCATGCATAAGCCCCAGAAAATCTAAACTATAAGAACCCTGATTCTTGACAAAACACGATATTTTGAATGCCTACTAAAAGGCCCATGATAAAAAAGGGCTATTTCCCATAAGGGATCACCCAACCATGACCCCCAATTGTGAATCTTCCATGCATAATCCCCACATAATTACAATCTAAAATGGTTATGATTCCTCTCTCCATGATATGTAGGAAACCCATCTTATGGGTATGATCCCAACATAAATTATCCTTCTGTGCCATCTATATTAAGCTAAACTCTAGAACAACTTATTGTAAGGATCAAGTCAGTAGTACCTCCATAACATCAAGTATATGCATGTCGATGACAGTCCTAAAAACAAGGGGTAGCCTGGGGACACACTCTTTAGTAATGAACCAAGGAAACATGAACATATGAACATGACATAAATCTATAATAGAGTCCAGAAATATGAAACAATCCCCCCAAAGGGTGCAATGATCCCGACTTACAATCCACTTGACCAATGGAGTCCTTATGTTTTGTTGGATGAATCATTAATCAACGATCTCCTACCTTTGGAAAGCATGTTCATGAATCATGGATACCGGGGTCTTTGGATGTTTCTGGCTTCGTGAATAAACCCATTGAATACCTTTTGAGGATTTTATATCTGATGGGGACCGATTTCATGATTACATGAAACCATGAAATCACCCTCTAAGACCAAATAACAGTGAAATATCCTTCTCTATGTTAAATGGGTGAATTTCCCAGCTCTAGTGAGGTTAATCCAATAACCCTTTAATGGACAATGACACATAACATGTTGAAATGAAAGAAATGGTGAACTTGACAAGAAACCATCATTGAAAAAAGAAAAGGGTGATGATTCTCATCAGACCATTTCATCATCACCTGGAATGCGCCACCTCGGAGGCAGAAAAAAAAAATTAATATTTTTTATGTATCCAAAATTTAATAATTATATATATGAATAAATATTATTTTATTATAAAATATAATGTAAATTTTTTTAAAAAAATTATCTTCTATAAACACATTATATATTTTTTGAAACGAAATAAATTATCCATAAAATATTGAATAGGAAACTACCAAGATCAATTCAATTAAAAAATTTATTGAATAATTCGATTGATAGAATATACTAGAATATTATCCTAAAATATTCTTTTTGAAATATTATGGTGAAAATTTCAGTTCAAAATTTAATGAAATTTTCCTTTGAAATTAATTTAAATATCTTAGTGAACTTTTAAAAGTAATGTTTCCAATTATATATTTTTATTGGAATATTTCAATTAAATTTTACATTAAAATAATTTATTTATAATTGTAAGTTGAATATTACTAAGTAACAATTCAGTTCATGTTTACACTAATATATTATTTTGGTCAATTTAAATAAAAATTTTAATTAGGAAATTCAACAAAAAAAATTCAATGGTCTACAGATAAGTTTACATTTAAATTCATTGGAATATTCATTAACAATATTATGTTATAATTTTCACATTAGGAAATTCTAAGGAATATTACATTTTAATTTTATAATATAATGTTTTCATATACAATTTAAAAATAAAATTCGACTAAAATTCAAGTGAAATATTCTTCTAAAGTTTTAAAATTTGATATTTTTTTTGTAAAATTATAGTGGTAATATATAGTTTTATTCAAATGTATTTTGTAATGAATTTTCCTTTGTAATTTTATAGTGTAATTAGAAAAATGTTATTGAATTTTTTTTTATGAATTATGACATTTTAATATTCTGATGAAGCTATCAACAAAAATGATGTAGTGAAAATTATTATGGGAATATTTTGAAAATAATGTACATATTATTGGGCCTTAAATAGTTATAGAAATCAGCTTTATCAATGATAAAATATAATTCTGTTTCAAGAACCTTAAAAACAGAGATGATTTTATCTGTGCTAAAAAATTACAGATAAATACCTCTTTATCAGTGCTATGAAATTCACTGAAGAATGATTCAATAATCAGCATGTATTTATCTATGATAAAAGTTGAATATATATATGTACTAATTATAGTGATTTTGAAAACCCTTACATATTAATGTAAAATTAAAATATTTATTTATATGCAAAACGTCTTCAATTAATAAAAAAATATATTTTTTTAAAGAAAAATAAATAAATTATACATAAATATGAAATATAAATTTGTATTGAATCCTTACCCAAAACAAATATTATATTGAATAATTTAAGTAGAGTAAAATTACACTGATGTAACATTCAATTATAAACACAAAATAATTGAATCTTGTTCAAAAAACCTAACCCTTATAGAATAACTCTTAAAAGGATCAACCCAATCGATTATAGAAAATTTGGGAGCCTATCATAATAACGATATTTATATTAGTAATGATATTAGAATAATAATTATTCTATATAGAATCCTTTTGGTCACATAACTAAAAATTCATTATAGATATAGAAATCTTATCCTGTACATATATGAAAGAGATAAAAATTATTACCCTATATTGATCATTTTCATAAAATTAAAAATGATCATCAATCCTTTTCATTATAATAGGATATGGAGTCCTCCTGTAATTTAGGGAAAGGATTTTATTAATAGAGGAATAAGACAGATTTATGTGGAGTTTTTGTAAGTCTCTTTTTTATGAAATAGATAAAAATATAAAATTCATTGATAACCATCATAAAAAATATATCATGATGATGTACAAGGCCATATTAAATAAAACCAATTTACCATCCATCATGGTCTTTATATCAAGCCTTATTTTATTTGTATATGTACATATAAATTTATTTTAACTATAATAATTTAGGTTAAATTTAATTCTATTAGAAAATTTATTTATTGGACCTCATCAAGTCCAACATTCTTCCACATCTCCAAAGGATGTAAATAGAATACAAACAGGTCACTAATGTTTGGTTTACATACATTAATAATAATCTATTCATCTAAATAACAAAATCAAATCAAGGAAAAATAAAAAAATAACATTTATAAACTTGTTCCTTGGTTACAAAATCAGTACCATTAAAAATATCGATCATAATAACTTAATATCATGATTAAACATTGAATAAAATAATATTTATCATTTTAATCCAATATAATATTTTTTCCTTAATATTAACCATAAATTAAAAATTAAATATAAGGAAAAAAATCATAATACATTCCAATTCTATGAATCCCAGAATTGGGTGATCACAATGTAAACTATCAAAAATATGAACATATTTCTAAATAATAATTTTCATTAATCACATGTTATACACATTCTCAAAAAATATTTTTAGTTTAAAAGAATTCATTACCTCATGTTTTAATGTAATATATGGATATTGATTGATTATAGATTATTTTTTTCATAACTAGAAATATAGTTTCAATATTTTTAGAGGCCCAACATTACTTGTTTTTGTTAAAAAATAAAACTAAAACCATGTTGTCACAAGATATCATCAGTGATTATGAAATATTATAAACTATCAAAAGTACCATAATTAAGTTCAAAAGTCATATAGAATGATATTTGGCTTCATAACAGTGTACCAATTCAGCTTCCAAAGTAGAATGTTTTACAAGAGATACTTTTGTTCCTTTCTATAAGATAGGTTCACTCTAAAATAGGGAAACGTATCCCATGTAAGACATTTTCATACCATGAAATATATGAAAAAAATATTCTATATAACTAATTAATTTGTTGAAACATAAATTAATATAAATAATAATTAAATTATTTATACAATGTAAATAATTCATGAATTTATTGACAGTCATCCAATGATCCATTACTAGTTTAATCAGGTAGCATCCAATCCTGAAAACAATATATTTAATATCTCTATGTGCACAAACTTGAGAATACATAAGGCTTCCATCTATCAAGGAATATGAAATCCACTCCATATCATCAAGACCTAATTGGATCCAATGATACCGTAACAAGATAATGTATTCACTATTATAAACTTGGGAAACATAGTTGGAACAACTTTGTACGTTTAATCAATTAATAACCATTTCAATATAAGCATTTTAGGATAAACACAACAGTCTTAGAGACATATCTGTATTAATATAAATACCTAATAAATAAAAGCTTCTCTAATATCATTCAAATCAAATTTTTTTAGACATAAATTATTTTTATCATAAAATATACCTATGTCATTACATGAAATAAGTTATTTGATTTATATAATGTATTAAAAAGGTAAACATTATCCCATATACATTCTTAAATATGCATTAGAAAATTATATTTCATTTAAAAAAATTCTTCAATTCAAAAATAGAATTTTAAATAACTCTGCTAAGATGAATTCTTTAGCCCATTAATGTATTTATGATGTGTGTATACTTTACCTTCTTTACTCTAGACCATAAATAGTTTTGGATTTCTCTTTTATACATCCCCATGCAAGTCACCATTAAGGATAATATTTTTGACGCCAATTTGAGTTACCTCTATATCAAAATGATCTATATCTTCTATGCCTATTCATAATGAATTCTATTTAGACACAAAAATTATAATCTCACTATATTTAGTACCTTATCTTTGAGAGGACACTTCTAAAATAAACTAATCCTTATAAAATTATACCTTTCTTCCATGATATAATACAATTTTTAAAAACCCAATTAGTTATAAAATTTTGAATCCATTAGGTAAGTATACAAGTTCCCAAACATTATTAACCTTTATTTAGTCCCACTCATAATTTAATTATTAATGATAATGAGTTTTTTAGATGCTCAAAATATTTTCCTTAGAAAATGTATGATCATGTCCTATATAAGAAGAATAGTCATATAGATATATGTAATAATAAAAGAATATTGTTCTTATCACATGCACAAACCACCTATATAGTGGTCCTTAAAATATAATATGAGATGATTCCCTATTATGGTTATAGAAATTAGATTTTACCTCATTATTTTTCAAATATCCTAAATAAGGGTTATATATTTTATAACCTAGATTCATAGGAATATGTCAATCATCATGCTCCTCTTTAAGAAAAATAGTATGAGGCATGAAAGTACCACATGTTTTACCATCTGATAAAAAAATATATAGTCTCAACAATTTTAGTGTTTTAATATTATAAAGAACATAAAAATGTTTTCACCCTTTAGTATACCAAATAAATAGATAACTTATGGTCTAAGGATCATGTTTTATAATATTTAGTTTTTAAATTTTATCCTCTATAAGATAACCATATACATAAATATATCATAATTTTCGTTTCCTCAGTGTCTATATATAATACAGAGTTTTAAAAATAGATTTTCTATGAACCCTATTATGTATATACATTGCTATCGTAAGATCAATAACACATAAGACCATAGGTAAAGATCTTCGAAATATATTTATTGGTATCATTTATCAATGGATATGATTATTTTTCTCAAAAATTCCATTATTATGAGGTGTGTATGAAATTGAAACATGAGAAAAAATGCCACTTTCTATGAGAGACAATTAAAATTTCCCAGATTTTTGACCTAATTAAAATAATTTTCCATAATATTATACTTCTTTATGAGACCTCACAACTATAATAATTAGATCCAACTAGCTCTAAACATTATCATTATAAGTTTTGAAAACCTCTATAGCCTCATATTCCTCATGAGAATGATAAATATTACCATACATTGAATAATAGTTAGTAATGGTAATAAATCACATGTCGCCATTAATTCCATTTGTATATAGACTACAAATAGCCGGATGAATTAGTTACAATATCCCTTTAAGAAAAATTTAAATTATATTATTTACTTTTTATAATTATTCTTTAATGAATTTAATATATGTACCATAATTAGGAAAATCCAATTGATAGATAACTTTATCCTCAGTGAGTTGTTGAATTTTTCTTATAGATAAATGTGCTAAATGTTCATTCTATACTATCAAGGTGTATTCAGTAAATTTTTTATTTTCCAACCAGTTTTTATTGCATTAATCTCAAACATGAATACTATTGATTTACTTAAAGAATAATTCTGACATAATTTATAGAGGGTTCCCTCTTGAAAACTAGAACAAATGAATTTAGAGTCCAAGGAGATAAGAACCTTTATTTTCCAACTTAAATGATAAATTATAAACATCATGTCATGAAACCAAAATAAGATTTATCATAATAATAGGTATATAACTAGTATTTTATAAATCTAGAACTATACCACTTTTCAATAATAATTGAAATGTTCCAATGAATTTAGGTGGAACAATATTATCATTTCAAAATAAAATTATTTTTTCTCACTTATTTGTCCTCTTTATAAAAAAATAACTTTAAAGGCCATGTTATAAGAAATATACACTCCAGTTTCAACCCTCTATATATTTATTGATATATTTTCAAGAAAGAATTCATAAAAAATAGGTATGTTATAATTATTTTCAATACATTCATTAAATTTGGGGAAATACTTTTGAATAATTCCTTTATATTGGGAGAAGTTAAAATTATTTGATCTATGATACATAGTTCTTGAATAACCTCCCATCATTCTAAATGACCATTCCCAATTATTTACACCATTTTTTTCATGCAAATTTATTTGTATTTTTATTTCCGTAAATGATGAAATGAGTACTTTTATGATATTTATATTTTAACAGTTCTTTTTTTTATAACACATGTTTTTTAACTATCTCATTTTATATTTCTCCCTTTTATAATTATATATGATCTTAAAAGGATTAAATCTAGAAGGTAAAGATATCATAATACAATAAACTAGAAAAAAATATGAAATCTCTATGTCTTTGGCCTTAAGTTGAGAGACCATATCACCAATTATTAATATGTCCCCGTAAACACCATAGACACTATTGTACTTCATGGTGACTATTTTATAGTTAATATGATAACACTAATTTTGAGAGTACATTATAATTTTTTGTAAAATAATGTGTAGAATATCTTATAATTTTATGATTATATAATCTTTTCAGAATCTACAATAGTATTAGAATCTAAAAATAGCCCTTGAAAATATTATGTTACGGATACTATGATAATCATAAGTGATAAGTGATTAATCCACTGACACATTCTAAAAACACCATTTTCTTCTAAGGAACATTGAGGTGTATATTTATTGGGTTTACCATTATACAATTAATTTTCAAGGTCCATAACACGATGGAAAAGATGTACCAATTCCATCCATTTCATGAAGATTCATCCATTTGGTGTCTTAATTGATGAAACGTAGCAAATAATTAATTATTAATAGTCACAGTAATTGTTATTCACATTATCTATAATCATGAAACTAAAAAATCGCATGTATCAATAATTAATAAAATTAGAGTACAAAATTCAAAGAAAAAAATAAAATATAAAAAAATATAATGAAAATAGTTTTATTACATACAACAATAATTGGTCCAAATATGAAAATACAGATAATTTGTCTCCTAAAAAAATATTGTCATTGCATAAAATAATTACATCAAATTATCTTTGAGAAGAAATAATTTAATGAAATTTTAAATTAAAAAAACTCATCTAGGAAAATTAAAATCACAATTAATTTTTTTCCTATTTAATAATTTTAAATTCAAGTGTGGAAGTAATTTTTTTTAATAATTAATACTTCTCCAAATAATTGTTTTCACCTTTGTCTAACCATTAATAAAATAACATGAATCACACATTAAATAAAAAATTTCAGGGGGATACTTGAATGATAATTTCAATTAATAATTAAAATTTTATAATTTAATATTAGTATTATTTTAAATAATCATATTAATTTTCATAACAATCCTGATTGGATTTTTTTTTATTTAAATAATTGAATAGAAAAAACACAATTAACATAAATTTTTCATGTAAAAAATATATAACAAAAACATAATAATTTATCATAATTTTAATTAGTTATTTAAATTGTTACTGAAGTCATAATTAACAACAAATTAATTATTTCAATCCAATATAATGTTATAATTTTATTTCTTGTCCTTGAAATTATCGAAATAATTTTTATTATAGTAAACAAATTTATATGAAATAAATAATTTCATAATATTTTTTCCATAATTAATTAAGTTTAGATAATAGTAATATATTGAATATATAAAGGGAGTATGTAAAACTAAATGGTTCAATATAATTTATCATGCTAGTTCTCAAAAAACATTAGTTATTTCATCAAAAATTAATAAATCACTCAACTAATCATAATAATTTCATTCTAATAACTACATAATAATTAACTTTTCTGAATATATACATTTTTATTTCCATAAATTTATAATTAAATTATCATTAGACTCCGGATCCCATGAAAAATAATCTGATTTATATCAATTTATTGAATTTATCTAAAAATAAATTTAAAATATGTATTTTAGAAAAAATTATGATATGATAATAACTATAAGAATTTTATATTCTGATAGGTTGAATCATTCTTATACCAGAAAGATAATTCCTATAAAATATTTGGAACATATCAAATACATAAAAAACTAATAAAAAACTTACATGGATTTATCACTACCATGTAATTAGGCATGTTGTTCACCCAATTTCTATTTTATATGAGATAAAGTTACTTTTTTAACTTTATGGTTAGGGTTTATCTTTAAAGGTGTGGACCTCGCCTATTTTGATAATCCAAATTATGATTTAATATGTTATGATAATCCCAATTATGCTTTAATATGTTTTGATAATCCCAATAATGCTTTAATATGTGTTTATGATCCTATATATAAGATAAATTATGTTGGAAAAAATTCAAAATAATCATTGGAATATGTTAATTAATGTTTATCTATGTTTATACATACTTTGAAATATTTATAATTCAATCGGGATATGTTTTGCATAGAACAAATAAGTGTTAAGTCCACTGGTATGCATAAGTCCACCGGTATGCACATATCTACTAATACAGACAAACACACATACCTACTATTATATCAATAGCTACCGATATTTAGTTCACAGATAGAAGAAGAGATACCTATAGAACAAGTTTACCAGTATGCACAAGTTGACTGATACAGACCTACCGGTACATATTATACTGATAAGAAAAGGTCACTAATACATAGTTACTGATACAAGCTACCGATACAAACAGACAGGAAGACAGCTACTGATATGATGTCCACTGATACAAATAAAAAATCTACCGATACAGAAAGACAAAGTCTACTGATACATGTTTGTCGATATAGAATGATAGCTAACATTACAATGAATCTACAGATAGAAGGAGCTACTGATTGAATGAGCTACTATTTCGAATGAGATACTGATAGAAAGAGCTACCATTACGAAGGAGATACTGATAGAAAGAGGTATCATTACAAAGAATCTACCTATAGAAAGAGCTACTGATAAGAGGAGCCACCGATATAAGGAGCTATTGGAATAAGAAGAAACCAATTTAAGAAAGCTACCATTACAAGGAGTAACAACTACCGATGGAAACCCGCCACTATTTCTCTAAACCCTATTTCTATTCATTTATTAAGAATCTTTTATATTTTATGTTTTTAATGCACCTACAATTAATTAATAGCATTGGATGGAATTTTAGTTACCATACCTCGTACCTGTTAAAAGGTAATAATTCCCGTTGCCGGAACTCAATGTATAGAAGTAAGATCAAGCTAATGAAGAAAATATAGAGGAATACACGCGAAAGTTCATGACACCTGAAGTGAAAATCAAAATGAAGAAAAGGAGAAGAGCATGAAGAATATTCATAAACATCAACAAAAAGTTTTCAAAGCAGAAGATTTAGTGTTATAAAGAACACAATGTGACTCAAGATGAACATCTACACTAAAAGAGACAGAACAAAATATGACACTTTATTTTATGACAGAAACCTGAGAAGGACTCAGAAGCATTTCTGTATAATCCAATAGAGTCTAGAGATGCACTTCCAATCACTAGAACATTCTAAACTCATATATTCTCTTTCTCAGTGATTCTTTTACTTACTATTGAGTAGTGTGTGTTTCTGTAAATTCCATAAAAACAATGACCCCTATGCCAAACTAGAGAATTTCTATATCCACACACAAAACTTCTATAATTATTTTTTCCCACCATGGAATGTGGAAGAGGTCATGTGTGACCTGGATAGGTTTTGTGTTATTGCTTTGTATTACCATGAAGAACTATGGTAGTGGTCTTAGTACCTGGAAAGTCTGAGTACTGTTGTAAACCATAATCCAGGGTGTGGATCAAAATTTATATAAATTTTTTGAGAGGACTATGTCTCACCTTCAGACTGAACCTCTTGGTTAAAACTATTGTGCTTATTTATTTTCTTTTAAACTATATTTAATATTCCGATTCTAAGTACTTTATTTATAATTCTACATTAAATTAACTATGATAGTTAAACTAGAAAGATTTTATAACTTTTTTAGATAGTAAGTTAGTTTCAAAAGATACTTAATCTTCATATTAAGTTAACTGAGAAATAATAAATCTTTGAGAGACTAATTGAAACCTTTCAATCTTTATAAATTCACTACAGTTTCACTTACTCTTCAATTTTCAGGATTTTAATAAAAATATTTTTAATAGAAATTTTAATTGAAATTCAACACAACCCCACTCTTGAGAATCCACTCTGACCAACATTTGGTATCATATGAGGTTTTTCTAAAGTATTCCCAAACACTATGTTTTTCAACTGTGATTTTACTTGAATATTAAAAATATTAAAATTCTGTTCATTCTAAATTTTATCTCTTCAAATAAATTTTCTAAAATCTAATATTGGATAATAGACTAGAAGGTGATGCTACCAACATGACACCTTTATTTAATGGTGTTAATTATGCCCAATGGAAACTGAAAATGAAAATTCATTTAGAAACTATAGGATTTTATATCTGGACTGCTATAGAGACTCAATATAAAATTCTAGAAACTGAAAGAACTACTTGATATGAACCTACTAAAACAACTTTCAAAAATAATTATAATGCAATGAATTCCCTGTATTGTGCTTTAAGAGATTAAGAATTTAATCGAATATCTGATTGTAAAACTGCTTAGAAATTTGGGATACATTAGGTGTTTCTCAAGAGGGAATGACCAATGTTAAAGAAATGAGACTAAACACTCATACTATTAAGTATGATAATTTTAAAATGAAGCCTGATGAACATGTTTCTGACATGTATCTCAAGTTCAATGAAATTTTAAATACAATGAGATCAATTGGAAATGTTGTTCAAGAAAAAGAACAAATCATGAGGATATTAAGATGTCTTCTAGAGAGATGGAGAGGCACATCAGTGTTAATAAGATAATCGTGTGATATAGGTTCACTGCCTATTAAAGAGATGATTCTTAAGCTAATGATGTATAAAGAAGAACTCAAGGTAAAAAAGGAGATAGATGATGAACCAAAGAGGATTTTAGTGTAATTTAAGTCTACTGCCTCAAAGAGCAAGGGCAAGGATAAAGTTCCTGAACCAACTGAAAGCTCAACAAGTGAAGGTTCAGATTCTGATAGTGATGAAGAGATGGGTCAAATAACCAAGAGATTCATGAAATTCTGCGGGAAGAATAAAATTTTCAGAAAACCAAATTATAAGGGTAAGTATGACCATCAAGGTTATGGGAAGAAAAATTGGATGAAAAATTGGATGAAAGATGATAAGGGTGATGACATAGTGTGCTACAAATGCAAAAGGAAAGTTCATGTGAAGGCTGACTGTCCTAAATTGAAGTAAAAGAATAAATATGACTACAAGGAAAAAAATTAGAAGAAATCTATGAAAGCAACATAGATTTCTTTAGAAGACAGTTCATGTAATTTTGATTCTTCTCAGGATGAAAAATCTAAAAAAGATAACATGTGTTTCATGACAATCACATCTGAGGTAACATTGGATACTCATACTTTAAATTCATATTATTCTAGAGTTGATTATGTATTTGAATCGGAAAATACGACAAGTGAATAGTTATTTGAATATTTTATCATGCTAGAAGATACATGCAATGAATTGAAGGACACATATAAGACCTTGAAGAAACATAATTCTTTAACCATCTCTATTAAAACTGCACATGATATAGAAAAGGAAGAGAATGCTCAACTACAAAAGGAAAATACTGAACTGAAATTTTCAAATGAGAAATTAAGGAAGTACATAGTGAAATTCAAAAATGGAAAAGATACACTTACACAAATGTTAGGTAAAAATTTTGCACCAAAATATACCACTGGAATAGGATATCAGCCTGGACAGAGACAGATTACTAAAAATAGATTTATTCCTAAATCTGGGACGAATGATGCTAGTTATAGTTTTCTAAATTCATATGCCTCAACCATTTATGCACATAGTTATAGATCAAAGAAAGTTTATCTTTCAAAATCCATTGAATCTATTTATTGTATGAGACCCATTAGACAAATCAGGGTACAAAAAGTTTTACTTGATAACCTATCTGGACCCAATAAGATCTGGGTACCAGAATCATTTTCTGTTTAAACGTGTTTTGTAGGAGACTTGCTGAAGAGTTACTATAAGATGATATGGGATTTGGATAGTGGAATTTGGAGGCATATGACTGAATATTACTCATGTTTAAAGAGTCTAATCAAGGTTTATGGGGGATATGTCACCTTTGGTGATAATTCAACAGGAAAAATCATCGTCTTAGGGTAGATTAGTAACACTGATTCAGTTTTAATTTTAAAAGTATTATTTGATGATGGATTAAAATACAACTTGTTAAGCATTTCTCTGTTTTGTGATGATGGTTTCAATTTTAAATTTGAAAATGATGATTATAATGTTTTTTTATTTTCTCCCTTAATAAATAAAAATGTATATGGTGTAGATTTGGATTATTTAGATAAGAAGAATATTACTTGTTTAAATGCTTTTCATAATGAGTCTTGGATTTGGAAAAAAAGATTAGGTCACATCAATGTACATTCACTTAAGAAACTGACTAGGAAAAATTTAGTTAGAGACCTACCTCAACTAAAATTCCCATCGGACAAAGATTGCACTCCCTGTCAAAAGGGAATGAAACATAAAGATTCATTCAAATTAAAGAAAGAAGTCTCAAATTCTCAACCTCTAGAGTTGGTTCACATGGATTTATTTGGCTCTTCTAGAGTTTCTAGTTAAATGGGATGCACTACCTCTATGTCTTAGTAGATGACTTTTTTAGATATACATGGGTATAATTTCTTCCTCACAAAAGTGAAGCTTGTTCTTATTTTATGAAATATTCCAGGTCTTTAGAGAACCTTAGTGGACTTAAGATTAAGACCTTGAGAAGTGATCATGGCCGTGAGTTTGAAAATAATGAGTTTGAATCTTACTGGTCACACAATGGCTATAGTCACAACTTTTCTGCCCGTAGGACACCTCAACAGAATGGTGTAGTTGAAAGAAGAAATTTAACCCTTTAGGAAATTGCATGAACTATGCTCAATGAATATTATTTACCTATTTTTTTGGGCTGAAGCTATGAATAGAACTTTTTATATTATAAATAGAGTCTTAATTAGACCTGTTCTTATGAAGATCACTTATGAACTGTGGAATAATTGGAATCCTAATGTGAGTTACTTCAGGGTTTTTGGATGAAAAGTCGTTATTATTAATACTAATGATACTCTTGAAAAGTTTGTTTCTAAAAGTGATAAGGGAATCTTTCTATGTTAAACTATAACCAGTAAATCATATACAATCATTAATAAAAGAACCAAATGTGTGGAGGAATCTGTTCACATCATATGTGATGAAACTGGTCCGCATGAACCTAAGTCTTCTCTTGAAAATCTTGAAGAAGATATGTATGTTCTGGACCTTAATGATAAAATTAATGAACTTGTTTTAATGGAAACCAGTTCTGGAAATATTCCAAAATATACATCTAGTAAACATAAACATAGAGAATAAAATGAAATTTCTAGTCCTACTTTTAGTAGATCAACTTGGATTATAAAGAATCAACCATTAGATGTTGTTTTTGATAATCAAGATAGAGGGATAGAGACTAGAGATTCTCTAAGAAACATGGTTGAACATCAAGCCTTTCCCTCAAAGTTAGAACACAAAAATATCAATGATCTAATAAATGATGAATTTTCGGTAAAGGCTATTCAAGAATAATTAGATCAATTTGAAAGAAACAATTTCTGGGAATTAGTTGACAGACCTAATGACACATAGACCATAGACACAAAATGGGTTTTTAGAAATAATGTTGACGAATCAGGAAGCATAGTTAGAAAAAAATCAAGGCTAGTTTCAAAAGTATACAGTCAAGAGGAAGAAATAGACTATGAGGAAACTTTTTCACCTATATATAGATTAGAATCTATTAGGATTCTACTTGCCTATGCTTCTCAGCTGAATTTCAAATAATATTAAATGGATGTTAAAAGTTATTTTCTAAATGGCTTTATAATTGAAGATGTTTCTGTTGAACAACCACCTGGGTTTACTAATCCTCATTTTCTAAATCGCGTATTTAATCTCTCTAAAGCTTTATATGTTTGAAACAATCCCCATGAGCTTGGTATGATTTTCTTATTAGTTTTTTTTATTTCCAATGGTTTTTATAAAGGGATTTTTGATCCAACTCTCATTATTAATAGTAATTTCTAAAGATTTTTTGATAGTACAAATCTATATTGATGATATTATTTTTTTATTTTCTAAAAAAAATTTGTGTATTTATTTTTAAAATAGTATGAAAAATTAATTTGAAATGAGTTTAATGGGAGAACTCAAATATTTTATTGGACTTCAAGTATTTAAAAATGAAAATGGTATTATTTTAAATAAAAATAAGTATACAAAGGATCTTTTAAAACATTTTTGTTTAGATAGTATTAAGGAAAGTGAAAGAACTATGAGTACCACCAGTAAGTTGGATACTGATGAAACTAGAAAACCAGTGGATCAAACCAACTACAGAGATATGATTGGGAGCATACATTACCTTACTGATATTCGACCAGATATTATGGTTAGTGTGTGTATTTGTGCAAGATTTCATGCTAATCAAAAAGAGTCACACTTGATTGTTGTTAAAAGAATTTTCAAATATCTTAAACATACTTCTAACTTAGGACTATATTATCCAAAACGACAATTTTTTGATTTTTTATGTTATTCAGATGATAAATTTAATGGTTTCAAGTTAGTTAGAAAAAGAACATATGAAACATGTCATATTCTAGGTAAGTCCAGGGTATCATGGTGTAGTAAAAAGAATAATTCTGTTGCACTGTCTACTACTGATGCAGAGTACATTATTGTTGGTAGTTGATATGCACAAATTCTGTGGATGAAACATACATTATTGGACTACTGATATCAGTTTATACATGTATCTAAGAACTGTGATAACACTAGTGCAATTAATATTTCTATGAACCGTGTACCTCACTCTAGGACCAAACACATTGATTTAATGCACCACTTTCTTAGAGTTCATTACCAAACATGTGACATTACTCTTGAATTTATTGGTACTGAACATCAATTAGGTGACATTTTTACCAAGACAGTACGTTCGGATAGGTTAAGTTACATTATACATGAGTTAGGAATGATATACTTTGTAGAAACCAAACCTCGCCATTAGAAACCTCACCATTAGAAACCTCATCGTTAGAAACCACACTGTTAGAAACCTCACCGTTAGAAAACTCAATGTTAGAAACCCCACGGTTAGAAACCTCACATATAGAAACCTCGCCATTAGAAACCTTAGCATTAGAAACCTCAGCGTTAGAAACCTCACCGTTACGAACCACATTGTTATACCTCACCGGCATGAACCTCAATGCTATACCTCACTATTAGTGTACCTCATCAATAAGAATACCTCACTATTAAGAATCCTCACTAGTATGTATTAACATTTGGTTGCGATATTTTTAAACATATGTTTCTTTAGCCTCTAGAGTCTGTATCATTCATACTATACTTATTTTTATTATTTATTTATTTTGTGATTCATAAATGATAAAACATATGTATTGAACTAATCTTGATCCACCTCAAAACCTTTACCATCAAGTCTTGGCTCCCTATCCTTTGCTTCTCTTGAACCCTTAATCTACTGATTCCCAGAATGGCTAGAGTTAAGAGACCATTAGTTAGTGAAAATGATGATGAGCCAAATGCCACGAGACTCAAAGGAGAGTCTAGTGGTTGAATTGATGTGAAGAAACCTTCAAATCCTCATCTTGTTCAAAGGGAGATAGTCGTTGAGAAAGAGCTATACAAGGAATGGCTGATGTCCATTAAATTTGTAGTTCTAGAAGAATTGGATGACCAGAAATGGGTATAGTGCTTCTCAAAGAACAATGGTCCCTATTATCTGAATATGGTAAAATAATTCTATGAGTTTGTTCATTTTGAGAAATTAGAAGTTGAGAATAGGATGATATCAGTAGTGAACGACCGAAAAATATCTTTTTCTTCGGTTGAGTGGGATGAGTGCCTGAAAGTTCCGCATGAAGGAGTATTTTGGTATTTCTCGAAATCATTACCTCCTACCAGTGACATCGTTGAATATGAAGCTGCTTCGGAAGAATTAACAAGAGATGGAACAACAAGAAATGTAGTTGCTACAGAAATGGATAGAGAGAACCGATTGTTGTTCAAGTTCATTCAACATGTGCTCTGTCCAAGGGGTGAGGACTTTTCAAATCTAAAATAACAAGATATATATTTGTTGCATCTATTAAGATATGGTGTTAAGATAAACCTATATAGACTATTAATGACTCAGAATTAGGTTATGACCAGGCCAAAGTCAAAAACTAATGCTATATTCACTGCAATTCTAATTTCAGTTATGAACAAAGTGAAGGGAGTAGCTGAGTCTCAGGATTAGACAGTGGTGGTAAGGATCAATTTTTTCATCACAAGAACTGTTTGTAAATACATGAATATCAATTGGAATCAGTGGAGAATAGAATGTGTTAGTGATGACGAGAAGATGTGTGATAAGTTTAATCATGTGGATCATCCTTCTAGGCTTAAGGATGTGAGGGATCCAGGTCTAGGACCTGATTAAAAGGATCCTCAGTAAAATGATGATACTGATGAAGAGGATACCTTTGTAGCGGATGGAAGGGATCCAGACTTCCCTCCAATTCCTATTACTGAAGTTGTGTCATCTGGAAAGGAAACAGTCTTGAAAGAAATCAATGAAGAAGAACCGGTTAATGAGGAAGACAAGCCTACCCCAGAGATTGATGAAGAAGAAGGATCAAAAACTAAAGAATCTATTTCTGCTTTCCTGAGTCTTAGTCTACTGATTGGGAATTCCTCAATGCCTACTGAGGAGATCTTTGATGTAGATAAACATGAACCTATTCCTAAGGATCCTCCTACTATTTCAGAAATGGATATGATTGTGGAGGATTATTTTGAGGAAGACCGAGCTGCTAAGGGTGTTATTGCCTTACATATACTGGAGAATTCACCAGTTGAGGGGGAGCATCCAACTAGAATTGGAAATGTTTTAGTAGCTGATGGAATTGAAGACAGGGTAGAAGACCCAGGTTTTCTAGTTTTTGGGTTGGACAATCTTGATTCTGAAGATGAGACACCCATCAACAGACCACAAGTTGTCTATGATATCACTTCTGAGTTTTCACCAGAGGATGTGGTAAGAAGATGTGATGTAGACCAGTTGAAGTCTGATCTTAAGACCTCATTTGTATAAGATATTATCATAATTGAATCATCATAAATATCATCCATTCAATCTGTTATGAATGACTCTCTGGCATGTATTGGAACAGAAAGAGCACCTGTAGTTGTGCCTGACAATCTGGTTACCAAGGCTGATCTTGAGTCTTTAAAGGATGAGTTGAGGAACCATGGCTAACATCTATTGAAAATGTATTGATTTTCTTTGTGGAAGGGATGATCAATATGGAAAAATCTTTAGGACTCTCACTCGGGTGTATGGTGTTAGGATCTACGACAGATATGATGAATGAGATAATACTATGTTATTCTCAAATTGAGTGACGGATAGAAGCTATTATTGACCTGAAGTAGTTTTTTGCTTCTCTAACTACCTTGAGTAGCTCTCAATATGAAATTAGTGGTGATATAAATTACATTAAATTTGTAGTAAGGCAATTTGTGGATGTTTTCGAGGACATTATGAAGTCCATGGAGCAACATGTCAGCACTCAGGACTCTCTTGAAAAAAAATATAATAAGTGGGATAACAAAATCTTTTAAGGAAACAGTAGCCTTCAATATTTCACCTTTGAGTTCTACCAATACTTCTTTGGACATCGATCATATTAGACCTTTGATGAGATAAGAGATTGGACAGTCTTCTACCAGTGGCTCGGTAGACTCTGCTGCATTGACCCAAGTGGTGACTACCACTAGGGATATAGGGAAAATTTTCAGAATTTTATGAGAGAATCCACTGCTTCTCAGAAAGAGGTAAAAGATAAAGTGGATTACTACTTCCAAAGGGTCTATACCGAGCATCATCTCAACTACCATTTCACGCTAATGTTAATAATCATGAAACTACCCCGTGTCACCCAAGATTTCAAAGAACAATTATGCAAGTTTAGGTAGTTGACTCTTGCTTTAGAAAAATTCATGGTGAACAAGGATGACTTCGATTCTTCTATGGAGAGAGAAGGAGGAATCATAATGGACTTTAGAAATCTTTTTCTGCCATTTTTGAATGTGGACAGTACTTCAATCATTGTACCTCTAGCTCTGCCTGACACTACTCAGTCGTCCTCCCTTCCTCAGATGACTCTAGCAATACGGGAAAAATGAGCAATTGCGACGGGTTATTTGCGACGGGAATAGATCTCGTCGCAAATAGTCCTGTTAAAAACTTATTTACGACGGGGGTATTTACCCGTCACAAATAAGGAGGATTTTGCGACGGGATTGCTTTCCCCGTCGCAAAAGAACTGGCGCGCGTTGCGCGCCACATCGTGGGAAAACTATTTGCGACGGGGGAATATTCCTGTCGCAAATAACCGGCGGCGGTAAAAGGTATTTGTGACGGGAATATTCCCCCGTCACAAATAGTATGTCGGCAGGTGGTTATTTGCGACGGGACCCGTCGCAAATAACTATTTACCCGTTGACCGTAATAAATGTCGGTTAAGGTATTTGCGATGGGACCCGGCACAAATAATCTAACCTATAAATACCCCCATCCGTTTTTTTCAAAACATTCTCAAATTCCATCTTCTTCTTCTCTCAAAGTTATATTTCTAAAGTTCAGTTTTTCTTCAGTTTAATTTTTTTCTCCGGAGCTGATATTAAAGTTTTGAAGAACGATCAGAGCGGATCAATTTTCAAGGTATTTATGTTCAATTTAATTTAATATTTATTTTTAATTTTTTATTAGTTTCAATTATTCTTAATTAGTTGTAATTTAATTATGTTTATATTGTTTTATTACTTAATAAATTTAAATTATTAGTATTGTTCATAGTTAATGGTAATTAGGAATAATTAGTAATACTTTTTAATAATTAAGAATAAATATTAATAATTAGTAATAAATACCAATAATTAGGGATAATAACATTATTACATTATTAGTCTATTTTATTATTAATATTATAATAATATAATTTTTTATATATATACAGTTCTCTTTTCATCTGTGTGTTTGCTGTCTTCACATGTATTATTTGTATGTGGAGATAGAAAACGCACAGATGAAAGGAGAATTGTATATAAATTAGAAAATTATATTATTTTAATATTAATAATAAAATATACTAACAATGTTGTTATTTGTAATTATTGGTAATTATTCTTAATTATTAATAATTATTTATTTAATTACTAATAATTAGGAACAATTACCAATAATTATCAATAATTAGGAATAATTAGTAATAATTACCAATAATTAGTAATAATTACCAATAATTAGTAATAATTACCAATAATTAGTAATAATTACCAATAAGTAGTAATAATTATCCATAATTACCAATAATTAGTAATAATTAGTATTAATTACCAATAATTAGTATTAATTACCAATAATTAGTATTAATTACCAATAATTAGTATTAATTACCAATAATTAGTAATAATGACCAATAATTAGTAATAATTACCAATAATTAGTAATAATTACCAATAATTAGTAATAATTACCAATAATTAGGAATAATTACTAGTAAATAGTAATAAATAGTAATAATTAGTAATAATTAGGAATAATTACCAATAATTAGTAATAATTCGTAATAATTACGAATAATTAGTAATAATTACCAATAATTAGTAATAATTAGTAATAATTGCCAATAATTAGTAATAATTAGAAATAATTAGTAATAATTAGTAATAATTAGTAAAAATTAGGAATAATTACCAATAAATAGTAATAATTAGTAATAATTAGTATTAATTACCAATAATTAGTAATAATTACCAATAATTAGTAATAATTACCAATAATTACCAATAATTGCCAATATTTATCAATAATTACCAATATTTACCAATATTTACCAATAATTACCAATAATTACCAATAATTACCAATGATTAGTAATAATTATCAATAATTACCAATAATTGGTAATAATTATTAATAATTACCAATAATTAGTAATAATTGGTAATAACTAATAATAATTACCAATAATTAGTAATAATTATTAATAATTAGTAATAATTAAGAATAATTACCAATAATTAGTAATAAATACCAATAATTAGTAATAATTACCAATAATTAGTAATAATTACCAATTATTAGTAATAATTAACAATAATTACCAATAATTAGTAATAATTAGTAATAATTAGTAATAATTAGTAATAATTAGTATTAATTACCAATAATTAGTAATAATTAGTAATAATTAGTATTAATTACCAATAATTAGTAATAATTACCAATAATTAGTAATAATTACCAATAATTAGTAATAATTAGTAATAATTAGCAATAATTACCAATAATTAGCAATAATTACCAATAATTACCAATAACTACCAAATAGTAGTATTCATTACCAATAATTAGTAATAATTACCAATAATTAGGAACAATTACCAATAATTATCCATAATTAGGAATAATTAGTAATAATTACCAATAATTAGTAATAATTACCAATAATTAGTAATAATTATCAATAATTAGTAATAATTACCAATAATTAGTAATAATTACAAATAATTAGTAATAATTACCAATAATTAGTAATAATTACCAATAATTACCAATAATTAGTATTAATTACCAATAATTAGTATTAATTACCAATAATTACCAATAAGTAGTAATAATTACCAATAATTAGTAATAATTAGTAATAATTACCAATAATTAGTAATAATTAGTAATAATTACCAATAATTAGTATTAATTACCAATAATTAGTATTAATTACCAATAATTAGTATTAATTACCAATAATTAGTATTAATTGCCGATAATTAGTATTAATTACCAATAATTAGTTTTAATTACCAATAATTAGTAATAATTACCAATAATTACCAATAATTAGTAATAATTACCAATAATTAGGGATAATTACCAATAATTAGTAATAATTACCAATAATTAGTAATAATTACCAATAATTAGTAATAATTAGTAATAATTAGTAATAATTACCAATAATTCGTAATAATTACCAATAATTAGTAATAATTACCAATAATTAATAATAATTAACAATAATTACGAATAATTAGTATTAATTAGTAATAATTAACAATAATTAGTAATTATTAGTATTAATTATTTGCTAACATTAATATGTATATATGTATATATAATAGTAATTATCAATTATTTTCTAAAATTAATATTTTCTATTTCAGATGGACGACGCCACATTTCGTGAGTTGGCGGATGCTGACATGACTTTCGATGCGGATGAGTTGCTGATAGATGACCCTCAGCCTGCAGGAGCTCCAGGGAGTACGCAGAGGGGGCGCGGTCTTGCACGATTGATGATTCCTGAGCCCGTCCCCGAGCGACGTCCACATCATGGGTTTGATCCACGCACACGGAGGTGTGATAACATGTGTGATAACCTGTGGATTTGACTAAGATTTCATTAATCTATTCATATAATAAATGTTTATTATTTTTTCAGTTTTCCGCATATAGCAGTCGGACAGGGCAGCGCTATTTTGCTCAACTATTTCTCTCAGTCGTGGACCACATGGGAGCAGATTCCCATTGATGTGCAGCAGGCCATGTTCGGCCATTGGTTGGTACGTACGTAAATAAATAATTTTTATTTTGAAAATTATTTCATTTCTAACTTGATATTTTGATTTATTTGTAGGGTTTATGGTATCTGATCGAGGATACCATGTGTGACGCCATCCACGAGGCATAGGAGATGGCCATGCGTGATCGCCTTCGTCAGTTTTTTCACAATTTAAGAAAAGCTGTGATGAAGAAAGCAGGAGTGTCAGATTTTGACGAGTAATGTAGAGCACACCGGCCAGAGTATATTTCATCCCATGTATGGGATGGATTATGTGCGCACTGGTTGAGTGGTGCCTTTCAGAGGAGATCATCGGTGGGGAGGCAGAATCGGGGGAGACAGGAGGTGACTCATCAAGCTGGGAGTCGTTCTTTCAGTACTCATAGACAACATCTGGTACGTACATTATTTATAAATATTTTATATAACTATAAATATTAACAGTTTATTTTTTATTCTTATAGGCTGTCGAGCACCCCGATATTACAGAGTACGACGTATATCGGAGGATGTATAGTGATCCTGCTACTGGGGAGCTCAGAGGTGATCGTCAGCATCACATCGTGGTCAGTATTATTTTTTTTCAAGTTTAAAAATTAACTGCATATAATATATTCACAATTTTAAATTTAAATTGCAACTATAGGAGTAATATGAGGCCGCAGCGTCACAGGAATGGCCTGAGAGTCAGGCCGAGTCATCAGATCAGACCACTGCCCGTCAGTTTGATGAAGCGGCATGGATGCAGGCTACCCAGTATGCCTTCGAGAAGGGCCGGGTAGTTGGTATCGGCTCTCGACTGACTCCCGGAGATTATTATGGCAGCGCTGCGATGTCGGCGTCCATCTCGAGAGGAGCTCATGCATCTTCTTCTACTACACAGTATGAGGATCAGTTGCGATCTCAGACTGCATAGATAGAGAGTCTCCGACAGGAGCAGGAGCAGATGCGTCAGCAACATGAGGAGGAGCGTCGACGCCAGCAGCATCTGTACGAGGAGCAGGCGAGTCGGTGGTAGCAGCAGCATCAGGAGCAGATGGAGTACATGCGCCGACTCACTCATGCATTAGGTATGGAGTTTCCTCCACCACCATCTGCAGATCCCCCACCTCCCCCCTCCTTCAGATTAGAGATTGTACTTATGTTATAAAATTTGTGAAATCAAATTATTTTTTTTTTCTATTCGTAGTTTCTGTCTCATTATAAAATATTAATAATATTATATTTTTAAATAACAATATTAATATGAATAATAATATTATTTATATTTTATAATATTAAATTTTATATATATATTAAAATTTTATAATATTATAATTTAATTATATTTTTTATAATACTTGAATTATTTTAATATTTGAATGTAAAATAATTCTATTATTTTTATATTAATTAAAATAAATTATTAATATTTTTTTATTTATGAATTATAATTCTAATATTATTATATTAATTAAATCATTTATTAATATTCTATTATTTTTTATTTTTGAATTATAATTCTATTATTATTATATAAATTAAAATAATTTATTAATAATTTATTATTTTTATTTTTGAATTATAATTATATTATTATATTAATGAAATTAATTTATTAATAATTTTTTTTTATAGTATTTGCGACGGGATACTATACCCGTCCCAAATACTAGTATTATTAATTGTTTTTTATTTTTTTTTTAAATTAGTTTTTGCGACGGGTCCCGTCGCAAAAACTATTTATAGTATTTGTGACGGGATACTATGCCCGTCGCAAATACTAGTATTATTAATAGTTTTTTTTTAAAAAAATAGTTTTTGCGACGGTACCGTCGCAAAAGGTATTTGCGACGGGCCCGTCACAAAAACTATTTTAAAAGTTTTTTACAAAAATACGGAGTACTATTTGCGACGGGGAGAATGACCGTCGCAAAAAACGGCTGTAGCGACGGGCCCGTTGCAAATAAGTGCTGTTGCGACGCCGTTTTCAGCAACGGGCTATTTGCGACGGGCCCCCGTCGCAAAAAGCCATTTGCGACGGGATCCCGTCGCAAATGCCCCGTCGCAAATGCCCGTTTTTCTAGTAGTGTAGTCCAAGCAATCTGGAGCCTCACTCTTATGATCACATAGAGAGCTACCCACTATAGGCCAGTAACAGTATCTATTACTCAACCTCCAATAGTGCTTTCTAGAATTCCTTTGCCTTCTATTAATGCTACCCAGTCTGAGTCTACCTCTGAACCCAAATCCAAATCCAAAGTGGAAATTCAGGAGGTGGATTTAATAGTTTCTAGGACCTTTGATGAGAATCACATGTATTATTCTTGGTTTAATTCTATATTTTTGTGTATTTTTTCCTCTAATAATATATACATGCCTTCATTCTATTTTTCTTTATGTTACATCTCTTTTCATGTATTTCCTTCCTTTCACACTTTTTGCGAATAAAAAATGGGGAGAAATAATATAAAAAGGGAGAAATCATATCTATGGGGGATAACTGATATGAAGAACCACTATATTTTACCTCTGATACATTATTTATGAGCATAAAATACATTTTCTTCTGGTACATTAGTCTTGTAATTCTAGTAAATTGTATTTATTATTACCTATGATACATTTTCATTTAATAATATATTCTCAGATACAGTTGTTTCATACCTCTGATACATTTACTTATAATACTCTATTCTCTGGTACATTTGAAAATGTCATTACTCACACAGCGAAATATAAACAATTATATTTTATACTTTTACATTACTGTTTATTTTGGATTATAATATTGTAATTTGTGATTATCAAAAAGGGGGAGATTGCTGACCTCGCCAGTTTTGATAATACCAATTATGCGTTAATATGTTTTGATAATCCCAATTATTATTTAATATGTTTTATAATAAAAATTATTCTTTAATATGTCTTGATAGTCCCAATCATGCTTTAATATGGGTTTATGATGCTATATATGTATATGTTAAATTTCGTTGGAAAAAATATCAAAATAATCATTGGAATATGTTAATCAATGTTTACATATATTTATACATGCATTGAAATAATTCTAATTCAATGTGGATATGTTTTACATTGAACAGATAAGTGTTATGTCCACTTGTAGGAATAAGTCCACTGGTATGCACATAGCAAATGATACAGGAAAACAGACAGACCTACGGTTATATCAAAATCTACTGATATGATGTTTACAGACAGAAGAAGAGCTATAGATAGAATAAGTCTACCGGTATGCACAAGTCCACTGATACAGACCTACTGGTACATAGTCTACAGACAAGTAAAGGTCACTAATACATAGTTACTGATACAAGCTACTGATACAAACAGATAGACATACAACTACCCATATGAAGTGCACCGATAGAAATACAATGTCCACTGATACTGAAAGACAAAGTCCACTGATACAGACAGACGACTAATGTTACAACAAAGCTACCGATAGATGGTGCTACTGATAAAAAGTGCTACCGTTACAAAGGAGATACCGATAGAAAGAGCTACAATTACAAAGGATCTACTGATAGAAAGATCTACAGTTAAAAAGAAGATACAGATAGAAGGAGCTACCTATAAGAGGATCCACTGATATAAGGAGCTATCGAAAGAAGGAGAAACTGATTTATGCTAGCTACCATTACAAGGAGTAAAAGCCACTGATAGAAACCAGTAACTGTTTCTCTAAACTCTATTTCTATTCATTTATTATGCAACAATTATATGTGATGTTTTTAATGCACCTGCTATTAATTAATGATAGTTGTTGGTATTTCAAGAACCATACCTCGTACCTATAAATATGTAATCTTTACCATTTCAGGAACTCAAGGTATAAAATCAAGATCAAGATAATGAAGAAAATATAGAGGAATACAAGTGCAAGTGCGTGACACCTGAAGTGAACATCATAAACAAGAACATGATAAGAACTCAAAGAAGATTCATACAAATCTACCAAAATTATTCAATGTAAAATCTCATGTGTTATAATGAACACTCTGTGACTCAAGATAAACATCTACACTGGAAGAGAAGTATTAAAAAACTACACTCTGTTTTCAAGACAAAACCTGAGAAGGACTCAGAAGCATTTCTGTTTAATCAAATGGAGTCCAGAGCTGCACTTCAAATCACTGGATAATTCTAAACACATATCTACTCTTTGTCAGTGATTATTTTACTTGCTTTTGAGCAGTGTGTGTACTTTGTATATTCCATACACACACTGACTCCTATGCCAAACTGGAGGATTTCTAAATCCTCACACAAAACCTCTATAACTCTCTTTTCCCATCTTGGATAGTTGTAGAGGTCATGTGTGACCTAGATAGCCTATGTGATATTGCGTTGATTTCCCATGAAGAACTATGGTTGAGGTCTTAATACCTGGACAATCTGAGTACTGTTGAAAAACTCAATCCAGGGTGTGGATCAAAATTTATATATATTTTTTCAGAGGACTAAGTCTCAGCTTGATAATGAACCTCATGGTTTAAACTGATGTTCTTATTTATTTTATTTTAAACTATATTGAATATTCTGATGCTATTTAATTTAAATATTAATCTATTTTAATGTAACTGTGATAGTTATACTAGAAACTATTTATAACATTTGTTACACAATAATATAGTTTCAAAAGTTACTTAATATTAAAATTAAGTTAACTAAGAAATAATAAATCTTTGAGAGACTAGTTGAAACCTTTTTAGATTTATAAATTCACTACAGTTTAGCTTACTATTCAATTTGGGGGATTTTAATCGAAATTTGTTTAACAGAAATTTGAATTGGAATTCAATTCACCCCCTCTTGAGTATCAACTACAACCAACAAAATGTATATATAACATAAGGTGGTGCCATCAGAATCTTATTTTCATGAAATATGTATATTAACAGACATCATAAATAACATAAAAACAAAGCACAAAAATAGTGCAAGAGTCTAGATTGAACAATATAAAATATAATTAGAATTCCATCCATACAGGTTATTAAAACAATCTTAAATTTATTTGGATGTGGAACGATTAATTTATTTGAACTATATAAATTAATGTATAATTTAATCTTGTATGAAAAGTTTTTCATTATACCCCATCACCTCCAACAATTAATATATAGAATTTTTTATGAAATATAAAATTGGAATTTTATATAATCGACTATAATTTTTTCTAGCCAAATTAGGTTAAATACCTTGTTGGAGGAGGTGAATCATGTTATGATATATTGAAATATATATCTCCTTGGATATTTGTTTAATAAAAACTCACTTTTTTACATATCTTAGAAAAGAATAAAGAGGTAATTAAAACATATAAAAGATACAATTTTTTAACTATCTTCACCATTACCTGGATATGTCCATGGAGCATAGAAATGAAATGTGTTGATGTACTAAATCCACTAAATCATACTACTATTACAAGTATTATAGTGGACACTTTATCCCCTAGTTTAAAACCATTCACAATTTCAAGTCACACTACTCTCTCTAATGATGTAAATGCATTGATCCCCCGGTTGAATATTCTACCAATTAGTTCTGAGATGATTTATAATTGTGCATGTCTTTATGATCATAATTCATTCAAGAGATAAAATAAAACCATTACATAATATTTTCTTTTTATATTTTATAACCCCTATGTAAGAATTCTTCACCGGACTTCTCCTTTATGTAGATCTATACAACCTCTATAAGACACCATTGCAAGATCCCTCTATGAAACCCCTCTGTGAAACACCTCCATAAGACCCATTCATGAGATCCATTTATAATTCGTTATTTTATTCACATGGATCTCATAAAATTGGTTCATGAACCTTATAATGTTATAAGGATCACATGATATGAAAGGATATAGCTATAAAAAAATAAAATGCACACACTTCACATTACATGATTGATATATCTACATGATACACCATCACGAGACCTTCTCCATATTATGTAGATCTCATGAATCTGGTGAAATACCTTTTTCATCTCATGAAAAAACAATTCTTTTGTTGAACATAATTAATCAAAATTATCTCAATTATTAAGGATGTTTCATGGGGTATTTATAAGCATAAATCCACAACCTTAAATCTACAAAACACAATAAATTTTTCATTCCAATTAAATAGAAATAACCCTTATAATCTTTGTGTAATATCAATATGTGATCACAAGTATTGTATTTGAGTGTGTCATGTTTTCCCTTTATGTGATCAATTTGTAATAATGTAGGCATTATGTGATCCCCTCGTGTGATCCAATGGTAATCATGGAGATATCACCAATATATTCTTGCACAAAGCATGATGAAATCAAGAGATACAAACAAAATAATGAATGCTTCATGTTATTTTGAACAACCATAATAGGATATCATTATTTATATCCCCTTTTTTCTTTATGTGCGTCACATGAACTATTAAGAAGATCAATTGATAATCATGTGTGATTTGGATGATCTGACTATGAGATCTATTGATAATCATGTGGTGTATTAAGGTTCTTATAATAGTCATTATTGAGATCCAATGAAAACCATATGATGTCTTCATGTTTATCACATGATAAATTCTTACAATCCTGATCCATGTGATAAATTCAAACAATCACGCTCTGTAAGACCAGTTCATACATTCAATCTCACTCTTCATGTCTCCATTGAAAACTAACCTTTACCAATGACATTAAAACTTTTCAAAAAATACAATCAACTCAAATGAAAAATAAATAGTGTTTTTTCAACAATATCCTCCTTTAGTTTTGTCAAAATTACATCTAATGATAATGATCCTGATTTTTGAAAAGTCATGCACATTGAGACTATTTTCCTTCTACATACCAAAATTTTGATCAAGGACTTCCTTAACACATACTCCAATCCCACTTAAGTCTCGATTGGATTGATATACAAGAGCATAATTAAAATTTCATTAATAAATCATGTCACTCTCAAACCTAATTGAAATCCTTCTAAACACCAAAATATAGAACATGCTTAGAACTTGAGATCACTTTATAACATTAAAATGTCAGCTTCTTAAATCTTGAACTTTAAGAAAATGATATTTCTTAATTATTATTTGTTGAATGACAATTTTTAGCACCATGATATTTGAAACTCATCCTATTTAACATCCCCCATTTCAACTTCTCTCTTTATCATTATTGATAAATTTTCTCCCCCTGTACAAATGAACCCAATGGTCACTTCTTTGTGGTTTGTATCCTTATAATGAACAATATCAGTTAATGTGAGAAAAAACACCATACCTTAGGGAGAGATTGTTGACATCGACACTATTCATGTTTGGGGATTCAACTAAACTCAATGGCAGAGTTTAGGATATTCAAACACTTCTTGGTATAGGGACTTCATTAAGATATATATAACCTATAGTTTAATAGGAATATAATATAGATTCACAAGTCTGTGGTCCAATTTATATTTGATAAAGTGACATTTAATTTCAATTTTATTTTTCCCCAAGTGATGGATATGATTTTTTAAATTATTTATTGCAATTGAATTATATTACTAAATTTTGATTACAGAAATCACTTCAACTACCATATTTTCAAGCATCCACTTCATCCATAGTAACTATAAGCATGATTGAGTATCAATATTGTATTCGGATTATGTAGTGCCCATTGAAAAAAATCCAGATTCTTTCCTAACCAAAAATTACATACTCCATCAAGATATAATGCACAACATGATGTTGACCTTTGATCATCTGCTGAACTGGACTAATATGAATATGTAAAACCAAATAACTGAACATAATTTTATCATTATATACTAAATTAAAATTCATTGTGCCTTTAATATGCCAAATTATTATTATTTTCTCTATAAGTATGTGAATTTCATTGAAATTAATTTGATATTTTTCCACTCGTTAGGTTGCAAAAACAATATTAAGTCATTTCACTATTAAGTACAATAGACTACCGAGATTTACCTGTATTTTCTGAAATTGGCTAATTTTCCTTCTTCAACCCATGGAAATTTCATCTGAGTTGCTAAATGAGTTTTCATCCCATTGCAATTATTCTTTCATAATCTTTTTTGAATCTCCTTTTAATATTTTGACTTGAAAATAGAGGTGTCGTGTCTTACATATGTTACTCTTAATACTAGGAATAATATTATTTATCTATTCATTGAAATCTGAGACACCATTTCCATGAATTCTATAATATATTTAAAACCACACTTAATTCAGTCCAATTAATATTATTTCATCATCATGTATGAGAACCATCATCATTTTATTTCACTCGTTTTAAATATAAATATTATAAACAACTCCACCATATTTAAAACTGATATTCTTCAAATACTAAATGAGTCATGAATAACATTATCGTAGTTCTTTATTCAACCCATATATATCCTTATTAATAATTTTTTTTTATCATTTTCATGAATTATAAAACTATATCTATATTCAATATATAAATAGTCTCATAGAACCACATTCATAAATACTCACTTCATGTCCATATGAAAATCCTTGAATGATCTTTTCACTATTATGTCCATGTATAATCTTATTTTATCTATCATGAAAATATGAGAAAATATTTCATCAACATCAACGCCCTCAGTCTGAGAGTATTAATTACACAAAAGACATTATTTATTTATAATAATTTTACCATATTAATTCAACTTGTAATGGAAAACCTATTTTTTATGATGAAATTATTATATGTCATTCATGAATCAATCTCCAAAATTTGATAATTATCAATTTTATCAATAAATTAATTTATCACATGAACCTCATTCTCATATATATAATATTATTCAAAAAAACATTGGATCTACATGTGATTAAAAGATACTTAGAGATAATAAATTACCCTCATTATCTATACATCTGATGTATGATCCTTAATGAAATTCTGCTTATTGATTTCTTCTTATATCATTAATTTTTTTATATTTTTATACTACCAATAATTTAAATCCTTTTCTCTATCTATCTCAAGTATTTGAATTCCCACTACGTTGATCAACTTTTCATTTCTATCCTCATAAGGTTGTTCCTTAATTTCATAAAGATTATTTTCATTTTTTACAACAAAAATCGAATTTATCTCAATTAATTTTATAAGATATTATATTAATCATTTATATTATTCAATTATTCTCGAGTAACCAAGAAACATCCATTCCTCTACAAAGTATTAAAACCTTATATATTTATCCTTATTTAGAATGAAACATTAACTTCCAAAGATTGAAATGTTCATTAATTTTGGATTCCTTCCATAGGAAAACTAGTATGGAATCCTCTCTTCCTTTAGAAACAATATGGGTTTGATAAAAATTTATACCAATGAAAACACCACTTCATTAAAAAACAACTATAGTATGTATTTCTAGATAGGAATTTTTCTATCTATGTTGTTGATAATTGATTTTCATTTATTAACCAATCCATTTTTATATGGAGTTCTTAGTACTAAAACTTGATGCCTAATCCACTATTTCTAAAGATAATTCCATCTTTTCTATTGCTGAACTTTGTTCCATTATCATTTCAATAATTTTATATTTCTTAATCAATTATATTTTCAAACTCCCTCTAATAATGTGTTGTGTAAGTAAAAAACATTTACCTGTGGATGATAATTGAAACTCATTCCATTCATAAGAGATCAAAAATGAAAAAATATAATATCTATTTCCATTAATATATCAGGGTGAAATGGGTACACAAACATTATTTTGAACATGTTCAATGACTCTTATTTTAAATTTATCATTTTTTTTGTACATATTTTGTATAATCTTATATTATTGTAAACATCGCATGTATGAGTATGATCACATGGTAACATTGGGATATCTTGAGAAACATCACATTTCAATAAATCATCAAAGGATGTATGTCTTATATGAAAAATAATTTTATGACACAAATAATTTTCTATATCCTTTTACATAGATCACATGTCATCTTATCCACTTACAAGACATAAATTCCCCTCCATATGCTTTCATTGAAAAACAATTACACCATATTTTTCCTTTATGATAAATAACAAATTTAAAAATATTATAGTATGTATTGAGTCACAAAATTTATTGAAGCATAAAAATTTGGGATTATTCCTTTGAATAACCATGATATCTACACGTGCCATGTATTTACTCGCAAAATTGGTTATTTTTCTGCCAAAAATATCCATTCCGTTATCATTGCTAAATAATATGAAACCTCCCTTGTTGTACCTAGTTCCTACCACCATATTCCTATATCCTCTCATATGGGAGGTTAATTCAGTACTAAAAATTCACAATCCATTGAGATTTGATGCTTTTATAGCAATCTCTGCTGCCACTACCTAGTCGAATATTTTCCTTTTGACCCATATATTTTACTTTATACATGATACTGACTAATATTATTGATCATCATCAAATTATAATCAACCAACCTTTTCATGAAAAGATGAAAAATTATTAGGAATTATTATTTCATTAAATGATCCCTTGATTAGATACATACAACCACATCTGGTATTCTTTAGTTCACTCATATACACTATTTGTGAGAAATATCTATCTATGTTTCTGAATCATCTACACCCAAAAACAACCATAAAAGTCATTCCATTATTACTAAACACTATTTTTCTATATGCATTGGTCTTATTACAAAAAAACCATATTGGATATCTAAAATACATTTTGATAATTACCCATATGTACACAAAAATAACAACTGATATAAGGTGAATCCTTCTGTATTGTTTCTCATAACTTATTTTCCATTGGGATATTAAAATTTTATGATTTCTGTTAATAGTAAAATAAATATTAAACATTATAGTGTGTGATTTTGTTCAAACATAAACCATTATAGATTTCATTTTGTGATAAATAAACATACGTGATGTGTCATTCATATGTGTCATTTTCCTCTATATTTTATCCTCTCACTATTTTTATAGTCCACGATAATATAATTTACCATTTTCTATCATCTATGAAATCAGATTTCCCTACATCATATTAACGGGTAATGATTTTCTCTTGATATTTTAACATTCTTCCTAGGATTAAAAATTCCTCATAATTTTCATTATTATTTTTTACTTGATCTTTATTATGTTAGTCAGACTATCGATAACCATGGTCTATTAATTAACCTTGATTTTGAACTCAAATTTTTTTCTGGGTTATCTAGATTTTCATATATGATATTTTCCATTTCAAACATAATCTTATAATTATCGACTTCCTAATACTACATTTAGATTTTAGAATCATGAACCACACTATTGGATTTCTTTTTTTTATCTCCAAACAACTATCCCCTAAAGTATAGTTTTTAATGAAAGTAGAAGATCATATATTACTTTGAAAAATCCTTTGTCATTTCCAGTTTCATTGCTTGACTAATAATTAACTATAACTACCACCATAGAATTTAAATTATGATTCTTATAGTATTTTGTCTCTTCAGGATTATATTCTTCTGAGCAGTCATATTCTAGTGAAAAAACTGATTATTTCTGAATAAAATTTGCTTATTAATTTTCATTAATGTCACACTTACTAGTGATATTTTCTTTGGAGTAACATCATTATCCTCATCAGAATCATCTTCAAAATTATTGGGATACATTTCTATATGATTTCAAACTTTTTCAAAATGAACTCATCGTAATGGATGATTCCCTTTAAATTTTTTTTCCACTATGTATTTTTTATGAAGGAACCGACATAACCCCATCAAAAATGTCTTCTTCGAAAATAACTTCTATAGTAAACTTATTCATGTATTTTAAGGCCACATTTTTATATTTACCTTTTTAAATATTATCATTATAATTATCTCATATGAAACTAGAGTTTTGTGTAAACTATAAAATGTTAAATCCATTGGATATTTAATTTATAGAAAATAATCTTCTACATTGTACTGAGGTGGTAGTATTATCAAGATGAATATAATGATCATTACATCTTCAATAATTTATTTAAAACCATGAACTTCTTCTATAAAGAAATTTACCAACTCAAATAATGTTTATATGGACTCATTGGGGTGAATTTTAAGGTCCATGTGTTTGTTCCATAAAACCATTAGTTTAGCATCTCAAACATTTGATTCACCTTCATAGATATTTAGTAACATTTCACAAATTGTATATGTTAATGTAAAATATATCACCATTGTGTATATTGTTTTTATTAAATCTCCTCTAAAGGATATGATTCCTTTTACATCAATATACAATTCCCTTAGATCTTCTTTTCATAAAACTCCACTATCTGCACAATAAGAAATAACATAAATCTGAGATATAAAAAAATTCATTCATAATGATTGAAAGTAGTACTGCATTGGATTTTTTCATAGATGAAAATTATTTCCTTCTCAGATCAAAATAAAATTACAATTAAAATCTTCTATTGATCAACATCATTAAAATATTTATTCTAGGTGAAGGATAGCATGCAAGACAACCTGAAATGGTAGGTCATGAGAATCACGACACTGTGTGGGTCTATATTATTAAATATTAATACTATTATCTACTATGATAATATTTTGTTGTTGAGTAAAAAATTATTGTCTCTTATTAACAATGAAAATACTAAATTATAATTAAAAAATGGAAATGAAATGGGTATTTTACTTGATTTACCCTCACTAGGCTGCATCTAAGGAGCATACAATGAAGTGTGTCGATATTCAAAATAAACTAAGGTTCACTATTATTAAAAGTATAATTGAAAACTCATTATCCCTCTTGGTTTAAAAATATTAAACATCTTTAAGATAACTAATCTATCTACTAATGTTAATGCACTAATACTCTAACATAATATTATGACAATAATTTCTGACTTTATTAACACTTGTGTGTGTATTTATTCTCTTGACTAATCAATGTGATAATAACCAACTTTTTGTGAGAATTTTCTTTTTAGAGTTTGTAACACTTGTGCAACACAACTTTTAAAAACCCATCTCTAAGATGGCTCTATGATACCTATATGTGACACACATACATGAGATTCCTCTAGGGGAATCCTCCATGAAACCCCTCTTTGAGACCCTTCCATGAGACCCAATAATGATATCCTTTCATTAGTCCTTCTCATATTCATGTAAATCACCGGACTCTAGAGTGAGACCCTCTTAAGGTTACACAATTCGTTTGATATTAAAGTGTATTTGTATGTGCACTAACACCCTATGCATACCTCACTTCACATGATTCATCTGTAATATATCTTCATGAAAATATTAAAAATACCTTGATATGACTACACAAATCGTGTGATTCTGGCACATGGCCATTTTCTTCTCCTTGGAAATAATATTTTTCTGAGAAAAATACATTAGAAATATTTATCCACTTATTAAGGATGTGTTAGGGGGTATTTATATGTATAAATAATCTCCATAACTCTGAAAATGACTGTTATCCATTCATTCCACTTCCTCAACAATTGGTATTACATGCTTCACGTGACCACTCCACATGATCACCTACCACCTATCACAAGTGATTTTCATGAACAACCTAACTGTATTTGTGAGTGTTTTGTTATCCCATCATCTGATCAATTGAAAATCATACAAGATTCATATGATTCCATTATAAGATACAGATACAATCATGTCCCTTGTGTTATTTTCTTCTTGTGAATCTAATTATGCCATCACATGTTCTAAAGAAAATCATGTATCATAAATATGATTTGGAATGACTAAAAGAAGAATATTTTATTAAAAATATATGTTTATTCATGATGTTTTCACTATCAATTTGCAATAAAAATGATAATATTTTCCACTACATGTTATCTCAATATGAGATCCAATGATAATCATGCATTGTGTTTAGGTCCTTTTCACGATCTCTTCATGAGATGATCTGAAAATAATTTGGTGTATTAAATTTCTCCACATGATTAGTTCATCTATTCATGATCTATATGATAAATTTATAAATTTATGATCTATTTGATTGGTTCATACATTCGTGCTCACTCTTCATGCCTTCTTTGATATCTATCCATTGTTAAAAATAGAAAACCTTTTAAACAAACACTGTCAACCCAAAATAAATTTTAAAAGGGGTTTTTTCAATATATTTCAATAATAATGATATACGGTCACTTCCTAAAACTCAAAAATTCATATTTGGTTGTTGTTCTAAAATATAATGAAAATACAATCTCATTTTCTATGTTTTGAGAATATGTCATGTGGTTGAATAAAATATATTTTTTTAATAGACGAAGAAACATTTAGTTATACTATACACATCATTTTTCACATTTATGTGAAGTTAATTCCAAAATGTAACAAATGAATTTTAAAACATTGTCATAATGTATTAGTACAATCTCAGTTTTTTCTATGTATTTAGTATTTAACATATTTTTGAACTAAAATGTTATTTTTAGATGAAAATAGGAATTATCTGTCATACGGGACTGATTGTATATCATATTTACTTGAGGTTAATTCTTACACATAAAAATAAAATGAAAAATTATTTCAATAAAATATGAAGAGAATCTGAGGACATTTTTTTGGTTATGAGTATGTGAGTCATGTTTTAGACTAAAATGTCCCTTTTATACTAAAAATAATTTCATTATGACAATCCATATACATGATGTGTTAGATTGATGTGAATTTAATTTCACACATGTAAAAAATGAATCACATATATGTTTACAAAACAATGAAGTCAATTTGAGAATATTTTATTGATTTAGACTATGTTATGTGTGGTTGGAACCAAAAGGTCCCTTTTAATTGAAAAAATACATTTTTTGATATTATATATAATGATTCTTGCATTGATGCACAGTAAATTATTTTCATCAAAAAATTAATTATAATGAATTTTCATAAAATAATTGGACAATTTGAGTGATTTCTCATGGGTTTGAGTATGGGATACACATTTTTAACTAAAATTTCATTTTTAAAGGAAAACATGTACTATCAATCATACTAGACACAATGTGTATCATATTGATATGAATTTAATTCTAATGTTTCAAAACATAACCATATATAATTTCCCAAAATCTTTAAGATAATATGAGTATCTTTTATTATTTTAGAGAATTTGACGTATGTTCGGAACTAAAATATCAATTTAAAGAGAAAATATGAACTTTATATCATATTTTCCACACCTTTTTTAGAATTAACATATGGTTTATTCATATGTATATATATAAATATATAGTTGTGGATCAATTTAATAACATATCAGGATAATTCATCCAAATATTCATTTTTACTATGTGGAAGACATTTTGAACTAAAATGCTTATTTTCATTGAAAATGCACTCTATTAGCCATACCAGTAACACCATGTGTCATATTGATGTGTGGTTAATTCATACAATTAACAAAGGAATAATTTATCTTTTTCATAAAATATATATATAATTTGAGTGTGTCCTATCTGTTTTGAGTATGTGATGTGTGTCTTGATCTAAAATGTAAATTTTAAATAAAAGCATAAAATTTCAATCAGAACCGAAAAATTGTGTGTCAAATTGAAATGTGGTTGATTCCTACATGCCAAAATTAAATCAAATGTAATTATTATAATGTATCAACATATTCCTTGTTAATTTTATCTATTTTGAGATTATTACAATCAGTTTTAGATAAACTATTAATATTAAATTAAAAAAACATGAACTTTCTATCAAAAAATCCACACTATGTGTTATATTAAAAATTGGATGATTCCTACATTTCAAAAAATAATAATGATATTTGTGAGGAAGTATAAATAAAATCTGAGAAAATTTTCACATTTTTGAACATGTGATGTTTCATTTTGATGAAATTTCACTTTTAAATGAAAACATATCTTTTTGTCCCCTGTTGAACACCGTAATCCATATTATTATGTGGTTAATTAAAATTGAATGTCACTCTCTGAAGTGGTTTTAATGATAAAAAACAAAAAATTATGTTTCTATGATTTTTATTTTTATGGATTTCATTTTTTTTACTTTTAATAAATTTTACTATGAATCTCCCCGACTAAAAAAGGGCTATGGAAGCTTTTGGATGGAATTTATGGATTCTTACACATATAGGTACTCGTGGATAACCAGTGCTGTATACTAGAGAGAATATGGTAGCAAAAATGAATACAAGTTCTGTCCAGGTGCCACTTGCTAGCTGGTGACACCAATATACTTCACTATGGAATCTATTCAAGAAAAAACACTTGTTCTTGGGGGACCTTAGCACCTAAATTTGACACACAGTGACTCATTTTGACATTCATTTATTCCAAAAAATGTCATATGTCTATTTGAGGATATAAATATACCACCAATGGTCCTTGTTTGTATATCAGTACCTTGAATATCATTTTTCTGATCATTTTTCTTTTTGCTTCATCATTCTATGACTCCTATGTACACTTATATCACATCCTCCATTATTTTCAAGATCTAATTATTGTTGGAGGATTATGAGTGTGATTAAAATGGATATTATAATAAAAACTATTTTATTTTCTATTATATGATTCACATTATCATTGAGTTTCATGGTTTCTTCATCACTGCCATTTAGTGTTGGGGGCTACTGAACACTACTAATAAAAAGTGTTTAGATTGAGAATATATTCCCAAAAAAGACCATTGTTGTATATGGGATCCTTTCAATAAATTATTAAAATAAATATTCTAAATTTTTCTAAATGGATTTCTTGGATACCTCTAAATATAATGGTTAATAGTAACTTTTATGAAAATGTTTGTAGTTAGTGTAGGGATACAATAATAGATTATTTCAAAACACATTTATCAATTCTCTATTAATTATTATTTTTTTTATATTTAAATTGCACATAACTATTATAATTATGAAATTGTTTTTAATATAACCTATTTTAGTTTGAATTTTTAATTTCTTTTAAAATGGTAATTTTCATACACTATACATCATTACTCAGTCCAATAATTTCTATTACATCTTACCTTGAATTTAAAATATTAATAGGTTTCATGGAATAATAATTTAAGGATATCCTCTACCTAAAATTCACAAGGTTATCTATAATGAATCACTATGTGGAAGGCCCATTATTTTAATATAGTTAATTATTGTAATTTGAAAACAAAAACAAAACATTTATTTTAATTATATGATATATATATTGGAAACTTTTTGTTTCCAGATATACACAGGCTGTGTAAATATAGGAAAAATGAACTTTGAATTACATCATAGATTTTGAGTATGATGGAAAATCCATGAATGAACTTCATTTCATGTTATATTTTAATGATTTTAATAGAGTATACATGTGTAAAACTACACATAAAATTTGAATAAAAAATCAGTTGTTACACATGATGGTACTAATAATGTAAAGTATACATGGATTGATATGCATCACCTTGATTTCAAAATATTTAGTATGCATCTTAATGAGTCTATATCTAAATGTTTTACCTATATCATAGATATTTGTAACATAATGAACACATTTGGGGATAAACATGCATCATATATTTCTTTTTAATAAGTTCCTTTGGGACCTGACTATTCTTTGTATCCCAATATAATATAAACACAGAAATTGATAAATGTAAATAATATACTAGTTTAAGAAAAAAAAAATTCACCCATAACTAAAATAAAGGGTCATGTAAATAAGGACGATAAAGATTTGAAAGAGAAGAAGTATGTCTCCTTTAAATAATATGATGTTAAGGAATTAGGAAGTCAGAGTGACTATACTCATCTTTCTAAAAGGATGAAAAAAACTCTTCCACAAGGAAATTAAATTCCACTAAGATAAAAATGAAAAGAGACAAGGACAACCATAGTTAGGACACTATGAGTACAAAAAAAAGGTTAATAAGAAAATGATAATCCCCACACTCTAAAAAGAAGATAAAATAAATAATGGGAAATCTAGAAGGATTTAGAAGTTTCAACAAGGAATTCTTGTGATGAATCCCTCTACTTATCAAACCTAAATTATGGATGTACCACGTTCCTCGTGGCAAACAATGAGCTAATGTAAGAGTTAATTTCCTCCCTTTTATCCTATTATTCTACAAAAATAAATTATGATGATATTAGGTATTCTATAGATCAATTAAAAGATGGTTTTTTTAACATTTATTGAAATTATAATATATCAAATTGAAATATAATATATTTTTTAAAGAAAGAAATTATATTATTGTATAAAATAAAAAATGGGGAAAAATGAAAAGAACAACTATTTTCATTAAATATATTTTAAATATCAAGATATCATATTCATTTTTTTAATGGGGAAAAATACAGTCCTATAAAATTATTTATATAAAATTTAAATTAAAGGTTTTTTAAGGAAACAAACCAATGTAAAAAATGTGAAATTATAGTTAAATACATTAATGAAATATTTTCCATGTTCACCGAAGGTGTTCCAATTTTAAATTTAATATTGGTATCTCAAGAGAATTTGAAAGGTACTTATGGGATTTTTTTTATAAAACCAAACATGATATTATAGACGTATCAAAAATAATAATTTTCTAAGAGGTTATCTCAATATAAATATTTCAATTATTATAAACAAATTGTGCACTTGATTTACAAGTGTGACATCAATAATTCCAAATATAGTTAGACTAAATATATTTATCAATCTTCAAATAATTTTTGTATAAAATACTTTTCAAAACTAATATGGATTCGAAAATTACTTTTATCAAACATTGATGTGCAAATATTATTGGAACTAAATCATTTTTCACAAAATTATTTTGTAAGATAAATTTACTAAATCCTAATGAGCTACATGTTACATGGATATCTAATAATAGAGACATTTATGTGTTGAATAAATTTAACTAAACAACCACGAGAATTTTGAAGAAGATAAATTTTATACACATGTCCTCTTTTAAATCTATAAAGGAATATTTTTCCTTAATGGCCCGTGAACATGTATACCATGATATTTTGGTACCTGCCCATGTTACATGTAGAGGATATAAATATTATATCTTTTTAATTTTTAGAGATTATAAAATATTCACTTGGGGTTATTTTGTTTCATATAAAACGATTATTTTCAAAATATTCATTAAATATTCAAATAAATGAAAATATAAAGGGTATAATATCATTTCCCCTCAATGTGATCATGTGGATGAATTTGAAAAAAAAATATTTTTATTTTATATAAATTTTTATCACAATTATTTTACCACTCCTAGAACACCTCAACAAAACAAGATTGTTCAAATAATGAAGAAAAATTTGAAATAAATTACTCAAAATCACCTTAATTAATTTAAACTCCCTAGGTACTTTTGGGTCAAAGAAGTTAATATCACCACCTATAGAATATACCATGTAATCATAATACACATTCTTAAAATACCCCCATATGTTATTTGAAAAGTATAATAACTTAATTATGTTTAATTTAATATATTTGGTTATAAATGATTTATTCTTAACACATAAGATAATCTAGTTAAATTTGTGCCTAAATAAGATGATGGTATACATCTTCTGTAGTAAAACTCAAGTAAATATCATTGGGATTTAAATAAAATAACCAAGACCCATGATGAGTCAATTCACATAAAATTTGACAATAATTTATCTAATTATCATCCTAAAATTAATTATTTTTAGGTATACCTAAAAAATTTAACCATAAATAAACAAAAAAATTCTATAGAAATGTATGTTGAAAAAGAACATAGAGCTTTACCACAGGCATGGATTAAATCCAAAGACAATCCACTAGAAAAGGTTTTGGTGATATAAAATAGGGTACTAATACTAGGTGTTACATTTTAAATGAGGTAAAAAATTGATCTTTTTTATCGCACCTTGAAATAAAATATTGTAATTATTATATTAATGTTGAAAATTGTGTTATTTTAATGAAAGTAAAATTAATCATATTTACATGTACCAGCTTTTTGGTCAATGTTGAAAGGACCATTGACATCCTATAGTTGAAACTAAATGTATATTTAGAAATAAGTTAGAAAATAAAGGTAATATCACCTATTGCGAGGACCAAATAATAGATAATGAAAAATCAATACAGAGGAATTGATTATAGTGAGATCGTTGTCCTAGTTTGTACGATAAAATCTATTAAGGTTTTTTCATCATTCAACTTTCATTTAAATTTAATTTTTTTTAAAATGGTCTTTAAAAGTAAAATTTTAAATGGTTTTATTTCCGAAATAGTTTTTGTGTAATAGCCGACCTGTTTTGAGGGTCCAAAAATTTTGGATCTTTTTTTTCATGTTTACCAAATAGCTATATTGAATAAAAAATGTCCCTATAGATTGGAATGAATTGTTGATTAAATATATTTTAGAAAATTATTTTTAGATTGATGAAAACGATTACACCATATTTTTATATAATATAACAAATTATCTTTTTATTATTGAATTTTACCTAGATAATGTCAGTTTTTTGGTCACTATATAAACCACTTGTAATAATATTTTATGATTTAATGATTAATAAATTTAAAATGCATTTTTTCGGAGAACACACTTTTTTACTTATTTTTAAAATTTATCAAACATATTTGGGAACATTTGTTAACCAATGAAAAAAAAAATTATTTTTTAATTATTTTTTTAATATATAATGTTATAGATATTATTACTCAAATGTGTAATTCTTCTAAGCATATAATAGATAAAGATACTAAATTTTTGGAAAATAATCTTTAAAGATGTATGATTATGATTCATCCCTTTAATGATATGAGTCTATTAAACACCATGTTTTTTTGTAGGCCATTTTTCCCAATTTCAATAAAATCTAAATGAATATCATATAAATATCTCAATTTTTTTGTAATTATTTTAACTGATCTAAACAAGTTTCTTTATTTAATCTAAATGAACCTTATTTTGAAATCAATAGTTTTTCTGATAGAGATCTATGTAGTTACAAACTGGAAAAAAAAGTACAAGTTGTATATTCCATATACTTAAAAAGATTCAATGCCTTGTGGTGTAATAAGATGAAAAATTAATTACTATTTAAAAATAAAAACATAATATATTTTATGGGAAATCTGTTTCTCTCAAATAGTTTAGATGGAACATACACTTTAATATTATGATTTAAATTATGATCTTGTTTCTAATACATATGAAAACACTACTGGGATTTCTTTTTAAAAAATCTAATTTAATACTAAAACACAACACTCATTGAACTAATGCTCCATTTTCATAGAAACAATTTCCAAAAATGTTAAATATTGTTTTTTTACTTATCATTAATTAGAAAAAATCCTCATTTAACCCCCCATGTATTATTAGTTTCGTTTTACTATAGTAGTGTTATGAATTACATTGTTGTAATTTTTAATTAAATTTTTGAAACCATGTGGTTTTTTCTCTTTTTATTTACCACCTTTATATTTCTTGAATTATTTTATTTGTTAAAATCATAAACTGGTTTATTGATTTGTTTCACCATCTTAAGTAATATTTTTTTATTTTTCTTTTAAAATCATCATTTATATGTATTTTGTTTCCCAATATACTTTTAAAAGTATACATTAATTTAGTTATAGTTATCCATTATTAAATATTAATTGTTCCATGAGAGAATCTTGATTTAAAATTTGATTATTTAATTTTAATGTAAATAACATATCTTCAAGAAAAATTAAATGTATTCTGCAGATTTTTGTTTTGAAATTTTTATGTTGAAATATTTTATTATTTTATTTTTTTTCAAAATATTTTTTATGAAAATATAATTTTTATATCCCAAAATAAATGTTGATTTGTTCTCTTATACTATAACAACCCATCCAATATTACTTGAACAAGAACCGAGTGTAGAGGCAACAAGACCTCAATGGTTCCCCCTTAATGAAATGTTTCTTTTTTTTATCATTAGATCCATATCACAGGACCCTTTCACTTCACTAGACTTATCTTCATGGAATCACGAATCATATCAATATGCCCATTTAAGGTGTGATTATATCCTCTTAAAACACCACCAATTAATCCTTAGCATATTTTCTTAGACATACAGATATTTATTCTGTGGTAGTAAAATAAAATCAACCATGAAAACGAATATCATACCAAGAACCAGACATTAAATGTTCCTCCACAAACCCCCATTGTACTCACTTCATATATACTCTATAAGAATATATCAATGGTTGTGGGAACTTCATATATTCATGATCTATCCAAAAAGTATATCAATAATATTAAATACTATGATATTTAGGTTAGATCAAAAAATTATTTCTTGACACATCACTATCTCTTGGATCATATAACATAAAAACATGATTCCCCAGTATTAAATATCAATTACGATATCATAAGACCACTATTCCACAAGTTCAAGGCACCAATGTCCATCATTACCCTATATATAACTCAGTGTTGTCATCATTTAATATGCATTGCCAAAATGCATGCCCCCTCTAGGGACATCATTCCCTGATGGTCCCACATATCACATTGATTAAAAAATTGTAGTATATAGTAAATATATCATATAGAAATAGTTTCATAACTAAAATTAAATATATAGAGAGGCACAAAAAAATAATCATGGTCTCAAAATCCATACACACACACTCAAAGGAATATCATATCACTTAGTGTTTCTCTATGCTTTGTATACACATTGGACAACATGTCATGTGCCAAAAGGAATTTACGGCTATGGGAACACATATAAAAAAACATGGAAACTAACTCAATACCAAAGAATTATATTTTAATTACTTTCATCCTCATGGTTTACAATGTCAACTTCATTATTAATCAAGAGATTCACCACCTGGTCCATGTTTTCACACAAATCATAACAACTTTCATGCCAAGAACATCCATGTACTCATTTAAACATGATAAGAAGATTGATATAATGAATGGAAAGGCTTGAATCAATAAATATGTTTATAAGTTTCCGAAAATAATCATTACATACTATCAAAAAACAGTCTTAATGTTTGTTTAAAGAAGAAAAAACCACTGATCCAAGAACAGAGGCCAATGTAGAGAAGTTTGTTGCTCTATTGAATCTGGTTCAACAATAACTATATCAAACACCTGATGAATAATATTCTAATAATAGTAATAAACTTATTTTGATAGTATCATGTTATTAAATATAAATAATATCATAACAAGAAACCCAATTAGGTTGATTGGATCATGAGGTTTTTATGAAAATCATTTTGATCGGTGAAATGATCAACAGAGAAGCATGGATCGATTAATTGATGGAAACAAATTAAGAATATATTGAAGACCCCTAATAAAATCACATATATTTTTACATTTGAATTGTTTAATATACATGGATAATGGAAGAAGTTTCTACCATTCGATTTCAAGATTGACCGTTAATAGTACCATTATGATTGTCTCCACCCCTAGCATGGTGGCTTCGAACATGTCATATTGATAGGACACCCTCTAGGGTATGGTTCCAACTTTCAATCCTTTTTGGGATAAGCATACCATTGATCATAGGATACAGAATATAATCTATAAGAGTATCATAATATCTTCTTAAACACTGTATTATAATTATAACACCATGAACCATCCATTTTTTTCATTCCTTTTTTATACAGGGTCTCATTATGGACCCATAGGTCTTTCCCCACGGCCTAAGTGTATCCCATGTTGATCCAATCATTCTCCAATAATAATCATAAGAAAAAGATATTGAAATAATTATTTACATACAAGGAATAAAAATTCCATTACATTAATATCTCTCTCTTCAATAATTATCATCATTGAGAAGCTTCCATAGAAGTCATTACTAGATAACTAATTACACTATCCTCATGCTTATGATTGCCACTACTATTATTCCTCCTTGATCCATTAATATTTACCTAAGATAAAATCATTTAGTAAAATATTCCCCTGTAACACCATTTCACTGTAAATAAAAATTCATAATGGGTTCTCCATAAATGAATCATCTGGTTTTATAGAAATGTCCTCTCATTCAATAACATTCACACCACCGGGTTCGTACCTCTATATTTGAGAAATATGAAACACATCCTGCATGCCTTGATAATGTGAATGAATTTCTAATAACTAAGACACGACTCCAATAAATTCACTAATTCCAAAATGTTCCAAAATATTGTGAAACGATGTTTTTTTGACATAGTTTTAAATTCCCTAGTCAATGAGTCACCAACAAAATAACTTAGTTTACCAAATAAAACTCCAAGGGTCACCCCTCTTATCTTCGTTACATAATTATCGATAGTGAGTGTTTCATAAAAATTTATAGATCATTTACACTCTCTAAGACGATTTCTACGCTATACATGTCATTCCAATAGATATTGTACCCATCACATTCCAACATAATGTCGAGGATCATGACTAACCATAGAGAGCCTAAAAAAATCAATCTTTATATAATCATGCAAACTAATGATCAAAAAAATCATACAATGGATTGATGATCATCCAATGTTCCACTAAATTAAAAGATGCATACCAAATTTATATCATTATGAATTTGTATATCCCTCACTGATTGAACTTCTATTTATGGATGATCCATTTTAATCAACATTAACTGATACCCCAAAAACTATTGCAAGAATTACCTAAATCACAATGTCAAAGATGTCTCTCTATCTTATATGATGTTGTATGGATACCATGTAGTAATGAAATATCCTATACAATTTTTTTATCCATTTCATCTTTATAAAGGATCTCACAAATGAACAACAATATGAAACACTTTTTTCAATCAATTGATGGTCACCCAAATAGAATCTCAGCTCCATGTGGTTCTAAGTAACTCTAACATAGAGTCTATAGTCACATAATACAACTTCTACATCATCACTAGAAGTAGATGATGAAAACAACTATGATTCTAATTCTCAAATTTTATTATCTATCATATATGGAAATGTGAAACAAAAACAGTGATGTCCCCCTTCATGTTGTACACCAAAACTGACATCAGATATCATGGTACATATTTATCAAAAGTTAGTGATCTTCACATTTTGAATTTTGAGAGTAAATCATATTCACCTTTATAAAGGATTCTACCACAACCATCCTCTCCTATATGTATATCATTTCATAATAATTTAAGGACCAAAATTGACCTGAATCATCTATCACCAAACATTTCTATATTTCCAAATAATCAGGATCTAACTCTTAGCTCACTCTCAAATGGACAGTTGCAGTTTTTTTATTAAAAGGGGAAATTTTAAAAAACCTATGAGCCATTGAGGTGTCCACAATCCACTCAATCATTAAATAATAAAATGGAATTACTCATATAAAGGATACTCACTATGCTCATGTCTTTCCATCATCATCCAAATAAGAGCATCTATAATGAAATTATATTTTGTTTGAGTATAGGCCATCTAAAATTTAAATACTTATAGATACTAAACCAAGAGACTATACCTCGTATAAATACCCCATTTTGAAAAGATATATCACAATATCTTATGGTTTATGTATTTTAAAAAACCCTCACCAAATAGATATAATAACAAACACTTCAGGGTGTAGACTAGAAATAAAAACTTAAATTAATGCTTTAGATAGTTCACCTAATAGGGTTGAAATTAACACGACCCATAAAAACCAAATGATCTCTCTGAATGAAAACATCTAATAAATAAGAACCTAATATATCATAGTAATTATGTATGTAATCACAATATCTATAAGAACCTAAACAATAGTTTTCATCGATTATTTCTTTAACTCTAGGATGAATTCTTTAGAAATAATAGACCACTAAAACATATTACCCTTCTTTGTATTCTCAATAAAATGTTAATTAAAATGGTTGAAATCATTGATTAATGTTTATAGTATCCCACAAGCCAAATTAAATCATTGATCTAGAACACATTCTTGGGATGTTCCCATAAAATCAAGCATTCCATGTTATATAGGTCCACTAAAATTACTACTCAAAAATGACACGCCTATAAAAATGCACCTCTTGAATCCAAAAGTTACACTTATATATTAATATAAATCTAATGTGATCAATATTTAGTCAACAAAATATCAATTTTCATCACATGAATATCTGATTTCCAATAATATATCATGATATCTTCCTTAAAAACAATAACAATGTTGTCAACATATTGAAGAAAAATATTATTCATGATAGTTATCAATACTACTGGAGAATATTTCTACCCAAAAGCCCTTGAAATATACCTATTCAATACATATATACTCTCAAATGTTTTCTTGGGTATATACTTTTATATGAACCTTGTTGATGGTAACTTTAGTGGAGATTAATCTTGTAAAACTAAAAGGATGCCGATAACTAATCAAATAGTTTTTTAATCTTGGGTAGAGGATACATGTTCTTTAGCATCAATTTATTTAACATCCCGTATTCAATAGAAATATGTATAATAGTTTATTCCTTCTTAAAAAGTAGTACATAATAAATCTAATGGGATGTCCTAGGTATGATAAATCCTTTCATCTACAAATTATCTATTTTTATCTTGAATTCATACATCTCATTCATCTATCCCCTACCTTATGTTCAATAAAAATGTTCACCACATTATTTAGAGGATGTTTAGGGAAGTCTTTAAGGATGATATCATTATAGTGGTACACTATAGTATTTATGTATGATGATACTACCTGATCTACCTAAATAATAATGATAACTACCTAAATTGTAATAAATCCAACTAGAAACAAATCTAGTCCCACACCACTGGATTCGACATCCCACTCAGTAGTTAACAAGACTATCTCTCACTTAGTAGAAAAAAGGATACACGTATATGATAACATTAGATGTGATAATGAAAACCAGTCATCCAGTCTATCCCATAGATCATATAAAAACTAGTATTTTCAATAATCATGAAATCCTAGAGGTGTTCACAGTAGGAAACAACAATGGTATTCCCAAGACATCACTAGATATGGTCAACATTCATTCGCATAACTGTTTAAAGAGTGAAATCTCATATGATATGTTAACCAACAAATCTCAGATAGAAATAGATTGAGAATATTTGAAATAATTGGAATCACCAATATTATATATAGTTGTAGAATGAGTATATATGATCATGAATATAACTTATTTATTTGGTGGTCTCACTCTAACATCAGTCATAATTTGGTCTTATTACTACATCATGCTTACCATAGCCCCACAACTATGCCCATAATATACATCACTTGCCTAATTCATCTTCCTCTGAGGAATATAAATCTGTTGTTGAGGACCTTGGTCACTCCTAATGATCAATTTCTATATCCAACACAAAACCAACTATGACCGCATCCATGGTAAAGTTTTGTATATATGTTGTAGATGCCTCATATTTCTATATTGCTGGCACTTCCTATGGGGATCTGGGAAATCATTAGAATAATTTCCACTAAGCCCACAATTATAAAATTTTGAAACACTACTTCCAAAAAAGGGAAGAAATGAAGAACCACCACACACCAAGTACCTATATTTTTCTTACTACATCTCATACACCATCATTTTCATACCACCAAAAGAAAAAATCATTGACACACTGGGTATTACAACCATCATTCCACTAGGGACTAGAAGAATACATACTGTGGAGTCTTCCTCTAACCATTTCTCAATAATGGTGCTCTATGTTCCCGCCACCTTGAATAGAAAAAATCTCAAAACTCCTAGCTATATCATATTTTATACCAAAATTACTAGAGAATGTATAGGATCATAATTAACATCAGTTTCCTATACATTTCATAGTGGCATAGGGTTGTTCCCCCTTGGAAAAGAATTCCAGTCCACTACTATAGGTGGTCCCATAAAATGTTTTAGAGTCATCATTTTTTGAAATACCCAATGTACATTTCAAATTCTTATAATATTTTTTTGGATAATATGTTAAGTAACACAAGTGAACACATAAATAATTCATTCTAGAAGACGTTTCATTGGAGAAACATACACAAAAGGTATAACCCTCTTATTTAAACACATGTCAAAGCACAGTCCTATATACTTATGTGTTAGTCCCAATCATATATATAACAATAAAACTTACTTATGTTCAATTAAATAATGCCAAATGATATAACATATTAATAGATAAAATAGATATATCATCAAAAAGTTAACAAAAAACAAGGAATTAAATTAATGAACTACTATGAATCAATCTACATGTATATATATATAAATATAACATGTGATCCTACATGACTAGACATGACAAATGAATGAACCCGAATCCAAAAAAAATATACCAAAAACTCTAACATCAGTAATGCAGTGGTCTATTACACATAAGTTATCCAAAAACATGACAAATCCCATAAATTATTTTCACATGTTCTACCTCTTTTAAATCATAAATCCAAAAGGAATTAATAAAAACGTTTAGACGATGATGGGATATTTTTAATCATCAACTCGATTTACCAAAAAATTCCTTAGTTGAGGTACTGAAAGACCTCACACATGCTTTTATATTTGCAAGATGATGTTGACCAGATGTGAGGGTATATAGCAATATTGGGAGAATATAACCTCTATAATTTAATCCATCATTGGTATTTCATGAAATAAATATGAACTAAATAAGCATAAAAATATAAGGTAACTAGAAAATGATAAAATAAATGGCATTCCAATTCAAATAAGGATAATCAAACAATCCCCAAATCTGGTTTGAAAACCAACGTATCAAAAGATGGAAAAGTAATTAATTGTACAATAAATAGTTTGAAATGCATCCCAACATTGCCACCATCTCCTAGCCATTATTTTCTACAATGTCCCTCATAGGGACCATTCCCTTCACTAGATCCCGAGTCATTAAATATGCATGTTCATCAAGATTCCCATATAGGGTGTGAGTATAAAAGAGTAGGGAACCAATGATTAATCCTTATCATAATTTCACATGTATATAGAGGTGTATTCTATGATTATAAAATAAAATCACACACTAGAAAAACAAGTCATACCAAGTGTATGTTCACTAACCAGGACTCCCCAAACCCCACCATCACCAACATCAACTTCATACTATAATAATATATTAATGGTTATGGAAAAAATATGTATAGGAGATAAACATAAGTCTCCGTATTAGTAGGATTAATACACAAGGATTTTTAGTAGCACTAATAGACCTATGCCTCTAGTTCAAACCACATAAGCCTACTAGGCCCCCATTGATATATCACTAGCCAAATCACATAAGATCATCATGCCCCATTATCACGCATTATGTCAGACCACATAAGACAATCATACCCCTAGTTTAGGACACACAACCCCATTTTTTCTTATCATCTAACTTGGTCCTATCATCGTATCACATGTAGTATCTAAAAAACAACCCTCATTAGATAGTGATCAATGAAAGTTCTACCTTACACTTTAATGATATGAATAGATCAACAAAAGTATATCATATAACAAAAAAATCACCTAGAAAATAATTTCATCATTCCATTATCATATTTCATGAAAAATAACATAAGATGTATGTTATCATGATCTACAAACTAACACAGAATCATACCATATCGCAAAATGTTTCCTTTTGATATGTCTATAAAAGATCCATAATGACATTTAACTGAAGTAAATAATAGCTATGTATGTACATATATAAGACTAGGAGAAAAACTCATGACTGAGGAACTTTATGGTATATAATTTTTAAATCAAACTTGTTAATATTGATTCAAAAATTAGTCAAGATCACCATCACAGTAACCACACTCCCATATCAGTCAAAAAAGTGAACATAAACAAATTGAAATAACAATTCCAAAAAGGAATGAAAAAGGTCCAATAGAATGTTTTCAGAGGGAAAATCCAAAATGGTATAACATTAACATACCAAATTTGACCTAATGTCAATAAATGAATTATAGTCAAGTTGAAGAATAAGAACCCACTACTCCCATAAGAGTAAAAAATAATTGACGTTCATATATATTATAAGTATGGTTTAACATGAATAGGTCTCCAACTCCAAAGTAATAATTTTTAAAATAAACAACCAAAGTCATTTTATAGGATGAATTTTCTCTAAAGTGGTAACCTATTGACATGAGAACTTACCCAACACACCCCTATGTTTTCCAAAAGATAATTGGAATTTTGTAGAAAAATAAAGAAATAATCATGGATTTATTAATAGAGGGAAGAATAAAATAAAATTAATTTAATACACATTATAAGATTACACATGTTTCCCCATTTAACTAATCATGATCCATAAATAGTCAAGGAAATTTCATCCATTTGGTTTCCATCATGATAGTCCCTATAGCCTCTACAATAACCACAATAGTTTCAAGAATTCTATCTCCACATAGAATCCATCAATGACTAGTGTAATATTCCTAGAAATTTTATGCTAACTTTACCCCTAAACAATGAGTGGTGAGGCCGATTCATCTTTTCCCCATTGGAACTACCCCAACTATCCATGTCTGTGGGCATGCCTTAGAACAATAATTTTACTTTCCTCATTTTATATCGGGGATCACTAGGGAAAAACATGTATTTCACAATGGATTTTATGTATCCATTACTAAACAAAAATGTACCAAAAACACTCAAAAAATAAAAATATTGAAACATGGCCTTACATAAGAAGAAGAAAATTCAATGAATTGAAACATACACAAATTTATTATGGGATTTTTAAAATTCCAAATAAGATTTATGTATTAATCATTCATAGATATATTTATGATTTCATTAATACTTTCCCACACACATCACTGAATTGATATAGGCTAATATAAGATTATAATTTATATCCCCAAACTACACTTACCGCATAGGGTTGTAAAGTGGAGGTGTAGGAACCCATAGGGACTACTAGAAGGTCAGTAGCCAATTGAAAAAAATAGTATTGAGGGATTCCACATTTTCACTCTATAGGTTTGGTTATAACGAAGACTATATTGTTAATTTTCAATTCATATTAATAAACGAAGGGATAAGGGTATATTTTAGGGATCTTAACAAAATATAATCCAAGATTTATCTTCGAATAGTCTAATGGATTAGTCTTTGAAATGGTGAAAAAGAATATTACTGGTTTTGGTCAAAATGATTGGATCCGCATATACTGAAACTGTTCCTTGGTCATGGTTTATCTAAAAACCTATTTTTTTATGCATGGATTCAATTAATAATGCAAAATAATCTAGCGGTAGTTTTCCTACTCAATTAGAATTAGGTTAGGTTCCTTTAATTGCACTTTCATGGTCAAGGTTTTGCAAACGAATGTGATGAACATGTATCATTATCATAATGACTAGAATTATGATATAAGGTTTTAATTTAAATATTTATTATATTTAAAAACACCCTAAATCTCGACCCCTAACCCTAGGTATATTAGCTTTGAATGGTGGTGATGATCAAAAGCAGGGAAATTTTATGCATGTTGCGCATAATTATAAAATAGTATCAAAAGATAAAATCTAAGATTAAATATGAAATAATTAATGAAAAAAATTTAAATCTATGTAAATATAATTAGAAACAAACTTCACAAGATAAAATTATGAATAACTCACAATCTGTTAATCCAAACAATAAAAACAACCAAGAACCTCTAAAAGTGAAGAATTTTTGAAGAACAACATAATCATTGATGAACAATAAATGTTTGTGATGTAATAGACATTAGGATTAAAAAATTTATTGAAACATGTTAATAATAGTTGAATAATGATTAAAAACTCAAAATTATTAAATAAAAAATTAAATAAATGAATGAAATCTAGTTTTTAATGAGAAAAAAATTAAAATGGTAGAAGAAAAATGACAGTAACTAAAATAGTTTCAAAAAAATTTCATGACGGAGATCTAGGAATATTAATATGCTTGAATTATACATGATGTTAAAGTCTTATATGTCATGTAAAATATTATGTGACATGGGTCCTGATATCTTCCTTTCATGTGAGTTGGTTTCACACAATGTGATTGAGATCTGCTTTTCCTAGTGAGGAATCTATTTGTGTCATTGACTGGGTGAGCCATCAAAACATTAAGGTCATGTAATATCTGCGCATTGTTTTTCCATTTTTCTTTTGTTGGTATTATGATATTTTATAAATGAATGTAATTTAATGGATTCATATGGTTTGAAATTTCTTCATGTCATTCAAATTCTTCACTGGTTGGTCTATGTCTTTGCAGGTATGCTGTGAAGGTGGTATACTTGTCTTGTATGTGATACATTGAATTTGAAACCCATTTTTTGAACATTCTCATAATTTCTAACTGTGAATCCATAATTACTAATTCCTTCAAAATAATTACCCAACCTAGTTCATTATCAAATAAATCAAGAAGAAGAAATAGATAAATTTATCTAATATTTATATTTATTATCATCTTATCCAATTCCCCAACATTTGAACACTTTTTAATACCCATGATATAATAATCTCAACAAGGATTTGAAAGAAAAAATTTAAAAAAAGAAACATGCATTACAAATAAAATAAAACTAATTCATCCACCTTAAATAAATCGTGAAGATAAAATATATCATGACTCATATTTCATGTCTTTATCTAGATCCATTTGTTATTTTAGTTTCAATTTCATAATTTCTCATTAAATCATATACCCATTTTTTTAATTTATCTCTCAATAAATTTTCTCCAATCAATAAAGGTAAAATTGTAAATGGAGTTATGATAATATCTATAATTAATGTTCCTAACCATAGGCATTCACTGATACTGCCATCTCCACTTCCTAATGAAAATAAAAAATCAATCCTGATGGATTTATAAAAAAGTGTTCGAATGACACTGATTATAAGGGAATGTGGGTAAAATTGAAAATAATTCTCAAAAGGATAGTAAGATCTAATTTTTATTGCATGAATGTTGGTAACATCACACTGAAGTGGACCCTCTATGATTAAATAATGTCCATGATAGAACCATCACAAGTATATCCATGATTATATCATATATGTATCAAAAATATCCCAGTTCCTTTCTTTTTTGTTCATATTTTTTCTAAATTTTCATTTATTTCATATCGGACATCCATCCCCTATACACATAAAACCCATTAAAGGATTCACCATTCTAGAAATTTTTTTTACCGCCCTAATACACAATAAAAATACATTTTATTTTTTCATTTATATTTTTTAAAATAACAAGTTAGATCTAAATTGTCAAGATTAATCATGGATCACATCGTATCAGATCAGTAGAATTTCCATAGTATATAACCTCAATCATAACATCCCATTTTCATGAGCTAAAAACTCACCCAAACTTGTAAAAAGTATAACAATGAAAAATTCCAAGTGAACGGTGGGAAGGGATAATTGGTTAGAAAATAATCGATCATAAAACCATTATTCATGGAATCATTGGTCTAACGAAGTAATGATGTATGATGTGTATAAAAAAATTAGATATATAAATATATTTTTAATTATAATAAAATTTTATTTTTTTAGATATAGCATAATTAATATCTCACTGTAAATTATGATTCTTTCAAATGACCATGGTGTCTCTCATGTAACATTCTTAGAAAATAATATGAAATTGGGTGTATATAATCCTCATATGAATGGGAGTATAAAAATATAACTATAAATAAATCAAGGTATAAAATTAATTAATAATTTGATCAAAATTAATTTCAAAAATATTGAATATGAATTAAATTACAAAACACAACATTCATTATAAAAATACTAAACATAAGTAAAACATGGATTTTAACCATTTAAAATCATTTCTTCTTTTATTTAATTGGGTACAATGATTTTTTATTTTTAAGGAATGTCGTTAGAGAAAAAATGGCTCTTAAATATGTGAAAATGAGTAACAATACAAATTTATTAGTATTAAATCATAGAAAGTCTCCCCTACACATAAAATGTTAGAGTGTGTGCAGTATCCCAGAATGTTTCATGGGAACAATATCACATATATTTAATAGAAAAAATGAAAACCTGAAATTGGTTTTATGGAATCGAGAGCTCTGTGTCATGAGTGTCATGTTTTATGGAATCTTATTGGATGATTCTTTCAATTTTGGTTACCTACATTTTGTGATAGAATGAAAAACCATCTAATAGATAACAAATTAGTCAAAGGGTTTATATATAATGAAATAAATGAATTGGGAAGTTGCAAATAAGGAATTATAATAGGAAAACGATTAGATAAATGTAGATAAGTGGGTACCATGATGTTAATTAATGACTAATAACAAATAATTACACTAAAATGTAAACAAAAATCATAAATATATGAATTAAATTAAAAGATACAAAAATATTGGTTTCCACCAATAGATTGATAAAAATGATGTTTTCAACTAGAAGTATGGACAAAAGGATATTGTAGTGTAATCCATCTACTCATATGTCCACTAACTCAAAAAATAATTTTTGGTTGTGTCCTCAAAATAACAGGGATTATTTTTGTGGTTAACTATATGATGAGTATACTTAGCATGAATGCCATACAGTAAGAAAATAATCCTTGCACGTTGTAGTGGGGACCTCTTCTTAGTAAAAATCGTAGAGAAATCTCATCAAGGTGGCACTCAACATAATTTAGATTCTAAATCATCTGACGTAGGAGAGAGATGGTGGTGGAATTGTTTCATCAAAGACCATGGATGATGGAGAAGAGTAAGACATGGCTAATGTAATATAGTATTTAAATTAAAATGAATCAAAGAGTGTTAAGTAAAAAATTAGTATCCCATGTAAATATAGATAAATTATACATTATAGAGAAATTCAATGAAATCATTGAAAAGAATTTCACCCATAATGAATATAAAATGGTAGAGGTGTATAAGAGAATGAAATGAAACATATAAAAAATCATTGGTCTCTACATCTGAAACACCCTCTTGAATAGTGGGTCAATCAATCTAGCCTTCCACAAAGATGTACTCTAAGGACATTTAAATAGTATCATCAATGGACAATGAAGGGGTCCCAGTTCAAACAACTATCATAGTAGAATGTGTAAGAGAGTTAAAAATATTGATTGATTCCATTTGTATAGTAGTAGGGTCGATTAATGGTATCATAGTAGATGGTGGAAGAGTAGGACCATTTATCCACTAAGACATCTTTTCCAAGAACTCCTAATCATATGTATGGTCTATCAACTTGGAGGGTAAGTCAGATGAGGAAAGAGCTAATAAGGTCATGAAGGAGGATTATGGTCCTACTGGTGGTGTGGTTGAGAGTCTGAAGGGGTTAGTGAGGAGGTGGTTATGATAAATAATGATGTTCGCTGAATGGGATTACCACATGGATAATGATCTAGTAATGTTTCACCATAATTTAGTCATATGAGATCCAGATATTGGTAGGTAAGGATGGGGTGGGTGATGGTATATTAAATTTAGTGGTGTATATATAAGGTATATGGGTGGTGTTAAGGGACTATTAGGATTGTTAATGAGGAGGAGAATGACGGTTGGTGGGATTGTGTTGGTGGAAGTTGTGGTAGTTGATGATGTGGTGGTTATATGATAATGAGGTGGGGTCATTGGGGTGGTTTGATCACTAGAACACTAAGTGGATCCCCCATCAACATCCTCCAAGAATTATGGAACCCATTGTTATATTAATACATGATTTTTTAGAAAGAAATATTTTGGATAAGTAGGAGAGTGATTCCCTACATAGGTCTTTGGGATGCTTGGGGATGAGTGGTCTCAAAGGTGTGAATATTTTTATGTTAATGTACCTAAAATACATTGGAAGATGATTTAGAGTCCAATAATGAATAATGAGGTATTGTTGAGGAAGCATAAGATGGTGAAAATGGATCTATAGGAGTTGGATGTAGTGTCATCCTCTATAATATAGGTGGTAGAGGTGGTCCCTCACTCTTGGACAACATCTATACATGATATTTTTTACAAAGGGGATGGTTCAAGAGAGGATATAATATTGTGTGGAGAGGTCATATGTACGTTCAAATGGGTGATCATGAGGGTCTTTGGGCTTGGGATATCATGGTGTGGAGGGCAGAACCACCTGGATGGTGGACCATTAGAGGGGGAGGGTGCTTCAGCATAAACACTAGGTTTAAGGTATTAAAAAAAGAACCTCAAATCAAGCATTCCCTGTATTGAATACACAAAGTGTAAATCTTTATTTTTCATATTTTTTAGATTCAAAATTGTTCTGTCTCATGTATACCATACACAATGTGTATTTGAAAAATTATTCCCCTATTAGATCTTGTCCTCCCGAATTTTTTTTGGAACCCCTCTAAACCATCCTAACGTCTAGTCTACCGTAATCTATCCTATTATAACTACGCATGATATCATCCCATTTGGTGATTTATTTATTTTATAGAGATTGATATTTCTATAGGCCGAAAACTTTAACTTTGAGTTGATACCCCTAATAAAATTATTCTTAAAGGAAAATTGGATGAAAGGTGGGATAAAATATATTTTAATAGGTGAATTATACTTTTAACTGATGTGAGAACTGTATCCCTTTTCCATAGGTGGTGATTTCTCATTTTAATTCTTATTAATCTAGTGATCGTCCTTATTATTAGTTATATAGAAGGTTTGAAAATTTAGAAACTCATCACTTTTATAAATGACCACCACATTGAACACAACCTTATCTTCACCAACCCTAAAAAACAATATCCTCGTATTATCATAGATCATCACCTTTCTAGTATTGATAAATGGTCTTTAAGGAATAAGGGTAATATAACATTCCTCTTCCATATCTAGAATAAGGAAATCAGGGGATAAATAAATTTCTAACATTTTACTAAGACATACCATAATAAATCCATGAGGAATGTGAGTGTGCTTCAAAGAGTTTTCATAAGAAAATCTGTTAATTTTTACTATCTTGGGTTCTCAATACTAATTAGTGTGTCTGTTTTGGTACTAATTACTAATGATTATGAGGGTTTTGGTGCACACTACCATTAAAATTATGGGGATTGTGTTTTTATCCACAAACAAAAAAAGTATAGTGTGGAAAATATTTTTTTATTAAAATGATAAAAAGGTAGGTTACTAATTATTTTATATGGGAATCATGGATACTATTTATTATATGTGGTAATAGGAACTCTAAATAAATTTAGATGAGACAATATAGGTATCCCATAATGGATTATTTCTGAACACATTTGTGAAATTCATAAGCATTATTTTTTTTATCATTGCACTATTTCATACTCATATAAATTTTGTTTATCTCATTAATTTTTTATATCTCATATCATTTTTTTAATTTATAAACATTTTATAAAAATTAAATGCATCCCCCATATAAGATATAGACTTAGTTTAAAATTTTATCTTATAATGACCCCAAAAAGTTTAAATGAAAATGATTTTTAGTTAAGTAAATACAATATAGTTATAATAAATATAAAAAAATTGGGTTATTTGGGCTAATACAGCCATTCAAATTTAAGATGATTTTATTCATTTTACCAATTCATAAAATATTAATTTTATAGTGAACAATAATCTATGTATATATTAAGGGTTATCATAACCAAAATGGATGATGTGATGACCTCAACCAGTATGATCATACCCTATAAACCCCATTTATTAAAGTTTTTGAGTGGCATAGAATCAAGAATATTTTCCTCGGACCAATCCCTAGATGAAATTCCATAACAAGAACATGAAGTAAACCATTTATGGGATAATTTCAAGCTTTTATAGATCATGACTGAAACCATGTTCTCAAAACCACCACCTTAGATCTTTATAATCGAATACTATAACCTAAGGGTGTACGCTGGTGTAATGAAGGGTTTTGTATGTATAACCTAGTAGTATGAATCATTATATTTTAATTTGAATAAAATAATGATTATATTTATCACTTTTCAATATTAAAATTTTGTATGAGTTGATAAAAATTATATTTTTATACAAAAAAAACAAAAATGTATTTTTATAATTTATATGGTTTTAGTTACATCAATATTTTTCATAAATTCATAATTTATTAAATAAATGATATTTTCATGTAATAATATTTTTTAATAATATTTATATAAAAATGATAATATAATTTAGTAGATTTCAAAATAAATTTTATACGGATCATAAAAATCATTTTGTCGTAAAAACAATTTTTTTTATAAATATTAAATTTGATTTTAAATTATTTATTCTTCTAATGATAGAATTATTATGAAATAAATAAATATTGTTATTTAAGTCAACATGTCAGAATTATCCAATTGTTAATTTTTCTTAATTTTCTTATCCAATCGAATTTTTGGGGAAAAATTAAATACATTATAAATATATTGTATGTATTCTGACATCATTCTAGCCCGAAATTTATGTAATAAATTTTATATAGAGAAATCATGACCAAAAATACATTTCACCATTAAAATAATTGTTTTTTAAGATATTTGACAAAATTTATAAACCCTTAATTAATCCTCTAAAACTTATATTATATTTTATTGTTTTAAAATGAATTCATTATAATCATGAATCACGTAAAATTTTGATGTTTATAATTTTATGGTTTATAGCTATTTTACTAATAAAATATTTAAAACCACAATTCATTGGAAAAAAAGGGACATAGATGGGATGATTTGTTTTTTTTATTATTTTGTAATATAGAGTCAAAACTAGTGTTTAGAAACTAATAAATTACTCCCCCTCTATTTATTTAAATACCATCCCATTATCCCTATAATATTCAATAAAAACTAATTAATCTTGAACATACTCTCTATATACTACTCCAAATAAATCTACAGTTTTACCAAACACCTAATAATATCCACCAAATAATTTTTAAGCACCCTATTAAGGTAAGGGAGTCTCTCATCATATTTTAATATCAAGTTAATTGTTTTTATTAATACATTTTCATTAAAAAATTTCCATGTTTGATGTGTTTTTCCACTTTAATTTACATTCCTTTTGATTACCATGTCATAATATACCTCCTTTCATACTTGGTAGCCCCCTCCATAAACCATTACACTCACATTATATGTTGTCAAAATTATCATGCAATTTTCCATGCCAAACATTTGTGTAGTGAGTACCCATCTGTATTTCTAGTCCAGGGTAATAACATAGTTCTAATTACCCTTAATTTATTTGGTAATACTATATATTTTAACCACACTAATAAATCAGGGGATTAAAAGTGTATAAATACTGTCTTATGTTGTATGATGTATATGTAACACAAATATACATAAATAATATGAATATTTTGTGTTGGACCAAAATTAAATAGCCCTCTAATTTATTGTGTAATGTTTTTATCTCATGAGATACCAAGTGTGGTGAAAAATAGGTTATCCTAGACACACTAACTTCTGATTTATTGGAGTTTATACTTGACTTATTAATATTATGTCATGTTTAATGTTGTCTCTACATTCTTTTGTTGAATTGATGTTATCATATTATATCATTCTTCAATGATCATGATTATGAATCTCACCAATTTTAGGGAACCTTGATATTCCTATTGACTAAAATTTATTAATTTTGTAATTTTATAATTTTATTAGTCCCTTATTGGGAATTATATATCACACATTTACTTTGTACATCCATAGTTTATTCAATGTAGTATTAGAAGAATGATGGAATATACAGAACGTTTTCTAATTTTTGAAAAATTTCATTATACCCATGTTTCATGTTATTTTGTTAAGTTTACATAATGAAAATAGTCCTCATCATATTTTGGAATCATATTATGTAGGTATTTAAAATTATATCATGAATTAACATTCATTAATGATATAAGTTCACGTAGATTGTATTAGAGGGTTATCTAGTTATTTTTGGGGGCTAGGATTCAAAAACACAAGGGAAAGAAATATTTATTATACTAAACAAAAGAAAAAATAACTAAATTATTTTATATTATAGAGTAAGTGGTTTCTAATAAAAAAATACAGCTATAGATACTAGAAGAGGATGATGATATTACATAGTTGTACCTAGGGGTAGTAACATAAAAAAGAGATAATTAGAAATTGACATGATCTTCACAAAGTGAATGATAAATAGCCCTTCATTTACACATTTATAGACACTCTCAGGAGATATGATTTGGTAAATTCACAAGATCTCTGCAAACCATTATAAAGAGAAACATAATTACAATAAAATTTTATATTTTGAAATAGTCCATGGATAATATATACTGAAACCCATAAATTCCTAAGTTAAGGAATTTATATTATTTAATAGTAATCCATTTAATGTTTATAGTTTCCCATTAAAAAGTTATGTTATTTTAATATTATTATCCTTACGTTTCATTTTAATTTATTTGATGGATGGGAATAGGAGGAATTGAGATAATAACCTATTTGATAATTAGTGTAATTTTTTCCCAAATGATATTCCCTAATTGATGTGAGTATGAGTTCAAAACATCATGATAATAATTTCTCAATTAAATCAATTTCTGAGCAGAAACATAAATCATAGGGAAAACAACATCCCCTAAAAAATAGAAAGTTATAATTGATACCATTATGAGACAAAGGAATCTATAATTTATTAGATATAATAATCATATATTTATTAAATAAAGAAAAAATTCAATTGAAAATAAATTACCCATCCTTCATTGCTCTGAGAAACTAGAGGGGTTTTGATGTGTTTTTATTATATAAAAAGAGAATATATTTAATATTGTATGTTGATAAAAAAATTAAAATAATGATGATGAGTTCAAATCAATGGAGTTGAAGGAATTATTTAAAATAATTTTCAATAAATATTTCCTTACACTTTCAGATTGAAAATATTGAGGAATTCACATAATATAAAGAAAAAAATAACAAATAGTCAGGGAATACGAGGAAAACTTCACATGGATATCATGATATGATTCTATATTATCCATTGATCTTGATAGTAAATTTAGCCACATTTTTAGTTGGATAAATTTTAGTTTATGGAATGATTTGGTGATTTAAGAAGTTGACATCTATAAGAATTATATTTCTTTTCCATTATATTATAAATAGAGATCGATGAATCTCATGGGTCTCATGGGTCACGAGATAATAAGTGGAGAATAAATTTTAATTTTATATATGCAATGGATACATCTCATATGGAATGATTTTACAACATATTTTTAGAAAAAGTGAGGAAATAATAATACCACAATATTCTTGAATGGGGAAAGGGAAATGTTAGTGGTGTTGGAAATAAGGGAACCCATCTAGTTAATTAATATGGGAGAAACCAAGAAATTTGATTGAATAAAGGAATTATCAAGTCAACTCTATCCTATTTTATGTTATTCCACCTTCAAGGATCAAGGAATGTATGCGAATCGATGTAATATGTTATGGGTTGTTGATGATAACCAAAAAAACCTCCATGTCCATGATATAAAGGGAGTGCTTATTCTATAGATAAAAATTAGCGGGATCTACAAAATGATAGAGTGATAGGTATGAAAGTTATTCATTCAAGAATATCAAACATAATAATGGATTTTGGGTCAACTCATTCTTTAATATTATTAAATGCTTGTTTAAATATTAAAATGCCACCAAAAAACCTATAAGTGGAGCTATCTATGAATAAAACAATTGTGAAATTACTTTATCCCAAGTATATTAATTATTTCCTATCCATATTTTTTGTTTTAAGTTTCTAGAAAACCATATGATACTCCTTTATGAGGAATTTGATACAATTATGGGTATGTATTGGCGTTCCATGTATATATCTAACATAAAATTTTGAGTGAAGAAAGTATCCCTCCATATCACGAATGAACCTCTAATTCTATACATGCACATATAGGAGGATGGATCTCCTTTGGTATCAGAATCTTGAGAATCGATGTTATTTTCCTATGGGAATGTGCATCATGCCAAAATAACTGAGACTAAGGTAAAGATCATCATTGATTATTAACCCATTATAAAAAAATATAATGATGTATTTCCCAATGAATTGGGTTTTCTTCCACAAAACTATGAGGTTGAGTTCTCAATTGATATTATACCTAGATAATTTAAAATATACAACTATACACATAGAAATACAAATATTGAACTAGAAGTGATTATAAAGAGCATACTAGAGAATCTAGATAATGGGTTTATAGAACCATGTGAATCATTGGGGGGAGTTTCGATTCTCTTCATCAAGAACTATGATGAGTAAATGTTCCATTACATATATAATCACGAGATCAAAAAGATATTGATAAAGAAAATGTACATGCTTTCAAGGATTTATGACTTTTTTTTATCAAATATTTGGTGCATTTTACTTCTCTATGTTGGATATTTGGTTGCAAAATATCCATGTATGGCAAAGGAAAAGGATATCCCCATGACATCTATTCATATTACGTAAGGTTACAATGATTTAATATTGATTCCATTTTGACTCACTAATTATATTATAATCTTTATTTTATTGATACATATATTATTTATGGAATACCTTGATAATTTTATATTATTCTTTATAGATGATATTATTATATACAAAATATGAAAGGAAGAACATTCAGAGTATTTGAACGATGTAGTAACGTAATAATGAAAGGAAAAGTTAAATTTGAAGTATAGTAAATGTATTTTTTTTATAGAGAATGTAAAATTCATTGGGATTGGAATCACTAAAAAAAGATTTCAATGGATCCTTCAAAAATAAATGTAATTGAAAGATGACTCAGACCAATATCTATGATGAAGATATGTAATTACCATGGATTGGCAAGGTATGATCATAAAAATATTAGTGATATTTATATATTTTTCATCACACTAACCAATGTAACATGGAATGGGGTGAATTTTTAATGGAATTGTAAATGTGAAGATAAAAATAAAGAGTTATAGAATATCATAATAATTATACTTATTCTCACATTACCCACCAGTGGGGAAGGATTTTTGATATACAATGATGTATCCACAAAATTATTGGGTTGGGTTCTCATGAATGTTGAAAAAGTTATATCCTTTGTCTCCCACTAATTAATGATCCATTAGAAGAACTACCCAAAACATGATCTAGAATTGGTTATATTGATATTCAGATTGAATGTTTGGAATCATTGTCTCTATAAAGACAAGGGTGATATATATAAAGATCATAAAATCCTGAATTATATATTCACACAGAAGGAGGTCGATGTAAATCAATGATTTTGGTCAGAGATGATAAAATATTATTATTTTTTAATCCATTACCATCCAAGGAAATGAACAATGTTGTGGATATTCTGAGTAGAACAGGTCATGCCACCCTATCCATGATTAGAATTGAAAGGGATCCAATATTTTTGAACATGAAAAGGATATACATGGGAAAATAAAATGGTATTCATCATAGCTTTATAAAAAAACTACTCAACAATAAATTCTTGATTAGATCAAAGAGGATAAAAATACAATGACATGATAATGAAAATTATAAAAAAATATTTTAGAGTTTTACTTTTATAATTATTGTTTTATATGTTTTGGAACTCATATAGGTGTCCCAAAAAAATAACTGAAGAGGGGACATTTATATTATGTGAAAATATAATCCTCTCTATTCATCAAAAAATCACTATTATATAAAGAGATATTAAGAAAAACTTATAGTGGGACAACATGTAAATATAGATTAAATAATTTTTATCTTGATTCATTGCATGAAAAAAAATCAAGGATGAATGATAAAATTATAAGGCTATGATGTAACCATTTCACATACCAATGTGTAAATGGGAAAATATAACTATGAATTTTTTCTTAGGATTCTTCATGAAATCTAATGGAAATAAAACCATTTTAGTGGTAGTTAGAAACAATACATTGTTAGTTCATTTACTTGATATCATGTAAGATTTTTATCTTGGAAAACTCTTCATGATTATTTTATTTAAAATCAGATGATTTAATCATGTTCCACTCCCCATTGTATCAGATTAAGATTTGAGGCCTACCTCATGGTAATAGAGATTCTTTTAGTATGTGTTAGATACAATGAAGAGTTTATCTACTAACTATATCCCAAATATGGTATGTCAGTATAAGAGATCCTTAAAAATAGAGGATATTTGTATCATGTTTAATTTATTTTCAAGGCTGATTGTATCAACACCTTCCCAATTTGCAGTTCTTATATAATAACAGTTTCAATTTTTTTTAACTGAAGTCATTAATTTTTATTTCAAGTATAATCCACTTTTATGGGTTTAGTGGAACCATCATAGTAATTAAAATTTAAATATAGTGTGAATACATGTACAATGATCATTTAAGATGGGTGAAATACCTAGTATTGATATTAGAAATTTGTTCTCCATCTGAAATAAATTTAGTCCCCTTCAAAGCTGATAAAATTTTCCCACCTCCTATTGTGGTGTTTCATGGTTTAGTGTTTCCCTCAGGCCTTGTCTTTAGAATTTGGATATATTCACATTGATATCTAGTAGTATGGTCATTACTATAGAATATTTCAAGGCGGATCTCATTCACGTTATTTTCATGGATCGACACTACCAAGGATGTAGTGTTTCGGGTAGACCGCATATTGACAGTTCTTGGGATATTGCAGTAATCCATTCATGGTTGAGATTTTATCTCCTTCACAGTATAAATTCCCTCAAAATTAATGCTCAAAGATGGGTTTTAACCTTTATCTACATCATAAGTAATTTGGTTGTCAGCTGACTTGGAAGACATGATATTATCATGAACTTATGTCTGTGTATCTTTATATATTGAAAACTGATGACTGTCTCCAGCCACTATCTCCCTACCAAAATGATTTACATTGTTCGTAATAGTGAATCCTAGTTTAGTGTCTACTACAGACATGAGATTCTCAACATCAGTGGAACCTACACCTGAAGAATCTTGGTGGTTATAATTGGATCCATCAACTTCATCAAAACTATACCCTTCAACAACAACAGAACCCATGTTGTGTTTGAGATTATTCTACATATTTTCTTTCCATAAAGAGCGGTAACGTGTGCCATATTGGAGGCCATCCTGGCTAGAGGTACCCCATGTACAATATATAGGCTCATTACCTATTTATCATTTTCACGAACAACTAGTTCACTGTCTCGCTTGACCCCCTTCCATTACTCAACCCATCATTGCAACCACATTCCAAAGATAAGTTACAACATATCCTACATCTGATGTAGAAAAGAGAATGTTCTTCATAGTGTACCTCTTGTAAAAAACCTTCCCTTCCATTATTTACCCAAACGAATAAAGGCAACACTCCTGCAAGGTCCATGAAAATATAAACATGAGATGCCAAAGGGTGGGAGAGATTAATAGCCGATGAGTCTATTTTTATTGGGGATAATAAAATTACTTCAATTTCCATAAGTTATTATGAGAGAAAAATATGATGTGGAAAGCTGATAAAACAAACCCAGATTTGTATAAGTGAAGATTCACAACCCTCTTAGGTGAATATAGACCATTTATAGATCTCCATATTAAAAATATCAATTCTCTAGATTCATATACTACAACATCAATAATTTTACTCTTGATCACCATTTTTATCACCACATTATCCTTATCAAATATAACAACATTTAGTTTAGAGAAACATATTACCTCTATATTATGGTGGATCAAAGAAATCTAGTCCCCCCACCATGGAAACCCCCTAACAAAGTAAAGATAAAATCATCTTCCAAAACCCTAACTTCATATTTAGTAAAAACAAACATAAGAGAACCATTGTACTGAAATAGAGGGGAGGATGGAGGATTAATTGTTTTTGAAGATTTGATGTAATCAACATCTTCAAGAAACATGTTCGTCATGGATTTCCATGGTCTAGTTCGAGAAAGGAGAACTTCTCCGAAGAAGAATCCTTCATCTGGAAACCTATATCAAGGATTATCGTAACAGATTCTAGTTTATAATTAATATGGAACCACATTAGGCTCTGTATTTAAATAGGTGTAAGAATCTAATTTATTGGGATAAGTAAGAGATTAAATGATTATGGAACCTAATCATTCTCAATAGATGATATAGAAGAATGAAAACATCGATCATAATAAAATATCTATAAAAAGTTGATAGAAAATTTATGTACATAATAGTCAATGAGATATGGAGTTTGAAGTTAGATATAAGGTGTTCCTTCATATATCACCACAGAATAATTTTTGGATACTTGGGAATAAGAGAAAACATAGTACGTGATAGAAATCTGTCATTGGTATCATTTATCACATTTTATTTTTGGCCTATTTACTAGAACTCTGTATAACCTATCACATGAACATGATGTGATATATTTATCTATCTTGAGGAGGTTCAGACTATACCATTCAAATATAATGAATATAGAGGTGTTACCATTTGATAATTACCATTCATATAATGATATCTCAGTTAATGTATTAGATCTTAGATACATTACTATAAGAAGCAATATAAATCACCCAATCAATGTTTTTTGTGAGAAACAAAAAGTTTTAGGAAGGGACATATGAATGAGAAGAGGAAATGAAATAAAATTTCAACCATATATTTTAGTGTATGAGATAAAATTTCAATGGGATAAATTAAAAATAGGGAATGGATATATCAACAACAAAAATTACAATTTAAATTAGTCTTAAAACATTAAAGTATTTCCATTAATTAAATTCTTTATAGTATTATAAAACACATGTACTACATTGGTTATTTTGGACTGATATAGACTATTGGATTACAAAATCCATTAATCATATTAAAAATTATTATTATAGAATTTTTATAGTGTCTTTTAGGATTATTATATGTTAATGGTTATGATAATGTTCTATTAACAAAGATAGAAGAAGTGATGGAATCAACTAGAGGATCCAACCTAATGAAGCCGATTTATCGGAGCTTCTTAGAGAGCTGGAATATCTCAAATTTTCCTCAAACCAATCCCAAAAATAAATTAAATAATTCAGACATGAATGAAATGGTTTACAATAGAATTTAATATGTATTGAAATCATGATATAAACCATCTTCCCTGAATCAGCCTAAGAAAGCTTCACTACTACACAAATTTCCCATAGAGAATATGTTGGTGTAATAGGAGGTTATATATATATATACCCTAGTAGTATGAATTTTAATATTTTATTGTTTAATAATACATTTATTATATTTAATTATTTTTATTATTACATTTTTATATGATTTTATAGAAATAATATTTTTATAAAAAAAACATTTATTTTTGGAAAATATAATGTAATTAAAATAATCTTTTTAAAAAATTGAAGAATTTAGAAATAAATTTTATTTAAAATTAATATTATTATTAAATAATCTTTCTGTACAAATGAAAAAATAATTTATTGAATCTAAATGTCGTTCTTATAAGGTTCAAAAAACTAATCGTGTTGTAAAAATTCATAATTTTTCAATATTTTTAAATTTTTATTTAAAATTTAAAATTTTTATATTTAGAAAAAATATTTCCATAAAATAAATATTATATTAGATATAATAACATAGAAATTTCCCATGGATATTTCTAATAATTTAATTTTATAGTAAAATTTTGTGAAAAATTAAATACTTTATAAACATATTGTATCTATTATGACATCATTATAAAAACCCTGACCCTAAAATCCCAGAGACAGTGCCATGCCTTTTTATAGTTGTATAATAAACAAGGAAGTCATGTTCTGAAGATCCAAAAAGTTTAGTATCCTTATAATAACATATGAAAAATTAATTCTAACATTACCACTAGAAATGAAATACAAAATAAAAAATCCATATGAAACATTCTTATACTCCTAGATTATCGCTAAAAGTCGTTCATAATATACATCTTCGCATACTTAGGGAAAATAAAACTAAGAAAGCGGTGAGCTCTAAATTTTATTAATGTTAAAATATAAAAACAAATATAACATATATAATAAGTCTTGGTTAATAAATAAAAACACATTCCGTTAAGTAGAATCATGGGTATAATATGGATGGTATAATAGATGATTAAATAACCCCATAAATTATCACATGAAAACGAAATACAAACTTGGAAATTATACTAGTCAAATAATCACATGAATTATCAATTAATAATATCATTATGAATGAATTCATTATTTTAGATATTTCATACTAACCGTCGAGGCCACGACTAAGATATCTGAAAATTAATGGTAATGAACATTGATTATCTTATATCTGAAAATAAATGGGAAAGGCCACGACTATGTATATATATATATGTGTGTGTGTGTGTTGTCTCAAGAGACCTATCGATGCATATAGATTCTAGATTAGGCCAAACCCATCATCTACTCTTTCAAATTAATTTCTCATGTGAATTGGGTGATGAAAAAACAACATATACATACGAAATGTAAATATCTTTCCCCAATCAGAAAAAAAATCACTAACCATTATTACTAATATGACAAATGGTATCAAAAAACCACATCCATTGTAAAAGTGATCGTAAACCATTTAATAAAATATGATATATTATATCATTAAATATCAATCATAATTAATCATAATATCTAACAAAGGGGTTGATAAAAATGAAAATACTATAATAATGTTATTGTGGAATTACTGAGAGAAATACTTCTATTTAATTTTCAAATAAGAGTTTTGTTTTTGAAAAAAAACGTATTTATTTTTCAGAAAATCAAATTAAAAACATTTATATACCATAAATGAAGGGAAATATAATTATGATTTCCAAATAATGTCAAAAAACATTAAAAATTTAATAAACAACAGACATGGGTTGCTTCGGTTCAGTTTGGGGGAAAATATAAACGAGTCTTTAAAGATAAAATGTATTAATTATTTAAATAATATTATTAAAGAGATAATATTTTTTCCTATAAAAAAATATTTACATTATAAAAATATATCTTTCTTAAAATAGTTTATGGATTTTACTTGAAATTTTTTATAAAATGGGGGTGTTCCTTTTAATCTGGCTTACCTAACTGGAAGAATTGAAAAGGGAACCGTATAAAACATGTATTTCCCCATAAAGAAAATATGAAATGATCTGGATATAAGAGTTTAGAACATATAAATTAAATATATAAATATTATATAAAAACAAAAAAATATACATTGGTTTAAAGAAAGAGAAGGTGTAACCCAAATTCAAATGGACTTTCGAGAGGAAACCCTTTCCCTATGTTTGAAAGTGTTATACACTTGTACTTAATGTCTTGGATAATCAAATTAAATCCACACATTTATTAACTAAAACCCATTTCTACATTAATTTTATTCATTATAAATTAATTATGTTCATTTATGGTATTTAAATGAGTTATAAGGTGTAATTTTATTTGTTGGGATCATTCATTTATGTGGTTTTCATGATTGGTTCACTTGTTTATGTGTATGAAAGATCTTGTAAAATTATATATTTTACACACAATTGATATTACCAGTTACTAATTAAAATATATAATATTAAATTTTAAAATAATTATTTTTTTTATTTGTTTGAGGATGAATCATTAGATAAGAAATTAGTGATAATCGTTTAGAAAATTTTGGTTGTTTTATTATCATTAAAACTATTAATGTTTTATTGATTAATATTAAGTAAATATAATTACTCCAAAATAGTAATAAGGATATAATACATATATTATCATATATTTTAACCATAAAAATGTTTTCATGACTGGCCTTGAATTAATATTCAAAAAACAAAAACATGTTGTCCATGAAGGTGGTAAATCAGCACTATAGAGACTATGTTTTCATTTTTAGAATAAATGGAATATTGAAAGAGACTTTATGGTGTATTTTCAATTTACAAAATAAAATTTTAGTATATGTAATATAGAATAATTATAATTCATTTTTGGAAGTATTATGTGAGGATATTATATGAAAATAAAATAAATTTAAAGTAAAATAAAGAAAGTGAAAGAGGAATTTACATCTTGAATTCTTCTCCATGATAAAATCCTTTGGGAAATTATTTTGACATTTTGTTAAGACTAAACAAAACTAAATATGGTGAGTATACTCAAATAGTGTTTTGGGTATAAATTGGAAAGTACTCGTGTCTTACGAGGTGCGATGAAAAGAGGTGGTGAGGGGTAGTATTTATAGTGGAAGAGATGGGTGTTTTCTCATTATTGTATTCATTATATTATTATTTTGGATTAATAAAATAAATAGTGATGATTCCATGAATAAATAAATTAAATAGATAAATATAGTTTGATATTATGATTATTAAATCATCAATTAATCAAGGTATAGAGTATTTAACTTCTAATGTATATATATTGAAAATTACAATATTTTACTATTCACCAAAAATTAAACTATTTTAGGAAAATACCAAAAAATCACATCAACCATTTTCTGATGTATATAATTGAAAAATAAACTCAATTTTATGAAAATATTTATAAAATAAATGTAAATTTAATTCTTAATTAAAATCATCATTTATTCCAAAATTACTGATTTTAAAATTATAACTAGTTTTATGAAACTTTGAAAAATTATTAAGATATCATAAAATAATCTTATTATAATAAAAAAATAAAAAAATAATTTATAAGTCTATTTAAGGAATGCATATTTTCTTTTAAATTATTAAAACGTTATAAAATTATAATTTAATATTTATGTCTTAGAAAAATAAAAACACTTAATTTATTATTTTTTATATATTTATTTACTTATTCTATGATATAAATAAACCATATTTCCATTAATAAGATACATTAATTTCCCTTATAATTCCATGGGTGAATTTTCAATTTTATTTGTCATATTATCCTTCATAATGGTCACATTAATATTATATCCTCAAAATTTCTAGAATATCACCTCATAAAAATATTTGGGTAGTTATTCATTATAAATTCCTCTGGTTCACGCATCTCCTATTATATTTTATGATTTTCCAAAGTACCTTTTCTATAAGATTCTTCTAATTCCTTGACACATGTTCTCTAGTGTTTATAATTTGGATAGTATTTTCATAGTATGATAAATTAGGTTCCAATTTTATTCCCTAATAATTGAGGACATGCATTGGGTATGGCATGTACTTCCTTAACAAAGAGATGTAGAACACATTTTGTGTTTTAAAAATGATAGGTGGTCTTTCCAAATGATAATATATTACTCCAATTCTGTTCATAATTGTTAAATATCAGATATACAAGGGGATCATATTCCCTTTGATACAAAATCTTATCACACCCTTCCATGGAGATGCTTTTAGAAATATATGATTTCCCAATTAAACACCAAATCCATATTCAGTTATTAATATAGATTTTTTTCTACTTTGACCTACATTAATATGGTTTTAAATAGTCTTTAAAATTTCTAATGTTTCTTTTAAAATTTCCAGGCCTACAATATTCCTTTCACCAGCTGATGTCCAATAATTTGTTGTTTCAAAGCTCTTCACATACAGTACTTCATATGTTGTTATTTGGATAATTTAATGGAAATTATTATTTTAAGAAAAATGAACCAAAGGAAAATATTGATACTACTTGCCTTCAAGGTAATGTGACCATGAAATCATTATGTCTTCTATGTTTTTGATTATCATTTACGATTATCAATTATTTCCATGGTGAAAAGCAGTACTCAAACGAAGTTCAATTTCCAAATAATTATGTAGACTTTTCTATAATTTCTTGGTAAATCATGGATCATGGTCATCAAAAATTGAAATAGGTACACCATTAAGACTTACAAATTATTTAATATAGGTATTTTCAAGGAACTCCAGTGAAAAATCCTTAGTTGTAGCAAGGAAATGTGTAGATTAGGGAGGTCGATCAATAATTACCCGTATAGAATCATTATTTATAAAAAATTTGTAATTTAGTGAAAATTTAAAAATTAATTCCATCACATGTTTATGTACTAATAAGAAAAGGTTTCATTAATACTATAAGATATTTTCTTTCATCCTTCACCTATAGACAGACATAAAATATTTATACATTTTTTTTAATTTCCCACATCATATTATACCACCAGAAAAGTTCCATAAAATAACTATTCATCGTTGTTCTACCAAGGTGTATCCCAAAATTTGATTAATGGGAATAATCTAATAACATCCTTTTTTAATATAGTATAGAGTTAACACAAAGACACATCCAAAATTTCAAAATTCCATCATCGTACATGATTTATTCCATCATTACAATACTCATAGCTTTAATTTCCCTTTAAAAATTATCATCTTCATGCTGATAAATTTTAATCATTTTCATTAAATATGGTTGACCAACCAATTGAAAAATTATAGACGTTTTTTCATTCTTGATAATTTATATATCTGTCATCTCTAGGTCTATGAACTCATGATCCCTTTCAATTCTCATTATTTTAGAACGCCATGATCGTTGTTCAATGTATATACTACCATATTTTCTTTCTGTGGGCTATAGTTTAATAAAAAAAACCTAATCCTTGAGTAGCTCAAACCATCAAATTTTTATCATGCTGATTTATTGATATGAGAATATATATTTCAAATTATTTTTATCTGTATATATCATTCATCATTCACCATAGAGATGGTGTCTCTATATCATCAGTGAAATTATTATTGCTGCTAACTCTAGATCAAGAGATGGGTAATTTTATCATATGTAATTATTTTCCATGATGTATATACAATAAGTATATCATTCTGTATAAAGAAACAACCAATCAAATTCATGGATAAATCATTATAAATCAAAAGTCTTCTATTTATGACGGTATAGTCATGATTGGATGATTCACTAATCACTTTTATAATTATTCAATGCAGTCTTTACATTCCATTGTAAACAACATGACCCCTTTACAAGTAAGCTTGGTTAACAAGTGAGCTAATCCAATAAAATAATGAATGAAATTCAAATCATAACATTTTAAACCAATTAAACTATGCACCTCATTATGTTCTTTATTATAGGTCATTCCTGAATTTCCCTTTTTTCTCATGGTCAATTGAGATTCCATCCTTAAAGACAATATGTCCAAAAAGATACTATTTGAAGCCATAATTCATACTTTATAAACTTCCCATATAATTATTTTCTCATGAGAGAATCTAGAACAGTCCATAAGTTGTTCACATGATGCTCATAGTTATATTAATATATCAATATACTCTCAATGAAGAACACAAATAAAATCAACACATTCCTTGAAAACTCTATTCAATAGCTCTATAAAAACCAAGGGTGAATTAGTTATCTTAAATGGAATTATTGAAAACTTGTAATGTCCAAACCCTATTTGGAATTATTTTTTTATATCTTACCTCCTCACAGTAAATTTGAAATGTCTATATTTAATTTCAATCTTCTAATTATGTTGGGCTCCATGAATTTGATCAAATAAATCATTAATGAAAGGTAGTCGATTCGATTTCATTACTATTATAGCATTGATTTCTCCATTGTCGATGCAGAATCTACTAGATACATCTTCCTCCTGACAAAATGAACTTCAGATCCCCTTAGAGAAACACTAGGGGAATATTTAACATATCACTCATCTCATATTGTTGTTTCTTTAGTCCAATAATTCTACTATGGCCATTCTATAGGGATTTTTGGATATTTTCCTTGCATCAGGGTTTAAATTTATGGAAAACTAAACATCACTATTTGGAGGATGTTTGGGTAAATCCGTTACAAATATATCGATGTATTCCTGTAAAATAGTTTGTATTAACTTTGATGATTTTTTTCCTCATCCATAGATGATATTTTCTCTTCTTCCCCAAGAATTTCATTAAGAATGACTACTATAACAGGATCCATATATGAATTAGATGATGAATTATCCACTCTAAAGATGATAAATTTGATACCTTTATCACGAATCATAATTTCCTTAACCTTGTGATAAACTTTTCTTTGTATTTATGTATAGAATCCATATAAAGGATTATATAATAATGAACCATATGCATGCTGATAAAAATAGAAATTAGATCACATTTATGTGTCATAATAGTAACATATTCATAAATCTTTCTGGTTATAAGGTTTCCACTATGAGTCTTAACTGAAAACTCCCTTGTTAAGGTGAATTTGAAATATCTAATTTTTAATGAAAACTGGGAAGATATAGGGGAATTTATTGAGTCAAAATCAAATAATTCCTTATTTTAATTTTTGGATATGAATATACCTACCCCCAAATAATTAATATCTTTAACCTCTACTTTTGTAATCTCATAATCATGTCCTTGACCCTGTAGAAGTTTCCTAGTTATGTTTCTATAATGGTTTGAAAAATAAATTAGGTAGAGTCCCATCTACATACATTTATAGAATTAAACATTGGTATATTATTTATTTACCTTGAAATTGGAAACATGATAGAGTTTCTCATCAATCATATAGTAAACTCTTTTTTATTTTATGTACGAACAAATGTGTTTTCTTCCAAAAATATTGCACATTGTAAAATTCCATTTTATTTATTCTTCCCTTTATAAATATTTTTATCCACCAACTACTTATTCTATTATGTAACTGTGATGTATTCATAATTAGATAATTATTTGTTTGTTATGATTTGATGTGGGTCTATATCTTTATATAAAGATAATGTTTTGGAGACCAGTGCACTTCCTAGGAATGTTTTTTAACCATCAATGAATATATAAATCGTGCTATTTGGATTAATTATATAATATATAAAATGGCCTCTTACGATTTTATTGTTTTATTCATTCATGAAAACATTTTAATCTTGATTTTGACATTGACTCAATAATTGACTCTCAATATCTGTTCACAATTCCCATGGAATTTTTTTTTCAACTAATATTTCCTTAAGGACCCACCATTCTATTTTCTAAATTTCTTCCCCCACTTTTATGTATTGAATCAATTAAAACCATTGATTAGGAACTCTTGAAATATAATAAACTACCTTGATAACATTCTCCCTTTTATTACATCTTAACATGAGAAATATCGTCTATAAAGAACATATCCATTGATCTGTTAAAAATGGGATTACAGTCCCACTGAATCATGGAGGATCTTCTCTCACTATGTAGTCTAACATTTTTAATGCATGTTTTGGATCGTGATGCTCCATGTGAGTAAGTTTATCACTCATAACCTTAGTCGGTTTTCCCAATAACAATATAAGTTATTCAGATCCACTTCTTATTTTATTATCTTTCATTGGTGGGTAATCTCTACATGGGATGTGTGTGTTGATATCATTTACATTATTTCCACTCGGTTCAATTAATAAACTTTGGAATACACTAAATTAGGTTATCAATCAGAATTCATAATTTCAAACAAGAAAAAAAACATAACATGAATTGAAAATTTGTACATAGAAAATCTCAAAATTATAAACATGGTTTATTTTGGGACATATTTAATTTTTCATTCCCACATAGTAATTTATAAAAAATGTGAATTATTCTAAGAAGATCCACTCATATTCTCAAACCAAGTGTGAAGTAAGGCTGTTATGTACCATGTTACACCGAGTCAGACCCAATAAACCATGTTGGAGTTGTTACCCCTAAGAATATTTTTGCCTTAACCACAGCCACTGGTAGTGTTTAGATAGGGATGTATTTCTAGGATGAATCATATATTCTCTACATTTCCAGAATTTTATAATATTCTTATATAATTTCCCTCAAATCTTGTCTTATGTTTATGTTACATAATAAAAGTTTCCTAAATACAACTTCCAAGGATTATACTAAACATTCTTTGATACCAACTGTAACAACCCCAACCCTTATAGCCCAAAGTTTATACATTACTTTATTATATTGGTGTAATAAATAATGAAGTAACATCCCAAATGGAAAATTATTTTAGGATATTTATATAAGAAGATTAAAAAATTAGTTATAAATAACAACTTGATATGAAATAAAACATAAAAAATCCCTTTGAAACATCCTTATACTCCATGATTATCCCTGCAAGTCATTAATAATATACATCTTCACATCCTGCTGGGAACATAAAAAATAAGAAATGGGTGAGATCAAATGCCCAATAAAGGTAAAATTACATATGAATAAAACATAAATAATAAATCATGGTAAATAATTAAAGGAAAATTCTATTAAACATAATATTATTATTATAAGGTAGGAATAAAAGTTAAATAAATAACTACATAGATGATCACATGAGAAACAAACATAACCGTGGATATTATTCAAGTGGAATAATCACTTGGATTATCAATTACAAATATCATAAAGAGGGAATTCCTAATATTGGACATATGAAACATACAATTGATTCCTCGAAAAAGGAATATGAAAATTAATGGTTAAGGCCTAAGATAAATCCATTTCTAAAAATAAATTGAAAAGACCTTAGCCAAGTCCATATCAATTTTGCCTCATGAGACCTACTGATGCATCTAGGGTATATATATAGGACCACACATCACTTCCAATGTCTAATTAATTTATCACATGAATAGGTGAAACATCAACTACATGTACATATGAAATATAAATAACATTCCCCAATCTATGAACATAATCTCTAACCATAATGAGTAATATGGTGAATAGTATTAAGATAGAACATCCACATTAAAAGTACTTATAAACCATCTAACAAAATATTTTAGATGATATCATAAATGATTAATCCCAATTAATCATAATATAGAACCAATATTTTTTTTTAAATATTGAAATAATCTAATAAAATTGTTATGTTATTCTTAAAATAAATACTCCCTTTTTATAATAAAAATATGCATTCCTTTAGAAAATTAATTTTTTTATGTCATAAAATAATATTTAAACAAGTATATCCCAAAAAAGGATAATTAAATAATAATGTTCAAATAATGTTAAAACATGTACCAATATTTTATGAATATTTAGAAATGGGTTACATTGGTGTGGTTTGAGGGAAAATATAAAAGAGTATTTAAGGAGGAAAAATGACTAATTGTTTACATATATGTAGAAAAGTGAAAATATATATTTTAATGATATAAATATTGAATTTATAATAATATTATTGTCTTAAAATAAAATAGGGAGTGTACTTGGAATTGGGTAAGAAACCATGATGTTACCTTTAATAGGGTTTGCTTGATTGAAATAATTTAAAAGGGAACCATATAAAATATATATTTCCCATAAAATAAAAAACAACTATTCTAGATATCATATTATTTATCATATATGATGAATATAGATGAATTATAAAAAAATAAAGATGAATTAAATTGGTTAAACGAGAGATAAATCGTAACCCGAATGAGAAATAAAGGTTCAGGAAGAAACCGTTAACTTATGTTTGAAAGTGTTATTCAAATTTAGATAAACTTTTAGGATAATAATATTATATCCATTAATTAAATAATACAAAAAAATTTATACATGTATTTGATTTATTAAAATTTTTTTATGTTTATTTATGCCCTTTTTGATTAGTTATAAAATATAATTTTATCATTTGAGTGTGTTTGTTTCCTTGATTTTCATGATTGGTTCACATGATTATATGTAAGAAAGATAATTTAAATTGGAATAGTTATCTAGAATTGAAATTATGTGTTATTCATAAAAATATAGATGATTAAATTTTTATATAATTAAAATGGTTATTTGGGGTGAGTATGAATATTTAGTTTATACATTAATCACAATCATTTAGATTATTTTGGCGGGTTTTTAAAATTATAAACTAGTATAGTTTTATGGATTAATATTTTGTATATATACTCTTTTATGAACATTAAATAATATATTATACATATATAATAATCTTTTTTAAACATAAAAATTATTTTATGAACAAGATTGATGTTGGAATTTTAAAATGAAAACGTGTTGTCCACAAATACAGTAAATTGACAACTCACGAATGATGTTTTTATTTTTAGAATAAAAGGTATATGAGAAGAGACAAGATGGTGGAAATTACATTTAATTAATAAAATTAAAATAAGTACAAGATTATATTGTTATCATTCATTTTAGGATACATGTGGTAAGGATTTTATAGGAAATGAATAGAAAGTTTAAAAAAAACTAAAGAATTTGACAGAGGATTTTACCTCCTGAATTCTTTCCCACGAGAGCCTCCATAGGGAAATTCATTTTAGTCTTTTGCTGAGAAAAAAACTCATATACATGGGGAAGAGACTTGGTAATAATATTGGTAATAAATTGGAAGTTATTCAATGCTCGATATGTGTGAGGGTAATATGTAGCATGGGGTGGTATTTGTAGTGGAGGGGAGGGGTGTTTTCTCATTATTATATTCATTAGTTTATTATTTTGGCTCAATATAAGAAAATGTGATGATTTCATGACTAGATAATGTAAACAGAGAAGTATGGTTTTAAAATATGTTGTTTACAATAGTTAAGACTTAAGTAATTGTGTATTTAATATTTAATGTATATATATCGTAAATTATCGTATTTTACAATTCACCCAAATTAAACTATGGTAGTAAAATCCCAAAAATTTACCCAAACCATTTTCCAAGGTGTATAATTCAAAACTGAACTCCATTTTATGAAAATAATTTTATAAATATGAGAAATTTATGTTTTTAATAAAATTATCAATCATTAAAAAAATCAATTTAAATATTATTATTGGTTTTGTGACACATTGAAAAATTAATTAAGATCTCATAAAATTATCTAATAATTATAAGACAAAAAAAAATTATTAGTCTATTTAAAAAAATCATTTTAATCCTTATAATAGGTATAAAATTTTAATTCAATTATTATGACTTAAAAAAATACATTCACTTAATTTATCATTTTTAAAGCATATATTTGCTTATTCCATGTGAGAAATATAAAATATTATCATTTATAGGATACCTAAATTTTATTTATAATTTCATGTGAGAATTTACTATTATATAGTTCATATTATTATTCCTAATTTTCAAATTTCTATTCCAACTCTCATTTGTAATTGTATATTATGGTTTTAAACTTAGTGTAGTGTGAAGAATAAAATAACAAAGATGCTAAATTTTAAAAGAGACATACCATAACATCATGAGGTTTTACAATAATAATAGTCGAAAACAAATTATATAAATAATATTAATGTAATGAACATAAAAAAATATGTTTCCCCAATAAAATAATATCTTTTTGATGTTATTTTATTAATTTTATAAACCCTGAATGAAACCATCAAAACCAATCATCTATTTTTTATTTTTAATATAAATTCTTTATATCCAAGACACACTTGAACATAAAAAATGGGATTACTATATGTGAATTTTTTTGATCGATATAATAAACATTTAATTCATCTCATATTTGGAAAAAACCATGGGAACTGCCTATAGTAAGGTTTGAGGTTTTGATTATATTTTTTTATAAACTCGAAAACCTATGTTCGTAAATTAATAAAGATTTACCCATGTTTTGATATGAATACACATCCATTATCCAACTAATCATCACTAAAAACCCATTTATCATTAATTTACTCTCCTTATCCCTCAATAAATCCAACCAAGGGTTTAAAATATCTTAATAAGTTCATCCCATGAAATTAGAATCACTATCTCAAGGTAATGTACTCTATTGTATTGTTTTTTATTTCAAGTACATTCTTTGTACTATGACCATGTGTTTTAAAATTTCCATTTTTATGATATTTTACACATTCCTTTACTATCCATATGATTCCAATGTAATTAGGATCAATCTTTCAATCTCATTAAACCCTTCCATAAAATTTAATTTTCACTCATTATGCTTCCAAAATTTTCATACGATTTTAAAGATAAACATTTGTTTAGTTAATACCCATCACCTTTTAAACTCTATGGAATTTATCTAGTTTTATTTATCCATAATTAATTGGATACTATGGAACATGGGAGTTTATACTAAGAACAATATTTTTTGGTGTCTTGGTGGTTGTCCTTAACATATTCTTATGATGTCACGTTTCATATTTTTTCCACATTCATATTTTTTTTTGGATTTTATCAACTTATATCATTCATTGATGATCACATTAATGATTATAACCCATTTTATGTTACATTGATATACCTCATGACATACATGTATTAAGTTCATCATGTTATGCTTTTATTATTCCCTCACTAGCTTTATAGATCACCCATTTCATATTTATTTTTCCAACATATCCCATGTTGTATTATAATTTCAATGAAATATAATGGAATGTTTTGGAGTTTTTAAATAATTCCAATATACCAATGTTCCATGTCATTATGTTATATATATAATTACCAAATTAAAATAGGCCTAATGATTCGTTGGGTTTGTATTACTTATGGATTAAAATAATAAATCATTAATTATGGTGTGTAAAATATATGGATTTTCATGCCTATACTTAAAAATGATTTATCACTATTTTTACTAAATTATTAATGCGATAAAAATATGTGACGTTTGTTTTGTTCTGAAATGTCAATTTTAATTTAAGAAACACGCTATAATTCATACCATACACAACATGTGTAAAATTGATCTATGTTTAATTCTTATATGTCAGAAAAGTTTTATGGATGATTTCTATAATATAGAAATAAAATAAAATTATTTTTAAACATTTTTCAATTTTGAATGATAATATTTAACTAAATTTTATTTTTTAATTGAAAACACTCAATTATATTCATATCATGCCCCCCATATATTAAATATATATGTAGTTGATTCTTATTTTTCATAAACAAATTATTGATCATTGTTATAGAGTTTTATAATAAAACAAGCTTGTTTTCTCAATTTTGAAAATGTAGAACATATTTAAAACTACAATTTAACTTTTATATAAAACTCTAAAATTTCAATCATACCAGCCGTACTGGATATTAGATTGAAATAGCATCTATTCCTACACATAAAAAATAAATTATCATTATTTCTCCTAAAATATGATGAAAAAATGATTGTGTTTACTTGTTTTTTGAGTATGTGACTCATTTTTGAACTAAATGTTCATTTTTTAATGAAAACTCAGACATACATTTATATTGGTCAAACTTCATGTCAGCTTGACTTGGTGTTAATTCATACATTTCACAAAATAATATAATATCATTATCCTAAACTATCATGAAATTTTTATTTAATTATATCATTATTAAATGTATTTAAAGTAATTGAACTAAAATGACAATATTAAATGAAAATGGGAACTTTGAGTAATACTATTCATATCCAGTCGTGGATTGATGTGAGGTTTATTCCTACATGTCAAAAATTAATCATAGATATTTTGTATAATTTATCAATACAATATGTGTTCTTTTTCTCTATTTGGATTATGTAACAAGTGTTGAGATTAAAATGTGACTTTTAAATTAAAACGAAAACAATAAGTCATACCGATAACACCATATATTTTATTGAAATTCATTTAAGTTATATATTTCACAAATTATTTATTGATATTTTTAATATATTATCAACATAATTAGACTAATTTTTATATAGATTGAATTTGTGAAAACTTATTTGAAATAAAATATTCATTTTAATTGAAAACATGAACTTTCAAACATATGAACACACTATTCATTGTATTGATGTGATGTTAATTCATAAAAAAATTATGGATATTTTTAATAATGTATCAATGAAAAAAAATCATTCATGGTTTTGAATATGTGACATCCATTTTGAACGAAAATATCAATATGAAATGAAAACAAGCACTTTAAATCATATTATCCCGATTATGTATCCTATTTCCATGAAGTTCATTCCTATACACAAAAAAAATTATTTGGGTTAATTTTGATAATGCATAAAAAAAGTGCGTTTTATATGTTTTTACATTGTGATAAATGTGTTTAACTATAATATAACTTATAAATGAATGAAAACACCTCCAATCATACCAGACACATAGAATGTAAGATTTATGTGTTGTTAATTCCTACACGTCATGAATAAATTATCGATATTTTTAATAAATTACCAATATAATATGTGTTTTTACCCACATTTGAGTACATGATTCATGTTTATAACTAAATTTTAATATTTAGATAAAAACACACACATTTGGTAATACTGGACACACCATGTGTCAAATTGAATTGTTTTCAATATCTAAAAAAATTAATCATAGATCATTATAATAAGGTATAAAAACAATCCCAAATCATTTGATAAGTTTTAATAATGTGCCACATGTTTCAAACAAAAATATCACTTTTAAATAAAATCATACACTTTTAAGACATACTATTCACATGTTGTTTAATTGTAAGAAGTGGTTGATTTCTATAAGTAATAAATGAATCACTGATCATTTTCCTAAAGTATCATGTCATTTGAGTTTACATTCTCTCTTTTGACTATGTCTAATACAATTGGAACTAGGGTGACATTACTTTTAGGGGAATGGCTATCCTCAAATAGTTTTGGAGAATCACAAATGGAGTTAGAAGAAATTAATAAGAGTCCCCCAAAAAGAGTTGACAAATTTATTTTACATGAGATATTTGCACGAAAAAATCACCAATTATGATAAATTTAATAACATTCATTTATATTAGTAAACCACAATGTTTTCTCACCATTATTTTATTTAAATTTGTAGGACCCAAAATAGAATTCCTTTAATCACAATTTAACATAAATAATAAAATTAATTAATGAAATTTCCTTAAAGATATCCTTAAATGGTACCTTAGGGCATTATAATTGAAAAAACCTTCTTAGAGAATTTGTTTTTAAGAATAATATTATTCCTATACAATATAAAATAGAATATATATATATATTCATATTTTTTAATTTAATGTTAATATAATTTCCCTTTAAGTAACATAATATACATAAACTAATACTTCATCTTTTATAGTTAGGTTCCCTCTATATAGAAATGAATTTAGTCTTTAAGAAGGGTCTTCAATTCTATATGAAGGACTTTTGTTCTCTTAATAGGAATAAAATTGATAGAGAAAACTCATTAAGAAATCACATTTTCAATATATTTATGTTAATTAACTGAATAATATAAATATTGAAATGATAATAAAATTATCCAAATAAAATCTAGATAAAATAAAATGAAAATTAGCTAAATAATAAGTAGATAAAAACTCATCCTGATATATGTGAGATTAAAAAAAGTTACAAACATGGTAGGAAATAGAATCTTCATATTAAATATAATAATATTAACACCATTAAAGTTGGATAATAATTTATTAATAAATCTAATTCTCCTTTTGAAGTTGTAGACTATAGATGGTTCGAGTTTTGTTGGAGAAACATTGATAAACAAATGATTGTTAGATATTTAAAAAGAAACCATAATTAACATAAAAATAATTTTTCTAAAATTATAGTTTGTTTATGGTATTTAAAATCTTTCATAAATGTATAAATCTAATAACAACAATCATTTTCAATACATTATTTCATACACTGTAGCGAAATTAATAAAAATAAGTAATTTATTGGGATATATTTTCTGATAGTGAACTATTGGTATATAATCCCTAATAATTTTCCATTTTAAGTAATTCATGGGGTCCTTATGTGCATTATCATTCCTCATACAATGAATTTTATGATAAATAAACAACACCCTATAATAAAAAATGATCATTAAGACTTAATATAAACTATATAACTAGATGTTTATATATAAAATGTTGAATTTTGTGTATTAAAAATTTCATAAGGACCTGATGTACGGTCAATTAGTTGGATATTTATTCTCTAGATACAAAAAATAAATCTAAAAAGCATTAAAGTTAAGAGCATTGCGAATCCAATAATTCTTAAAAAGAAAAAATTAATAAGCAATGCAAAAAATTTACATGCATATTATAAGATTTGATTTCATAATTTTACCTTTTATTATTACTATTATTAATTTTCTATTATCTATTATTTTTTGTACAAAAATCACTATTACGTGAAATTATTTTTCTAAAATTACATATTATCCCATCATATTTTTTTTATATGTTATATGTTGTCTAATGCATGTAACATTTTTCTTCACATTGTTTTCCCTTCTTAATGTTGTTATATGTATGCTTGTATAAAATATGAATAATATTTAATTGTATTTATCCTATAGGATATATTATTGGATAAAATTATTATTAAAATGTTCCTTATTTATACCTTCACAAACATGGATCCCTGTCATCCATGCATGAATATTTAATTTACACATTCAAGACAAATCAGGTCTCTAATGGAATCTTTATATATCTTTTGTTTGAATAGAATATAGTATATACTTTTATCTTTTAAAATCGTATTCACATGAACATGTGATGTTATGAAATTTAGACGTGTAATCGGTGGGGTGATTATACTCTCGTAAGGTCCTTTCCATTTATGGATTGATCCTCAATATTATTTACATACTGCCGTTTGATTCCATTTATGTTCCACCATATGTAATAACATTCCTCACTTGAAACCATTTTCATTAATTTTTAATGGATTGACAAATAAAATAAATTTTAATGTACATACCTCATTATCATCATATATATTTATAAGATTATATAGTCATATTCCAAAAGTTACAATAATAAATAGGACACTGTGAGCAACCAGATCATCATGGGGAATAGGTAGCGTAGTTCTTGGATTGTGAGCTATGTGAATCCAATATATCATGTTATTTTTTAGATGTTTCTATTGTGAAAAATATCTCCATGGATATTTTACAGCATCACCCTTACAACATGGTGGTGGGTGGATGTGAATAGATAAAAATAACTATCAATTTCACATTGTATAATTTTAATACATGAAATATATAATTAGTTATTAGATTTACATTTATATGAAGAAATTATGAAAAATATATATTACCTAATGCATTTTAGGGGAATGGATTACCCCAAAGAGAGGGGGTTTGGATCTACAATAAGTTTCTAATGATGTGTTTTCTATTTTACCTAATCCCTTCCCACAAACATGACTAATAAATGAGACATTCAACTAACATTTAATTTCAATGCATCTATATTTTCTTTCATATATTTAATTATCTCTTATATATCCCCTATGTTTTCTTCTCAAAATATATTCATGGTCACACTCAAAAACATGGTCCTATAGAATGGATATATTTTTATGGTCTCATCCAGGGCACTAAAAGGAATTTTTCACTAGGTAGAAATAAAAATGAATATTTTTTCTAAAAAATAAAAAATAGAGAAGAACTATCATTCATTATCACATAATATCGATATAAAAGAGAAAAAATATTTTTTTTAATACTTACACATGATTCATATACTCTTTTTGTGTTTATATATATATATATATATGTATTCTTTTATATTTATATGAGACTTTGTCCACAACACATGACATGGGATGAAAGTGTATTAAGATTTTAATTAATCATTCTGCATATAAGAAAAAAATATTATTTTTTTTATTGTTTCATAAAACTTAAAACTATTACTAATGAGTTAAAAAACATAGTTTTTTTTTTCAAATGAAGCATACCATATCAATTATTTATTGTTGGGGAATGTCTATTTCAATGCACAGTTCTTATTTTTAAAAAATGTTATATTTTTCATAAATGTAAAATTCCAAATAAATGTTATTAATACATGTAATATAAAATCAAATATTATAAATTACAATTTACCTGAAATGATTATGCCTCATGATGGCCAATAAAATGATTCCATATCTATTGGTTTATCAAGTATTCATATATTATTAGTGGATGGTGTTTGAAAATCCCTCAACATCCCTCAGACGATTCTCCATATGAATTACTTAAAAGGCTATATAAGCAATTCTAGTGACCTTTAATATTAATTTCATTATATAATCATAAAATATAATTTTACTATATATCTTATAATTAAATATATATAACTATTTTATTCTTATTTTGAATAAAATAGATAAATTATATAATAATTTTACCCTAATATCTTAAAAAATTATTATCTTCAACGATGGAACAACATTTTTTCATATATTTTCATCAATTGACATGTTTATTTCAGTAGTAAACCAGATGAAAATAATGAAAATGAACTTTTTGGGTTATAATAGTTTGGTTTTATAAATTCTACTAATCCTCGATTTTTAGTCATTTTATTCTCACTGGGACAAATTTTTTAGGATTACCGTGCTACGACACTCTAATTTTTTTCAACCATATGTTTCTCACCATGAAAAAAATCTTCTGTTCCAACATTCTTAAAATGTTATTCCCCAATATTATTAATATCTACATGTATAAAAGACAATAACAATAGAAGTTATTAATCATTTATTTTAGAATACATCAACGGAGTTGTAAACACAAAATATTATGGGAAATTAATTATTTATTAAAAAATATTTTAATATGTTCACTAAGGTGTCTCATTTTTTTGAAATGATGAACAAATTTAACCCCACTATCACGTAGAAAAATCCCCTTATTGTTGCCTCCATATACATAAAATAAATCATATACATTTTTAAAACAACAAATTGATGGGAAAATCCTCATGAATGGGTTATCCTCAATAAAAAGTTCATTTTACCCTACTAATTATTTATTCCAAAAAAGGAATAATGTCTAATATATATGTTTTATAGTCCAATAAAAAATATACAATACTTAATTTGATTTCATTATAAAATATTATTCCTTATACCCTCCATTAAATAAATTAAATTTTAAAAATCCAAATTCATTTAATTTAATTTCACACTAATTATCAACTAATTTTCATAAAATATCGTTAGCTGGAATATATATCATCTAAATCCTATATTTTTTCAATGATTCCAATGTATAATGAATCTATGTAAATTAAATTTCTCTCTATTATACCAAATTCATTCATGACTTCTTCCATAAGTGTAACTCCATTACTTTTCATTTTATAATGTTATTATTATTCCCTTCTATATAATATATAACCTTTTATTACATTACCATTGTAAGATACTACCTTTACACTTTTTCCTCTAGCTATCCATCTACGTTGTTCTGAAACTGAATTTATATTTTCAAAAAACACTTCAAAAACATGGTCTAATAAATCATACAATCTATTTATTATGTGTATTTAATATCTATCATTTAGAACATGATAGATTCAAATTCATAAGAATTATATTATGGGATTAAAAATACATATTACTCTCTATAATGTTATGAAAAAAATTCTCCCTTCTCCACTCTATCAAGGTAATTGTGACAACCTCCTGCGGTACTGTACCCCTATGACAACTTCCTCCCCCCCATCTTCACTTTGTCAGACCTTCGCTGCTAGTCCTAATCCACTAGTAGACCTAATCCTTATCCTCCCGCTCAAACACCTTCTGTGGATCCTCCTCCCCATGAACCCTACTTCACCTACTCCCCACAGGACCCTATGCCTCACGAACCCTAATCCTCCATTTCTTATGGTTGGTAGCTCCCCATGTGCACCTCCACCTCTGGCGGTCATGCCTTCCCCTCCTGACATAGTGCAGAAGGCTCTCGGATCACTTGATGCTAATTCTCTTCCTCAATCGCAGGTGCGATCTACTCTAGTTAAGTCTCCCACTTCTCCTTGTAGGATTATTTTTTGTAATTTATCTCCCTGCTCTACATGGGTTCATCGTGTTAATTGTCTTTTGGACAATGATTCTAGGTATAATCGGTTAATGTTCATTTCATATTCCATAGTTGAAATCGTGGATCACTCTATGAGAAAACGAGACATGGGAAGTGCTAGTCTTTTTTATACACACTGTATACCCCTATGGACATGTCTGGTCCCCCTTTGAGGATTCTTTTGAACTCTATTTCAATTTATTTTAGTTATTTTTGCGATTTTTGAGATTCCATGGATTATTATTGGTGGATTGTGTTCCCCATGTTCATTCATATGAGGTTTTGATGCTGCTTTGTGACCTCATCCAAGGATGTTGTCCCCTCTATATATTCTTAACGATTAGGGTTGTATTGGTGACTTCCATTATTCTTTATTGAGTTGTCTTTGTACACTTATATGAGGGTTATTAAGGAATTAGGTCTCGTTCATCAGAACACATACCCCTCAGTGACTTGGAACATGTATCAATTCAAGGGACTGGAAGCAATCTTCATTTCATTCATGGTGTCCCTATATTGGGTTTATAGAATTGGAATCACCAATACTTACATGGGCATTGATCCCCTATATTGAATTATGTTTCAAGTAGGGTCTATTTTCCCCCATCAAGCCTTAGGAATTTACCCCTATCTTAGTATAGAGATATGATCTTTCGAATGGTGTATTAGTCCGATAAATCGTGTATCTCATATGAACCATCTCAGTTTTCAATATACTTATTCTATAGTTAGTGGTCTCTGTTCACTTTTATGGTGGTTAGTATGGAATATGATCCTGAGAAATGGACCATAGGTCACTTAGTGACTTAGAGCTTGTATCCCTTTGAGAATCCCAAAACAAACCTTATTTCTAATTTGGTTTCCCTATGTTGGGTTTGTTGAATGGGCATGTCCAACACTCACATAAGTTTCTATCCCTTATATTAAAGGAATATTGTAGTAGAATCTAGTATCCAAAAATACTTACTTGGGAATTTACCCCCTATATTTTTATCAGGAGTTGATATTTTAGATGGGGTATTAGTCTGATAGAGTGTCTATCACGAGTTAACACTCTTTTTAATAAATCTGTTAATTTTTGTTATTCAATTCATAGACTGAACTATAGTGGTTTGAGGGAATTAATCATGTAATAGTAATATTTTGATGGATATATTAGTGTTATATGATTATGTATAGGGTTTGAGTTCATATCATAATCTTTTAAGGTACTGACCTTCTGGGATGTAGGGTTAGTAGCACCCACCCACAGTAGGTGTGTGATGCAAGACTCATCTCATGAGGCACTGTCATTCAAAGGTACCTCAAGGATGTCCCATTACTACAATGAATTTAATATGGTTGTGATGGTTATAGGCATATCACATTTCATTTTCTTAGCATTTATGCTACAGTCAGCGAGGCAGTCGACGAATAGCCTAGGCAGAGGAAGGAACTAGAGAAAGGAGGTCTGTACATCACTAAAGTGATGGAGGAGATGGGGGAGCAACATGAGGTGGATTGAACATTTTTTTGTATTCTACTAGTACAAACCCTATTTAGACCACTCATATAATGGATTTTAGTGGTTATAATCATGGATACTTGTATTCACTAGATTATTTTTACAAAGAGGCTCCAGGAGCGTTTCGAGTTATGATCTATGTTTATCATACTATTCTTGTAGTACTATTAGAAATAGGTACAAGAAATTATTTTTACTAATTTTTTCAATTAATTTCATGGTATTTTTTTGGCATTGGTAGATACCCATGTTACTTATTTTTGGTATGAATTTGGACTTACAAGGAATTTGAACAATTCCCCCATCGAGATGCATTCTTGAGAGGCGATCGAAAAACATGTGGGCAAGTCAATGACTCCTAAACTAGTTTATATAAAGGTGTTGTAGATGGGGTCCTTTAAATTATTTTTTATGTCCTTTTAATGTGATAAGGTGTCATATAAATCCTTATTTTTATTGAACTAGTGTGAAATTAAATGGGTGTGTTCCAAACAATAGGATATCATAGTGGTTTCGAGTGCGGTTTTAGTTACGAGTTTGGATAAGGTGAGGGAGAGTAAATTCATATCTTTTAGACGTTTATAATAGAATTTATGTTCCCTAAACATAATTTTATATTTATTATGTTAATTTGGGTAACGAAACCTAAGATATTCCTTAGTAATTTTGGATAAACCTATGTTATTTTTCACCCCCGCGAACCCCTTTGTGATTGAAAATGTATCTACTATATAAGTTTCCTCATCAAAATTATATCTTTGTTTTCATTTTATTTGAGTTTGGTCACTTGTTTTGGGTTGTTTAATGTGATTGTTTTATTTTGAATGAGGTTGATGGTAGGGGTGGTTAAAAGGATGTTTAGTGTTTTGCTGCAAGTGTGGTTGGTACTAGAACTATGGGTAAGGGGGCTGGAATGTGTGTTGATTTTGATTGGGGGTCTATCGTGGTTATATTGATTTACAAATCATTAATGTAAATCTTTAGGATCTATTAATCTACTTTTTATAAGGAAGTGGTACTCTTCTACTATATTAATATGTCTCGTTTTTTTATTTGAAACATAAACACTAATATTTGAGATTCAAATAGGATGGAGATAAATAATGATTGGAAGGATGCAAATCGTTTGACAATAGAGAATGAGAACAGAGCGAAAGAGTTCATCATGTTATCAAAGGATTTCATAAGGGATCCTTCTCAAATCCGTTGTTTCTGGTTACATTTTTGTTATTCTATACTAATTACTCCAGAGGAGTTGGAAGAACACTTGATACGTCACGAAATAGATCAGAGTAATAAATTTTGGAATAAACACAGAGAAAATATGAATATAGCTACTAACTGGGATAAAACTGTGTTTTATAGATCATCAATGATTACAAATATGGATAATGAAGAAGATTGTTTGGAGGATGTTATTACAGATGTATATGATTATTAATATCATATTGAGGAAGGTGAAAAGATAGTGGATAATGAACTCCGTGATTGCCCAAAAATGTTTGAGAAGTTAAAGAGTTGTGAAAAGACACCATTGTATGGTGGGTGCACTAAATATACAGCATTGTTAGCTGTACTGAAGTTGTATAAATTGAATGCAGGAATCATATGGAGTGATTCCAGTTTCACGGAACTACTTTCTTTCTTGAATGATATGTTACCCAAAGATAATGAGCTTCTATGAAGGACATATGAATCTAAACAAATTCTATACTTGATGGGTATGATTTCAAAAAGAATACATGCCTACCAAAAAGACTGTATATTATTTCTCAAAGAGAAAAAATAACATACAAAATTCCCAAAGTGTGGTTATTCATGATACAGGAAAGATGAATCCAGTAATATGAATGTTGTATGGTACTTTCCAATAATTCATAGGTTTAGGCATCTATATAGAAGTGATGAAACTGTAAGACAATTATTGTGGCATGAAGAGAAAATAATTAAATATACGAAATTAAAACACCTATCCAACTCTCCTCAATGGAAGGGAATTGATCATGAGTATCCTGAATTTAGAAATGATCAAAGAATCCTTCGTCTAGCGTTATCTACTTATGGAGTGAATACTATTGGTTTTCAAACCAATACTCATTGTACATGAATTTTATGTTGGTAAATTATACATTTCCACCCTAGTTATGCATTAAATATAAATTCATCTTGTTATGTATTCTTATATTAGGACCAAAACATCCAAGTAATGATAATGATTTTTATTTGGCTCATTTGATCATGGATTTAATGTTATTATGGGACTTAGGTGTTATGTTGTATGATACTTACCAAAGTGAATACTTCACATTGAGATCTATGTTTTATTGTATGATTAAAGATTTCCCTGCTTATGGAAATTTTTCCAGCTATATTATTAAAGGAACTCAAGCGTGTTCCCTATGCGAAGAAGTTACAGAATCAATTAAGTTGAAACATTCATCAAATTTTTTTTTTTTCTAGGGCATCGTAGATTTTTACCTCTTCAACATAAGTACTAATCTTGGACGATATCATTCAATGGATGTTCAAAACAACACAAAACACCATCTCCACTTATAGGTGATTAGCTATTTGAGAAAGTATAATATGTGAACATTGTTTTTCGGTAAATCATTTTTGAAAAACCTTATGAAAAACAATTAGAAAAAGAGAATAGTTTTTTTAATTACTATACTAGAATTGTCTATACATCAGACATTTTCATGATGTGATGCATGAGGAATAAAAATGTATGTGACAATGTTATGGGAACATTGCTAATTTCCCCTGGAAAAACATAGGATGGAATTAAGGCAAGGTTGGATGTGGTTGACATGGGAACACGATAAGGGTTGGATCCTATGAAGGGTGAAAATCGAATGATTCTTCCTCTAGCATCGTACACACTTTCCATGGATGAGAGATATCAGTTTTGCAACTTATTCAGTTACGTAATGGTTCTAGAGAGGTATTCATCAAATATCAATTACATAGTGTCAATGAATGATTTGAAGTTAATCGGTTTGAAATCACATTACAACCATGTTTTGAAGGAACATTTAATTCCTATATCTTTACGCTGCATTTTTTCAAAGAATTATCATCATAAATTAACCAAACATTGTTTTTTTTTCAATGATAAATGCAGCAAACTTCTAGACCCAAAAACATTAACATCTATGGAAAACGAAATTTTCATCATTTTATGTGAATTAAAAATGTATATCCCACCATCATTCATTGATATAATGGTACATTTGATGGTTCACTTAGTGAGAGAGACTCGGCTTTGTGTTCCTATGCATTATAGATGGATGTACCATGTTGAATGGTATATGAAGATTTTGAAAGGGTATGTCAAAAATTGAAGTCAGCAAGGGGGTTTTATTGTGAAGCGATATATTATTCAAGAAGACATTGAATTATTATCCAAATACTTATCTTAAGTGGAAATCATTGGTCTCTCAAAATATCACCACACTGGGTGCATTGAGGGTGAGGGGATTTCTGGAAGAGATGTTGTGATAATCAATATTACAGATCAGTAGTAGGCCCACCTTTATATTATGCATAATAGTTGGGAGGATGCCCAATATATTAAAACCCACAAAGAAATTCCTAGGTAGTTAAATCCATCGAGGGCAGAAAAATGGATATCAGATACACATAATCACTAGTTTATAGGATTGTTTTGGGGCTATATTTTTAAAGAGTTAGCTGAAAATAAAAATTCAATTTTAGAATGACTCTGATGGATAGCTTTCAGAAAAATTTTGTTTGTATTATCATATAATGGTTATGAAATTAATGGTTATACAGTCTATATAGACTATCATGATGAAGATAGTACCATAAAAATAGTGAATTTACACTTGTGGCTAAAGTGAAAAATGTTTCTGGTTGTAAGGACAGAACTCCAATTTTTTTGAATATGTCATACATTGGCATTATCAAACAAATATGGGAGTTATATTATATGATATTCCAACAGCCAATTTTTCAGTGAAAATGGGATGATGACAACAATAGTGTTAAAATAGATGGATTGGGATATGTAAATATTGATTTTAGTAAAGAAGGGTACATAGATGAACAATTTATAATGGCCTCACAAGTGGTGCAAGTATTTTATGTTCTGGATCCCGCAAACCGAATGTGGTCGATTGTTCTATTATCTTCCAAAACTATGGAAGGTATGATGAAAATATAGTTGAGGACAATCTTTCAGTTGTATTTCACAATCATTTCACAGCGGTCCCATTGTAGATAATGTTTTGTATGTTAGAGGAGACCACAATAAATGGATTTGGATAATCGATAGAGGTTTCCAATCCCTTCATCATTTGAAAAATAGAATTATATTTCAATAAATAGGTTATATTTTGTTTGTAATATAGATCTTGTTATCTCATGTTAATGTCTTATAATTAATGATTTTATATAATATCAATTGACTGTTTAACCACTTTTGTAAATAATGACTTCTGCACGTTTTGGTGCTCCTATCCTCGAGGCAGAACAGGTCTCTCAAGTTGTTGTTGTTGTTGCTGGTGCTCACAATGAAGAGCAACAACATGTTTCTTATCATGTGGCTACTCCAAGTGTTGAGGTCCAACAACCATCAGCACGTGTCAATGATACCATTTTAGATGATCATATAGATGATGTTTATATGGATGAAGTGGTCAAGGATAAAGGATCGATGTCCTGGAAAAAATAAGTGCGCTATTATTTGATGGTGTTAGCCAAAGTTTATAAGGAGAAAAGAAAAGGCATCAAATTTTATGTCAAATGGAATGCAAGAGGCCCGCATGTGAATCCCAACAGGGCTATGTTTAGTAGTTACATTGGAATTGTCACTCGGTAATGCATATCGACTGACATAGATTCAGGGAACCATGTTGTGTCCGAGATGAAGTCTATGATTTGGGAAGAATTTATGGTAACATTATGATATTATTTCATTAATTTACTATAAAATAAAACAATTAAAAAATTTCTTAATCTTCTCAATCTCTTGTAGAGTACATTTATAGTCAATTATTCACACAAGAATTGTGTACTAAGGCTTGTAGGAAGGATTCATCAAGGGTTTCTCGCAATTTTAAAAAAATATCACCTGAAAGATTCCAGAGGTAAAATTAACACGCAACCACCCCTTGACTATGATCACCCGATATCCAATAAAACATGGGATGCATTAATTAACCATCATGGGGATGATATGTTTCAGTTACATTGGGGATGATAATAAGTTGTTTGAGGATATTTTTATTAATCACATTGATTGTTAATATTTCATTTATGAAACCACAAAACAGTGCTAAAAATAAGGATCGTGCATCAAAACCAGAATACCCCTTTCGTAAAGGAAGGATGGGGTACGCTTCACTAGAAAAAAATAGTACATATTTTGAATTTACAGTAATATTGTAAGGTGACCAAAAACAAAATAATAATTATCTTTCTATATTTATATGTAGATTGATGATTATAAACTCAAAGTCACTTCTATCCAACGTCATGTGCTACGGAAGGAGGCACATGTGAATAAATAAAGGAAGCTAGTAGATGAAAACACACATAAAGTGTGTGAAATAAGTGTTTGTATGAAACGTCAAAAATTTTTCTTTTAAATTTCTATTACATAATAATAATTACTTATTTTCCTATATCTCACAATCATAAGAATCAGATACTCTTGTAGCAGATGCAGACCTATTATCGATAGCTTTGAAGAGACCAGAACAATATAGTCATGTTAGAGGTGCGGTGTTTGGGGTGACACCCTATGTATATTTTGACAATAAATCAAATGGATGATTGATATGAATAAATGAAACAAATGAGATAATGACTAGCTACTCAGGAAGAATGATTTTAATGGAAGGGAGAGTTTCTAGTAACTTCTATGGGTGGGTAGCAAGGAAAAGACACAAATCAGGAACAACCATTGTGTGAAAATTCCCCCCACCATCTTTGAGGCGAGCCATTCCCCTCAAAGAGATTTATTAGCCATGGTAATTAATATTCTAATAATTGTTCCCATGAAATGTGAATCATAAAAACGCTGATACATTTCATGTACTGATCTTCTACAGGGTGATAAGGAAAAAGATTTATATCTATCATCACCAACCTATCACCTTGTAGTGAGGGCTATGGTATTCAACTTCCCAGAGTACAAGATGCATAATAGACACTTGAAAAAGATCATCTAAAAGTGATGATTAATGTAGCTCATGAGAAAAATGCAGTGATAACTATTCCACAAGATGATGATGATATTTATATGGTCAAAAAGGCTATTGGGACATTCATTTCATGGTCATCACATCTTGTAATAGTACATGTGGAAAAATAGGTTTTAATTTCCATTTTTTCAAGATAAACCTTTAATAACTAATAAAAAATGGTCTGAACCAATGAATATTATTATAGATAGAGAAACAAAAGGGGTTGACAAGAAACTTTGGCTCAAAATCATTTAATGGATCGACCAATTTATCCCAATGAACTATGAAATCACAATAATATCACAAGTTCTCTATCCACATTTATTAGCATTAATGAATCATGCAGATAAAAAGCTAAAAATGGTAGTAGTCATATATATTTTTTGAAAGGAATATATACGGAGAGGAAATTCATGATTTCTTTGTTGTTGAAAGTGTAAATGAGATTCTTGAATACTGTTGGCTGTGAAACATAGTTGTAAATTTATATATGAGGTATGTTATAATGAATTGGTTTTATAAAAGCTGATATAATGTACTAATGATGTCAACATGCATTTTATATTATTGGAAGGTGTATATATGAAAAATAGTTGAGTGGATTTTCCCATGATCCAAAATTCAGACACGTTAGTCCTCATACAAAATCAACACAACTAACAAAATTAGATCCATCAAAAAGGATGAAATAGTGAAAGGATTGCTAAAAACAATGGAAATAAATAATACGGATGGTATAATCTTTCTAATACCAACCATGTAGTAGAAAAAATCTATGATTAAAGCATATAAATTATATTTCCACTTCTTTTATTACTTATTCCTTTTTGTTATTTAGGCAACATTGGATGCTAATTGCATTGAACTAGGATACTATAACGATTTATTTTCTGGTTTCAATGAAAGGATATCCGACAAACCGACCACACATGATAGATTTTGTGAACCTTTTAGACACTACATCGTATATTCTAGGTCTTAACATTGAGTTATAGAATTTATATTATCTTTTATGGAGGATTCTATTATGATAGGGTGGTGTATCAATATCATCTAAAACATGGAATGAGGACAGCGGATAAGCATAAAGAGGCAGGAAAATACTACGTCTGGACCTGTATCAGGGTATATATAAAAACAATTTCCATCCAAAAATATATCAAAACATGTTACTTATTATCCTAATGATCAATGTTTTTGCAGTATCCAAAACAAACAAACAATAATGATTACGGTAATTATGTTTGTTAATTTATGAGGGAGATTATTTTCCATCAACAAACTAGCATCCCTAAAGAGGTATTTTAAAAAAAACTACTATTTCATTTAAATTATTAAATTATAATTTATTTTTATATTTAGAAGTACTTCTATAACTATTGAAAAGGATCATATTCACAAGATGATATATATTTATTCAGAAATGAGTTGGTCACATACCTGGTGGAATATTGTACATAAATAGCATGAAGAAGTGACTTGGGGACGTGTACAATTAGCGGCCATTTTTTGAGAGGGGTTAAAGTTATCAAAAGATGAAACATTGTTTTATGTAAATGTTCGTTGGAAAATTGTAATTTTTTTAAAAAATATCATTTCTATAATGATTCATTTTTTCATTTTAATAGATAAAATTCACCAGCAACATGCATCAATGATGAAACACTATTCATTGGGCTTTAGATAAGAGAAAACAGTAAAATCACAAAAATACCTATATATCAAATCAATGGAATTATGATCGTGTTGATACATTTGTATAATGATACATGGGTCATTAATGATGAGTACGAGTCATCCCTACCTCAATCTGAGGCACAGTGTGGCTGGTATCCATCGAAGTGTATCTCTTTTGTTTAAAATGGACATAATTTTAAGTGAAAACAACAACTAACGTATGGAAAACATAACAAACTCATTGATATTGTGTTGATGCTTTAGGATAACAGACCATGGTTCATTGTTGACACATATGAGTCTACCCCGCATCAATCCAAGGCATGGTATGGCCAGTATCACTCAATGGGTGTCTCTTTTGTTTAAAATGGACAGAATTTTAAGTGAAAACAACAAATAATGTATAATAAAACAACCAAACCCATTCAGATTATATTCATACTTAGGATAATGATCCACGAGGAATTTTTGATGTGAAAGAGTTAACCCCACATCAATCCGAGGCACGGTGTGCCTGGTATCACTCAAAGTGTCTCTCTTTTGATTTAAATGTATAGAATTTTATGTGAAAACAATAACTAACATACATAAATCCGACCAAACACATTCTAATTGAATTAGTACATTAGGATAATGATACATGGGTCATGTGGGATGGTTATTAGTCAACCCTACCTTAATATGTGGCATGATGTGGCCAGTATCACTCAATGTGTCTCTATATTGTTTAAAATGGATAGAATTTTAAGTGAAAATAACAACTAACATACGGAAAACTGAAAAAATGCATTTAATTTGTTTTGATACATTAGGTGAAATATACATGGGTCATTTGGGATGTGTATTCGTCAACCAAACATCAATCATGGGCACAGTGTGGCCGGTATCACTCTAAGTGTATCTATTTTGTTTAAAATGGACAGAATTTTAAGAGAAAACTACAACTAGCATGCCAAATGCCAAAAAAACACATTTGTATTGTGTTGATACTTTAAGATAAAGATCCATGGATCATGTTTGACATGTAGGAGTCAAAACTACCTCAATCATAGGCACATTGTGTCTAGTGTCATTCAAATATTATCTCTTTTATTAAATTGAATGAATTTTAAGTGAAAACAACCACCAACGTATAGAAAATGAACAAAAAATAGTCATATTGTTTTCATACTTTATGAGATTTATCAATGGGACATGTGTGATGTGTAAGGGGCAACCCTACCTCATTCTGAGAAATAGTGTGTCTGGTATCACTCAATGTGTCTCTCTTTTGTTTTAAATGGACAAAATTTTAAGTGAAAACAATAACTGACGTACAGAAAACCAACCAAATGCTTTTGGATTTTGTTGATACTTTATTAAAACGATCCATGGAACATTTTTGATCTGTATGAGTCAAAATCGCTTCAATAATAGGTATGGTGTGGACGTTATCACTTAAAGTTTCTCTCTTTTGTTTAAAATTGACAAAATTTTAAGTGAAAATAGCAACAAACATACAGAAAACTGACCAAATGCATTCAGATTTTGTTGATACTTTATGGTAATGATCCATGGGCCATTTTTGACATCAAAATGTCAACCCCACCTCTATTTGAGTCATGGTGTGTATGATATCACTCAATGTGTCTCCCTTTTTTGTTACAATGGAAAGAATTTTAAGTGCAAACAACAACTGACGTATGAAAATCCCCATTCATACCATACACACCAAAAGCATTCATTGTTTTCTAATGAAACACATATTATTGAACTAAAAACCATTCCAAAACCATTTTAAAAATACCAATGATATTAAAATCCATGAAATTCATTCCATTATAACCATTAAATCCCCCACCCCTAGACAACCCCACCCCCTGGACACCACATATCGTCCCTTAGACACCACCCTACCACCTGTAGACACACCCATGGATACCCCCCCCCACCCTCACAACCCTAGATTTATCCCCCTTGGACACCCCCAAACCCCAGGATGGATGCCACCCCCCGGATGCCCCCTCCTAGGCACCTACCCAACACCTGGTCACCTCCACCCCTAGACATCACCCACCCCCCTGGACACCCCCACCCCTGGAATCCCCCCCAAACACCTAGACACCACCCCACCCCCTGGACACCCCCATGGGCACCCACACCCTGGACACCACCACCCCCATAGACATCCACCCCCACCCACTTGTACACCACCCTCCCCCCTAACATAGCCCACATCCTCCTAGACCCCATGGACACGACCCCACCCCTGGACACTGCTCCCCCCCCAACACTTAGAAATCCCCCCAACCCCATTGACACCCCCCACATTCCTTGGAAAACACCCCTAGATGCCCCCCTAGAAGGCCTCCCCACACCTCCTAGACATCACCCCACCAACTGGACAACCCTATCCACCCCCCTAGACACCCCTCCCCCATGGATAGCCACCCCACCATTTGGACACCACCCCATCCCCTTTGGACAGCCCCCAACCTCTTGGACCCCCCCAGACACCATCCCTCTCCCCGGACACCCCCACCCCCTGGACCCCCCACCCCCTAGAAATCCCCCCAACCCCCTGGACAACACCATGGATATCCCCCCTAGACACCCACATCCCCCAAGTCACCCCCACACCCTGGACACTCTCTACCCCCCTTGGAAGCCACCCCAAACCCCTAAACACCCCCCAATTGCCTGAATTTGGAATTGAATTTTTTAGGTATTTAATTAATTTATGAAATTTTTGTTAATGTTGTATGGGTATACTTGTTGTAAGGGTACCATTTTGGTATGTGTATTCATTTAGGAATTAACTTATGAATTATGTTTTAATTTTTTATAGGTGTTATTTTTGATATGATGATTTTTTACAGGTATTCTTTGGGTGTGCTAATGTAGAATTTTATGTTACAGCAGGCGGGGCATTTATCAGCGAATTTTTAGCACTGATATAGAAGCCCTTTATCATTGCCTCTTTAGCGCTGATAATGTCTCCCTTTATCGTTATGTTTTTAGCACTGGTAAATGATTTCTTTATGTGTTCTTTTTAGAGTTGATAAAGGCTACCATTATCAGTGCTGAGCATTACTATGGTTTTGTAGCTTTGTTATAGCCCGTTTTGAGTGTAGATAAGTCCCATTTTTTAGTAGTGTTTGTGCCTTGTGTGGACTACCACCTTAACGATTTAATATGATTCATTTTCCATCAACACCTTATAAGGTTGGATATATGGATGGTATAAAAGTATAAATTTTATATTTGTGATAATTTTATGCTTCTAGTAAGAATATTTTGAAAACCTATTAATCATATGATTAAAAAATGATCATCGTTAATTTATTCATTTAAAAGAAGAATACAAAAAGGATAACCATTGATTGATTTTTTGTAATGTTTTAGTATAAATCAATTATCATTATACATACTTATAATTATGAAATATAAAATTTTTATCCACTAAATAAAATCATTATTATCCTATTACAATTATATTACAGTAAATAACCTCTTAATCATTCATAAAATTACATTATGTTCATGTTTGGTTTATTTTAACCCCCTACTTGAACAATACATTGAATTTATACCATTAATGACTATAGGAACATAAATAATTATATAATATAAATAATATTAAAATTATAATTTTATTTTGGTTTTGGATAATTTATATAACTATTTAATTTATTAATTATGGAATCACACTTTTTTCGTTAATCAACATCGAATTCATGAATACTGTACACTTCATATTTAAGGATAAGGTCTAAGAACTCCTGAAAATAATTTAAAGAATCATAAACTACTTTAAATTATCTCTAAAAATTACTTTAATTACTAAAACATTATATAGTTTTGAATAATAATTAATACAAACATAGCTCTAATGAAACTACTATAAATGTTCCAGACTATAAAGACATGATGTGGAAAATAAAAATAATTCAGGTAGATAATGACCATTGCTGAATATTTTGAATGGTAATGGATATTAGTAAGGATATGAAATAATTTAATATGATATATGTGTTTTTGATACCAAATGATAATTTATGTTTGTATAATTATGGAAAATAGTTAACAGTTTTCAAATCTCAAATTAATCTCTTTGAGACTTGTTATGTAATATATAGCTAATTTCATTTTTGTTGGGTATATAATTCCTTTTTGTGATATTATGTCATGAAATGAAATTATTAAGGGTTTTTTGAGATTAATTTTAATCCACATTTAACAAAATATTAAGATTGAATTGAATCCCAATCCATTTGTGGGTTTTCCCATCTCAATTCGCATTCTTTACAACTCATTATAATCACCGCCTATTCAAATTTTCATGGTGAATACATTTCCATTTATTTTTTCCCATGATACTTATTTAATATAAGGTATTTACATATCAATATTACTATCCATCTCCCATATTCTTTATATTCGAGATATACCATTTGTGGTGTTAAAATCATCATATGCATTTGGTAACATAAAAGTGTTTGTAATTTCAGAGAAAATGCACCCCTCTATGGATATAGTCACATGGATGTGGCTATGGAATAGATGCACATATCTGTAATATCCATGAAAATAGATGGTTGAGAATTTAATGAATCATCGCACTGATGTACTATGAGTTGGCTAAAGACTACACACCTAGAGATAAAATATTATAGGATATTCTTTGGAATATTCAATCACATTTAATGAACCATGATAATGTATTTTTCATACCATATCATTTGATTCTACCTATTCAATCTATTGAATCCAATTACTATCTAAAATGGATAACATATCATATTTTATATACCAGCGGATCTATATTTATATGATAAGAATAATTCATATTAAATTGATTATACCAAGTGTCTTCCATGTTGATTAAGGTATATTATCATATAAAAAAAATTATTCTATTGAACGAGGAAGTATTTTATGTCTTTATTTATCAATATATCGATAGGTATGATTTATTCTATAAAAGGATACATAAGGAATTGTATGAAATGCATTGATTACTCTTATGGTGAATGCATTGGACTCATTAATGTGATAGGTGGGGTCTGACATTATATAGAAGTTTTCTATATAAATAAGTATTCTGAGGGAAAAATAGTTTGGTTTTAGTGTATTCATCTTCTCATAATTCATAATAGTAAAATGTCTTGGAACTAGTCCTTAAAAATAAGTTTTTGATCTCACACATTATAAATTTCATCATCATGAGATTAATGATTATTATTATAAATTTCTATTTTATTATCATGTTTATAGAATGAACTATATTGTAGATGATTATGGATTCATTTTGTACATTAAATATTATCATACCAATTATGTAACACGTCGACACCTTTTGATATATTTATTTTTTAGTAATTTTAATTACGTTGATAGATTTTGATATAGAGAACATAGTTTATAAATGAACCTTAATGTAATATAACGTTATAAACTAGCCATTTAATTGGGGTTATAATTAGAAATTACCAGAAATTAAAAATATTTATAAATACATTAGATAAAGATAATATACTTTTAGTATAATATTTTTATTCTTCAAAAAATAATTTTTCAATAAAATTATTTTTATGTTTTTTTGTTATATATAATATAAATAATTTTTTGAAAATTTTAGAAATTTTATATAAACAAATATAATTCATTTTTAGAAAGAAAATTTTCAAAATAACATTAGTTATTATTTTTTATAATTTTTAAAAATAGATTTTTCTCAACGAATAATGAAGAATGGATATTTTAATAATAAAATTAAAAATTATTTAAATCATTTAAATAGATAATTTTTTAAAAAAATTATAAATAAAATTATGTCAATTATATTATTATTAATAAAATTCAGTTCATTTAAATATATTTTAGTTTTAAATTTAAATCAAAATATTTTAATCTTATGAAAAAATTTACTGTTGAGAACAATTATTTTTTTCTTTTATGGGTTCAATTTTAAATCCTATTTTGAGAATTATATGATTTGAATTAATAAAAAGGAATAAATATTTAAATCTGTCATAATTAATATTAGGTAACATGATCAAAAAATATTTGGGCCAAAATATACTATATCTACTAAACCTGGGTGTTACCCTACTAATGTGTCCCCACCACAATCAACCATGTCACCAACAATTTTTACAAAATTACCAATTAACCCACCACCTTAAACTCAAACACTCTACATACCCATCAAAAATTGAATTCCACCGATTCCATAACACGACCTGTATCCCCACCTAGAGTTTCCCTCTACCAGCGTCTTCCTCCCATAGCTCGCCTACAACGAACACCATACCACGAACCGTCTACTCACTTATGGATTCTGTCTTCCAGTTCCTTCCACCAACTATTATCCATCGACCTCCACCATCTCCTTCTTGGAAGAATATGAATCTATTGTCATTTCAATCCACACTTCTCCATCATCTTCCTCCTGCATCTCCACTATCTATACTAAAGCTGGGTTACCTTCGAAGTACAGTTCACCCTTACACCAATGATTAACCATCGACGTCCACCGTCTCCCCACCCTAGGTATTCATTAACTTCATACGCACCTCCGAGAACAATGTCAGAATCAAATTTATTGAACAACACCACTATTCCTGGAAACGGTAACCACCATGATTCAGAAATTTGTTTGTGTATGAAATCAAATTATTCGGACAAAATCAGCATACTCTGTTATCTTTCTTCACATTTACATAATCAATTGGTTCTCATATCGATATAACTTTCATCAAAGACCCATTATTGCGCTGCTCTTAGAAGATACAGCTGGCCTCTGCCTGTATTCGCTTTCTTCTTGGTTTTATGAGTACATGCATATGCCCACTTACTGAGATTTTTTCCTTTGTCTGATTTCTGATGTCTGAATAATGTTGACATAATTGTTCTTATATTACATAAACATATGTGTTTCCCTATTTATTATATAATGTTGTTTCCATATTACTCAACAAGGAAAAATAACAACTTTATTTCATGGAATTTTTGCGTAGTGGATCATGTGTTTAACAGTGGATCATGTGTTTAATTTGAGTAGTAGATAATTTTTTCTCGTAGTGGATCATGTACTATAGAGATTGGACATGCTTATCTCGTCATACATCCTATGATCCCAAAATCAGGGCACGAGGACATCCATTTTCCCTTAAGCGGTGACCACTGATGATTTGCAGGTGATGTATCAGTTTTAACTGCAACATGAACTTCCTATGGTTAGATATATTCCAGCCGAATATATGTTTTTATGTATAAAAATAATTATTAGATGATTTTAAGTATTAGTTCATTGTTTATGTATAGTTGGGAACATGTGGGTTATCCATCTTACTAGCTGAGCATTGGTATAAGGAAATAACTACGCGAGGGTTTGGAAATCGATTGTGTAATCCCACTAAAAATTCATTTATTGTAGGTATATCAATTGATATTCAATGACTCATTAATTTTTTTTATATCATGGTAACATGTTCTATGTTCTTAGTTGATATATCTCACACTTTTTTCATTTTTTAGGGATGTTATGCATATGATGGATATAAATTGTAATTGTTTGGTATGATTTTGATTCTACAATGATGTTCTAGCATATAGGTAACAAGTTATTTACATTTTTAGTGTCCCCCTTAACATTAAAACTACATTCTTTACATCTATTTCTTGATCTAGAATTTGAATTAGGTAATGAAATAATGACTACCATATTGAAATATCATTTTAAGGGAATTTTTACTCAAGGCCTCTATATATGATCATTATTAACTATTTTTATAGATTGGTTGACTCTTACAAATTGACGCATTTTCATATGATTGCAGAGATGACACACATACCATAACTATAAGTTCAACTTTAAATCATGCTATTTTAAAATATTATATTTTTTAACTAATATTTTTAAATAGTTCCTTCTTTACTGTCAAATTCATACTGTTTAAGTTTGTATCATTTATATACCAAACACGCATTCTGTATTGATTTTTTTGTTTCAAACTGAATATGCAGTTAAATTTCTGAATAGTTAATTTTTTTAATGAATTTGAATGAATCTTTTTTTCTTGATTTTTAACTGATGATTCCATTTAATTTTTTTATTAATAGTCAAATTGTTATGATTATTTGTTAATGAAGTTGTTTACATTTTTTTACTTTGATTTTTTATTTTCTGTTATATATTTATATGTTCATCTAAGAGATAATATGTTTTCTATTTTATGTTTCTAAACAATGAATATTCAGTTTTTCATTTATAAATGAAGATATCATTTTTTTCAAAAATCTATAATGTTTTGTTTTTTATGGTGTGAATGATTTTTTTCTTATCAATATCTATGTTATGTATGTTTTTATTTTGGAAGGGATATATGATATTTGTTTCCCTATGGAATTGTGGATGACCTCGTTGGTTTAAGGTTCAAACATTCCAATCGGTTTCTAACGGGTTTTTTGTAGAACCGGAAACATCCAATGATTCTTTATACATTTGTACTTACATTCCAAAGGCATGTGCCCATTAGTTACAGACCTATGAAGCTTAAGAATGTGCATTGGTCGAGAGGACAGGAGATCAGACTCATCAAACTTTTTTTGGGGGAATTAGTTTCAACTACGGGACTCTCTTTATAGATTTAATTTGTGATCATAAATCCTTATTAAGTTACCAAGTATAAAAAATAAGCTTTCCTTTAGATCTGACAATCAATGATTAGTATGTAGGAGATTTAGAGAATATTTTATATGTATTCAAGGTTATTCATCGACAGAGAATCATCTGTATTTGTTTAGAGATTCTTATTCAATGGTATCATTCGACACATTATATAGAAATCTCTTTGTCATTATGATAAACAAACTAGTTTTAAAGCCACTCAGTGGGGCACTTGGAGTTTATTGTCATTTAGAAAGACATAGATTTATTTAGAATTGGGATCATACCCGTAGATGGGCTACCTTTGTATCCTTGTTTAGAAAAGGAATCAGAACCCACATAGTTCGATTAAGGTAGTATTATGTTTATGAATGATTTAGGGCTCAAATAATGATGTCATAATTAAATTTATGCTCTAATCTCATGTTAGTCATGTTTGGTGTGAGAAACAAGATGTATTGATAAAACCAGAAAATTGAGCCATGAAAGATGTAATCATGAGAAATAATCTGGGGATTAGGTATTTTTGAATTCCCAAATAGATGAATATTGGGTTTTACATTAGGGAAGAAACCCAGGAACAAGTTTCATAAATGTATATGTGCTTTATGTAGATTTGGATACTTAACTTATGACATTCCTGATAAGGATGTCCAAATTAGAAGGGAATTATGATTGGGTTTTACTCATGAGAAGGAATCCCAGATAAAAAGTAAATTATGTCTACTTAGAAGAAATTATGACTGGGGAGTAGTCCTGAAAAGGAGGACCAGGTTAAAGGGACTTGATAACTTGGGCGTATTCCTGATAAGGAGGCCCATGTTAAAGGGAGTTGATAACGGGGGATTATTTTTGATAAAGATGCCCAGGTTTAAGAGAATTATGAAAACATGGGTTTATTCCTGAATATGAGGCCCTGGTTAAGTGGAATTATGAAAACTGGGGCTTACTCTTGAAAAGTAGGTGCATGTTAAATGAATTTAGAATTTGGGTACTTGGGGCGTACTCCTATGGAGGATGCCCGAATTTCTAAAATTATGATTGGGGATTACTCCTAAGGAGGATGCCCATATTTGGTAATTTGAGATTGGGACTTACTCTTACGAAGTAATCCCAGGTTAATGGAATTTAGAATTTGGGGACTTGGGGATTACTTCTAAGGAGGATGCCCAAATTTTCAGAACATGGACTGGGGCATACTCGTGAAAAGGAGCCCCAGGTTAAAGATCCTCTCATCTTAAAGGATAATGTTTAATTAATGAAATATCTAACTTTAGTGACATTAAGATATGTAAATCACTTGGTTTTGAGAGATTTTCCCCAAAATTTCTTTCATATAAGGAATCCAACCAAGAAATAATTCCATAAATGGCTTTGAAGAGGGTTCTGAAGGCTAAATTTTGGAAAGGAGAGGTGGATTTGTATAAGAGAGGTGAATAGGCATATGTGACACCCAAAAAGAAGTAGGCGTGCATGTCCTGCATTGGATCTCAGGCACTGGTCGCGCAGGTATACCTGCGCAGCACATAGGTATGTGCGTGATGGTCAACCCATAGGGTACCACTTGGGCAAGGCCTGGCTCAAGCCCTTAGTATTACCCCTAGGGGTTCCAAAAGAGTGGCGCATAGGTTCTCGTGAAGGGATAAGATGGTGTGCAGGTGTGTCCATTTCCGTTAAGGGTTAAAAACCTAGGTGTGCAGGTGTTGGTGAATTTCATCACATAGGCTTTGTTTCCCATGTTTATGTCTTCCATTCTAGGTATGAAATTACTATAGAAGTGTTAGGAAGACTTCCAGAAGAGACTTGGGAGTCGGGTGCTTAAATATGGCTTTTGGAATTTTCCGTCTTCGAAATGGGTGGCCCACAAGGGGTATTTATAGGCTGCTAAAGACCCCGGGTGAAAATAAAATATGGCACGCAGGTCACCTGTGTGCCCAATATTTGGCGCACAGGTACCCTGCACGACCGTGATAAAACTTGCGTTATCCAAGTGAAAACAAATCCTTTTTCGTGACTTTATGAATTTTTGATGTCTCTTCAAAGGATAAATCAATTTGTGCTAAGTTATGAACCTTTTTTAGTCATTATACTCTGTGACGGAAAGTAGCGTCAACAAAGGTTCCTCTTCAGAGTTGGATCCCAAAGAAATAAGTATGTGACTCTGAGGTAAAGAAGAAAACCAAAGGAACGGTGGCGTGTAGGTCCTGCATGGGCAAATACTGGATGAGGTTCTTGGCTTCTATTTTTGTCACGCTGCTGTAGAGGTATTCTGACCTGTGCGGTGATACCTGCGTGCCAATATCTGTGCGACACAGTTACACTTGCATGCCAAAATTGCATTTTCACGCCTTAATGCCATAGCCATTTTTTCGAATTTATTCACAAATTTTACGAAAAATCAACCAAATTAAGAGTTAATTAATCAACCTTTGTGAATATTCAATGGCTTATATAATAATTGGAATGGCTAATTAACTGGCTAGAAAGATGATTGATGACATGATGAACGTTGTCGGCCATGATTACTATGATATCTGTGAAATCACTCTCCCAGATTTTGCTATGTACTTGAAGAAATATCATCTTAATATCCCAGAGAGCATCTACCTACCTCTGTATGGCCATGGTCATCTGCAAGGATTCAATTTTCTAGATACAATGAACTATATGCCCAAGATGCAGCTGCACTGATAATCCTCTATTTCTGTTATGATGTGCATTAAGAGCAACAACAATGGTGTGAACATTCAAATTTTTCCTCCATTCCATTTCCTTGCAGATATGAAAAAAGAAAACCCATTGGATGAAATTTTTTCCACTACTAGTTGGTGGAGAAAATACTATCCGGGCATTAGAAAAAAAATCTAAAAAGAGAATTATCTCCAAACGGCTCTTTACATCCAATTCTTCATTATCAAATCCATGTATCCATCTTCCAAGTCTCTTGGAGGGAAACAGAGTCACTGTTTGATCTGCAGAAAATGTTCTCAAACTTTACTCAAGAACATTCTTTTACAATTGTTCCAAGTGGAGCAGTTATCACTACATCACTTATTTTATCTAGTTGAATGAATGAATTACAGGAGGCTGCTGATGAAGCTCAGTATGCCGTAAATCAAATGAAGATTTATGTTGAACATCTTTTGTAATTCTTGGAAAAGAGAAGTGGCTCCAGTATGTGGATGTCCTTCTAAATCTTGTGCATCAAATGAAAAACACATTCATCTTCACTCATTTGTGCCTGTATTCTTTTGCAACCTGCTTTAAATTCCTACCTATGCTAATGGGCCTAGTAAGCATAGTTGGATTTTTTCTAGGATTAATTTAAATAACCCTACAAACTTTCAATCTTTTCATTGATCAATATTACCTAAAATCATACAATATGTTTGTCTAGTGAGCAGGGACTTGACTTTTATTCTGAGTTCCCTTATCTTTTGTGGGTATTTTAAATTCATGCATGTTGGAAATAATAACGCTAATGTTTAAGGTCAAAATAGCTTTGACCGAAGGGATTAAAATTGTCTCAATTCCATGACAATTTATCTAAAAACATATTACCACACTCATGTATGAGGGAAAATATGTAAACTATGACTTAATAATTTTTGACTCTGAGGAATGATATGAAAAAGGGCTGAAATTTATTAGAAGAAATATTTTCCAAGAATGAAGTTACCACTATTTAAAAAACCCATTAGGGGGTTGAATTATGTAGGGCTGCTTAAGGGAATTAGCTACATAGTCAAATAACAATATCTTTTGGCTGGGAGGTCCATTATGTAGACTACTTATGCAGGGACTCTTAAGGGCACCTGCTACATAGTCAGGCAAAAGAACTATCAGAAATTTACATTTCTACTGCTAAAAATCCAGTGAAAGTTTACGGTGATTCAAATTTTCTAAAGCATAGAGTTTGTTGTATGGAAAGAGGTACTTGAATATGGAGAAGATATTTTAAATCAAGATTGTCTACAAACTAGATGAATGTCACTCCTACGAAGGTCTGACCCAAACTTCGGGAAGGAAAATATAAAACATAGAATTGAATACTTTCAGATCATGAAAAATAATATGAGAAAAATATGTTAAGGATGGCTATTTTTGTAGACCCCTACATATTGTCTTTAAGACAACTAAGGAAAAAAAGAGGTTTTCTTCCTAAGAATGAAGTTACCATTATTTTAAAAACCCGTTAGGGGGTTGAATTATGTAGGGCCACCTAAGGGAATTGGCTTCTTTTAGCTGACAAGTCCATTATGTAGACTATTTATGCAAGGCCGCCTAAGGGCACGTGCAACATAGTCAGGAAAATGAACTCTCAGATAACAGACATTTTGTGACCAGAAGTCAAGAAAAGTGTTATGAAGATCTGAAAATATATAAGGATATGAGTATGACACATAAAAATAGGCCTTTGTTAAATGCATGTAGAGATACACAGACCAATGCTAACCATAATCATGTTGTGTCTGGGTCATGAATTGAGCTGTTGGACTTCACTATGTATCCCATAAGGATGGCCATCATGCAATATGTAATTCATGAAGTACAATTTAACGTCATGTGGGACGATAGTATGGGAGATGTTAGTTTAGGGTCATTGAGCTCAGAACATTATAATAAATACACAATGTGTGTTTTATAGAGTTGATATGAATGAAAATCAGGGTTTTCATATCACATTCATGTTTTCATAGGGGACTATTCAGCCATGGGACTGAAAGTGGAATTTGGGGTTAGACCCAAAGACTTGGGGATGGATTCGAGGGATGCTCGAATGTTCCTACATATCCCATATGGATGGGAATCAGTCCCACGTAGTTATAGAAATACCTTTTGTACAGATTTAGTTCGTACACGTGAAGGGTGAAAGGGGAATTTAGTGAAATGATGGGTTGACCCAAGAAAAAGGGTTCAGGCATTGCCATGTACGCACGTAGTCTTTGGAATTTAACATTATTGGAGATCAATTTAAATTATTATTTCCTCTCAGGTGAGGACATCAAAGATTGTAGTAGTTTATTATCATACAGGACAAAAGTGTTGTACAGTTTAACATCATATAGTAAGGAAAATGGTGATCCAATGTAAAGATATTGATTCTGAGGATGGCTTCATGAATCAAAATCATATGAGATGGAGGTAAACCGATTTGAAGATATTGGTTTTGGGATTTAACCTCAGGAGGTTGCATACGTTCCCAGCCTAGAAGGCAAGGATCAAAGTCCACATAGTTCAATTGAAGAATGAAATAGAGATCAAGTTTTTCTTGGGGACAACGACCAAAAAATGGTGTTGGAACATACGCATGGTTAGTTCCTTAGAGAGGGTGGTATGGTTGAAGTTTACTCTAAGCTCACATGAGTAATACTTGGTGCAAGGAACAAGAGGTAGAAACAACCCTAACGATGCACAGTTTAATGCCATGTAGGACATATAACGGACAATGTAGTTTAATGTCATGTAGTAAGGACAAAAGAGGGGTTATATAGTTTAATTTCATATAGCTAGGACGTATGGCTATGCAGTTTAATGTATTGCAGTGAGGAAAATGGGGACACAACTTAACGTCATTTTTGACGTATTAGGGAATTTATCACAGTTTAACATCATGTTGGACATTGGGGTGATGTATAGTTTAACGTCATGTAGCTAGGGCGTTATAGAAGATTATACAATTTAATGTCTTGTAGTAAGGACTTTGGGGACAGTTCCATTTAATGTCATGTAGTAAGGAAAACCCAGTTTAACGTCTTCTTGGACGTAAGGGACTTCTGTATAGTTTATCATCAATGTTCTAGGACGACACAGTTTAACGTTGTGTTGGAAGATGACACAATTTATCATCATGTTGGATAAAAGAAATGAAAATAGTTTAAGGTCGTATGGATGGACCATTGGTTATCCAGTTTAATGTCTTGCTGGATGTATGGTACTGTGTAGTTTAAAGTCTTGCTTCAAGGAAAACACAATTTAACATCATGTTTGACGATAGGGTATTTGTGTTAAACAAAATACTTCTTCATAAATCTGTCATTGGTTGGAGTAGTGACGAGTTCTCCATCGAATGAGATTAATGAATATACTCCATTGGAGTAGACCTCATGTATTGAATAAGGTCCTTCCCATTTTGGCTCATGCATGGGAGGTTTCTTTCCTGGTATCATTGGAGTACTAAGAACCAATATCAATTCTCCCTGAATGAATGAATGAAGACAATATTTTCTGTTGAATGCTCGTTCTATTCTATTCTGATAGACATCCAATTGGTGTAAGGTTCACAATCTTTTCTCATCTAATTGTTCAAATTCATCCAATCGCTTTTGATATTGTTCATCTATAGATTAATGATCACAAATGGATAATATGAGTGAAGGTAATTGAACTTCAATGGGAAAGACTACTTCCATTCCATATACCAATGAATATGGACTTGACTGCGTTGCAGTGTGGGTAGTGGTCTGATAATCCCAGAAATCATGAAAGAGTTCGTTAGGCAATGACTTCTTATCTTTATCCACCATATTTTGTCTTATGTTTGAAAAGAGTCATATTGAAGGCTTCTATCTGTCCATTATCTGCTGCATGATTCTGAGATGAATTGCTGGACTATATGTTGTATTCTTAACAAAACTTCCTTACATTGGATGAACAAAAGTTGGTGCCATTGTCTGTCTATATGGTATGAGGGACACCCAATCTGGTAATGATGTTAGGCTTGATGAAGCTAACAATTCTTCTAGAACTAACATCATTGAGATGTATTTCCTATTCCCATTTGTGAAATACTTCATTAGGAGTAAGAATATACTTAAACTACTTGGATGTAGCTGAAGGAGAAGGTCCCACCACATCCATTTCTCATGTGGAAAATGGCCATGAGTATTTAGCTATATGAAGAAACTCTGGGGGATGATGAATGAAGTTGGAACATACTTTGCATGAATGACACTACTTCATGAAATCAACACAATCTTGTATCATTGAAGGCCAAAAGTATCCATGCCTTCGAATTTGATCAGATATTCTATGTCCAGACTACTGGGCACCATCGACTCCTGCATGAGCTTATTTCATGAAATCCATTCTCTCTTCACCATCAATACATCTGAAGAGAATTCCATCGAAACTACATGTGTAGATAATTTTATCTAGGTTATATGGGCTATCATAAAGTGTAAAATTGACCCCACGTCACCGAATTTTTTCTTTCCCGGCTCTATCAGGTGGAAGTTTTCCATTTTGAAGGTATTCACTGATAGGTGTCATACATTCTATAGCATGACCATATGGTTCAGAAATGGGACCAATTTCATTGATTTCCCCAGTTTTGGTTTGAACATAAGGTGAAATTGTACGACAATGGGAAATACTAATGATTGTCTCATCCCGATTGGGATCTTACAGAGCTGTGGATATATTTTCCAGTGCATCACCTTGAGCATTTTGTGACAACATGACATAAGAAAATTTCAGTTCTGTAGGAAATTCCATCATTAACTCTATGATGTAATCATAGAAACGGATCAACTCTTCTTATCTGATGGCATAATCTCCATTGACTTGTTTGATTACCAGTTCTGAATCACCCTTCACATATATGTGATTCACTTGTTCTTGAAGTGCCAACTCCAAGCCTATGATAAGAGCTTGGTATTCTACTTCATTGTTTGTACCACATACCCACAATAAGAAGGAAAAAGGTAGCACTACCTTTTCCTAGGAAATGAGCACAATTCCTAAACCAACATTGTTGAATTTTGGATCCTCCATTTTCTTCCCTAATGGACTTCTAGAAGCACCATCAATGTACATTTCCCATACTTGAGGACTATCTTGAATAGAGAATACTTCCTCATCAGGGAGTTCAACATCTGAAGATATATCTTCTACTGAAGGATGTTCAGCCAAGAAATCATCCAGAACTTGTCCCATTATTGCCTTTTGAGACACATTCTGGATATCAAATTGCGGCAAAATAACAACCCACCTTTCCAGAGATTCGGTAAGCATTGGACAACTAAGGATGAATTTGAGTGGGTTATTACAAGATACCAATTGGACCTCATGATGTTGCAGGTAGTGTCTCAACTTCTAAACTGCAAAGATTAATGCTAAGAAACACTTCTCAATACTTGAATATTGGGTTTCTGCTTCATGAATAGTCTGACTATGATAGTAGAGGATTTTTTCATTCTTAGCATCATTATTCTGAGCAAGAAAGGCACCCAATGATCACTCTAAAGTTGTCACATCGAGGATAAGTGGTCTTCCTTCAATATGTGGCATTCATACCAGTGGACTCATGAGATATTTCAAGAGAATCTAAAATGATTCTTGAAATTATTCATTTAACTGGTATGTAACTCGCTTCTTCATCAATATGGTGAAGGGTAAACTTTTGCCTACCAAATTGGCGATGAAACAAAGAATATAGGCCAAGTTTCCTTGAATCCCTCTCAATTATTTCAAATTTTGAGGAGGTGTAATACCAAGTATTTTCATTGTCTTCTCAGTATCGACTTCGATACCATGATGGTGTACAAAAAGGCCGAGAAATTTTCTTGAGGTTACCCCAAAAGCACATTTTAAGGGGTTCATCCTCAAATTATGTTGTCGAAGTTTGTGGAATATTACTTCCAAATCAGCCAAGTGAGTAGAACATTGTTTATATTTAACCACCAAATCCTCCACATAACATTCAAGAAATTTCTCTAAAAAGGGTTTGAAGATACGATGCATGTCACGTTGATATGTTGCGTCCGCATTCTTTAGGCCAAAGGGGATTACCTGATAGCAAAACATGACATGAGGGGATCTAAAGGCTATAGATTCTTCATTATCTGGAGCCATTCGGATTTGATTATACCTGGAATATCCATCCATGAAGGAAAGTGATTCATATCTAGCTGTTGAATTCATTAAGAGTTTTGTAATCAGAACTGGAAAATCATCCTTAGGTCAATGCTAATTAAGATCTCTAAAATCAATGAAAACTCTAATTTGTCCATTATTTTTTTTTCAAAGTGACAAAATTATCCAAACACTAGGTATTTTTAACTTCTCTAACAAAGTTAACTTTGATAAGCTTATCCTCCTCAGCTATAATTTAGGAAGAATAAGTTTGTTTTGTTCATCTTGCAGATTTCTTGAATCCTCGATGTTCTTCTAGAAAACCCAAATGATGAGTAGTAACATCAGGATGAAGGCCAGGAATCTATGTATAGTTCCAAGAAAATATATCTCGATTTTTCTTTAAAAATGAAATATACATCTCTTGATATTCAATAGTCATGGATGTAATAATTAAAGTGGGGTGTGGATATTCTGTTGTACCCAGATTTATTTCATTGAGTATATCCATGGTGGTATAGATACCCTATTCAAATACTGGAGGAGCATCCATGATATCTTCCTCTTCTTCTTCAACATGTGTTATTTCTTCTATTTCTACTTGTATAGTAAATGATGAAGCGGAATTTCCATGATCAGAAGAGATGTTAAAATTTGAACATCATAAAGAAGAAACTTCCATTTCTAACCCAATTGATGATTAAGGGTCTTCCTTGGGTAATAAAGAGTAGATGACAGATTGAGAATCGACATCATTGTTCACCTCTGACATTGCTATAACTTCTTCTGGCCTGGTTTGCGAAGTATAGGCTTACGAGATTTCAGCAGATGAAATGAAGAAATATCCATTTGGGCTTTCATCATTGCTTAGGGAATCACCAATTTCTCCCATACTATCTAGCTTGATTGTCGTGATTGACATTATAGAAGATTCCATAACAGTATTTTGATTTGGGACTATCCTTCCAATTTGACTGATAGGCAACACATAATCTGTACTCACATGTGCAAATGGGTTTACTGGAATCTTTTACAAACCAAATGGCACAATAACCTTGGTAACCTTCCTTGGTGTGGATTTATTCGTCCCCTCTATGTGATAGAATACCACCTCACTCTATTGAGATCACATGTCTTGAATGAGGCTTTATCACCATAAAATGTCCCAATTTGGCCATTGAAACAATATTTAAGACATTTACGGTATGGTGAAGGGATAACCATATGTTGATGTAGCCAGGGTCTTCCAAGAAAGATGTTGAATGTTGTGTCATGATGAACCTCCATGAAATCTGAATTTGATATAGGATCTCCAATATGGGTTCTGAGTGTGATCTTGCCCAGACGTTCTTGCTCATTTTTATCATATCCTTACAACATCAAAGTATAAAGAGATAAATCATATTTGGTGAGTCCAAATTGTCAAAGTGTATGAATGGGGATGAGGTTGTCTCCTGAACCATTATCAAGTAAATCTCATCGGATGTCTACATCATTCACCTTTGCAAGATAAATACAAAGTTTAATATGTCCATGAACAACATCATATTCATCTTCATCTGTAAGAGATATCACTTCATCGCATTCTGCAGGATTATTCTCTACATGGTAGACTTCCGCTGCATCAATTTCAGTTTCAAATTCCTAAGGACTTGACAAAGCCTCTATGAGTGCCTTTAAAAGATCCATTGATAAATTCCAGGAATCCAGAATTGATAACTTGGCTGGTACTTGGGCCAGGTGTTTCAATACATCATACTTCGGATCCAAAGGTCTGCGTTTCTCGACATGAATATGTGGTTTAGCAGGTGCCATAGAAGTTGATGCTTTGGAAGTAGATGCATCTTATATTGGGATAGGAGTTGGATATACCCCTAGATTTGGAATATTGGACCAACTAGGTATATTTACTTGGTGATAAGAAGAAGGTGTAACCTCCTACCGATCCTCCAGAATGACTATTCCAGGACCGAATCTGCATTGTATGGAAGAACTTTCTTGATCTTGCTGAGATCACTGAAGGGATATGCCACGAGTTTCTACTGTATACACAATTCTAGAAGGGGTAGAATTGGAATAGTGGCTTCTAGGATATCCACGTCATCCTATGTATCCCAAACCTCTAGAATTCCCTCTAATTCCTCTATTTGATATAGGGAAATCAAGCTCATCGAAATCAAAAATGTGACTGGAATAAGGATCTGTTAAGTGAATCATATTAAAGGAACTAAAGATCAACTCTTCGTCTAATGAAGACTCTGCATAACTATCCAATCTATGTTGCACCGTTTGGGGGGACAGTGCTCGTGGCTTCGAAATAGATGGCATAAAATCGGCCAGAGTCAAAGACAACTTGGTCTTCGAAACGATTTCATCATCATTTGATTTCTCTTCCTTCATTGAATTATGCCATTTCATTGAGGATTTTCCCTCTGATGAAGACGCTTTTGTTGTGGTATTCATAGCAGAAGACAGAATTGGTTTCTTCAATTGCGTTCGCAAAATAACATGATTTCGGTTGATCATTTTTTGACCATCCAATCATCATATTTTTTCAAGTTTTTTCTTTTGACTTATTGCCACTCGCCTTATTCCTATGGATCTATAGCAGTAACACATGCTACTTGATCTGAAGAACCATTCAATTTGACTTGTCCCGAGTCGAACATTTTTTGTAGGAGGTCCTTGAAGATAAAAACTCATGAATGGGATGCCCCAACATCTGATGAAACCTGCAATAGTTGGGACGGTCTTCATCTCCTTCCTTGTTCAGCCTTTTGGGCCTTGGAAATTGAACCAAATTATTTTCCAAAGCCGAAATGAAGTAACCAGAAACTAGTTCATTTCGAAAAGAGTAAACATTGCTTTTCAAATCCCCGAATTGTTTTCTTCTTTGATCTACTTGATCATCTTGACGAAACGACCTTTTTTGTTGACCTTCAAGAGGAGGAGCCCTTCAGGACGATAACGGTTTTGAAATAGAAGCAGGTACATGTGCTTGTTTAAGCATAATTGTAGCATTCTCTGCTCTACCCATACATCTTCCTGGAGCTGATGGAATGACACAAGTTTTATCCTTAGTCTTTATAAGATAATCCTAAATCTATTGAGTGATTAAAATAATTCCTCGAAACCCTCCTGTGTATTTCACAGGGATCAACGGTGTGCACAACCAATCACATAAATTTTCCACACAGATTGGCAACAATTTCTCTTGAGGGAGTGCTAAGCATAGGGAATATTGTAATCCCTTCCCGCGAGAAATGAAATATTAAACCCTTTCCTTATCCCTTTGATTACAATTTGTAATATCAAAAGTTGTTGTCTTTGCCAATGTTGAGCGGAATTGAAGAAGAAATATTTAACAGAGATCTTCCCATCCGGTAATTGATAGGGATTGCAAGCTTGTATACCAGACAAAATCATACCCTTGAAATGACTATACAAAACACATGATCTTAACTGCTTCTTGTTGCTGAGGGGTTCCTATAATAGGATAACAATGAGAAAAAAATGTGTTATGTGTTGCTCTGGGTCTCCCGAGCCATTAAAGATTGTTAATGTGGTACTTGGAAAATTTTATGGGGGAGGAATTGCATCAACCCATTCAAGGTAAGCTCTCTTTTCTGGTTAAATTTGAGAACTCTTTCACTTCATAGCTTCGAAACAAGATGTTAATGACTCAATAATAGTTATTAAATTTTGATAAACTTCTGTTTCAGCTTGGACCAAAGAAGGTGCACTGATTGGAGCATGGAAAGATATGGTGGGTGGTACTGCAATTTATGGTTGCACTCCTAATTGTTGTTTCACCTGACCCGTAGGATTAGATCTGTGAGGGATTATTGGTAGAGGAGGATATTTTTGAACCGTCTCAAAAGAAGCAACAAATTCCCTTGTCTGATTGACTCCAACATGCTTAGGAGGAAGACTACCCTGATGTAGTTATGCATTCAACCTCTTCAATTCCTTCATTTCATCCTCCTGTTGCATGAATCATTGCTCTAATGAGAGAAATTGGCCTTCTCCAGAGGAAGGGTATGTAACCTGACTCTTTCCTTTCCCCTTTTTGGATCCCTTTCAGAGAGGGGGATGTTGGTTATTTGAAGGAACACCTAGATTCTGGGTAAGCTGTTGATTTCGTGTATGCACACCTTCTTTATTTGTGTATGTGCATACAACTTCTTAAGCATGAACCTCTTCATCTGATCCCTCTGAGTGAGTCTCATATGGTGGATCAGAAACAATGACATTGATGACATTAATTGATGCATAATTCCTTTCATCCCTTCTATAGGCATTTCTGAGATATTTTCTTCTTCCATGTACCTAATGAGGAATTTCCTTTTGTCAATTAGATCCCTCAAGAACATCTTGATGAAAATTAATTTGGAGGGAATCGCTTGATAATTTTTCTCTTCGTTCCTCATGGGGCTTCTTCCCTAATCGTGATACGACTGAATTTCTCTGAGGATGAGATTGAGGATTTGAAAATGTCCCCAGTTCGGTGGAATGGGGCTATTCCTGCTGTTCCTGCTCAACTACTCGTGTCTTATTTTTTGATTAGGAGGGTTGGGTTAAAAGAGTCCACAGTCACGAAAGATGGGGTGGTTCATGAGATGCTATATCTGATACTTTATTAAAATCTCTCTTGATCTTGCAGACTTTAGTCTGGATATTGGCTGGATGCATCAACCTGCATCCACTTTTATCACCCTGGCTCAAAAGACCATTGGATGATTTCTGACACTTCAATCACTTGATGATGTGCTTTCTCTAAATGAGAGGCCTATTCAATATTCTTGTTTTCTTGATGCTGGTGAAATTTAAAAACTTTTTCTTTGTATGCTAGATTTTGGGAAGCACTGGTTGAGGAATGTTCTCGAGAAAGGCATTGATTACAAACAAAGCCAATTGGCAGTGGCCGGCCATGGGAAATGACATTGAAGGAAAACATTTTCGGCAGGCTTTGCTGAATGTATAGTACAGTGAAATGTAGTGATCCATGAACACCCCATCCCCTGATATGAATACCAGATGGGGAATTAGCAATTAACTGTCACAATCTTCTTAGTGCACCAAGGCAAGAACATTGAAGGGCTCTCTGCAGCTTTTTAGCCTTCAGATATAGAGAAACTGAGAGATATGCCTAGTAAATTTGGAATTGTAACCCTTATATTATGTTGAAATTATTTTAATATTCATCATAAGATAATATTTTCTTTTTAAACTGAAAATGTGTTTTCCAAATGTTAAGATTAATATCATGAATTCCATCTTCCGTCAGCATCTCTGGAATGTCACACTGACAGTCACCCAAAGGACAAAACATGACAGGTACATCACCTTTCGCCAGCTATTTTCTCATATTCACTACATCCTCTTTATCATTTGATGAATATTCTCCTACCTTATTAGACCAGAGTTGGTTCCCCCTTGTTGCTTCATCGGATTCAAAAATATTGGGAGAGAACTTACTTATCGAACTAGAAGATGAATGGACAAGGGGTGGTTCGTAGAATGAACTACACCCTAGGCAATATTCAGATTGATAAAGTATTTCACAATATAATTATAAAGCATCAGACATGACTATATTTACATTTTCAAGTGCCTCAAGATAAGAGGGATTTTTCATCACTACATTGTCCATTGATGAATTTTCCAGGCAATGCGAATTACTACTGCAGAGAGGACATTTTCCACTAAATTCATCATCATGGAGAGGACCACCATGATGGGTTTCAACAAAAGATGAAACATTTTTCACCTTGGTTTTCTAGCCACATAGAGGGTTCTTATGGCTCTCATCTGAAGATGAAACATCGACATTGTCCGAGTTGTCATGAAGAAAGACTTCATGTGGAAGTTTCTGATGAAGACCTTCAGAATTAATGTTCCCACTACTAGGAAATGATGGAGTAGAATCTTTGATTCCAATAGATAATTGTTTGAGGGATTCAAGAACTCCAGCATCGAGCAAGGTCTTATTACAAATTGGCTATTAATTTCATGACTGTGTTGGGCGGGTCTTCTTCTTAGACGCCTTATAACTCAATTTAGGATCCAATTGTTGAAAAAAGTGGTTATTATGGGCCGGAGTATGTTCCTGATCAAGAGAAATGATTTGGTTAGGCTGATTATTTCCACACAAATGAGGTGTATGTGCCTGACTTGGTTGTTCGTATGATATGTGGGAGTACACCCCATAACCCTCTTGGACTGGAACCGAGGTGTGTGTCAGTTCTAGAGTGACATGTTGATGTGTCACTCCATTGGTAGGGGTAGATTTTCATCTCTTTCCTTGTGAGGCCGCTAAAGCTGTTATAATATTCTTACTGGCATCCGGAATATGAGCAGGAATTTTCTTCTACTCTTTCACCATTGATAGCATGTGCTTGGTGACATCAGCTTTCAGAACAGGGATATACATCAATTTTGTGCTTGGAGTAGGTGGGTATTCTTGCTCTTGTCCTCCTTTTCTTGTTATTGAATTTTGAAAGTACTCAATTGTGGGGGAAAAGAGTTGAGTCTGCCTCTTGTTTGTCATTGGGGCATTTCAATCGACTTCTCCGAGTGCTACCAAATGAGACTGTTGGTAGGCTTGATCAATACTAGCAGGTGTATGTACCTGATGATTGCACTCTATCAAACGTGGTTGATGAACATCCTTCAATACTGACAGACAAGGCTGCTGACAGGATTGATGACTGTAAGAATCTGTATGTGCCTGTTTACCAATTGTCAACACATTGGGTTGGCGAGATTCATCGTATGTAGTCAGATGAGCCTGCTATCTAGATGATGATTTTTAAACAGGTGTATGGTCATGTCTATAGTACTCCACCGGAATTGCCTGGGGGTATTGGCATGATGCTTCCAGCTGAGTTTGATGGACATCGGAATTAAAACAGACAGGTGTGTGTGCCCAATCGTTGCTTTCCACCAAGAAAGGTTGGTGGAATTCTCCGGAAATGGAATAGATAAGAACCTACTCATTATTGACCGGTCGTCAGCTCTGGTGGTTCTTCTTTCCTTCTTGGGTTTGTGGAACCAGAGCCGAATGCCTAGTGATGAAACCATCATCATGTTGAGGGAACACTGTTGCACGAGACGGGTGACATTTGTTGATTGGAGCCCTCAGGAAGGACTACTATTAAATTGAATTAAGGACTTGAGTGACCTACTCATTCACCTCCACAGAATACGAGTGGGAATGGTGATTGTGTTCTGGGGATAATGACCCAAAATGGTTGGAGACAGCAGTTGGCACCACCTGCTTCTTGATCGCTGGTCGTTGCTGTCCAGACGAACAGGGTGAATTATTGACTTGGAGGGCTTGTGGAGCAGCCTCCAGAGTCGGAATAGTCCTATTTTGATGGTATTCCTTAACCAGTGCATTTGATACCCATCATTGAAGACGCAAAGTAGGTGATGTTGTCCTCATAGCGGACAACGATCCAGCAGGAGTAGCAGTAGAGGCATTCACAATAGAGGTATTCACAGGTGTGAAATTAAGAAAATCTATTTCTATAAAGTAGAAGATCTTGGAAACGAGTGACTATTTGATATAACAGATATAATAAAGAGAAGTTCAGACACTAAATATTTTCGATGAGAACATATTTTATTTATTGTTTTGTTGGCCCTCTCATTGAGTTTAAATAGGGGCCTAACAAATAAGTAAAAAGTCATTTTAACTTGGTTAATGACTCACGTCAGGTTCACCATTTTTTTCCCTCTGGAATTTGGGATGACCTCATTGGTTTATGTTTCAAACAATCCAATCGGTTTTTAATGGGTTTGTTCGTAGAACTGGAAACATCCAACGATTCTATATCAATTTAGACCTACTTTCCAAAGGCAGGTTCCCATTAGTTATGGACCGATGTGGCTTAAGAATTTTCATTGGTCGAGAGGATGGGAGGTTGGACTCATCACACCTTTTTGGTGGGAATTATTATCTACTATGGGGCCCTCTTTATATATTTATGTTATGCTCGGGAATCCTTATTGAGTTACCAAGTATGAAAAATGAGCTTTCCTTTAGATATGACAATCAATGATTTGTATGTTGGAGATTTAGAGAATATTTTTTATGTATTTGAGGATCTTCATCAATAAATAATCATCTATATTTGTTTTGAGATTATTAGTCAATGGTATCATTCGACATAATATATAGAATTCTCTTAGTCATTATGATAACCATACTAGTTTTAAAGCCACTCTGTGGGGCACTTGAAGTTTATTGTCATCCATAAAGGTATATGGGCTTTATGGAGATTTGGATACTTAACTTAGGACTTAATACTAAGAAGGATTCCAAAATTATAAGGGGCATAGGATTGGGTTTTATAGCTGAGAAGGAAGACCAAATAAAAAGTAAATTAAGACTTGTTAAGAGAAATTTTGACTGGGGCTTACTTCTTAGAAGGAGGCCCAGGTTAAAGGGACTTGATAATTGAGGCTTATTCTTGAGAAGGAGGCCGATGTTAAAGGGACTTGATAACTAGGGTTTATTCCTGAGAAGGTGGCCCAGGATAAGTGGAATTATGAAAACTGGGGCTAATTCCTAAGAAGGAGGCCCAGGTTAAGGGGAATTATGAAAACTATGGCTTACTCCTAAATAGAAGGCCTAGGTTAATGGAATTTAGAATTTGGGGACTTGGGGATTACTCTTAATTAGGATTCCCAAATTTGGGAAATTATTCCTGGGGCTTACTCCTAAGGAGGATGCCCATATTTGGGAATTTGTGATTGGGACAAATTCCTAATAAGGATGCCCAGGTTAAAGGAATTTAGAATTTGGTGACTTGGGGGTTACTCCTAAGGAGGATGCCCAAATTTGAAGTACTTGGACTCAGGCTTACTCTTAAAAAGGAGGCTCAAGTTTATGATCCTCTAATATTAAAGGATGATATTGAATGAATGAAATCTCTAACCTTAGTTACATAATGATAAGTAAATCATTATCTTTTGAGAGATGTTCCACATAATTCCTTTCATATAAGGAATCCAACCAAGGAATCATTCCATAAATGGCTGTGAATAGGGTTCTAAAGGCTACATTTTGAAGAGGATAGGTGGATTTGAATAAGATAGGTGAATAGGAAGGAGGGGCACCTAAAAAGAAGTAGGTGCGCAGGTCCTGTGTGGGCGCATTGGTACTTGTCGCGCGGGTATAGCAACATGACACATAGGTACATGCACGACTGTCAACCCATAGTGTAACACTTGTGAGAGGCTTGGCTCAATCCCATAGTATTATCCCTAGGGGATTCTAAAAGAGTGGATCGCATGTTCTGGTGAAGGGATAAGACAACACACATGTGTGTCCATTACCCTTAAAGGTTAAACACCTAGGCGCACAGGTGTTGGTGAATTTCAACACATAGGCCTTGATTCCCCTATTTAGATCTCCCATTCTAGGTATGAAATTACCTTATAAGAGTTTGGAAGACTTCCAGAAGTGACTTGGGCGCCGGAAGCATAAAACTGGATTTTGGAATTTTTCTCCTCCAAAATGGGGGGCCCACAAGGGGTATTTATAGGCTTCTAAAGACCCCGGGAGAAAATCAGATAGGGCGCGCAGGTCACCTGCACGCCCAATATGTGGCGCGCAGGTACCCTATGCGACCGTGTTGAAACTTGCGAGATCCACGTGAAAAAATACTATTTCATGCCTTTGTCAATTTTTGATATTGTTTAACAGGATAAATCCATTTGTGTTAAGGTATGCCAATTTTTCAGTCGTTAGACTCTGTGACGGAAAATATCGTCAACACTATTGTAATCAAAAAATCTGTCATTTGAGTTATTGAAAAAAAAAATATTATCTTTTATTGTTGAGGCACAAAGTATTTGTTAATGTAGTTTTGGACAAACCATTTTCCAACATGGTAGGAAGTGATTCCATCAGCGCCAATTATGAGGAAGTTAATGGGTGCATATGCAGCCATATCACAACACACATGGTATCCATATTCATCCCTTTGAATTATTCATTTCCAGAATTTGAATTATCCATTTCAATCATTTAGGTGGTTTTTTCCATAATGATTTTTAGGAATATATTCTGACATGCTCCTAGAAGTTGAACCTGCCATGGATATTGAATACTTATCTTTGAAAAAGGTCTTCACCTAAAACATGGGTATAAAATCTGCTCATCTTTTATATATTAAATCCGCTGTTATACCTTTTAGTTCTTGATAATTTCATTCACCTAACACTTGAATTCTATGATTATACAAAGTAATCAGATCCTGTGATGTTTTTTGTATAGTGTTCATATAACTAATACTAAAACAACTTGTTGTTGTGCAGATAGTTCACATATAATATTAAACAGGATCTGTTGATATTGGATCCCATTTTTTGGTTTATTCTTCGGTTATATGGAAGGATATTGAGGCACTATATAAGGCATCCAGTTATTTCTCCGATCTCCTCACATTGAACTATAAATACCCTCAAGTACTATGTAATTCTATGTTACCATAATCACTGCATATACATTTCACTTACTACATTAATAGATAGTTCAAAAAGATATGGATGTTATTGACAATGACAAGAGGTATAGAAAGGTATAGACAGTGCAAACAGGTATAGATAGTGAAAACAGTAAATCTTACGAAACCTTAGTGACTTTTCCAGGAATGTGTATTCATGACTGCACAAATGCATTTTTATTTTCCTTATTCTCACCCCCTAGAACCAGCTGAAGAAGTGCATACATGTATGTATCTTATCATATTTAGATTTAATTTGTTAACACGACATGTATTTCAACAATGTGATCATATGTTTTTCATGTTTACTACCCAAATTTTTTCTATTTTCAAGAGAGCCCTTCAAATTCATCCATTGAAATATATTATTGAAATATAAACTGTTATTGTTTTAATGTACGGTCGACTAATGGGATTTTGGGCTAGGATTATGTTGTATCAAGTCACAATTCAATCCAGGATTTTTGTTCACATGTATCGAATAGAGCACATATATTTTTTATTCCATCATTTTTAGATCGAAATATTTCTATTATAATTTTTATAGAATCCTTTTGAGGCAGGGAATAATGAACTATTTCCAGATGATACTGTAATAAAAAACTCCACGAGTTACTCTTTTATAAAATGCACGAGCAGAACTTTTTCATATCCATTTTATAAGGTAACTACAATATTCTGAATTATTATGTATGTTGCCAATTAAAATAATTATCCATATTTTTATTAACTGTTTTTTTGAATAAAACAGATTTCACTACTTTTTATTTGAGATGTATGTTTACTGGAAGAAGAGGGTCTAGAACAACCTCAATCCAAGGTAATGGGAAAATTTCTAACTTCATATTTTGATTTTATTCACATTTATTTATTGATAATCCTTACCAACTAACAAAATTTATTCATCATTTCCTTCTTCGTGTTCCCTTATTTTACCCATATGTGATTTTATGTTCCCATTGATGGAAAACTACAAGTTTACTTGTAGTGTGGGTTCTTGTGTTTACATTGCAGTGTTGTATTTCTATTGATATTGAATTCTATAGCAATTCCATCCCATAGTAGGAGCCTTCCTTATCATAAAATCATGAAGGGGAGATCAGACTGGAAAAACATGAGGTGTTGGTAATGTTCATCTTCACTGTTGGATCCTTTCGTGGTATCATGTTAAAGCAAGACATCTCATTCTCTCTCCATTTCCAAATATGTATTCTATTATGAATAATTTTTTTTAAAATAAAATATTAATTGTAACTATTGAATTATAGTTATTGTCTGGAAATATGTTAATTACATGGAATCATTATAGTCATTTGTGCATGTATGTGACTGAATCCAATATGAAAATTCAGGAGAATCGCATTCCATTTTCACTAAATGATTGGCAAGGATATGATACTCATTTAAATTTTTTAACATTTGTCATATGTTCATTTCAAATCAATAGGTTTTTGATAGATTTGTGGACTTTGGTTTTACGTTTGTAGAAGGAAACAGTGGGAATAGACCTGTCTCCAGCAATCCTACGGATCCATGTCAAACCTCTGGCCAGCAACAATTCCCTATTTATCAGGATTCTGTATTAGAGGTAGGATATTCGTGTTCCTCAATTCTACTAATATATACTTATTTTCCGTGGTATATCGTGTCTTCCAGGGACATTTCTGTTCAAAAGAACCATCCATTTCATATAGTTTCTGATTTTGGGTTTAATTAGCTCTGGTTTTATTGAATAATAAATTCTTATTTTATAATCTTCCATCCATGTTTAACCATGGTTTTATATAGTGTTCTCTAATATTCAATTATTGTATTATATAAAATACATGTTTAACAATTTAAAATATCTTGAATATGGGTGAAATTTTAAAAATTTAATTGTAATCAAACATGATTCTTGTGAACTAATCCAGTTCAAAGAGAGTATATTTTTTCTTTGGTGTGGGAGTGATTATTCATTTGGAATCTTGACCATGTCTCATATCAACTTTGATACTCTTGATCTGAAGAATTTGATAACCAGTGGATGTCTCCATACCAATGGGACCCATCACATGGAATTGTTTTAGTTGATTGTACGTGAAGTTCGGTCCATTCCGTGAACAACCAGGTTTGTCTTGGTTAAGAACTGGGGTTGGGATATCTCCTTTTCTTACTTCTTCTTTGTAAATTTCTTGAATGGGCAGTGTCTTCTTGGTAGTTTCCATTTCCCATTTTACAATCCAACAATTTTCTCTTTATCCACAGAACTGCTCCTTAGTGATCATGGTTCAAATAGAGGTCCTTGACGAGAGGCCCAATAAAATGGTGATTCACTCACTCGTGGTGGACATGATAACTAGGAACACCATGTATTGGGAAGGATACTTCGTGAAGGCACTTATCAGGTGGAACCCCAAGTCACTCGCATATTTTTTTTGTGAATGTACTTTTCAAGTGGGTCCTCAAGTCACTCACAGATGTGTCAGATGATTTGGCTTAACATAACATCCATGAGCCCATCAATGGGATCCATTTTGGCTGTTGTAGTGGCTGAACGGTTATTTTTATGGCATCATTGGACAAGGTTTGTTTGTATAATAAGCTATTCAATGAATTGAGGTCATTTTTTCATTTAGTTTTGTAGCTGTTGATGAATCTGGTCCATAGTGTGAATATAATTTATTGGTAGTGCATGGAATTCAAAGTAGTCTGGTATTTGTTTGGATTTGACCTTCAGGACCTTTGCATCTAAATTAATATACATGTCCAGTTAATTCCTTCCATTTCCTACAGTTATGAAATCATTCTATGATGATGTGATATATATGGATTTTAAAAATGCATATTAATGGAAACCCATTCACGGATGTGTACAAGATATAATGTCTCTTATGCTTATAATGAATAATGATGATCAAAATCAGGTAATATTTGGTTATAATGTGCCACAAATCGGAAAAATATGTGACAAAATTCATACAAATAACACATTATAAAATATGTAATATTTTAATAAAGGTTTATTATCTAATATAAAATCTATGTCTATAATGTTTCTATAAAATGAGTTATTTCTAAAATCTTGAATCTCTGCATGTTAATAGTGTGACCATTAATTTGAAATATTTTATTGAAATATTTATGAAAAATATATTACTTCATTATGATTTAGGTATTTCTTTAATATTATTTATAACAATGATAATTGCATAATAGATTCTACTTATTATTACTTTTAAATTAATGGGTCACAAATATAATTTCTTACTGTGATTTTTTATTCCACATAACTATATTTTTTCATTCCATTTACATTCACATAAATTTATTTACACTGATTTCATGTGTTTTACATGTTGGATGAGTTGTAAAATATTTACACAATGATGAAAATAGTACTACAAGATGAAAATACATTTTACTGTTTTTCACATTCAATACTTTGTATATTTCAATTGGTTAGAGAGGAAGAATTATAAAACTACTTATAAAATATGCAACATAGATATGAAAGATTTCAAGAAGACATAAACTCTCTTTATTTTTCAGTTGTTAGGATCTACTATTTCTTGGAGTGATTTGTCATGAAATTGTTTTTGTCTTGATATTCCTCTTAAAACATTAATCATCTTCTATTATGAATTAGAATATGTTATCATTTATTTATTTTACTCAATTTCATATTTCGTTTCTTCTTTTTCGTTAACCTCTACGTCCCTCATTCCATATTGTTCCATATACACGATGAATAGTTTCACTCAGTTTTCTTTTTTCCCGAACATCCCACTCATTCAATTTATTATTATTTAACTTATTTTAAAATTTCTCCTTTTTATAATTATAACCACTGTCTTATCATTGAATTATCTTTCAGTTGTTATTTCAGTGCATGCATTAGAGTTATTTTGGTCAAAACTAAAAATGAATTCAAATATTTTTCGTCAAAATATGAAAATTCATAAACATTTACTAATCCTTTTTCTTTTTTAAGTATTCAAATGGTGTCTTCATATTCAATTCAATCATATTCCATTATCATAAACCATTACATTCTAATTAAAAATTATTCTAATTTATCGGTTCTTCTAATCTTTTATAAATATAAATCTCTTATTAAAATAATAAACTGTAATCGAATAAGCAGTGAAATAGCTTGGGAGAGTACTAATTAATATTAAATGTAATAAAAATATTTTGTCATGGTTATGGTTATAATAGGTATACCGAGGGGTTAATTTAAAGAGAAAATGGATGACATGAACAAAAAAAATTGTATAATTAAATTTTATAGTCATATTTAGGCCCTATATCATATTATATTATGTAATGGTCTATTTAGGATCCATTTTATATGAATAATACATTAATATATTTATTTATTTTCAGAAATTTCTTGTGGGTCTTCTCCACCACTTATAAAAGTACACCACCTATATATTCCCATTTGCACTTCTTGATACATTTACATATGAATTTTTTTACAAAATAAATTCCTTACATATCTTTTAATGATATAAAATCCATTTTTTATCATAAAACCATTCTAAAAAAGCATTAGATATATACATATAGTGGTTTTCAATAGAATATGTATCTTTCTTAACCATGTGTTTTAGTTTTATTTCTTCTTCAAACTCATTCAAGTATTATTCAACAAAGATGGAATAATAACACCAATATATTAAATATAATTAAATTTTATTGAAATAATATGATAACCTATATCAATATACTCTTCAATAAAATGGGAAAAGAATCAGTCTATTGATTTTGCGGTGGACTAACATATCATAAACCGATGTAATTCATTTTCCATCACCACCTATCTCTGATGAACATAAGGATGTATTTAACATGTATGTATGTATATATATATATATATTTAATTTCTACAATATTAACACTTATTTGATTATAATATCACATATACCTTATTTTATTCAAATATGTTAAAAAATTATGACGTTGCTTGTGCACACGTGTGGACTACCACCACCATGAATCGATGTGATCCATTTTTTATATTTTTTTGACATGGATGATAATGAGGATATACATAATGAATATTTTAGATATATATGATATAATAATGATTATATAATGTTTAATTATTTTTTAATTTTCTTTTATTTGATCCTTTGAAAATGAAAACATTGTTCATCTATACATACAGTCTACCATCTCCCTGAATGGTGTATTTCATTTTCCTACCTCTAGCTTTTATGGAAGACTCTAAATAGGTGTATAATGAATATATATGACATTACTACTATTTATTAAATTATATAAATGGTGGATCAGTGGTAAATTGAAATGTACCAAAACCACCAAACCAAAACACACATGAAAGATGATGTGATTATTAATCGGAACTGTGATTTTAATAAATAATATTCAATTAATTGGTGGTAAAAGATTATAATTAAATCATATTTGGTATGATATATATTTTTATATTTATGTTATATATGAATAATAAATCAATATTTATTATATATTCATTTCTAACATGTACGAAGAAATATGAGACTTGAGGTAAGGGTTTTATATTACAATCTCATTGTTTATCAGGTCTATTTGTCACTAAGTTTTATGATGATTAAATTTCATGATATATGTCTCAAAAACTAATGATGTTTCTTATGCAATATTTATTTATAGATAATATTGTTTTCCATTAATTTCCTGTATTTATTTACTAAAGAGACCCAAAAAATTTCAAGCAAATTAAATATTATCAATCTCATCAGAAAAAAATCCATTTTTTCTAAGTCCTTGTTTTCACTAATATGATTTCAAAAATGTTGTAATATTATAATAAGATTTTATAGAATCATTTTTACAAATTTTTTAATTTTTATAATTTCCTAAAAAATCAATTTTCTTACCAATTTTCAAATGAGGTATTTTTTGTTCATTTATAATGGTTCAAAATGAATTATTTAATTAAAATTATATGAAATAAATTAAATTTACAACTTTCCAGAACACTCAATAATATGAAAATTTATTTAAAATTTTCAATTATTATTTTAAAAAAAATATCCTTAATATTTTTGATATTTTTTTTATGAAAAGTGATTTCAATGTTAAAAGGGTATTTAACTCAAGAAATATTCCATGTAATATCATAAATGAAATATTCATCTAAATCAAAATATTTTTATGTTAACAAATATTTATTAAGTATATGATCCAATGATACCATTATTATTATTTATTTGGATATTTTATGATTATGATGAAACTATTATTTTAAATAACGTTCCATTTATGTAGGATATGTTATAATTAATTGATTATGAAACCTATTTCTTTTCCCAGTTTATGCCATGAAAAAATATTTATAAAACCAAATTTTTTTAGGTTATGATATGATAAATGTTTTATGATATTTTGTAACACAATTATATGATTTTAATTATTGTAAATATGGTCCTAGAATTATATGTCTCTAATATTCATCGTGTAAATATGGATATCTCAGGAATTTAATAGGACATGAATGGGTCTGATCCGAGTTTATAACAGGACTCCATCCACTATGATATCCTTCAGAGTGAACAATGAATACTGTAATTGTTTATTGAGTGAACTTATTCCTATATGATAGTATTTTAAATTATCCTTATCTACTAATCAAATAAATATCTATGACTATGTGTATTCCATAAATATATATCTTACTCTAATGTTCTTCTATCATGGAACATGTTCTTTGATTACCTTAATATTCATGTCTTATAAAAATCCATGCTTTATCTCATGAATTGATATTGTGGTCTATGATATTAAGTGTATGGATTTCAATTTTTATTCCCATGATATCATGCCTTTATGATCATGTAATGTTATAGTGATCATTGATATCTCCCTTTTTTACCCTTACTGACCATCTAATCTCACCCTTTCCTATGTTTCCTTTCCTTAAGATGTGATGAAAGTTGTTAAGTATGATATTTCTAAGAATGATTCTAGATCTTTAGAATGTTAGTGTGAGATGTTGGGGTTTACTTATGGACAAGTTTTTTTATGTATCTATGTTTCCAAAGATACTTGTCTTAAACGATTATGGTGTGAATCATTATGTTATATATGCAATATTTATCTAATTAAATGTAATATCTATGTATGAAAATTATGGGTTAATATAGTTTGTATCAGAATATAGTTTAACTATTATTTTGAAACTAAATAGTAAAACATTAGTGAAAAGGCATAGGATAATCATAAATATATGAGAATGTCCTATGTTATTATAAAGAAATTATTTGGGTTTTCCGAGAAAAATATCACTATTTAGACACGAAAACTAGATATGGTTTTGGAAAAGATGTATTTAGGGGAAATAGTCCAAAAAATACATATCAATGTATATCATATATATCATTATGTTGAATGGTTAGTATCCCTTACTAATTCCCTAATACGGTACTCCCATGGGATCTTCTAGAGATAAATCCTTATTTATTTTTGAAACATCAATATGTATTTTAATAGATAATGTTACTGCGTAAACTAGGTAAAACCTATGGTGTCACTGATTGTAAAAAGGTGTCTTAATTTAGATATCATATAATATATTTTCATGATTATACAGCTTTACAATATGATAATTGTTTATCACCCTATTTTTTCATTTTATTCAATGGATGGAACCCAATGTAACATTGATAATACTAAATGCGATGGATAATGAAACGATTTTCCACTAGACAAAACAAATGTTTTATGAGAAAGAAAGAAATCTCATTGTTTTTCATACAAAGTTTTTTTCATTTAGGAATCATGTTGATCTTCTAAATAAGAATGGGGGGAACAATGATCTATTGATTCCTTCATGAGGAAACATCCAATTTACTTTTATTAGCTTAAAAAATACACTAATCTATAAAAAAATAAGTTCGACTAAAATGATATATTTAATGATTTAGTGTTTGGAACATGAAAAAATTATTTTGGTTTTTTATCATTTAGAAGGAGAAACAGATCAATTATGGACTCTTATCAAGATTTTGACACAATTTAAAAAAACTGCATCGTTGGATTGGGATGAGTTTAAAGGGTCAATTTATTAAATAGTAATTCCATCATATTATAAATATTAATATTGAGAAGGAAATATTTTATTCAGATCATAAGGATGATGAATCCACTAATACCTATCAGATAAATTTCACATGACTTTTGAGGAATGTTCTGGTATTAATATCCCACCTGAAAGGAAAGGTGATAAATTATTTAGTGGATTAAAACCAATTGAATAAAAAATAACTTTTTTATTGATTTTGAAAATCCACCGTATAGAGGAAACTAAAATAAAACACCATAGTGGTCCAAACTAATGTAAACCCAAAGCATCATTGGCCATAACTTCCATCCCCTTTTTGGAAAATAACCCAAACAAAATAAATAATGCATGCTTTCATTTGAGGAATTCGTAGACGCCAAAAAATCATCCACTAAGATCCCCTCCCTCCATGTGTGGGATACCTCTATATGATTACCTATGAGTACTTTGCATTTTATAATAGTGTATGCGATATTCCATGGAAAATTTCCCTTTACTAAAAATAATTTATATAGTATCATCGAGTCTTTCTCCAGCATCTTAAGATTGATCTACCCTTGGTTTCATATCTCCATCCTAATAGCCAAGTCCAAAGACTCCACCTGTAATACATCACCTCTTCTATAGAAGGATGTGAATGCTCAATTACGGAGCCCCTCTGATCTCTAACAACCCCCCCCCCATGCATCTCCCCACGGAGTAGGGACCCTTCCTTATTAAAATTTATCCCCTAGCAAGGAGGATTCCAATAGACCCAATATCCCCTATCCATATTTCTATCATGGTTATCGCATGAGAGATTTGGGATAATTGGGTTCACAGATAGTTTAGATTGACAATCGGGACACTACTGAACCAGATCCAACAAATTATTTTTCATGTTGAAGATTACACTTTCCTGAGATCCCAACCTATTTTTTTGGAAAACAATGTTCTTGGCTTGTCATATGGTCTAGTAGCCTGCAATAAGAATGACAGTTCTGGTCTTTCTCTTGGCCCTATGAGTCCCTTCTCATATAAACCATGAGCTGAGAAAATCACCTTGAAACCCGTTAGATGCATCCCAGCTGAAAAAAAATCATTGAAGATCTACCATTCTCCTCTGGCCCATTCAATATAATAGATATACTTTCCCATTGTTTCATGGCTAGATGACATATTTCACCAGTACATGGAATCCATAGTCACACCCATTCATTGAAGATTCTCATAAGTAGGAAGGCTTTGTTCCTCACACGCGACACCATGAAATTAAATTTTGTTGGAATATCCTTGCACCACAATGTCAACCCCAACTGATATTTATTAGGCATGTCCCTTTTCACATGTATGAATTCCATGATTGAAAAAATACTCGACATCGAGCCTATGAAGATGATTTTATCAGGATCACCACCTGTAGCAAGATTGTTAAAAACAACAAGTTGATTCACATTAGTAATGGATTGGAGGAATATAGGGTAACAACATGACTCTCTAAAAGACATGTCATGGGTGGGTTATCTTGGGAAATAGATCCTGGATGTCCCCCAATATTGTGGCCAACAATTAATTCACTTTGTTCCCACTAACCACAATGAGTGATGTTACAGAATTTACAAGTAAGGGTGAATCAAATTCCATATACTAGATGGATGTGTTCGTTAATCACACATGTTTAGACCATATATTTACTACATAGTCTTTCCCAAAAGGGACCTACCTTCTAGAGCCTCCCATACAATCATTGCATGAATCCCTTTCATGGTTGAGGAGACACTCCTCATTTTAATGCCCCATTTGCATAGAGGTCCTGCAAGACAATTCTCTGATGCCTAATGATATTTGACTTCCATCTACGCATCTCAACTGAAGAACACCATTATCTTATCCAAAATTGGAAATTACAGTATTTCAAACCCACAGGGTGGAGATAATGTGCATGGTAATGGAAACCAAGACACTGTTCACTAATGTTATGCAGCCTCCAAAGGATAGGAATCTATTTTTCTAGTTTTAGATGCATCCCAAAATTATTCTTATGTGTTTATCTAAATGATGGACTATAAGAGAGGATTGACTAACCAGATCGCCAGTGTACTCCATTAAAAAGATAATCACTCCATACTCAACCTATCCCTCACATCCCTCTCCCACCTCTTAGAGAACTTTTTGGTTATATATGAAGTACTTTTCTCTTTGTTCATCACCTACCCACTCCACTAGTAGTATTCCCCCAGAATCCCATTCAACCCCCGCACTGACCATCAACTACCACTGATAAATACAATCGTATCATCTAATAGCATTAATTGATAAATCCCCCTTGTAGAAGACGTATTATAGTAAGGGAAAACTTTACCCATGTTGAGGTCTTGATTGATATAGAAACCGAGAGCATTTTTTGAGATAATGAAATGATTTGGGGATAATGGATCCCCTTGCCGGAGTCCACGAAATTCCTTGAAAAACACACATTTTTTACACATAAACAAAATTGAAATCCATGCCAAGCTGAAGTAGTGGGAAAGTAGATCATTAGTCCAATTTGAGAACCCCATACAAGCCACAACTCTATGAACAAAGCCCCATTCCACCCTATCATCAGCATTGCCCATGTCTATCTTTACCTCAAAATTGCCTCTCAAAGACCAGTTGTTTATTCCACTTACCATCACATGGACCCCTCTAATTTCACCCTTAATTAACCTCCATTTAATTAAACCATGCTTCTTTGTGGCCATATAAGGATCTAAGTGAATCATCAGTCTTTTTTTGAGAATTCTAGCCAAAATATTGTATAATATATTACACAAACTTATGGGTCTTTACAGATCAATGGACTCAAGATTACACACCTAAGGAATAAGTACCCTCTTTGTTGTACAAGCAATACATGGTATATCCCCACCCTAAAAAAATTATCGACAACTCTCACATGATCCTATTTAACAAAGCCCCAAGCCACCCTGTAAAAAGACCAAGGGAAGCCATCAGGCCCTGGTGCACTATATGGGTTCAAATAAAAAATGGCCTCTCGAACTACATCATTATCCAGAGTCCCCCTCAATCCCCCCATCAATGTCCTTCGAAACACAACGTGGAATGCCCTCAAAGATCTCAGAATCATCTCTCTGATACCCCCTGTCATACTTGGGAGGGAAGATACCTATAAAGATTTGATATCCCCGTTATCCAGGGCCGCTACCTCATTACAGTCAATCGATTAATATCCATCATCTCTACGAATATTAGGCCACTGAACACATCGAAGTTATTTAATGCATGCAATAAAGTAGCTAGAATTTTGATCCCCCTCAAGAAGCCATCTGACTCTTGCTCCATCTCTGGCCATCCACACATGTATCATAAGGGTATTGGTGAGATTATATTTTTAAATATATGTTAATTAAACAGTGAGTGATTCCATTCATATTCTATAAAATTCTATAAGAGCTCCAAATCATTAATTATCTCGATCATGTCCTGTTCGCGAGAAAGAATCTATATTATCTTTGTGAGAAGGAGCTTCTATAGACCTATTATCTTATTGTGAAGAGTGATCCATAAATTCCCTCTATGATAGAGATACCAAGCTTCCCTAACCACATCGAAGATACCTAATTCCTCTATCCACAATTTGGAATACAAGACATATTCCTCCCTCAAAGACCCTACACCTAGAGAAATGCGGAGTGGATAATGATTAGAAAGATACTAAACCGAATGGAAAACTTTTTAATCCGAGAAAATAGCTATACCAGCCTAATTCATCAGGAACCTATCAAGTCTAAAGTTGGTACGTCTTCCTCCATGTTGTTTATTTCACCCGGTAAATCTGCTTCCCTCCTAGCCCACAACCACGTGTCATTTATTGGCCATGAAATAAATGAAAGAATGACTAGCATTCCTAGTGAAATAACCACCCCCATTCTTCTACATTAAACATGTGATGATGTTGAAATCACTACCAACAATACCTGGAGAATCATCTAGGTTAACAACTTCTAACTCACTCCACAAGGACTCTCTATCCTGGGCATTTTACTAGGCATATATGAAGGAGAAGAGAAACACTTGATTCCCAACTATAATTTTAGTGGTTAGTGACTGGTCCATTGAACTCAGAAGATCAATGATATCATGTTCTTTCCAAAACAACCATATATGGGTGTTGGGAGGATCCAAGTGCATAAAGCCATGAATTCAGATCCTTTGATAATACTCGTTAGTCTTTCTAGAGTTCTATTTCAGTTCTAGGATAGCTACAATAGAGACATGATTGTTACTAACCTCGTTGAAAGTGAAGTCCCACTTCACCCTAGACCCAATACCACCTGCGTTTTATATTAAGACATTAGACATTGAACCGAGCTAGTATGGATTTGGTCCCAAACACTAGACCCATTTCATGATGATACGAGATTATACATACCATCACAATCAATTTATATTGAGATATAGATTGAATACCAGTATGCCCCTATGTGGTTTCGCTTGTAGAAACCACACCTTTATAAAGAGACATGTGAGTAACTCATGGAAAAAATCCCCTATAATCCACTGAACCATAGTTCAACATCAAAGGCACTAGGAGAGAGTGAGGAGGTGAAGGAGAAGCAAGAGGTGTTAGAGAATATTGAGGGGAGGAAACTAATGGATAATAGGTCAAGGCCTGAAGGGGAAGCTCCGTAGACAAAGACAATGAGGAGACATCATGTTAACTAGAACCTGACTCTATCATGGTGATCTATGAGACACAAATTATAGATAGAACCCAATTCATAGAAGATAGAGAATACTGCCAAGGAGAAAAACTAAGGGTCGTCCCCATGGGAGAAAGACCCTCCTCTTAAAACTGAACCCATGTAGCCCCGCCCATGCCTCATGTATATTATTAGTATCTAGTTTATTATTTTTGGAATGTAATTATTAAAAATTTTCTTATTCTCCCACTAATTAAAATGGATTTTGTTTTAGGTGTGGATTGGATTTCTATGAATGGATCCCACATAAATTTATGATGAATGTAAGTGGATTTTGATAATCCAAACCAACCTATGATCATAAATCATTGCAATGATAATTAATAACTTCAGTTGAAAATAAAATCCATTTTTTGGGTCAGTATTCCAATTCTAAAGGGGTGTTTATCTCATACATATTTTGATAAACTCAACATCAAAATTTTTCCTATTGAACAATATTTAATTGACTCATTTCCCGATGATTTACCTATTCTTCTACCAAATATTAATGTTGAGTTCTCAATAAAACTCAAAATTGGTTTTACACCTAATTTAATGTCTCAATATAGAATTTTCTAAATTGAGTGGTAGGAAGTGAAGAAGTAACACTAATATAATCATTAAAATTCATAAATTAAGAGAATTATGACACCTTGGGGTGAACCTATTCTTTTTATTATTAATAATAATGGATCAATTTGAATCTATATTAATTTAAATGAACATAAAAATATCAAAATAAATAATAATTATCATCTTCCTCATATAAATGACTTCATGGATCAACACATTTATCTCAAAACATTTTATTATTTTATATTCATTTTGGATATCCCCAGTTGAGTTTTAAAAGGAGGTATACCCAAGAAATTTTTTTTACCAGTTTTGGAAACTATTAAAACCTAATCATGTTATTTGGTCTGATAAATTCTCATGCAATCATCATATATTTAAATAATAGAGTCTTTATATATTACCTTAATAATATTTGGTAGTATTTATAGAAGTTATTCTGGTATATTCAAATATTGTGGTTGATCATGAAGACAACATGAGGAATTTTTTAAGACCTTGAGGAAGGAGAAGCTATATGAAAATTTTACAATGTGTGAATATTTACAAAAAAATGATTAATTTGTTTGTTATATATTCTCTAGTGGTGTTATATCCATGGATCCATCAACAAAATAAGTTATTGAACATTTTCCCAGAAACTATATTAACTATTTCCATATTATCCTTTATATTGATGTATATTATAAATGATTTGTGGAAAAACATTCATGACTATCCAATCCACTCACAAAGATAACTTTAAAGTGAGTTGTGTTCCATTTGATAGATGAATGTGATGAAAATTTCATAGAATTTAAGATAATTTTAGTCAATAAACTTATTCTAACATTTCCCTATCATGGTGAAGGTTTCATAATCTTTAGTTATTTATCAAAGAACGAGATTAGATGAATCATCATGAAAAATTATTTCCTTATAGATTATTCCTTATGAAAACTACTGACTCGGGAGAAAAATAAAAAAAATCATGATTTTGAGTTAGTTGTGGTAATATTTCAAATAATGATATAAAATAATTATTTTTATGGATTAAGGTGATATATATATATATATATATTGATCAAAATTATTAATTTTTATATCATCCCAGAATGACTAGATTATGTAGCAGAGATGATGGTTGGAGATGATTGAAGAATTAGAGTGATCAATACATTACCAGCATAGGAATGTGATCAAAGTGGATGATACATTGAGTGGAAAGGATGATTCTAGTTTTATATGATAGAACAACCCAAGAACCAATATTTTTTTATTCGTGTGTCTTCGATAAATTAATATTAATGTAAAGGGATAAATAATTACTTAAACAATATAGTGTTCAACTGTCAAACCATGTGAGGATTAAAGATGCCCCGAAGGAAGATGTGGAACTATTAAAGATGGTGTGAAATGTTCCAATGTTCAAACTTGATTGATATGAAATGATATGGTTCATGAGATATGTATTTTTTTTCATCTGTACCATGCCTGATAAAGGATATGTTATTTGAGGCTCATTTTTATCTCTTCCTTATTCATTCTAAAATTATGAATATTTATAGATATATGAAACATTATTTCTATTGGGATGACATGAAGAGTTATATTCCATAGTTTTTATCTTGATTCATAGTATGTGAATAAGTTGTGGTTGATATAAATCTTTCTAAGGGTATGTTACAACCATTACCCATACAAGAATGGAAATAGGATAACATCCCCATGGAATTTTCCATTTGACTCACAAAAACATAAGATGGAAATATTACTATATGGGTTTTAGTTGATCTCTATATGAAGTCATCACACTTAATTTATATTAGATAATATTTATCACATGATCATCTTTCCAAAATATATATTAATGAAGTATGAAGGCTACCTAGATTATCACATTCTATTATATCTGATTGGGATCCTTGGATTATAGTTATGTTCTAGATAAGTATTCTATAGGATTATGATATATAATTGAGTTTCATTATTTTGTATCATCCATAGAGATATGTTAATCCTGAGATAAAAATTCAAACTCTAGAGGACTTGTTGATATAGTATTCTCTGAGTTTTAAAGGTGGTTGGGATCAACACCTTCTTCAATTTGTGATTTATTAAAACAATATATTTTACTCAAGAATTCAGATGGATATTTATAAATCACATTATGGAAAAAGTGAATAACTATATTGTGAGGGGATAAAGGTAGATAAAGAAATCTGTTAGTACCAGATCTAGCTGTGGAAATGGAAAAGAAATTACGAGTTATTCCATAACATTACAATGTTGTTCATATTTGACTGAATAGGTATACTGATAAATCTCAATGATATATAGATTTCAATGATGGTGAGAACATGGTTATTTTAATTTCCCTATGGAATAAATTTATTATATTTTAGAATAATGTAATGCTATGGCCTTGGTATTTTGGTCTATTCTAGATTCTTTATTGAGTAGGGATGGTATATTTTTTCTTGGAACATCCACTAAACATATATCAATTTCTGGATGTATTCCATCTATCTCCCATTAGGAAGCACATAAATGACCCTTCACATTAACTAAACATACCTATATATCATGATATTTCATTATGAATAATAACAAGTATAAATCCTTTATCATAGATATAATTTCCTTTGAAACAAGTCTACTCACGTTGATAAAGTTCCTTAATGGAATAAAAAATTTAAAGAATCTTCTTGGGAACCACAAGATGGATTAAAATATATATATACTCATTTTTTTGTATCAATGTGATTCAATATTGAGGATTAAATTCATTTTTTAAGGGTGTAAGAATATAATGCTCTGTGATTCTAGGATATATATCTTTTTTTAATAAATTTAATTTCTTCATTACCTTTAGATACATGAATCCTTGAATCTAAATGAACAATAATAGAGTATACAATAATAGAATATATATTATATTTTCAGTATGAATATGAATAACCATATTTTAAAAGTATGTATAATAGTTTTAGGTAAATAAAATATATTTTTAGGAAAATATTTTTATTCTTCAAAAAATACCTTTTAATTTAAATAGTTTTATTTAATTGTGTGAGAATATAATATAACTATTTTTTGGAATTTTATAAGATATATTTGAAAAAATAAATTTCAATTTTTAAATAAACATGTCAAAATTATCTTAGAGTTAAATATTTATAATTTATTGAAAATATTAATTCATTAATGAATTCTGAAAATGTTAACATTTATGAAAAAATAAATTTTTTAATGGTGTAAAAATTTAGTTTTTAATAAAGATGTTTTAAAAAAAATATATGTTCAATTATATTATAATTAATCAGATTTAGGTCATTGGAAATTATTTTTATTTTTGATATAAAATAATTTGATACATAAGAATGTATTTTCTTTAGAATATTACTTATCGTCAAATTTAGATGTGTAATTTAAAATTAAATTATTCCAATTATGTGAAAAGATTTTGTTAATATTTATTAAGAATTTTTAATCATCATAATTAATATTAAGTTACAATTTCATCTTAATCTTTGGTCAAAATGGATATTAAAAATATTTTAACTTATTTAATGTGAAAATTTGTTTACAAGGGGTTAAAGTAAACAGTTAAGTATTAGAATGAACTAATAACTTGTATAAATTATTTTGGATGTCCATATTTAGACCATACTTTTCATAAGTTTTAGGAATGGTAAATCTTTATCTATTTATTCAGAATAATTGATTAACATAATTATTTTATTTTAAAAAATAAAAGGTGGGTCTTCTCACCCATTTATAAAAGGACACTCCCACTCCTCTCTTACCCACAAAACCAGAGTTTTTTAGTTTACCCAATAACTACCCAAATACCATCCATACATCCCAACCCATGACCTAGAGTCCCTTTTTTAATCATAAAATTGTCCAATGAAGGTATTTTGTATAATCCTAATATTTTTTCTAAGAATATGTGTAGTTCATTAACATGCATTTTAAATTTATTTCTTCTTATTCACCCATAAAATATTCTTAGAACAAGATGAAAAAATAATTAACATTTATAACATATACTAATATGTTATTATTTTAATGTATTAACCCATATTAATATCGTATTCTATCATGAACCATGTTGAACACCCTAATACCCTGATGTCATGGATGATTCTAACATGGACCGACGTGCATTCCCAATCCCCCTAGGTTACAGACTAACCCCTGGAATCATATAATATGAAGGTGGGAAAACATTTTCCACAAACACAATGTACGAAAAACATACATGTTAGTATGATCAATAGAAATCTCTATATAGAGAACACTACCAAAATTAAAACATGCATGAACAACCCAAAGAACAACCACAAATCCAAATGAGTCGGCAACAAATACCACCTACTTGTAGAAATTTCCCCTTTCTCGAACATTTCAGAAAAAAATCTATAATCACTTGAAGGAATAAATTTTGTGTGAGGTAAATTCTCTGTAGGGTCTCACCAAGGATTCCATAAAATGATGTAATATTAATTAACAAAATGAATCATTCAATTTTAAATAAACATTAATGGAAATACAAGAACATATTTAATAATAATCATTCTATTCTATTGAATTGATGGAAACATTTCTAAGTAATGCCTTAATAATAATTATCTAATAAACAATTTATATAAATTCACAAGGAATGTGGGAATAAATTTTTCAAATAATGGAATATATATTAAAATAATCTCAAAAAAACATGGTAATCTAAAAATATGTATAATCATTCCGAGTAATGGAATCCTTACACACTTGAATAGGTGATCACAATAATTTATGTACATGCATCCCTAAAACCATAGTCTAATTGGATTCATCACCAACCCATCATGGATATGACTTTCTGTATATATTTTTTTACACTTGTAATTCATCAATAGAGTGTTGTCTTAGATAACTCAATAGCAATCTATGTATTCATGTTCTCAAGAAACATTCAATAATGGTAATTTAATTTAAAAATGGTTCAAAATTCAATTAACACCTTTTCCATTTCAATATTCAAATTTCCATTTGAAACCCAAAATGTTTTTCAATTATTTCTTGCATTTTCTAGGATAAAAAACAATTGGTTATTATTAAATAAATTAAATCAATTTTTATCAAAATAAATTTTTTGAACATATTTCAAATATCAATTTAACAACTTAAATTTCAAAATTTTTTGTCTAAATAAAAAAACACGAACCAATTCATTAGAATTGGTGGTTTTCCAAAATTTTAATTCCAAATAAATTACAAATAAATATCTACAATTCATTGGGTTTTCACTATAAAATAGTTATTAATTTAATTTAAATCGAGAAATTTAATGTTAAATCAGTGGGAAATCTTAAATTTAACTAGCTACAATTGATCATAGGATCTCATTACACAACTTCTTAAACAGTATTTTCCATTGAAGAACGTCTATAATTGAGATCAAGGAATAAACCTTGAATACAATATCACAAAAAAGGACCTTAGATCCTCCAACAACACAGAGATCTATCAAAACCAAAAGTGGAGAGATAGAGATTGTGGGGGAGAAGTAATGGAGAAGGAATTCATTCAAGGGATAGATCAATCTATGATTTTTCTAACTTTTATCCACCTTATAGAGGGTCTAGAGGAGGAAATATTGGTTTTTAGGAGCTCTAAATACCTAGGAAATCATTAATCCCCTAGTTTGTGATGAGTGGTGGACTAAATGGGGGTATGAAAAATTATAATGAATGTTTGGAATAATTAAATAAAAAGTGCATGGATATCTAGGTAAGCCCATATAATTTTTCAAACTGTGATCCCTTTCTAGGCACCCATTCTAGTAGGGTTTCAGAGTTTCTCCTTAATATATACCTGGTTTATCAAATAATACAGAAATCATGAAAACCCTTATTCTTAGATTTTCATAACATACACTAGAAAGGAACATCATTTTGTAAACCCATGTGCCAACCGTGCACATCCCAAGAGCCCTTCAAAATTTCATAAATATTTACATGAAGATCCCCTAAAAGATACCTAACCAAAACATGATAAAAAGAGGGGTTCAGAATTAAATATAAACAGTTACTCAATTTTATAAAGTACCCAACATAAAAGATTTATATCCACTAAAATCATGGTAATAATATTCGTTGTCAAAAATGAAACCATTATTCCCTCGCTTGTGCTTCCATCTCCCACATCTCATGAGTATCATAACCATGTGTCCATAGCCCTCAATCCAAATGTACTATCCTACCATAATGTTCATTGTTTTTAGAATTGACTATCCCAACTGGATTCCCAGTCAATGAAAATGTAGGCTCTATGTGAAGATCCCTCTAGCTCAGAATATGAGATGGTTTCGAATGATATTTTTATAGTCGGGATACATATGACACATTATGTATCAGCATAAACTATATCGGATGTAATAAATGGTAATACACATTCCCAACCTACTCTAAAACATCAAAAGGTCCCACAAAATTGGTTACAAGATTCCATTCCCTCCCAACCATTGTTGACCCAACAAATGTGAAATGTTCACAAACACCTAAACACCAACTGGAAATTCCAAGAACATGTGACAATGATAAACATACTATTTATACCAACTCTGTGTCATCAACATTATCTGACATATTGTCTAAATAATTGATGTAATATCTTGAGAAAATATCTATAAACCCATGCACATTTCACCCATATCTACCAAATACCAAATAGATTTACAAGTTTATCCATATAAGGCCTCAAAAGGATTCATTCTGATCATAGACTGGTTACAATTGATATAGGAAAACTAAAATATTCCAAAACGGTCATACCACAACCAAAAAATGTCATGGATTGTGGTATGAAGAACATCATCAAGAATCTATATAGCTCTCTATGTCTAGTCATCCAACTACATATAGTATTTTATACTCAAATGAACCTGATATCCCAATTCTTGTTGATGGGATCTCCAAATGTGAGAAGTAAATTAGGTATCTATAATATATAATATAGTAGATATTTTTCCATTAAAATGAAAAATCTCTTTCACATAGATATTTTCAAACACCTCGACTTTGGTTGAATAATGAATGTGTAGAAAAAGATCTGATTTATTCAACCTATCAATCAAAACCCATATCACATTTTTATATTTATGGGTATATGGAAAACTGACCACAAACTCTATAGAGATCACATCCCATATCCATGTTATCAATATAAGTGGATAATGAAATCCCAATGGTCTCTTGTTCTTGACCTTAACTGAGTATAAAGAATGAAAATGATAGTGAAAATCATAAATTCCCCATCTCGTACCTAGATACCCGAATCTATGTTGAATTTCATAGTAGATCTTAATGGTTCATGGGTGAAAAGTTCATTGGGATCTATGGAAATCTGTCACTGTAGCTTTACTAGCGACGAAAGGTACAAAAATTGATTTTTATAACATATAATTTCCTCTATAGAAACATGAACTCAACAAACATCCCCCCTTCATAAACAGTGTTTCAAATTATATAAAATCATTCATTAAGATATTATTCGTGAAGAGGCACATCAAGAAGAGTATAGGTAAATAGATGGTTTTTCAACACAACTACATCCCCTAATTCCTGAACTCCAATTTGAAATTTTGAAAAATATCCATCATGTTCCACTCCTCTGATGATTATATTAAGAGAGGGGTCAGAAGATTACTTCTAAAAGGATTTGTGATGAAGTTTCCTTTCCCTGGGGTATAGGTGATTTCAAAATAAAAATATTCAATATACTCCACCCAATTCCTCTATCAAATATTTAGGTCTTTTTGATAGAATATATTGATCAATATCATTTGGTTTGAATACATGGTAAACCTTTCTCTCAGAAAATGTAATTTCACCAACTCTTCTCTGTGTGTATCACAACTTCATGGTCAGGGTCGCGGGGCAGTTAATTCTTCTCGTGTGTCCTATGAAAACATGATCTATATGAAATGAATTTATCACCTAGTATAAGAATGCATCCCAAACATGAACCTGATGCGTCACAGAATACCACATATCCCTACCCAGCATCTGGAGGAGTCAACACTGGTGTAGTTTTTAAAATATTTTTCATCTCAAAAAAATAACATTGACATTTATCATCCCAAGAAAACCTTACTCCCTTCAATGATAGAGTATTCCTCAAAAAATCCAAATTTAATAATTCATTTACAAACTTGAGATAATATCCAGCTAAAATCAAGAATCCCTGAATATAGAAAAAAATTCATAGTTTCACCCATGTCTTAACATATTTCAACATTTTACGATAAACGAAAATACCAGGTTCTAACACTACATGTCCCATGAACAGTATATATCAAATCCAAATATGACATCACAAAATATTTTCATAAATTCATAGATTTTATAATAGTTCCAGAACTGATCACAGATGGCATACATGATCATCCTAAGACATAGATTAATCAAGGATGTCATCCAAAATACCACCATGAATGTATTAAGATACTCATGGAAAAACTTTTTAATCAAATCTATAAATACTATAGGATAATTGATTGGTTAAATGGTGTGACAAGGAACGCGTAAGGGATATACATATGCTAAAAACTGTTTTCTAAATAATATATTTTCTATTCCTAGTTGACGGTAACCAGATCAAATATCAAACATTGAGAATAACTTCTCCCCTTTAAACTAGTCAAAGATATCATCAATATGTGGAAATAGATTCTCGTTATTTACCATTAATCTATTTATTTTTCAGTAATCAATATATAGGTTTTTTGACTCATCTTTTTTCTTAGGAAGGTGAACAGGTTTTACCCAAGGTGACATACTCGTGATTTTAAATACATTCCTTAAAAGTTCATCAAACTGATTATTTGGCTCGTTCATATTAGTTTGTGTCATTTGGTAAGAAGGAATAGATAATTGTTGAGGACTATGTAATAAATCAATAGAAAACACTACCTCCCTTATCGAGGTCAAACTGGAGTATTCGAAAGGAAAAAAATATAGAAATCAATGACATCTATATGGATATAATCATTCAAGGATTCCCCCTCTATAGCCAAAACCAACATTGATATTATATTCTAGATATCGGGATAAGAATGTCTATACACCTCGGTCTCAAGCCCCAAACTCTTTGAAATATATGAGATACACCATCATGCATAGTAATGATAACCATTAAAATATAAAAAACATTCTAGTATTTATTTGAAATGATCATATCCACCCTGAATATGACCTCAAGCAGTTTCTTATCTGGAACTATAAAATCCCAATTAACATCAATATATGAGAATGAGAAAACTCTAGTATGACTATGGAGACCCTACTCTCTCTTCTTCCCAAGGGGGTAGTAATATCCATAAAAAATATAAATGCTTAATGTAAGATTAATAAGATTCACAATACTAGATGAAATGAACAAATGAGATGCACCAGTATCAAATAAATATGTCATTAATGATGATTTAAAAATGATGGTACCTCTCACAGTTGCTCCACACATATCCTTTTCCACTGGGGAGTCTTCTACTATGTGTAAAGGCTTTATTATAGATTATTGTAGTTGGAACCCCTTTGTTCATGAATCATCTGATTGATCCTTTGTTTTATTATGTGTTTATGATTCTAGGCCACTATGTGGAGTTATATAGACATGAAATAACTTATGAAAGTTACCTGATCTTCCACATGATCCACATATTTTTTGGTCCTTAGTGAAAGCCTATTTTTAATACCTTGGATTTCCACACTGGTAACAAATTAAGGGGCCTCTTCTAATAACAGTAGGATATATGTAAAAACCCTGATTTTAATAACCACCATGATAATCATGACTCTTCCTACTCAACATATGGGATCTCACAATACAGAAATTGTGAGAAAAAGGGATCTCCTATCAACACAAACACACTCGCCATGTACATTTAAACCATCAATGCTCTCTCCAGTACATCCTCGTAAGAAGGAAGCTTCAGTAAAAAAACATAGAGTGAATATAAGATCAAATTCCCATCTCCAAACATCATTTATTCATCTTATCACTCCTCATAATTTCAGTTGAAAACTACATAATCTCAGAAACGTGGTTTATATATTCTTTCATGGTCTAGTCTGTCTTCTCGAGTTTGAAAAACATTATATCCTTGGATAATACCATCAAATCTAGAAAGAACTATTCAGTGAAAAGTACTCTACAGTCTTTCCACTATGAACCCTCACTCTTATTTTTAACCACCATATTGTCCCACTATCTTCTTCTAGGTCCATGTATCTTGAAGGTGACACATTTCTCGTTAATATAAAATAGAGTATATAAGAACTCAAACCAAATATTGATATTCATCAACCAATCCCCGACCTTTCTAGGATCATAAAAGCCACGTAAAAATCATATATTTTTGAAAAAGAACTCTAGAGTATGAATCATGAATTCCTCCATATGAGGTTACACAACTAGAGCCTAAATAGTAACGAATGTAGGCTCATGTCCTGGTGCTTGGATATCATTAACAATGAAATCTACTATATTCGGTTCCATATGAAAATTTTATCACTATGTTTCATCAAAAACCTCATCCTTGATCTAATTCTCACAGCTTATCAGAGTAATGATGCCACACAACTTCAAAAGACAAAATTGAATACATAAAAAAGATGGATATATCAACACTCTAATAAGATAAATAGAGAAATTAATCCCATCAGATAGATAATAAAGATTTTAATTTCATCCATTCTAATACAACGGAGTAGAAAACACTCGAACTGGTCTATAAGACATCTTCCTAAAAAAACCAATGGTTAGAAAAGTATAGTTGTTGTGATAGATATCCCAAAACTCAATCAAAACTACATTATAAGTCCCGATGGGATTACTCAACTATATACAGACATGAAGCTACCATGCTTAACCTCCCTTTGATACAATATTGGGATGAACTAGTCCAAAGACCCTAGAACCCTAATGCCCAGGAAAGCATGATATGGAATGAATGGAAGTCCTAATCCCAACAGGTTTAAGACTAGAACTCTGAATAATAAAATATTATTGTTGAAATATTTTTCCAAAAACACAATAGAAGAAACAAATACAAATTAAAATGTTCCAAAGAAAACTCTATTGGGAGAACTCTAATAGAATTCAAATATGTATGAAAAACCTAAAGTAAAAAAACAAATATATAACAGTTAATAAAATCTTCCACCATCTTATGGTCATTTCACCTTCCTCTAACCTAGAAGAAGCAAATAATAAAAACACATGAAGGCACATGTATGGTGTTATCTAAAATCCTTGTAAGGTCTAACAAAGTATTCCATAAAAATGAACAAAATTAATTAACCAAATAAATCATTAAATTTTATATATATTGTAATTTCAAACAAGTGTTATATTTAAGAAATTCATTATTTTCTTTTAAATATATGGAAACTATTCAAAACAGTGTCTTAATAAATATTTTATACAAAACATTTTATAAAAATTCAAAAGTAATATGTAATGTAAATTTAAAAACTTTGGATTATATATATATAATAAAAAATGATAAACATGGATATCATCCAAGAGGTATGATTGTTCTCAGTTATGGGATACTAAAAAACATGAATAGGTGATCAGAAAAATATGTATACACACATCCCTTAGATATTTTCTAAAGAGTAATTATCACCACCCTATCGGGAATCTAACCTGTTGCACATGTTTTTAGAGTTGTAAAGTTTTAATAGTGTGTTTCACATAATAAAACACTAAATTCCTTGGATTTAATGTTCTATAAATATAATAAATATGTTAAATTTATTTCAAACCTATTTAAAATATAATTAAACTATTTTGCATTTCAATATGCCAACTTCCATTTAAAAACCAAAACAATTTTTTAATCAATTCGTTCATTTTTCTATGATAAAACCAATGGGTTATTATCAAAACAATTTATTCCATTTTTCTCAAATAATTATTTGAAATCAAATTCACATTATTCCATAAAATTCCATGAACAAACCCCAATTAACTTGAATTGGGTTTTTATCATATTTTCAAACCAAAGAAAATCCAAATTTCATTCCAAAACACATTGGTTTTTCATAATTGTAATGCCCTGACCCTAGTTACTCAAATTCAGTTCTTAATTACATAACATTGGCATGATAACAATAGATCATGTATAGAATGACTGATGAGTTTAGTATCCTTGGATGTACTAGATAAATACATAAGTTTTACAATACATCATGAAATAAAAAACCACAACATTGTGTCCCCTTTGAGCACACTCATATTCCTTTTCCTATCCATGAAGGTCAATCATAATATAATTCTTCATATACTAGAAAAAAGAAAGCATAAGAAAGGTGGGAGTTCAGATGCTGAGTGAGGATAAAAATATATCAGAAACTTTTATAAATAATAATAATTATTTTTGGCAATGTATAAGACTAAAACAAAATCCTTTTAAACATAAACTTCTGTATAAAATGGAAAATATAAATCAAATAACTACATATACTTATTTACATTAATGTTATACTATTTGAATAATCACATGTAATATCAATAGATAATTTCATAATAATAGAATGTATAATTCCGAACATCATAACCACATCATCAATGCCTCGTGCTAGGACTATAAATAATAATTTTGTCAAGGACTCATGCCAAGACACTAGTTTTTCTGATGAGACCTACTGATGCATCGAGGAGCTATAGCGGGCTCCACCAATCACATACTATGTCCAATTAATTCCTCATATGAGAAGACTTAAACATAATATAATCATTCAAATTAAAACTAGCATATAAAATGTAAATATTTTAACTAGAAGCCATAAATGGTATAAAAATAGTGCATCCACAGTCAAACATAACTCATTAAATACAATATAAAATATTGTATTATAATAAATCAACATCAATAAAGAATAATGAATGATATTTACATAGATGAAAATAATCATTAAAACTATTTGAGAGAAATATCACCCTTTTCTTGAAAACATTTAAAAGTATCACTATTTATCATGAAGCTGTTAGAAATAGATTTTTGAATCAATGTGTCCCATAACAGATTGAAAATTTAAAAAAAAATTAATTTTAAAAAATTCAGGACCATATTAATAAACCCCTAACACTATTTTTAAAACATGGACATTAATTAGAAATATTTATAAGAATAAATCGTTAAAACATTTAAAATGGTATTTTAGTTAGAGTTATAAACCAAATGAGAGACACTTAAATACATGTAATTGAGGTAATGAAAACATTATAATATCATGAGAATAAATGGATTCATGATATAAAATGTAAATGTGTAGTATGTACTTCATATAAAAGCGAATTGACACATAACAACAAAGAAGCCTCAATGGAATATAAATTGAGATGAAATCTGTTATAAAGACTGTATCCTTAGGCTAAGGATAAACCAATGAAATAATTATGATGGAAAAATATTAATACAGTCAATATGATTTTATATTCAGTGTAACTCAATATGAATATATTCACCAATGTTCTTGTAAAAACAACACCAATGACTTGGATGTTTAACTCAATGAATTAAAATTAAGTTATGATTACTCTAATCAGTTCATAACGTTGCCACGAGAACATATAAATGGAGTTATTATGTGTATAAAAATTATATCCACCCAATGGGGAGTGGGAATTACTAAATAAATAAATGAATTGTGATTTCACACAAAATTTTGTTAAAATAATCAAGGAAGTATGCGTAAAACCCAATGAGTGGATATAGAAATTAGAAATTCCCTTGACGATTTGGTAACTTATGAAACAAACACCCCATGAAATAATGTTTATACAATTAATATGTAAGTACCCATAAATTAAATTATATTACACAAATAATACAATCATGGGAAGTGTATACACAAGACAAAAGGAAAATAGTGGCAATATAGCATGAATCTCATGAGAATAAAGAGTGATATGAAAACCCCTTACTTTGTACTTTTCCTTATTCGAGTGTACGTTAACCTCCTGTATAATTTTTAAATAATTGTTATTAAATTATAAATGAACCAAATACATAAATATTATATCATATATTATCTTTTACTATTGCTTTGTTAATAATATATCAGTATTATCACTGTTTCGGGTGTTAACTGATTCATTTTCCTTTATATGTTTTGTTACATAAGTCATGTTTGTTATAAATATGATGCTTATAATTCATATCCAAAATTATATTCAGTTCTTAAATATTATTTTAAATCATAATATGAGAATTAATATTGAATGGTTATGATGGAAAACGATTCTCATCGTGTTCGTGAATACGGTAATTCATACATACGCACGAGCGATAACATCATTCTATTGATGGTGAAATAATATTTTATTGGATGATATATCATATATAAATAATAATTAACATGTTATAATTGTTATTTTCATCAATAATACTCTTTTTCATACCCATCCAAATAATGATGTGTTTAATAACAAACTACACCATGACATGGAGATGATATATCATATGTACGCACGTATGATGACATTGTCATTCATAGGATGGGTAGAATAATGAATATGGATGTACAATATTTATTTTAAAATCAATGTATATATAATGTTTTAGAGTTATTTTTTGGAATAGAAAAATATTAATGAGGAAGTGTAAGAAGATAATATCTGTGAAAGAGGTTGTGAAATTATTACCTCTTCTTTGGGTTATTCCATTTGATTTGGTCAAAAGGGGTCATTAGGTTGGTTTTATGGTCAATTTAAGGAATCTATGTTGATGTGAGGGTAGATGGGAGGATATTATATTAGGGTTTTTCCTAGCCATGTGGATTTGTATTTGTGAATTTGAGAGATGGGGAAGTACCCTTTTATAAGAGATGTGAGGGTCACTTTTGAAAAATCGTGAAATATTATTTTATTATAAAATCATTTTCGGTTTATAATTGCCCCAAAAGGATTTATTTCGAGTATATGGTGGGTATGGTTCTAAATATTCTTAACCAATAGGTTTTTGACAAGATTAGGTCACCATATTAACCTTATATTTTAGATTTAATTCTAAGTAAAATAGTTTACCTTATACCTTGACTTCTTTTATTTTTATATTACATGGTTAATAAACCTACTATAAAATTCCAAGAGAACCAGAAGTGGTTCATTAATGAAATATATATCATTATATAATTCCTTTTCATGAACCACGTATTTTTAGGAATATTATATCATTTAATAATATAGTATTTATTTTAAATACTCACTTATTTCAATTATGACACTATTTAGTAATTGGTTTTTTTTGAAAGTAAAGAAACATCACTACTTCTAAAAAATACATCAAATAAACCCTAACATGTCATATTGAACATGAAAATTAGTTTAATGCATCAGAAGTCTCAATTTATATTTATTTTCATACTTATAATGTTAATTATTTTAATCGTTCATTAAAACTGTAATTATTGCATTATCATTGTGTCATAAATAAATTTAATTATTTAATGTTTAAAAATTATAAATATAATACAAATATGTAGTAAATATATATATATATTTTTTTTAATATTTATAGTCAAATTTTTCTTCTGTGTAAGCCAATATTAAAAATGTTTTTGTTATTAATCATTGAATTTATCACTTTTAACTCTTCTTTAAATAAAATATAACAAATGTCCTAATATAAAACATGATGAAAGGAAATGGTCATATTTGTGTCCTAAGGTTGATTTTGGTCGAAATAATCTTATCCAATAGAATTAGGAGATGTGTTAGGGTAATTATAATATCATTTATACTTTTAATAACACTATTTACTTTTAATCATGGTAAATAAAATTCAAAATATACCATTCACCAAAATTTATTTTCATCCTATTGAACAAAATTTTACTTAACGATTTCAACCGTGTCTCTCTTACTTTTGATATTCAATTCTCATATGTTGTAAAAGTATGTTTTATGATCATTTTTCAATGTGACTAGAAGGTGGGTAGAAGATGGTAAAAAGTTCAACAAAATATTATATACATAATCTTATTGTAAAGTTACATCAATTAATTACATTGGACTAATATAGGTATTATGTATCTATTTTGACATTATAATAACTTTAAATTAAAAATAATTATTTAAAAAAATCTCAGCTTTAAACAATAATGTAGTGTTTTTCACTATTCATAAAAAATTGAATATTTTTAGAAAAATATCAAAAATTAACCCAAAGCTATTTTTGATATTCCAAATAATAAAATGAACTAAATTTTAAAAAATTGAAAACAAATATTTTGAATTAATTAATTTAAAAAAATATTTCCCTTGTCAAAACCAGAAAGCAGGTTTTTGAGAAGTAAAAACTATCAAAATATTAATATGTGTTTTTGTCCAATTTAAATGTAAAATTATATCCAATTAAAATAGTTTGAATAAATGATAATAATATAATCAAATTATACTTTAAACCATTCAAATTTCTATTTTAAGTCTATAAATTATTCTGATTAAAGAAGTTGTTTTCAATTAAAAGTCATTATTTTTCATTATTGATCAAAATATGAAAGTTATATATAAAAGTACCAAAAATTTATCCAAACTAAATTTTATTATCCCATATCTAAATAAAATATTTATTTTGTCAAAATTAATATATAAAAGTGTCAAATATTCGATTTAAGAAGGGTTTTCCATTAAAAGGCGGTAAAATTTCATTTTTTTTAAAATACTACTTTTATCTGAAAATTTGAACATGATTATAAATTATGTTAAAGAAACACATAATATTGGGGTTAAAATTATATAGAGTCTATAAAATTCAATAAACTTTTAATATTATTCATAACCACTTTTTGAACAGTTGGTTTGGTAAGTTGTGGTGTGATTGAACTCAGTGTTGCGTGTAGCGCAATATATTGAATTATGTTAGAGAAAATTTACTTACTATGAACTATTAGGGTTTTATATTCTTCCCTCCTTTTGAAATTTCATACTTCCAATTTTAGAATTGGGCTTGGGAACATCATTAAAAGTCCCTCATAGAAAAAAGAGTCAATAAAAGTATCACATTAAAAGAAAGAAAGATTAGTACAAAGGTCATATAAGATAACCCATACTAGGATTACCCAATGGAAAACATGGATAGAGATGATTAAATAAGTGTCATGTTCTGGTGGATAGTGATAGAAAACATGATCAGGGGAAATTTACAACAAGAAAACTATAAACTAGTGATGGGTTAAATGATCATTAGTTTCCTAGTAGGAAAAATAAACAGACATCATTTTTTTATTTATGATCTATTTCATAAAGTTGAGAAATTTATTTATGATATTGGTTAAAAACATAAAGATATATAATTACTATTCAATTAGAGTTTTATCCTTTAATAAATTTATACAACTAACTCATCTTTTCACCAAACGATGAGTATGTAAGACGAACTGGTCACAACTAAATCACTAGAATCAACATCTATAGAATAAAATAACCCACAAAGGATGAACAATATGATTCCATTGTTATTAGAGATTAACAAAAACCAAAATGGTTAATTCAAGATCAGATTATATCCAAATTTGATAATTCATTATCGAAAGAAATATTATTCATTTTTTCTAAAACAAAATAAACAATATCCAAAGTTTAATAAATACCCTTTAATAAACAATTTTCTTTAAAATCTATCAATATAGTCCAATAAAATATTGAAACGAAAAACTCAAAAGAAATTAATCACTTAGTCATTCATAGTAAATCATAACATTTATATCCAAATAACATCATCTAATCTTAAAGTCTATTACTAAAGTGTAATTAACCAAATTAAATATTCTCTATGATAGGTTAATAATTTCCATTATTAACCTGAATCTCTACAAAAAACATATATTCCTCCAATATAAAAACTCAACATTACCACTCAAATGAAATCTGATAATACTATATTTTCTTTAGGCAAATAGTGTTTCCAACAGAGTGAGCATCTTCCAAAATAACATTTAACACTTAATCACCAAATCATTTTCCTATACTAAGTATATCATATTGATAAAATATAAGATTCCAAATTAACATATTATTTATCATTAAAATCATTTAACTAAAAACAATTATACAGACTACCATGGGAGTTCACATAATCTAGTGGTAGGTAATAAATCCCAGTCGAACTTTGGTTGTGGGTTCGATTCCTACTTATTTTTTCGACACGATGGGTCGTCACACATTCTGATTGTTGTCCTTTTCCAAAAACTAAATTTTATAAAATCCCCAATATGATATAAAATATTCAAAATAACTATAAAATAATTCAATGACCAGTTTTATCTCATAACTCACATTTTCATCCGAAAAATTAATAACCTGTAATTTCCTCAAATTCAAGGATTAGATAAACCAAAATGGTTCTTTATAACTATATCCACAACAGAAAATGCAATTCTTCCACAAATATCATTTTCACATTACAAACTACATGGATACACACACAATAAAAAAATAATCCAATGTAATACCATCAACAAAGATAATTAAAACTTTTAAACATTTCACCATCAATTTATTTATACACAGGTTCTTACTAGACCAAATGGTTATCCTATATAATCGAGAATTGACTCAGGTGATTCCCAGGTCCCCTACATTTATAAAAAATTACTATAAATGGATTATTAGGATCATTTTTATTTTCTTCTATAGTACTCTTCATTTTCCTCAGTAATTCATTACTTTATATCATTCTTTCCCACACATAAATCATTTATTTTTTCCATTGAGATACTTTCTTAGGGGTGTCATTCATTATTTCATGAATGATGTTAATTGATGTTTCTTTTTCTCCATGGTATCTACTACTAGAGCTCTTATCATTATACACAATTCTCTTCTTTGTTGAGTTTAGGAGTTGGTTATTGTATAAGTTGTTGATCCTATTTTTGAAAACCTACTTCGACATGATCATGATATCTTTTATTCCTATCAACATTATAAATAGTTTCTCATTTACACCATAATTACAACCTTTTACATCATGGTAAATGTTACTATGAGTTCCTTGGAATCTATCTATTGACTAAAACCAAAAATCCTATTGTGAGTAACAATAGTCATAAAATCATTTAACTAATATCATGACACCATATTTTCAATCTAAAACAACTTAGGATTAACCAAGTTTATTTATTCTTATCTTAAATTAAAATACATCAAATAGGTTTTTAAAGAAAATGTGAATTATCCTAATCATATCCCCATGGAGTGTCATATCCAAGAGTAAAGCAAGCACCATTGTCGTGCACTAGTTCCTATTCGAGTATATCTCAAAGCGGTATTTTTAGGTTTTCCATTAGATATATCTATTCTAGAGACACCTATACCTTCTTGAATATAGATATATATGTAATTATTGTAAAATTTACAAAATCTATACATTACCAAATTTATATTAAGTTCTTCTATACTAATCTCCAATGTCTAAATTAGGGTATTGTCTTCTAATCATAATTTTTCTAAATCTAGTTTCTAAAGTTTGTACTAAACTACCTCTGATACCAATTGTAACACCCTAACCCTAGTTATCAAGATTCGGTGCATTAGTACATTACATTGTTATTATCATAAGATATCATGTCTCTAAAGACCTATTAGTTTAGTAGCGTTGGAAGTATTAGATACAAACCAACATTTTTCACAACATCATGAAAAACAAAAACAACATTGTGTCCCCATTGAACACACTCATATCCCTTAGCCTACCCTTATAGGTCAATAATAATAAACATTTTCACATACTGGGAAAAGGAAACCATTCAAATAGTTTCATCCTAGATGCTCAATAAGGATACCAATATATTGGAAACTATCATAAATAAGCATATACATTTTATGCAATTTATAAGACCAATACACAAGTCTTTTAAACATAAACATCAGTATAATATAGAAAACATAAATCAAATAATTCCATTTAATTATTCACAAGGATATTATACTAGTAGAATAATCACATTTAATATCAATAGCTAATTTAATAATGACGGAATTCATAACTCTGGACATCAATACCACATAGTCAAGGCCTCGTGTCGGGAAAAAAAATAATTTTGTCAAGGCTTTGTGACAAGACAGTAGTTTGTCTCATGAGACCTACCAATGCATTGAAGATATATAGAAGGCTCCACCTGTCACATACTATGTCCAATTCATTTTTCATATGAAATGGTTGAAACATAATCTAAACATTCGTATTAAAACTAAAAAATAAAATGTTGAAATTTAAACCACAAACCCTGAATGGTATATAAATAGCATGCCCATAGTAAAACATAACTCATTCAATACAATATGGAATATTGTGCAATAATAAAATAAGCACAATAAATAATAATGAAGGATATTAACATAAATTAAAATAATCAGTAAAACTATATAAGAGAAATATCCCATTTTTCATGAAAACATATAAAAGTATCACTATTTATCAAGAATCTGTTAAAAATAGAATTTTGTATCAAAGTATCCCATACAACTTTGAAACTATTAAAATGAATTTTAATTTGAAAAAATTTATGCCTATATAAATAAATCCTTAATAGTATTTTTAAAACCTGGGCATTAATGAGAAAGATTTAGAATAAAAATCATTAAAACATTTAAAATGATATTGTAGTTATAGTTCCTAACTAAATGAGATATGTTTTAATATAGTTAATTGAGGTAATAAAAAATTTATAACATCATGAGAATAAATGGATTCATGATGTACTATGTCAATGTACAATATATGAACCATATAAAAGTTAATTAGCGCATAACAACAAATAAGTCTCAATGGAATTTAAATTTATATGAAATCCCTTATAAAGATAGTATCCTTAGGTTAAGTATAAATCAAGGACATAAATATGTGTTAAAAATATAAATACACTCAATATTATTGGACAATCAGTGTAAATCAATTAGAGGGAATTCACACATGTTTGTGTAAAAACATTACAAATGACTTGGATGTTTACCTCAATGAAAGGAAATTTAGGGTGTTATTATATGTATCAAAAGTATATCCACACAATGGGGAGTTGAAATTACTTCATAAATAAATAAATTTCTATTTTACACATAATATTAGAGTAATATAATTAATGAAGTTTGAGTAAAACCCAATGAGCATAAATCAAAATTAGAAATTCCCTTACAGATTTGGTAACTTATAAAACACACACCAATGAAAGAAGGATCATACAATGAAGATGTAAATACCAATAAATTAAATTATATTAAAAAATAATACAATCATGGGTAGTACATACACTACACAAAATAATATAGTAGAAACATATCATGAATTACTTGGGAATTAGAAGCGAGATGAAAACCCCTTAACATGTACATTTCCGTATTCTAGGGTATGTTAACTCCTTGTATACTAGTTAAATATTTGTTATTAAATTATCCAATAATCACATTCATAAATATGATATCATATATGATCTTCTAATATTAATTTGTTAATAATATTTTAGTAGTATCGTTGTTTTGGGTGTTAAATGATTCATTTTCCTTTATAAGTTTTTTTACGTAAGTCATGTTTGTGATGTATAGGATATATTTGATTTATATATTGAATGATATTAAGTTATTAAATATTATTTTAAATCATAAAATTAAAATTATTCTTTAATGGTTATGATGGGAAATTAATCTAATCACATTCATGGAGACAGTAATCTGTACGTATGCATGAGCGAAAATATCATTTTATTGATGGTGAAATAGTATGTAATTGGATGTTATATACTATATACATAATCAATAACATTTTATATTTTTTATTTACATCTATTGTACTCATTATTATACCTATCCAAATAATGATGTGTTGAATAACAAATTATACCATGACATGGAAATGGTAAGCCGAACGTACACATGTATTGTGACTTTTTCATTCATGGGATGGATAGAATAATGAATATGGTTGTACCATATTCACAATAACATCATAGTATTTATAAGTTACTTGAGCTATTATTTTGGTTTAGAAACCACAATGAAAGATGAAGTGGAAGATGAAAATAACTTTGAATGAGTTGGAGAAAATTTTACATATTCTTTGGGTGCTTCTTTTTGATTTGATCAAAAGGGATACTTAGGTAGGATTTACGATCAAATTATTTCCTCTAAGTTTAGTTGAGGGTAGTTTTGATGATATTTCAGTAGGTTTTGGTCGAGTAAAATGGATTTGGATATGTAAGTTTAGAGAAGGAGATGTACCCTTTTATAAGAGAGATGAGGATCACTTTAGGAAAGGTATGAAATATTAGTTTATTATAAAATAATATTCAGGTTCTAATGTGTCTTAAATGATTTATTTCTATAATAAGGTGGTGAAGGGTAGAAATATTCTCATACAATCGGTTTTAGAAAATTTTATGTCACCATATTAACCTTATCTTTTAGATTTAATTCCTAGTTACAAAGTTTATCTTTTACCAAGTCCTCTTGTATTTTTATATTATATGATTAATAAACCTACTCTAAAATGACCAGAGAACATCAAGTTGTTCATTAATGACATATATATCATTATATATGTCATTTGGATGAACCATATATTTTTAGGAATATTATATCATTTAATAATTTTGTATTTTTTAAGTACCCGTTTATGTATATTTTGACACTATTTAGTATTTGGTCTTTTTGAATTTTAACAATACATGATTACTTCACAAAATATAAATTAAATCAACCATAAAATGTCATATAAACCTATAAAATTATTTTAATGCATCAAAAGTCTCAATTTACAATAATTTTGATATTTATAATATCAATTATTTTAGTCTTTCATTAATATGGTAATTACTTCATCATCATTGTGTCATAAATAAAATAAATTATTTAATGTATAAAATATAAATAATACAAAATAATGTATTAAATAATTTAATCATTCTAATTAAAATTTATTGTCGAATTTATCATATCTTGGACCCTGTATTAAAAATTAATTAGTTATTAAACTTCGAATTCAACCCTTTTAACTCTTCTTTAAATAAAATATAATAAATGTCTTAATCTAATAAAAGTGGATCCAAAAGGATCATATTTTTTCATATGGGTTATTTTTCTCAAAATAATATTATTTAATAGAATTAGGACATGTGGTATGGTAATTATAAAATCATTTTTACCTTTATTTAACCTATTTACTTTAAACCGTGGTAAATAAAATTCAAAAGTTACTATTCACCAATGATTATTTTTGTCTTATTTAAAAATATTTTACTTACTGATGTCCACTGTGTCTCTCAGATTTTTTGAAATTCAATTCATATAAGTGGAGAAATTATGATTTATGAAAATTTTTTAATGTGCTAGAAGGTGGGTAAAAGATGGTAAAATTTTCAATAACATTTTGTATATCTAATATTATTATAAAATGATTTCAATGAATTATATTGAAATAATATAAGTATTATTTATCAATTTTGACTTCAAAATAAATTTAATTTAAAAATAATTATTTAAATAAAATGTCACCTTTAAACAATAACGTAGTGTTTTCACTATTCATCAAAAATTGGATGTTTTTTGAAAATTAAAAAAATTCACCCAAAAGTTCATTTTGATATTCAAACTTAAAAAATGATGTGTATTTTGAAAAATTAAAAACATAGAATTTTTATTAATTAATTTAATAAAATCTTCCCATTGTCAAATCTTGAAAGCAGGGTTTTGAGAAAAAAAACTATCAAAAGACAGATATGTGTTTATGTTGAATTTAATTGTAAAATTAATTCCAATGACCAACATTGGATTAAATAATAATAATATATTCTAATTATACTTTAAAACAATTAAAATGTATTGTTTAACTCTATAAATTATTTTGATTAAAAAATTTGCTTTCAATTAAAATTTAGTATTTTTCACAATTCATCAAAATATGAAAGTTATTTGAAAAGAACAGAATATTTTTCCAAACTAAATTTGTTTGACTTGATTATAATGAATAAGTTTATTATTTTAAATTGAATATATAAATGTGTTAGATATTGTATTTAAAAAGGGTTCTCCATTAAAAGAAGGTAAAATTACATTTTTTGGAAAATACTTCTTTTATCTGAAAAATTGAAATTGTTCTTTTATTATGTCTAAAAAACACATAATATTGATGTTAATATTTTATAGATTATATAAAATAAAAAATGCAGCTAATACTATTCATAATTGTTATTTGAAAGACTATTTTGGTAAGTCATGGTGCGCTCAATCTGAGTGTAGTATGTAGCTCGAGATATTGAATTACATTAAAAAAATAACATACAATGATATCATGGGGTATTAAAAAAATATAATTTAAATAAATTTAATTCAAATTAAAAACATTATTGTTAAATAAATGGACAAATATTAATCTTAACCACCAATAGTAGATCATAGGATCATATAACACCACATCCTCAACATTATTCCAAAATTAAGAATGTTGAAAATGGAGATCAATAAATCCACAATAGATTCCAGATCCCAAAAAAGATTTTAGATCCTCCAACAACTCAGATATCAATCAACCCCTTAGTAGGTGTGAGGGGGAGCATGATAAAAGGAACAAGAATTGAATTCTTTTTGTGGATAGATTGAATGATGATCTCCAAGCTTCAATCTAAATTTTTTAAAATATTACTAGAAAACATAGATATGAAAGAAAAAATTCCAGTCTAATGTGAAAATAATGTATATTTTTTTTAATTTTTTTTTTGTATATTATTTTTACTGAAAAGAATAAAATGAAATGATAACTTATAACATTCAAAAATTGCTATATGATCAGAAAATATATTCATTTTAGGATAGAAATTTCATATAATCCCCTTATTGGATAAATAAACATAACAATCCTAAATAATGATGATATTGGGAAATAAACCCTTACCACATTGGTATCATTCGAATCATAAAGCCCATGAAAAAATAGCTTCAAATGAAACCTTAAAAACAATCAATATAAATGGAATAATTATATATCATATCAATGGGGTAGTAGATACACCTCATAACAAGAATATTTGTGTAAAACATAATATAGGTCCTAAAGAATATAATTTGAGATGAAGAACCCTTATAATGATCCTAATAATGAATTAAGAATTAATCAATGAAGTGATTATGTGTAAAAATTTTAAATCCAAAAATACAAGTGTAATTGTAATATAAATAATAAAAAATATGTTTCTCATATAAACTTTATATAATATAATCAATGAAGAAGGGATATTTTCCAATGAAAGGAAATTACGTTATGAAACACTTAACACATGAAAAAATTCATGTAAAATCATCTTGGATGAAATAATTTTAACTAAAAGTTAAAATAACATAAAATTATGATTTAGTTATTATATAAATTGTAAAAGGACAAAATATACACCATAAAAATAATTGGTGGATTATATTAAAATATGACTCAATAAAAAGAAAATTGATATAAAATCCAATACCTCATGTCTGACTCATTATGTATTTTTTGAATATTCATGAATGATAAAAAAATATTATTTACTTTCTTAAGAAACATTTTCATGTTTATCAGTCCTTATATTATATTTCATTTCCTTTTACACTTAATTACTTAAGAAAGTAAGTTTATATGGCTAAAACAAAATTAGTAATTTTAATATGGTAAAAGATATTATTATTTAATAATTTACAGGACAAAATTCATCATATAATTATCATTTTCGTATATCTATTATAATTTTTAAATCAACCATGAAATATGGTTATGAAAATGAATTATGATAAATTCATGGAGACTGTAATCTATATGTATACATGATTAATGTTTCCATTTATAATATTTAAGTTGAAAAGAGCATAAAGTTTTATTTAAATTTCCAAAATGATAATTACAACATAAATTTCATATTATTTCTTGAAATAAAATTATATATAATATTCACGTTATGTGGTCATAAAAATTGAATCAAATTGCTTCGTGGAGGTGGTAATTCACATGTATACATAAACGGCATTATCATTTTTATTAAAAGGAATGTAAGATAATATATGACATATTATAATAAACGAATGATAAATATGTCATTAATTCAATACACACACACACACAAATATATATATATATATATATATATATATATATTAAATCCATCAATAAAACCATTCATGAGTAGTGTTGACAGAAAATGAAATACATCAGTTTGCGAGGTGGGAGCCCACCGTACACACAATGGATAGTTTTGTATCACATTTAATGGAATACAATATGGATATAGGGTATTATATTAAATTAAAAAAATATTATATTGGATATAATAATTTTATTATATCATAATTATATAATATGATTTTAGGGAGGTGTAATAAGAAATAAAAAATAAATGCTTGGTAAATATTGATACATTTTATTTGGATGACCTCTACTGGTTTGCACCAAAAGCAACACTTGGAAGGTTTTGTGATCAAACCAAGGGCAAGAAAAATTGGTGAGTGATTTGAGTAATATCATTAGGTAGGATGGGATGATCCATGTTACATTTTATCTGTGAATAAAAATATGAGGGGATTTTCCCTTTTGTAAGATACCGGAGGTGCATTCGTGGAATTCCATTAAGTATTAAATTAATATCCATTAATTTTCATATTAAATTGGATAAAAAATTAGAATATTCTAAAAAATGTTTATTTAGATTCAAAATAATTACATCCAATAACATTTGGAAAAAATTAGAATTTTTTCCCCTATCTACTTTTTAAACCAATTTCAACCATTTTTGAAATTACAACAAATATTAAAGATTATACTCTTTATGATTCAATAGAGTTATTGTAAAGAAAATGTGACCCATAAATTCACCATGGTTGATATTATAACCCATTTAAAACTCACATATCTTAATATAATATTTATTAATTTTAAATATGTTAATAAAACCTTTTTTAAAAAAATATTATTAATGTCAATTTTGACACTACTAGTATAATTTGGATTTAAAAACTTCAATAAAAATATTGAATTAATGTTTATACATTTAAATCATTTATGTAATGTTGTAATAATATAAAATTATTTTTTAAAAAAATAACATTATAACATATACTAATATGTTATTATTTTAATGTATTAACCCATATTAATATCGTATTCTATCATGAACCATGTTGAACACCCTAATACCCTGATGTCATGGATGATTCTAACATGGACCGACGTGCATTCCCAATCCCCCTAGGTTACAGACTAACCCCTGGAATCATATAATATGAAGGTGGGAAAACATTTTCCACAAACACAATGTACGAAAAACATACATGTTAGTATGATCAATAGAAATCTCTATATAGAGAACTCTACCAAAATTAAAACATGTATGAACAACCCAAAGAACAACCACAAATCCAAATGAGTCGGCAACAAATACCACCTACTTGTAGAAATTTCCCCTTTCTCGAACATTTCAGAAAAAAATCTATAATCACTTGAAGGAATAAATTTTGTGTGAGGTAAATTCCCTGTAGGGTCTCACCAAGGATTCCATAAAATGATGTAATATTAATTAACAAAATGAATCATTCAATTTTAAATAAACATTAATGGAAATACAAGAACATATTTAATAATAATCATTCTATTCTATTGAATTGATGGAAACATTTCTAAGTAATGCCTTAATAATAATTATCTAATAAACAATTTATATAAATTCACAAGGAATGTGGGAATAAATTTTTCAAATAATGGAATATATATTAAAATAATCTCAAAAAAACATGGTAATCTAAAAATATGTATAATCATTCCGAGTAATGGAATCCTTACACACTTGAATAGGTGATCACAATAATTTATGTACATGCATCCCTAAAACCATAGTCTAATTGGATTCATCACCAACCCATCATGGATATGACTTTCTGTATATATTTTTTTACACTTGTAATTCATCAATAGAGTGTTGTCTTAGATAACTCAATAGCAATCTATGTATTCATGTTCTCAAGAAACATTCAATAATGGTAATTTAATTTAAAAATGGTTCAAAATTCAATTAACACCTTTTCCATTTCAATATTCAAATTTCCATTTGAAACCCAAAATGTTTTTCAATTATTTCTTGCATTTTCTAGGATAAAAAACAATTGGTTATTATTAAATAAATTAAATCAATTTTTATCAAAATAAATTTTTTGAACATATTTCAAATATCAATTTAACAACTTAAATTTCAAAATTTTTTGTCTAAATAAAAAAACACGAACCAATTCATTAGAATTGGTGGTTTTCCAAAATTTTAATTCCAAATAAATTACAAATAAATATCTACAATTCATTGGGTTTTCACTATAAAATAGTTATTAATTTAATTTAAATCGAGAAATTTAATGTTAAATCAGTGGGAAATCTTAAATTTAACTAGCTACAATTGATCATAGGATCTCATTACACAACTTCTTAAACAGTATTTTCCATTGAAGAACGTCTATAATTGAGATCAAGGAATAAACCTTGAATACAATATCACAAAAAAGGACCTTAGATCCTCCAACAACACAGAGATCTATCAAAACCAAAAGTGGAGAGATAGAGATTGTGGGGGAGAAGTAATGGAGAAGGAATTCATTCAAGGGATAGATCAATCTATGATTTTTCTAACTTTTATCCACCTTATAGAGGGTCTAGAGGAGGAAATATTGGTTTTTAGGAGCTCTAAATACCTAGGAAATCATTAATCCCCTAGTTTGTGATGAGTGGTGGACTAAATGGGGGTATGAAAAATTATAATGAATGTTTGGAATAATTAAATAAAAAGTGCATGGATATCTAGGTAAGCCCATATAATTTTTCAAACTGTGATCCCTTTCTAGGCACCCATTCTAGTAGGGTTTCAGAGTTTCTCCTTAATATATACCTGGTTTATCAAATAATACAGAAATCATGAAAACCCTTATTCTTAGATTTTCATAACATACACTAGAAAGGAACATCATTTTGTAAACCCATGTGCCAACCGTGCACATCCCAAGAGCCCTTCAAAATTTCATAAATATTTACATGAAGATCCCCTAAAAGATACCTAACCAAAACATGATAAAAAGAGGGGTTCAGAATTAAATATAAACAGTTACTCAATTTTATAAAGTACCCAACATAAAAGATTTATATCCACTAAAATCATGGTAATAATATTCGTTGTCAAAAATGAAACCATTATTCCCTCGCTTGTGCTTCCATCTCCCACATCTCATGAGTATCATAACCATGTGTCCATAGCCCTCAATCCAAATGTACTATCCTACCATAATGTTCATTGTTTTTAGAATTGACTATCCCAACTGGATTCCCAGTCAATGAAAATGTAGGCTCTATGTGAAGATCCCTCTAGCTCAGAATATGAGATGGTTTCGAATGATATTTTTATAGTCGGGATACATATGACACATTATGTATCAGCATAAACTATATCGGATGTAATAAATGGTAATACACATTCCCAACCTACTCTAAAACATCAAAAGGTCCCACAAAATTGGTTACAAGATTCCATTCCCTCCCAACCATTGTTGACCCAACAAATGTGAAATGTTCACAAACACCTAAACACCAACTGGAAATTCCAAGAACATGTGACAATGATAAACATACTATTTATACCAACTCTGTGTCATCAACATTATCTGACATATTGTCTAAATAATTGATGTAATATCTTGAGAAAATATCTATAAACCCATGCACATTTCACCCATATCTACCAAATACCAAATAGATTTACAAGTTTATCCATATAAGGCCTCAAAAGGATTCATTCTGATCATAGACTGGTTACAATTGATATAGGAAAACTAAAATATTCCAAAACGGTCATACCACAACCAAAAAATGTCATGGATTGTGGTATGAAGAACATCATCAAGAATCTATATAGCTCTCTATGTCTAGTCATCCAACTACATATAGTATTTTATACTCAAATGAACCTGATATCCCAATTCTTGTTGATGGGATCTCCAAATGTGAGAAGTAAATTAGGTATCTATAATATATAATATAGTAGATATTTTTCCATTAAAATGAAAAATCTATTTCACATAGATATTTTCAAACACCTCGACTTTGGTTGAATAATGAATGTGTAGAAAAAGATCTGATTTATTCAACCTATCAATCAAAACCCATATCACATTTTTATATTTATGGGTATATGGAAAACTGACCACAAACTCTATAGAGATCACATCCCATATCCATGTTATCAATATAAGTGGATAATGAAATCCCAATGGTCTCTTGTTCTTGACCTTAACTGAGTATAAAGAATGAAAATGATAGTGAAAATCATAAATTCCCCATCTCGTACCTAGATACCCGAATCTATGTTGAATTTCATAGTAGATCTTAATGGTTCATGGGTGAAAAGTTCATTGGGATCTATGGAAATCTGTCACTGTAGCTTTACTAGCGACGAAAGGTACAAAAATTGATTTTTATAACATATAATTTCCTCTATAGAAACATGAACTCAACAAACATCCCCCCTTCATAAACAGTGTTTCAAATTATATAAAATCATTCATTAAGATATTATTCGTGAAGAGGCACATCAAGAAGAGTATAGGTAAATAGATGGTTTTTCAACACAACTACATCCCCTAATTCCTGAACTCCAATTTGAAATTTTGAAAAATATCCATCATGTTCCACTCCTCTGATGATTATATTAAGAGAGGGGTCAGAAGATTACTTCTAAAAGGATTTGTGATGAAGTTTCCTTTCCCTGGGGTATAGGTGATTTCAAAATAAAAATATTCAATATACTCCACCCAATTCCTCTATCAAATATTTAGGTCTTTTTGATAGAATATATTGATCAATATCATTTGGTTTGAATACATGGTAAACCTTTCTCTCAGAAAATGTAATTTCACCAACTCTTCTCTGTGTGTATCACAACTTCATGGTCAGGGTCGCGGGGCAGTTAATTCTTCTCGTGTGTCCTATGAAAACATGATCTATATGAAATGAATTTATCACCTAGTATAAGAATGCATCCCAAACATGAACCTGATGCGTCACAGAATACCACATATCCCTACCCAGCATCTGGAGGAGTCAACACTGGTGTAGTTTTTAAAATATTTTTCATCTCAAAAAAATAACATTGACATTTATCATCCCAAGAAAACCTTACTCCCTTCAATGATAGAGTATTCCTCAAAAAATCCAAATTTAATAATTCATTTACAATCTTGAGATAATATCCAGCTAAAATCAAGAATCCCTGAATATAGAAAAAAATTCATAGTTTCACCCATGTCTTAACATATTTCAACATTTTACGATAAACGAAAATACCAGGTTCTAACACTACATGTCCCATGAACAGTATATATCAAATCCAAATATGACATCACAAAATATTTTCATAAATTCATAGATTTTATAATAGTTCCAGAACTGATCACAGATGGCATACATGATCATCCTAAGACATAGATTAATCAAGGATATCATCCAAAATACCACCATGAATGTATTAAGATACTCATGGAAAAACTTTTTAATCAAATCTATAAATACTATAGGATAATTGATTGGTTAAATGGTGTGACAAGGAACGCGTAAGGGATATACATATGCTAAAAACTGTTTTCTAAATAATATATTTTCTATTCCTAGTTGACGGTAACCAGATCAAATATCAAACATTGAGAATAACTTCTCCCCTTTAAACTAGTCAAAGATATCATCAATATGTGGAAATAGATTCTCGTTATTTACCATTAATCTATTTATTTTTCAGTAATCAATATATAGGTTTTTTGACTCATCTTTTTTCTTAGGAAGGTGAACAGGTTTTACCCAAGGTGACATACTCGTGATTTTAAATACATTCCTTAAAAGTTCATCAAACTGATTATTTGGCTCGTTCATATTAGTTTGTGTCATTTGGTAAGAAGGAATAGATAATTGTTGAGGACTATGTAATAAATCAATAGAAAACACTACCTCCCTTATCGAGGTCAAACTGGAGTATTCGAAAGGAAAAAAATATAGAAATCAATGACATCTATATGGATATAATCATTCAAGGATTCCCCCTCTATAGCCAAAACCAACATTGATATTATATTCTAGATATCGGGATAAGAATGTCTATACACCTCGGTCTCAAGCCCCAAACTCTTTGAAATATATGAGATACACCATCATGCATAGTAATGATAACCATTAAAATATAAAAAACATTCTAGTATTTATTTGAAATGATCATATCCACCCTGAATATGACCTCAAGCAGTTTCTTATCTGGAACTATAAAATCCCAATTAACATCAATATATGAGAATGAGAAAACTCTAGTATGACTATGGAGACCCTACTCTCTCTTCTTCCCAAGGGGGTAGTAATATCCATAAAAAATATAAATGCTTAATGTAAGATTAATAAGATTCACAATACTAGATGAAATGAACAAATGAGATGCACCAGTATCAAATAAATATGTCATTAATGATGATTTAAAAATGATGGTACCTCTCACAGTTGCTCCACACATATCCTTTTCCACTGGGGAGTCTTCTACTATGTGTAAAGGCTTTATTATAGATTATTGTAGTTGGAACCCCTTTGTTCATGAATCATCTGATTGATCCTTTGTTTTATTATGTGTTTATGATTCTAGGCCACTATGTGGAGTTATATAGACATGAAATAACTTATGAAAGTTACCTGATCTTCCACATGATCCACATATTTTTTGGTCCTTAGTGAAAGCCTATTTTTAATACCTTGGATTTCCACACTGGTAACAAATTAAGGGGCCTCTTCTAATAACAGTAGGATATATGTAAAAACCCTGATTTTAATAACCACCATGATAATCATGACTCTTCCTACTCAACATATGGGATCTCACAATACAGAAATTGTGAGAAAAAGGGATCTCCTATCAACACAAACACACTCGCCATGTACATTTAAACCATCAATGCTCTCTCCAGTACATCCTCGTAAGAAGGAAGCTTCAGTAAAAAAACATAGAGTGAATATAAGATCAAATTCCCATCTCCAAACATCATTTATTCATCTTATCACTCCTCATAATTTCAGTTGAAAACTACATAATCTCAGAAACGTGGTTTATATATTCTTTCATGGTCTAGTCTGTCTTCTCGAGTTTGAAAAACATTATATCCTTGGATAATACCATCAAATCTAGAAAGAACTATTCAGTGAAAAGTACTCTACAGTCTTTCCACTATGAACCCTCACTCTTATTTTTAACCACCATATTGTCCCACTATCTTCTTCTAGGTCCATGTATCTTGAAGGTGACACATTTCTCGTTAATATAAAATAGAGTATATAAGAACTCAAACCAAAGATTGATATTCATCAACCAATCCCCGACCTTTCTAGGATCATAAAAGCCACGTAAAAATCATATATTTTTGAAAAAGAACTCTAGAGTATGAATCATGAATTCCTCCATATGAGGTTACACAACTAGAGCCTAAATAGTAACGAATGTAGGCTCATGTCCTGGTGCTTGGATATCATTAACAATGAAATCTACTATATTCGGTTCCATATGAAAATTTTATCACTATGTTTCATCAAAAACCTCATCCTTGATCTAATTCTCACAGCTTATCAGAGTAATGATGCCACACAACTTCAAAAGACAAAATTGAATACATAAAAAAGATGGATATATCAACACTCTAATAAGATAAATAGAGAAATTAATCCCATCAGATAGATAATAAAGATTTTAATTTCATCCATTCTAATACAACGGAGTAGAAAACACTCGAACTGGTCTATAAGACATCTTCCTAAAAAAACCAATGGTTAGAAAAGTATAGTTGTTGTGATAGATATCCCAAAACTCAATCAAAACTACATTATAAGTCCCGATGGGATTACTCAACTATATACAGACATGAAGCTACCATGCTTAACCTCCCTTTGATACAATATTGGGATGAACTAGTCCAAAGACCCTAGAACCCTAATGCCCAGGAAAGCATGATATGGAATGAATGGAAGTCCTAATCCCAACAGGTTTAAGACTAGAACTCTGAATAATAAAATATTATTGTTGAAATATTTTTCCAAAAACACAATAGAAGAAACAAATACAAATTAAAATGTTCCAAAGAAAACTCTATTGGGAGAACTCTAATAGAATTCAAATATGTATGAAAAACCTAAAGTAAAAAAACAAATATATAACAGTTAATAAAATCTTCCACCATCTTATGGTCATTTCACCTTCCTCTAACCTAGAAGAAGCAAATAATAAAAACACATGAAGGCACATGTATGGTGTTATCTAAAATCCTTGTAAGGTCTAACAAAGTATTCCATAAAAATGAACAAAATTAATTAACCAAATAAATCATTAAATTTTATATATATTGTAATTTCAAACAAGTGTTATATTTAAGAAATTCATTATTTTCTTTTAAATATATGGAAACTATTCAAAACAGTGTCTTAATAAATATTTTATACAAAACATTTTATAAAAATTCAAAAGTAATATGTAATGTAAATTTAAAAACTTTGGATTATATATATATAATAAAAAATGATAAACATGGATATCATCCAAGAGGTATGATTGTTCTCAGTTATGGGATACTAAAAAACATGAATAGGTGATCAGAAAAATATGTATACACACATCCCTTAGATATTTTCTAAAGAGTAATTATCACCACCCTATCGGGAATCTAACCTGTTGCACATGTTTTTAGAGTTGTAAAGTTTTAATAGTGTGTTTCACATAATAAAACACTAAATTCCTTGGATTTAATGTTCTATAAATCTAATAAATATGTTAAATTTATTTCAAACCTATTTAAAATATAATTAAACTATTTTGCATTTCAATATGCCAACTTCCATTTAAAAACCAAAACAATTTTTTAATCAATTCGTTCATTTTTCTATGATAAAACCAATGGGTTATTATCAAAACAATTTATTCCATTTTTCTCAAATAAGTATTTGAAATCAAATTCACATTATTCCATAAAATTCCATGAACAAACCCCAATTAACTTGAATTGGGTTTTTATCATATTTTCAAACCAAAGAAAATCCAAATTTCATTCCAAAACACATTGGTTTTTCATAATTGTAATGCCCTGACCCTAGTTACTCAAATTCAGTTCTCAATTACATAACATTGGCATGATAACAATAGATCATGTATAGAATGACTGATGAGTTTAGTATCCTTGGATGTACTAGATAAATACATAAGTTTTACAATACATCATGAAATAAAAAACCACAACATTGTGTCCCCTTTGAGCACACTCATATTCCTTTTCCTATCCATGAAGGTCAATCATAATATAATTCTTCATATACTAGAAAAAAGAAAGCATAAGAAAGGTGGGAGTTCAGATGCTGAGTGAGGATAAAAATATATCAGAAACTTTTATAAATAATAATAATTATTTTTGGCAATGTATAAGACTAAAACAAAATCCTTTTAAACATAAACTTCTGTATAAAATGGAAAATATAAATCAAATAACTACATATACTTATTTACATTAATGTTATACTATTTGAATAATCACATGTAATATCAATAGATAATTTCATAATAATAGAATGTATAATTCCGAACATCATAACCACATCATCAATGCCTCGTGCTAGGACTATAAATAATAATTTTGTCAAGGACTCATGCCAAGACACTAGTTTTTCTGATGAGACCTACTGATGCATCGAGGAGCTATAGCGGGCTCCACCAATCACATACTATGTCCAATTAATTCCTCATATGAGAAGACTTAAACATAATATAATCATTCAAATTAAAACTAGCATATAAAATGTAAATATTTTAACTAGAAGCCATAAATGGTATAAAAATAGTGCATCCACAGTCAAACATAACTCATTAAATACAATATAAAATATTGTATTATAATAAATCAACATCAATAAAGAATAATGAATGATATTTACATAGATGAAAATAATCATTAAAACTATTTGAGAGAAATATCACCCTTTTCTTGAAAACATTTAAAAGTATCACTATTTATCATGAAGCTGTTAGAAATAGATTTTTGAATCAATGTGTCCCATAACAGATTGAAAATTTAAAAAAAATTAATTTTAAAAAATTCAGGACCATATTAATAAACCCCTAACACTATTTTTAAAACATGGACATTAATTAGAAATATTTATAAGAATAAATCGTTAAAACATTTAAAATGGTATTTTAGTTAGAGTTATAAACCAAATGAGAGACACTTAAATACATGTAATTGAGGTAATGAAAACATTATAATATCATGAGAATAAATGGATTCATGATATAAAATGTAAATGTGTAGTATGTACTTCATATAAAAGCGAATTGACACATAACAACAAAGAAGCCTCAATGGAATATAAATTGAGATGAAATCTGTTATAAAGACTGTATCCTTAGGCTAAGGATAAACCAATGAAATAATTATGATGGAAAAATATTAATACAGTCAATATGATTTTATATTCAGTGTAACTCAATATGAATATATTCACCAATGTTCTTGTAAAAACAACACCAATGACTTGGATGTTTAACTCAATGAATTAAAATTAAGTTATGATTACTCTAATCAGTTCATAACGTTGCCACGAGAACATATAAATGGAGTTATTATGTGTATAAAAATTATATCCACCCAATGGGGAGTGGGAATTACTAAATAAATAAATGAATTGTGATTTCACACAAAATTTTGTTAAAATAATCAAGGAAGTATGCGTAAAACCCAATGAGTGGATATAGAAATTAGAAATTCCCTTGACGATTTGGTAACTTATGAAACAAACACCCCATGAAATAATGTTTATACAATTAATATGTAAGTACCCATAAATTAAATTATATTACACAAATAATACAATCATGGGAAGTGTATACACAAGACAAAAGGAAAATAGTGGCAATATAGCATGAATCTCATGAGAATAAAGAGTGATATGAAAACCCCTTACTTTGTACTTTTCCTTATTCGAGTGTACGTTAACCTCCTGTATAATTTTTAAATAATTGTTATTAAATTATAAATGAACCAAATACATAAATATTATATCATATATTATCTTTTACTATTGCTTTGTTAATAATATATCAGTATTATCACTGTTTCGGGTGTTAACTGATTCATTTTCCTTTATATGTTTTGTTACATAAGTCATGTTTGTTATAAATATGATGCTTATAATTCATATCCAAAATTATATTCAGTTCTTAAATATTATTTTAAATCATAATATGAGAATTAATATTGAATGGTTATGATGGAAAACGATTCTCATCGTGTTCGTGAATACGGTAATTCATACATACGCACGAGCGATAACATCATTCTATTGATGGTGAAATAATATTTTATTGGATGATATATCATATATAAATAATAATTAACATGTTATAATTGTTATTTTCATCAATAATACTCTTTTTCATACCCATCCAAATAATGATGTGTTTAATAACAAACTACACCATGACATGGAGATGATATATCATATGTACGCACGTATGATGACATTGTCATTCATAGGATGGGTAGAATAATGAATATGGATGTACAATATTTATTTTAAAATCAATGTATATATAATGTTTTAGAGTTATTTTTTGGAATAGAAAAATATTAATGAGGAAGTGTAAGAAGATAATATCTGTGAAAGAGGTTGTGAAATTATTACCTCTTCTTTGGGTTATTCCATTTGATTTGGTCAAAAGGGGTCATTAGGTTGGTTTTATGGTCAATTTAAGGAATCTATGTTGATGTGAGGGTAGATGGGAGGATATTATATTAGGGTTTTTCCTAGCCATGTGGATTTGTATTTGTGAATTTGAGAGATGGGGAAGTACCCTTTTATAAGAGATGTGAGGGTCACTTTTGAAAAATCGTGAAATATTATTTTATTATAAAATCATTTTCGGTTTATAATTGCCCCAAAAGGATTTATTTCGAGTATATGGTGGGTATGGTTCTAAATATTCTTAACCAATAGGTTTTTGACAAGATTAGGTCACCATATTAACCTTATATTTTAGATTTAATTCTAAGTAAAATAGTTTACCTTATACCTTGACTTCTTTTATTTTTATATTACATGGTTAATAAACCTACTATAAAATTCCAAGAGAACCAGAAGTGGTTCATTAATGAAATATATATCATTATATAATTCCTTTTCATGAACCACGTATTTTTAGGAATATTATATCATTTAATAATATAGTATTTATTTTAAATACTCACTTATTTCAATTATGACACTATTTAGTAATTGGTTTTTTTTGAAAGTAAAGAAACATCACTACTTCTAAAAAATACATCAAATAAACCCTAACATGTCATATTGAACATGAAAATTAGTTTAATGCATCAGAAGTCTCATTTTATATTTATTTTCATACTTATAATGTTAATTATTTTAATCGTTCATTAAAACTGTAATTATTGCATTATCATTGTGTCATAAATAAATTTAATTATTTAATGTTTAAAAATTATAAATATAATACAAATATGTAGTAAATATATATATATATTTTTTTTAATATTTATAGTCAAATTTTTCTTCTGTGTAAGCCAATATTAAAAATGTTTTTGTTATTAATCATTGAATTTATCACTTTTAACTCTTCTTTAAATAAAATATAACAAATGTCCTAATATAAAACATGATGAAAGGAAATGGTCATATTTGTGTCCTAAGGTTGATTTTGGTCGAAATAATCTTATCCAATAGAATTAGGAGATGTGTTAGGGTAATTATAATATCATTTATACTTTTAATAACACTATTTACTTTTAATCATGGTAAATAAAATTCAAAATATACCATTCACCAAAATTTATTTTCATCCTATTGAACAAAATTTTACTTAACGATTTCAACCGTGTCTCTCTTACTTTTGATATTCAATTCTCATATGTTGTAAAAGTATGTTTTATGATCATTTTTCAATGTGACTAGAAGGTGGGTAGAAGATGGTAAAAAGTTCAACAAAATATTATATACATAATCTTATTGTAAAGTTACATCAATTAATTACATTGGACTAATATAGGTATTATGTATCTATTTTGACATTATAATAACTTTAAATTAAAAATAATTATTTAAAAAAATCTCAGCTTTAAACAATAATGTAGTGTTTTTCACTATTCATAAAAAATTGAATATTTTTAGAAAAATATCAAAAATTAACCCAAAGCTATTTTTGATATTCCAAATAATAAAATGAACTAAATTTTAAAAAATTGAAAACAAATATTTTGAATTAATTAATTTAAAAAAATATTTCCCTTGTCAAAACCAGAAAGCAGGTTTTTGAGAAGTAAAAACTATCAAAATATTAATATGTGTTTTTGTCCAATTTAAATGTAAAATTATATCCAATTAAAATAGTTTGAATAAATGATAATAATATAATCAAATTATACTTTAAACCATTCAAATTTCTATTTTAAGTCTATAAATTATTCTGATTAAAGAAGTTGTTTTCAATTAAAAGTCATTATTTTTCATTATTGATCAAAATATGAAAGTTATATATAAAAGTACCAAAAATTTATCCAAACTAAATTTTATTATCCCATATCTAAATAAAATATTTATTTTGTCAAAATTAATATATAAAAGTGTCAAATATTCGATTTAAGAAGGGTTTTCCATTAAAAGGCGGTAAAATTTCATTTTTTTTAAAATACTACTTTTATCTGAAAATTTGAACATGATTATAAATTATGTTAAAGAAACACATAATATTGGGGTTAAAATTATATAGAGTCTATAAAATTCAATAAACTTTTAATATTATTCATAACCACTTTTTGAACAGTTGGTTTGGTAAGTTGTGGTGTGATTGAACTCAGTGTTGCGTGTAGCGCAATATATTGAATTATGTTAGAGAAAATTTACTTACTATGAACTATTAGGGTTTTATATTCTTCCCTCCTTTTGAAATTTCATACTTCCAATTTTAGAATTGGGCTTGGGAACATCATTAAAAGTCCCTCATAGAAAAAAGAGTCAATAAAAGTATCACATTAAAAGAAAGAAAGATTAGTACAAAGGTCATATAAGATAACCCATACTAGGATTACCCAATGGAAAACATGGATAGAGATGATTAAATAAGTGTCATGTTCTGGTGGATAGTGATAGAAAACATGATCAGGGGAAATTTACAACAAGAAAACTATAAACTAATGATGGGTTAAATGATCATTAGTTTCCTAGTAGGAAAAATAAACAGACATCATTTTTTTATTTATGATCTATTTCATAAAGTTGAGAAATTTATTTATGATATTGGTTAAAAACATAAAGATATATAATTACTATTCAATTAGAGTTTTATCCTTTAATAAATTTATACAACTAACTCATCTTTTCACCAAACGATGAGTATGTAAGACGAACTGGTCACAACTAAATCACTAGAATCAACATCTATAGAATAAAATAACCCACAAAGGATGAACAATATGATTCCATTGTTATTAGAGATTAACAAAAACCAAAATGGTTAATTCAAGATCAGATTATATCCAAATTTGATAATTCATTATCGAAAGAAATATTATTCATTTTTTCTAAAACAAAATAAACAATATCCAAAGTTTAATAAATACCCTTTAATAAACAATTTTCTTTAAAATCTATCAATATAGTCCAATAAAATATTGAAACGAAAAACTCAAAAGAAATTAATCACTTAGTCATTCATAGTAAATCATAACATTTATATCCAAATAACATCATCTAATCTTAAAGTCTATTACTAAAGTGTAATTAACCAAATTAAATATTCTCTATGATAGGTTAATAATTTCCATTATTAACCTGAATCTCTACAAAAAACATATATTCCTCCAATATAAAAACTCAACATTACCACTCAAATGAAATCTGATAATACTATATTTTCTTTAGGCAAATAGTGTTTCCAACAGAGTGAGCATCTTCCAAAATAACATTTAACACTTAATCACCAAATCATTTTCCTATACTAAGTATATCATATTGATAAAATATAAGATTCCAAATTAACATATTATTTATCATTAAAATCATTTAACTAAAAACAATTATACAGACTACCATGGGAGTTCACATAATCTAGTGGTAGGTAATAAATCCCAGTCGAACTTTGGTTGTGGGTTCGATTCCTACTTATTTTTTCGACACGATGGGTCGTCACACATTCTGATTGTTGTCCTTTTCCAAAAACTAAATTTTATAAAATCCCCAATATGATATAAAATATTCAAAATAACTATAAAATAATTCAATGACCAGTTTTATCTCATAACTCACATTTTCATCCGAAAAATTAATAACCTGTAATTTCCTCAAATTCAAGGATTAGATAAACCAAAATGGTTCTTTATAACTATATCCACAACAGAAAATGCAATTCTTCCACAAATATCATTTTCACATTACAAACTACATGGATACACACACAATAAAAAAATAATCCAATGTAATACCATCAACAAAGATAATTAAAACTTTTAAACATTTCACCATCAATTTATTTATACACAGGTTCTTACTAGACCAAATGGTTATCCTATATAATCGAGAATTGACTCAGGTGATTCCCAGGTCCCCTACATTTATAAAAAATTACTATAAATGGATTATTAGGATCATTTTTATTTTCTTCTATAGTACTCTTCATTTTCCTCAGTAATTCATTACTTTATATCATTCTTTCCCACACATAAATCATTTATTTTTTCCATTGAGATACTTTCTTAGGGGTGTCATTCATTATTTCATGAATGATGTTAATTGATGTTTCTTTTTCTCCATGGTATCTACTACTAGAGCTCTTATCATTATACACAATTCTCTTCTTTGTTGAGTTTAGGAGTTGGTTATTGTATAAGTTGTTGATCCTATTTTTGAAAACCTACTTCGACATGATCATGATATCTTTTATTCCTATCAACATTATAAATAGTTTCTCATTTACACCATAATTACAACCTTTTACATCATGGTAAATGTTACTATGAGTTCCTTGGAATCTATCTATTGACTAAAACCAAAAATCCTATTGTGAGTAACAATAGTCATAAAATCATTTAACTAATATCATGACACCATATTTTCAATCTAAAACAACTTAGGATTAACCAAGTTTATTTATTCTTATCTTAAATTAAAATACATCAAATAGGTTTTTAAAGAAAATGTGAATTATCCTAATCATATCCCCATGGAGTGTCATATCCAAGAGTAAAGCAAGCACCATTGTCGTGCACTAGTTCCTATTCGAGTATATCTCAAAGCGGTATTTTTAGGTTTTCCATTAGATATATCTATTCTAGAGACACCTATACCTTCTTGAATATAGATATATATGTAATTATTGTAAAATTTACAAAATCTATACATTACCAAATTTATATTAAGTTCTTCTATACTAATCTCCAATGTCTAAATTAGGGTATTGTCTTCTAATCATAATTTTTCTAAATCTAGTTTCTAAAGTTTGTACTAAACTACCTCTGATACCAATTGTAACACCCTAACCCTAGTTATCAAGATTCGGTGCATTAGTACATTACATTGTTATTATCATAAGATATCATGTCTCTAAAGACCTATTAGTTTAGTAGCGTTGGAAGTATTAGATACAAACCAACATTTTTCACAACATCATGAAAAACAAAAACAACATTGTGTCCCCATTGAACACACTCATATCCCTTAGCCTACCCTTATAGGTCAATAATAATAAACATTTTCACATACTGGGAAAAGGAAACCATTCAAATAGTTTCATCCTAGATGCTCAATAAGGATACCAATATATTGGAAACTATCATAAATAAGCATATACATTTTATGCAATTTATAAGACCAATACACAAGTCTTTTAAACATAAACATCAGTATAATATAGAAAACATAAATCAAATAATTCCATTTAATTATTCACAAGGATATTATACTAGTAGAATAATCACATTTAATATCAATAGCTAATTTAATAATGACGGAATTCATAACTCTGGACATCAATACCACATAGTCAAGGCCTCGTGTCGGGAAAAAAAATAATTTTGTCAAGGCTTTGTGACAAGACAGTAGTTTGTCTCATGAGACCTACCAATGCATTGAAGATATATAGAAGGCTCCACCTGTCACATACTATGTCCAATTCATTTTTCATATGAAATGGTTGAAACATAATCTAAACATTCGTATTAAAACTAAAAAATAAAATGTTGAAATTTAAACCACAAACCCTGAATGGTATATAAATAGCATGCCCATAGTAAAACATAACTCATTCAATACAATATGGAATATTGTGCAATAATAAAATAAGCACAATAAATAATAATGAAGGATATTAACATAAATTAAAATAATCAGTAAAACTATATAAGAGAAATATCCCATTTTTCATGAAAACATATAAAAGTATCACTATTTATCAAGAATCTGTTAAAAATAGAATTTTGTATCAAAGTATCCCATACAACTTTGAAACTATTAAAATGAATTTTAATTTGAAAAAATTTATGCCTATATAAATAAATCCTTAATAGTATTTTTAAAACCTGGGCATTAATGAGAAAGATTTAGAATAAAAATCATTAAAACATTTAAAATGATATTGTAGTTATAGTTCCTAACTAAATGAGATATGTTTTAATATAGTTAATTGAGGTAATAAAAAATTTATAACATCATGAGAATAAATGGATTCATGATGTACTATGTCAATGTACAATATATGAACCATATAAAAGTTAATTAGCGCATAACAACAAATAAGTCTCAATGGAATTTAAATTTATATGAAATCCCTTATAAAGATAGTATCCTTAGGTTAAGTATAAATCAAGGACATAAATATGTGTTAAAAATATAAATACACTCAATATTATTGGACAATCAGTGTAAATCAATTAGAGGGAATTCACACATGTTTGTGTAAAAACATTACAAATGACTTGGATGTTTACCTCAATGAAAGGAAATTTAGGGTGTTATTATATGTATCAAAAGTATATCCACACAATGGGGAGTTGAAATTACTTCATAAATAAATAAATTTCTATTTTACACATAATATTAGAGTAATATAATTAATGAAGTTTGAGTAAAACCCAATGAGCATAAATCAAAATTAGAAATTCCCTTACAGATTTGGTAACTTATAAAACACACACCAATGAAAGAAGGATCATACAATGAAGATGTAAATACCAATAAATTAAATTATATTAAAAAATAATACAATCATGGGTAGTACATACACTACACAAAATAATATAGTAGAAACATATCATGAATTACTTGGGAATTAGAAGCGAGATGAAAACCCCTTAACATGTACATTTCCGTATTCTAGGGTATGTTAACTCCTTGTATACTAGTTAAATATTTGTTATTAAATTATCCAATAATCACATTCATAAATATGATATCATATATGATCTTCTAATATTAATTTGTTAATAATATTTTAGTAGTATCGTTGTTTTGGGTGTTAAATGATTCATTTTCCTTTATAAGTTTTTTTACGTAAGTCATGTTTGTGATGTATAGGATATATTTGATTTATATATTGAATGATATTAAGTTATTAAATATTATTTTAAATCATAAAATTAAAATTATTCTTTAATGGTTATGATGGGAAATTAATCTAATCACATTCATGGAGACAGTAATCTGTACGTATGCATGAGCGAAAATATCATTTTATTGATGGTGAAATAGTATGTAATTGGATGTTATATACTATATACATAATCAATAACATTTTATATTTTTTATTTACATCTATTGTACTCATTATTATACCTATCCAAATAATGATGTGTTGAATAACAAATTATACCATGACATGGAAATGGTAAGCCGAACGTACACATGTATTGTGACTTTTTCATTCATGGGATGGATAGAATAATGAATATGGTTGTACCATATTCACAATAACATCATAGTATTTATAAGTTACTTGAGCTATTATTTTGGTTTAGAAACCACAATGAAAGATGAAGTGGAAGATGAAAATAACTTTGAATGAGTTGGAGAAAATTTTACATATTCTTTGGGTGCTTCTTTTTGATTTGATCAAAAGGGATACTTAGGTAGGATTTACGATCAAATTATTTCCTCTAAGTTTAGTTGAGGGTAGTTTTGATGATATTTCAGTAGGTTTTGGTCGAGTAAAATGGATTTGGATATGTAAGTTTAGAGAAGGAGATGTACCCTTTTATAAGAGAGATGAGGATCACTTTAGGAAAGGTATGAAATATTAGTTTATTATAAAATAATATTCAGGTTCTAATTTGTCTTAAATGATTTATTTCTATAATAAGGTGGTGAAGGGTAGAAATATTCTCATACAATCGGTTTTAGAAAATTTTATGTCACCATATTAACCTTATCTTTTAGATTTAATTCCTAGTTACAAAGTTTATCTTTTACCAAGTCCTCTTGTATTTTTATATTATATGATTAATAAACCTACTCTAAAATGACCAGAGAACATCAAGTTGTTCATTAATGACATATATATCATTATATATGTCATTTGGATGAACCATATATTTTTAGGAATATTATATCATTTAATAATTTTGTATTTTTTAAGTACCCGTTTATGTATATTTTGACACTATTTAGTATTTGGTCTTTTTGAATTTTAACAATACATGATTACTTCACAAAATATAAATTAAATCAACCATAAAATGTCATATAAACCTATAAAATTATTTTAATGCATCAAAAGTCTCAATTTACAATAATTTTGATATTTATAATATCAATTATTTTAGTCTTTCATTAATATGGTAATTACTTCATCATCATTGTGTCATAAATAAAATAAATTATTTAATGTATAAAATATAAATAATACAAAATAATGTATTAAATAATTTAATCATTCTAATTAAAATTTATTGTCGAATTTATCATATCTTGGACCCTGTATTAAAAATTAATTAGTTATTAAACTTCGAATTCAACCCTTTTAACTCTTCTTTAAATAAAATATAATAAATGTCTTAATCTAATAAAAGTGGATCCAAAAGGATCATATTTTTTCATATGGGTTATTTTTCTCAAAATAATATTATTTAATAGAATTAGGACATGTGGTATGGTAATTATAAAATCATTTTTACCTTTATTTAACCTATTTACTTTAAACCGTGGTAAATAAAATTCAAAAGTTACTATTCACCAATGATTATTTTTGTCTTATTTAAAAATATTTTACTTACTAATGTCCACTGTGTCTCTCAGATTTTTTGAAATTCAATTCATATAAGTGGAGAAATTATGTTTTATGAAAATTTTTTAATGTGCTAGAAGGTGGGTAAAAGATGGTAAAATTTTCAATAACATTTTGTATATCTAATATTATTATAAAATGATTTCAATGAATTATATTGAAATAATATAAGTATTATTTATCAATTTTGACTTCAAAATAAATTTAATTTAAAAATAATTATTTAAATAAAATGTCACCTTTAAACAATAACGTAGTGTTTTCACTATTCATCAAAAATTGGATGTTTTTTGAAAATTAAAAAAATTCACCCAAAAGTTCATTTTGATATTCAAACTTAAAAAATGATGTGTATTTTGAAAAATTAAAAACATAGAATTTTTATTAATTAATTTAATAAAATCTTCCCATTGTCAAATCTTGAAAGCAGGGTTTTGAGAAAAAAAACTATCAAAAGACAGATATGTGTTTATGTCGAATTTAATTGTAAAATTAATTCCAATGACCAACATTGGATTAAATAATAATAATATATTCTAATTATACTTTAAAACAATTAAAATGTATTGTTTAACTCTATAAATTATTTTGATTAAAAAATTTGCTTTCAATTAAAATTTAGTATTTTTCACAATTCATCAAAATATGAAAGTTATTTGAAAAGAACAGAATATTTTTCCAAACTAAATTTGTTTGACTTGATTATAATGAATAAGTTTATTATTTTAAATTGAATATATAAATGTGTTAGATATTGTATTTAAAAAGGGTTCTCCATTAAAAGAAGGTAAAATTACATTTTTTGGAAAATACTTCTTTTATCTGAAAAATTGAAATTGTTCTTTTATTATGTCTAAAAAACACATAATATTGATGTTAATATTTTATAGATTATATAAAATAAAAAATGCAGCTAATACTATTCATAATTGTTATTTGAAAGACTATTTTGGTAAGTCATGGTGCGCTCAATCTGAGTGTAGTATGTAGCTCGAGATATTGAATTACATTAAAAAAATAACATACAATGATATCATGGGGTATTAAAAAAATATAATTTAAATAAATTTAATTCAAATTAAAAACATTATTGTTAAATAAATGGACAAATATTAATCTTAACCACCAATAGTAGATCATAGGATCATATAACACCACATCCTCAACATTATTCCAAAATTAAGAATGTTGAAAATGGAGATCAATAAATCCACAATAGATTCCAGATCCCAAAAAAGATTTTAGATCCTCCAACAACTCAGATATCAATCAACCCCTTAGTAGGTGTGAGGGGGAGCATGATAAAAGGAACAAGAATTGAATTCTTTTTGTGGATAGATTGAATGATGATCTCCAAGCTTCAATCTAAATTTTTTAAAATATTACTAGAAAACATAGATATGAAAGAAAAAATTCCAGTCTAATGTGAAAATAATGTATATTTTTTTTAATTTTTTTTTTGTATATTATTTTTACTGAAAAGAATAAAATGAAATGATAACTTATAACATTCAAAAATTGCTATATGATCAGAAAATATATTCATTTTAGGATAGAAATATCATATAATCCCCTTATTGGATAAATAAACATAACAATCCTAAATAATGATGATATTGGGAAATAAACCCTTACCACATTGGTATCATTCGAATCATAAAGCCCATGAAAAAATAGCTTCAAATGAAACCTTAAAAACAATCAATATAAATGGAATAATTATATATCATATCAATGGGGTAGTAGATACACCTCATAACAAGAATATTTGTGTAAAACATAATATAGGTCCTAAAGAATATAATTTGAGATGAAGAACCCTTATAATGATCCTAATAATGAATTAAGAATTAATCAATGAAGTGATTATGTGTAAAAATTTTAAATCCAAAAATACAAGTGTAATTGTAATATAAATAATAAAAAATATGTTTCTCATATAAACTTTATATAATATAATCAATGAAGAAGGGATATTTTCCAATGAAAGGAAATTACGTTATGAAACACTTAACACATGAAAAAATTCATGTAAAATCATCTTGGATGAAATAATTTTAACTAAAAGTTAAAATAACATAAAATTATGATTTAGTTATTATATAAATTGTAAAAGGACAAAATATACACCATAAAAATAATTGGTGGATTATATTAAAATATGACTCAATAAAAAGAAAATTGATATAAAATCCAATACCTCATGTCTGACTCATTATGTATTTTTTGAATATTCATGAATGATAAAAAAATATTATTTACTTTCTTAAGAAACATTTTCATGTTTATCAGTCCTTATATTATATTTCATTTCCTTTTACACTTAATTACTTAAGAAAGTAAGTTTATATGGCTAAAACAAAATTAGTAATTTTAATATGGTAAAAGATATTATTATTTAATAATTTACAGGACAAAATTCATCATATAATTATCATTTTCGTATATCTATTATAATTTTTAAATCAACCATGAAATATGGTTATGAAAATGAATTATGATAAATTCATGGAGACTGTAATCTATATGTATACATGATTAATGTTTCCATTTATAATATTTAAGTTGAAAAGAGCATAAAGTTTTATTTAAATTTCCAAAATGATAATTACAACATAAATTTCATATTATTTCTTGAAATAAAATTATATATAATATTCACGTTATGTGGTCATAAAAATTGAATCAAATTGCTTCGTGGAGGTGGTAATTCACATGTATACATAAACGGCATTATCATTTTTATTAAAAGGAATGTAAGATAATATATGACATATTATAATAAACGAATGATAAATATGTCATTAATTCAATACACACACACACACAAATATATATATATATATATATATATATATATATTAAATCCATCAATAAAACCATTCATGAGTAGTGTTGACAGAAAATGAAATACATCAGTTTGCGAGGTGGGAGCCCACCGTACACACAATGGATAGTTTTGTATCACATTTAATGGAATACAATATGGATATAGGGTATTATATTAAATTAAAAAAATATTATATTGGATATAATAATTTTATTATATCATAATTATATAATATGATTTTAGGGAGGTGTAATAAGAAATAAAAAATAAATGCTTGGTAAATATTGATACATTTTATTTGGATGACCTCTACTGGTTTGCACCAAAAGCAACACTTGGAAGGTTTTGTGATCAAACCAAGGGCAAGAAAAATTGGTGAGTGATTTGAGTAATATCATTAGGTAGGATGGGATGATCCATGTTACATTTTATCTGTGAATAAAAATATGAGGGGATTTTCCCTTTTGTAAGATACCGGAGGTGCATTCGTGGAATTCCATTAAGTATTAAATTAATATCCATTAATTTTCATATTAAATTGGATAAAAAATTAGAATATTCTAAAAAATGTTTATTTAGATTCAAAATAATTACATCCAATAACATTTGGAAAAAATTAGAATTTTTTCCCCTATCTACTTTTTAAACCAATTTCAACCATTTTTGAAATTACAACAAATATTAAAGATTATACTCTTTATGATTCAATAGAGTTATTGTAAAGAAAATGTGACCCATAAATTCACCATGGTTGATATTATAACCCATTTAAAACTCACATATCTTAATATAATATTTATTAATTTTAAATATGTTAATAAAACCTTTTTTAAAAAAATATTATTAATGTCAATTTTGACACTACTAGTATAATTTGGATTTAAAAACTTCAATAAAAATATTGAATTAATGTTTATACATTTAAATCATTTATGTAATGTTGTAATAATATAAAATTATTTTTTAAAAAAATAACATTTTCACATTATATTATTCTAACATTTTTAAAATCAATTATTTCTTTTTTAATCAAATAATTTATGTGTTAGTGTTTCCTAAGAATTTAATGTGATTATATTATTACTAAAAAATATAAATAAATTACCATTAGAAAAAAATTATTTATCTTTAAAATTACTCTTTATTATTGAACAAGGGTAATTTTTATCCCTATCGCAACATATTATAGTTATTAAAAGTAAGAAAGTGTCATTTTGTCTCTTCATTACATAAATTATAATTAATGAAACAATCATTGAAAATGGCCACAAAATTATAAATTTACAATCAAAAAATGATGTTATAGGGTCTAAATAAAACTATAAAATTTAAATTGGACATGTTTTTTGGTCATTATAAGCATTATCTCTTTATTTTAACCTACAATAAACATGGTTTACACTAAACTATAGTAACAAATTTTTAGAATTTTTAATATTTATTATGAAAATAAATAATTTGACCATATTAAATAATATTATTTTTTCCAATTCAAATTATGGATTATATTATTTCAAATCCAATTTTAATAATTTTTTATATTATAATTTAAACAATAAACACAAAAAACGTGTCAAAAATAGGTTTTTTAAGGAATTCATGTTTTTAGAATTAGATGATCTTACATTAACTATATGACTATTTTTCACCATTATATAGATTAAAATTAATATATTTATATATATAATATATAAATTCCTTTTTAATTATTCATTATTAATATTATTTTAATTAAATAAAATGGAAATACATTATCCATTTGAATACTATTTTCAGTAAAAAGTAGTATTCATCATTAATTATTGAAAAATAATTTATTAAAAATACCCTAAACGTAATTCAAATAAATATTAATATGATGATATAAATATGAAGTTCATTTTATCAAATAAATTTTATAAAAGTGCCAAAAAATCAATTATATCATTTTCTTAAAAAATTTGTGTGAATTTTTTTAAAGATAACATTTTTTGAAGAATAAAATCATTGTACTGAAAATTGAGTGGTTATTTACTATTAATTTATCAATATATTTTTATTAATTAAGAATTTATTATATATTTCATAATGCTTTCATTTATATTCATGTCCATTAGTTTAATATCTATGTTATAATCATCATATTTAAAGAATATATTTCATGGGTTTTTTAAACTTTGTGATTCATGTAGTATATTATATCAAATACAATGTTATTATTTTAAAATAATAGTGTCTTACTTTCTCACCACCTTTAATAAATCATGTCCTCTTAATTTTATCATGAAATCTTAAATCTGTTTTTTTCATCTGAAAACACATCTGTTGAAATACCACATTGTAAAAAGGGTTAAAAACATCCTATTTAAAATATTCAAATAGAAGTATAAATATATTTTAGAATAACACATTACACATTTTCAATGTAAAAAAAATTAGAGGGAAGTGAGAATATGGAAATGGATGGAAAAAATAATGTCTAAATTATTTTGTTGAATGATAAAGATCATTTATCATAATAATGTGAATGATTATGATAAAGTTACTAGCTATAAACCCATAAAATGATGATCTTTGAAAAATTACTCTGATTCATCATAAATCAAGGTAAATGTATAAAAACGTTTTCATGATATTTTCCCAAATTTGAAGGAGAATTTTACCTTCATGATAGAGAATACAAAACAATATAGTTACATGATTTAGTTTTATTTAATAAATATAATTTCAACCTTTGTTTCTCTTTCAATAAATTTATATTTCCTTTCCTACTTTAAGAAATAAATATAAAAGGTTATTTTTATGCCTAAACCACTAAAACCGACATTTAATAGATCATATAATCCAAAAAATATTTTCATGTTATTCCTAATGTATTTAATAAAACCTGAATTGTTCCCACAATGTAAGACAATGCATGTAATGAATCAACCTTCATAAGAAAAAATAATACATTAATCATTAAAATTTTTTTAGTAAATACCAATGTTTGATATATATCATTACATTAATAAATAACCTACATAAAAATTAACCTCAACATTAAATAATGACTTCACCTCAAATGTTATCCCATACCCTTCCACTTATACATCCAAATACATAATTGAATTCATCTAAAATAATCCTCTACATTAAATTTAATAGTTATATATATATATATATATCAAGCAAAAAAATGTCTCCCAAAAAAAACATGACTAACCTCAAAATCATGAAAATTTAAAAATATCCCAATCAATAATTTTTCCACCTATTTCACTTAATAATTGCCTATTAAACCATTTGAGTAATAATACATTAATATTAACCACTACATCATGTAGGCCAGTGTTAGGGAATGATAATTTCTCATTATTCTACTATAGGATCATGTCCTATAGATATTCTATATGCAATGTATTGTCACCTGACTTGTGGGTTGTCCTTATTCGAAAACTATATTAATATAATTTTTATAACATTTAAAAAAATATGGTGAACAGCCTCAAGAACAATATTTATAATAATGTATATTTTTAACCACTATGGTTTTCTATGTTTCTAATTTTTCTACAAAAAAAATTAAAAATCTTAAATGAATTTTATTACCTTTATATCAATGATCACATTAACCCTAAATTTTATTATTGAATTTAATCGTATTTCCACCAAATGTAATGTAATTCATACACAAATATATTTTTCAATAAAACCCATACTAATACCTAGGTTTATATTACTATATATATCTCCATAAATATGATTCGTAGTCTTTGAAATCCATCACATAAACCATCCAATGGGGTATATATTCCTTTAAACATTCGATCAAATTTACACTTATCAACAACACACACATTTGGATTATCCTATATCACTATGTCCTATGATAGTATTCCATAGGTTCTATTCTCTCATTCATCATTAATAAAATGGAAATTAATCCACACATGCCCCTAGGTGTGTCCTTATGGGTGTGAATTAAGGAAACACACGTTGTTCACATGAATGATGGCCTATATATAGATGATGAAATAATTTTGGGGTTATTAAACATACACGTATATATGCCAAAACCACATTCACTCATAAAATCCATAAAGTGGTACAATACTAGGAAGGCCACATAATATCTATTCTATAGAAACCATAGGATGTTTTCCTATACATAGAATTTTCCTTAAAGTCATTCATATTGTTATGTTTCATAATAAATGTATACAAAAATCATGTTCCCACAGTTTCAACTAATATTTCTCTGATACCAACTATAATTACCTTCACCCTAGTATCCTAGAGTGAATGGTTACATTATTAAATTGGAACAAGATACTAGGAATTGTATCTATAATGACCAAATTGATTAACAATATTGGAAAAATAGATACATACTAGAATCTCACATTATATTTGAAAAAATAAAATTAAAAACATTGTGAATATAAATATTCTACATTATTGAACTCATAAAAGGGTTCCATATTCACATCTTAGGAAAAAAATTGAAATCAGTGCGAGATCAGATGCATAATAAGGGTTATGTACAACATAATCTATAATGAGTAAAAATGGTACAATCGATATGGCTTGGTAAATATTGAAACAAAATTCAATTTAATCAATAACATTTCAAAAAATAATAATATGGAAGAAATAAAAGATGATTAATTAATCTTGTATAACTAACCTCATGTTCATGAATCTTTCCATAGAAGCCAAAACTATTCAAATAATCACTTGTAAATTAATAACTAATCTGATTATGAAGGAATTCGTAATTACAGACATCTTAAACATATTAACAATGACTAATTCAAATACTTCATACACAAATGGGCATGGCCTCAGTAAAATATCCAATCTAGATTATTTCATGAGACCAATCAATTTATTTAGGGGATATATTTTCCCCATTCCATCACTTACTATGTTCAATGCCTTCATCATATGAAAGAATAGAATAACAACTCAATAAAATAAACATAAACATTTTTATTGTGAAACAAGAATAATAAATTTTAATATTTCCAAATAAAAATAATCAATTATTATCAATATAATGAATAATGTTGTTTTTATTACAATATATCCCAAAATTATAATAATTAAAACAATCTGTTTTATCATTCATGAAAAAAAATTCAAAAAAATCATTAAAATAATTATAATGTAAATTAAATTTTTCACTTTGATAATAACTTTTAAAAACTATAAAATTCCATAATATCAGGGAAAATTTTTATTTGAAAAGAAACCTGTAAACGTGTAATATAATACTAAATAAATATTCTGTTCATGGTTGTGTGATGTTTCCTTCATGATGAGTGCAATAAAACAAACATTCCATTCACATTTTTTAAAAATGTCAAAAAGAATATATTTCATAAAATAAAATAAAGGTATCATTAAAACATTTTTAAAAAGGAAATAATTGGTTAATTTAACATTAAACTATCGACATGAATATTAAAAACATTCTTGAAATCATTTTTAGAAAACATAGAAAAAGATAAAAACATTATTGACCATAATTGAAATAATTTATATTTTTGTTAAAAACATTTGATCATTTGAGTACATAAAAGAGAAAAATTATATTAGAAATTATAATTTTTAAAATTACCCTTATGAGAATAAAATAAATTGGTTTAATAAAGATAGATGACACATTTCCTCTAATAGAAACTTAAATATAACAGTCCCAAATAATGATGATATTGTTAAATAAATCCCAACCACATTAGTATCATTGAAATATTAACCAAACGAAAATAATCGACATTAAATTAAACATTAAATAACATTAATATAAAGGTTATATTGATATAACATATTGAAGGGTAAATTGATGCACCTTATAAGATAACGTATGTTTATAACAAAATATACAACCCAAAGATGACAATATGGGATGAAGAACCCTTATTATGATCATAACGTTTTAGTGAGAATTAATCAATGATGTGATTATGGGTAAAAAATATAAATCCAAAAAAACATGTAAAAATAAAAATAATATTAAAATTCCATTTCATTCATAATATTGATGTAATATAATAAATGAATAATTGATATAACCTAATGAAAAAATGGAGTTATATAACCCTTACCACTAAGAAACATTCAATTCAAATCCACTTGGATTAAATAATTTTAATATAAACATAAAATACCATGAAATAATGAAGTAATCCTGATATAAAATGTAAAATGAAATTTCATACACCATATAATATAAATTAGTGTATAATATCTAAATATACCTTAATGAATGAAAATTGAGAGAGAATACCTTACATCTGGTATTAATCATCATGTTCATTATTTATGTTCCGAAATAATAAACTTCTGTCAAATATTTTCAAAATAATTGTAATATTTAAATATTATTATTATTTATATATTATTAAACACAATATTGTATTTAATTACATAATGAATTAATGTCAAGTTAGCTTCTTTGATGATATTCAATTCATATATCCAAGTTGACTTTAGAAACATGAATATGGTTAAAGGGTTCATTGTGCCATCATTCCCAGAATAATAATCATGATATAATTTTAATTTTTAGAAATATATTATAATTTTTAAACATATCATTAATATTGTTTATGAAAAATGAACCACATTACCATTAGGGAGATGGTAAGCCATACATACTCATGAGTAACGTATCCATTTTTCAATTACCTCGAGGAATAGAACATAAGTATTGTTTAATATTTTCAAATTGATAATTATAACATAAATATAATATTGTTTTTTATATTAACTTATATATAAAAGTCATGTGATGTGGTTAATAAAAAAGAATCACATCGCTTCATGAAAGTGATAATCCACACAAACTAATTAATGTTGTTATCATTTTTAAATGAATGGTAATGTAAAAAATTATATGATATATTATATTTATACAAATAAAAATAATTCAGGAATAATATATATATATATATATTAAATACATAATTAAATCCATTCATGAGCGAATGTGATGGAAAAAATTATGTTGGGTTGCAAGGTGGTAGTTCGCCATGCACTTGATCGATGGTTTAATTTCCCATTTAATAGAATATGATATGGATATAGGGTATTAATTTAACATGAATAAATATATGGGATATAATGATTTTATTATATCAGAATGGTTGAATAATATACCAAATATGCAGAATAATATAAATAAAACAAAACCGCTCGGATAAGAATGATGACTCTTCTTTGGGAAACCTATATAGGTTTTCCCCAAAACCCTTCAAATGATTGTTTTATGATCTAAAAAAGGAGTCTATAATTTGGGTATGTATTTGAGTATGGTATTAGGGTATGAGTTATCTTATATAAAATAACATTTAATTGTGATAATTAAAGTGGAGAAGGGTTCCCATTTATAAGAGAGGGGATGGAAAATCATAGAATTTATTAAAGTATTGAAACGATTTAAATTAAATTCCTTACTAAAATGGATAAAATTATAGAATACTATATAAAAAGATGATGTTAACACTAAATACTCTCATCCCATAAATTTTTTATAAGATCATATTAGGTTTTTTCCATTATCATTTATTTATTCTCCTTAAACTATTTTTGACTATTTCAGAGGTAATAAACCCTTCACTCTTATGATGTGAAACAAGATATTATAAAAGGAAAATTGTCCCTAAGTGGATCATGGTTGATATTATAAACCATTTAACATTAAATTGGATTAATATAATAATTTTAGTAATTATAAATCATTTAATAAAACAATATTTATTTGAAAATATCCTAAAAGTCCATTTTGAAAAAAATCATCAAATTGGCATTAAAAACATCAATCCAAAAAATGAATTAGAATATGTACCTTTTAAAATACCCTAAAATTATATAATAATCTATATTTTTTATGAAAATAATAATTTATCCAAATTATGTTAATTTAAAATTTTTGAATCATTTATTTTGTTTTTCATTTAATTAACCAATTACTATGCCTATGTTGTGTGAGAATTTAATGTGATTGTTTTATTTTAAAAAATTATAAATAAATTAACATGGACAAAATGATAATTTATCTTTAAAATTAACATTTTAAAATAGAAATATTGTATTTTTATCTGTATCAAAAAAAATATTTATTAAAAGCAATAGAGTGGAATTTTTGGATTTTCTGTACATAGAGTATTATAAATGATAAGATCAAGTACGTATCGATCCAAAATATCAAATTTACAAAAATTACATGAAAAAAGGTTAGTATTGTTACATAAAATGTCACGACCCATCCTCGGGGCCCGTGCAGTGACTACCCCAAGCCCGCCTTCCATAGGCCAGGGGCTGGCGACTAGCACCAAGGTGTAAATTTCTGATAAAAAGAGAAGGCATTGCCTTTGTAAAGTAAAAAAACAACACAGAGCAAGAAAGCAGAAGAAGTAAACACTAAGTAAAAGCTGGTACAACAGAAAGTGTGGAAAAATAAGTGGGCCAGTATACAAACCGAAACTGGAAGTAAAGTACAACTGGAAGGGAAAACAACAATAGTAAAGTAAAGGCGCAACGCCGAGCTGTCCACTGGAAATCCCACCTGAAGGGTGGGTACAGATAGCCTCCACTACTTCTCAGGTCCAGCCGACCGCTCCGAGTACGTCCTACCCAGTGGTCCACCTCCAGGTATCGTCCTGCTCCGCAAGCCTCAACCAAGATCAGCGCTGTCCGTCGTCTACAACCAACACAACCTAGTGCGGGCATAGCCCGTGCAGGGGTGAGTATAAGATAATCAGTAGGGACCCCGAGACCCCCTAAGGTCTCCCAGAATCCACAAAGGATAATCCAAAAAGTAAAGATACATTCATGAAGTAACATCCGACACCGCTTAGGTATATTCCCATTCATATACCTAAGTCATCAATTCTTGTTCGGGTCCAACATCCGAACCCAAGTACAACCCAGTCCACACAGGAAAGCAAAACGTAAATCCACATTGGATAGCACAACACAATCCACATAGGAAAGAAAAACAAGATTCAACTCACATCGGTATACTTCTTCGTATGACGATATAGATGACCAGATTTTTCCACTGATTCATCTAAGTTGTCGGACCCACAAAGGATCGATAGGTACTAACCCCTGCAATGACCCACAAATGATTTGACCCACAAAGGATCGATAGGTAACTAACCCCCGCAATGAACCAAAAAGGATCTGACCCACAAAGGATCTGACCCATGAAGGATCGATAGGTAACTAACCCCTGCAATGACCCACAAAGGATCTGACCCACACTGGATCGATAGCTAACTAACCCCCGCAAAGACCCACACAGGATCGGACCAACACAGGATCTGTTGGCGCTGGCCCACACAGGACCGCTGAGCGCTGACCCACACAGGATCAGACCCACACAAGATCGATAGCACTGATCCCCAAAGGATCGATGAGTGCTATAGTCGTTGCCGTCAAATCCGCTGAGGATCTCTGCACAGTCATCATCATCGCAGTTGCAGCTAGCTCTAGGGTTTCCACACACAGCAAGCTTGCTCGGGAGGGCTCGCTCCACGAGCCGAGAGGCTGATACATCAACTGACACATAGTCCAAAGTTGATGTATCAAAAAGTTCCGTATCGTCAAAAGAAACTCAACATCGCAGACGGCTCGTCAATCGGACGCCCGGTCTGAGAGTTATTTGCCTTTTCGTCCCAGGGGCCCGGTTTGTTTTTAAGGAAAAACCAACCCCGCCATACTCCACCTACATCCAAACCTCGAGCGGAGTAAGCCAAAAGATCCACCTCAGTTAGAGGAAATCAACAATGTCGACGGCACGTCAATCGGACGTCCGGGGATCAAGATATAAGCGTTTCCGCTCAGAGGGCCCCGTTGGATTCGTGTACAAACTAACCCGGCCAAACCCAAAGTTTTCCAAAACCATGAGTGCGATATACTGAAACGAACCTCTTGATCTGAGGATCACATCGCTGCTAACGTTACATCGATCGGAGGCCCAAAACTCATGTTATGAGCAAACGACCGAAAAGGTCCGAAAACGGGGGGTCTGGGCCCACACCGACCCGGGTCCGGGTCCGAGCCGGCAGGGTGCGTCCCGGCCCGGCCGGCGTGACCCGGCTGGCCGGTCTGGGCAACTCGGCGGTGGCCGAGCGGCCGCGCCGAAGGAACCCCCCCCCCCCCCCCGCCCCCACCCCCCGCGCGGGGCCGCTCCCTGTCACCGGACGCGGCGCAAGGCCCTGTCCCTTCCCCGTGGTCCCGTGCAGCTGCGGGACTGGCTGTCGCTGTCGCGGCTTCATCCGGGGTGGGTCTTCCCGGCGGCGCACCAGGCACCACCGCTTCCTGGCGGCCAGCCACTGCAGGCCGCCGCCTCCGGCCACCGGCGCTGCCGTTCCGGCGTGGCACGCCGGCAGGAACTTCTGTGGACCACCGGACGCACTCCATTGGTCCGTTTTGCCTGTGGTTTTCACCTACGGATCTCCTGGGATTCTAACATTGCTTCGAAGGCCTCCAATCTCCATTCTGATCCCATTTCGTAAACACCGTTACCCCACGCATCAACAAAAAACTGCGGAGGTTTGTCGGGCCGTGTTTGTTTAGACCTCACCCTCCGCGTTAGGTGATAACAATTGGGAATAATAATCAACACATGAAAACATAACAAGGCACAATTTTAATAAATTAAAATTAAACCTTGATCTGGGTTCTTTGTTTTAGAAGGAAACAACCATGGGAATAAATATTATTCCCAAATTAAACCCATACATCGTAGTTTTCGTCGGACGAGAGTTCTTCGCGGAATTGGCCATCGCGGAAGAAGAGGATCGTCGCGTCGCGGAATGGCGTCGCGTCGTCGCAGTATATGGCGTCGCGTCGACGATCTCCAAGGGATAAAGAAAACACACATATTTAATTTCACGAATTAAATCCTTGTTAAGGATAAAAAACACAAAGGAAATTTAAAAGATCTGTAATCTTCAACCTCAAGCAGTTGATCGAAGATTTTTCGTGGGGAAGGATTGTCGCAGAAGAACGTCCGGTGAGGAGAATCACTGGCGTCGCGGTACACGGCGTCGCGTCGTCGATCTCCAAGGGTTCGGCGTTCTTCGTCACCTTTCATCGAAGGCCGGCGTTCTTCACGTTCGTCGCGTTCTTCGCGAAGGAGGATGAAGATACAGCTTCTCCAAATCCTCTCAACAATTTGCACCCTAGAAGAAAGTATGTTGGTCTTATTTTATTACATGCCAACAATTTGAAAAAAAAAACAAGTTAAGAAACAAACCATTACTTTGTTGAATTAATGGTAACGTCTTAAATGTCCAATTAATAGGAGCGTTAAGAGTTTTAGGAAACACACCAGTTGACTTTTATTAAAAAGGAGTTTTCGCGGGAGCGTTACTTAGAGGAAAAGAAACGGTGGGGCTCGTGCGGGCCTCACCTCACAAATATCCTACCAATAGGGTATGATATTTTGGGTTCCACCCTATCTGCTTTAACTTAGCTTAAGTATCTTTTAAGTGGCTTTAAGTGGATTAAGTGAAATAAAATAATGTTGTCGCACCACTTTATTTTATTTTCTTCACTTAACCCCAAAAATTAAAAACCACACCCGAGAAAACGCAACTCCGGAAGATGAGTTTCAAAGAAAATACCGGTGTTGTGATTCCATCGGTGCCCTCATAATTCGATTTCGAGCACCGGTTCAAAAGTTAGAAAAACCCACTCATTCGTTCACTGAACGTACCCGAGCCAAACTTCAGAAAATGATTCCGGGCACACCGGGCCTCAGAATCACGTGCCGTCAGAAACTGATTTTTGTAGAATTCTAAATAAAATTAATAAAAAAAATTTCCTTGATTTTTACGGGTCTTTACATCACTCCCACCTCAGGGATTTACATCCCCGTAAAGATACGTCATAAACTAGGGAAACAAATGGGGGTACTGGGCATGCATCTGAGCCTCCCGCTCCCAAGTGCTCTCCTGGAGGTTCCCGTGTTTCCATTTGATGCGCACTCGAGGAATAGACCGTCCACATAGGACTCGCTCCTGTCGATCCTCGATCTCCACTGGGACCTCCACAAAAGTCACCCCATCATCAACGTCTAGAACCCCATTGTCCATGATATGCATCAGTTTGTGCACATATCTCCTTAGCTAAGATAGGTGGAAGATGTCGTGCACCCGGTGCAACTGAGGTGGTAGAGCTAGGCGATAGGCCACCTCGCCAATCCTGCTGAGGACCTGGAATGGTCCGATGAAACCTGGAGACAACTTTCCTCCTCGACCAAATATCCGTAAACCACGTCGAGGTGAGACAAGTAAGAAGACGTGGTCACCATTCTCAAACTCTAGTGGCCTCCGAATCCTGTCAACATAAGACTTTTGTTGGCTCTGAGCTGTCCTCATCCGCTCCTAGATGACCTGGACCTTCTCTGTCGTGGCCTGGACCATCTATGGTCCTACAAGTGCTGACTCCCCAGGGTCTGTCCAGCATGAAAGAGATCTAGAAGGTCGGCCGTACAACTCCCCGTATGGTGCCATCCCAGTGGTGGAGTGGTAGCTGTTGTTGTACGCAAACTCCACCAAGGGTAGGTGGTCCTCCAAGCTATGACCAAAGTCAAGGACACATGCGCGGAGCATGTCCTCGAGAGTCTGAATGGTCCTCTCCATCTGACCATCCATCTGAGGGTGAAAGGCGGTGCTCAGACGTATTTGTGTCCCGAACGCCTCCTGCAACTCCTTCCAAAGCTGGGAAGTAAAGTGAGCGTCTAGATCGGAGACGATAGATGATGGCACACCATGAAGCCGTACAATCTCCTGAACATAGAGACGTCCCAAGCTCTCCACTGAGCCCTGCTGTCGAATGGGTAAGATGTGAGCCGACTTGGTGAGTAGGTTGACAATAACCCAAATAGAGTCGTGACCTCTGAAGTGCGTGGAGGTACAATAACGAAGTCCATAGATATGCCGTCCCACTTCCTCTCTGGGACCTCCAAGGGCTGTACTAAGCCTGCTGGTACCTAGTGCTCTGCCTTCACCTGCTGGTAGGTGAGGCATCGATAAACGATCTCTGCCACAACCTTCTTCATGCCAGGCCACTAGTGCTGTCGTCTGAGATCCTGGTACATCTTCGCCACTCCAGGATGTACCACCAAAGGATAAGTGTGAAACTCTCTCAGTACCTCCTCTTGTAAGGAAACTGGTACCAATGTATGTACTCTGAAAAGGACATCGTTCTTTGCTCCAAAGGGGAAACCATCAGGTGCCTGTCCTGAGAATATCTGTGCATGCCGCGTCTCACAGTCAGCGTCCCCACGTTGTGCCTCTCTGACCCGCTGCAGTAGTGGTGGGGTGACTGTTAGAGACTAAATGAAGGCTGATCCATCTCTATCCACGAAAGATATCTGCAATGCGTCTAGCTGCTCTGTCGCCTCCTCAAGTAGCTGAATGCCCGTCCTCCTACTGAGAGAATCAGCAACCACGTTCCCCTTCCCAGGAGTATATACGATCTCAATGTCATAGTCTTATAGGGACTTGAACCATCGTCACTATCTCAGGTTCAGGTCCTTCTGAGAGAAGATGTACCTGAGACTCTGATGGTCAGAAAAGACTGTAAAGCGCTCACCCATCAGATAGTGTCGCCATGTCTTCAGAGTAAATACCACTTTGGCCAACTCCAGGTCATGGGTAGCATTGTTCTACTCATACGGCCTCAACTGACATGATCTGTAGGCGATCGCTACCCGCTCCTGCATCCGGACACATCTGAGCCCGGTCCCTGATGCATCGTAGTAGACTATGTACCCAACTCCCTCCTCTGGTAGCCTCATGATAGGTGCGCTGGTCAATCTCTGTCTTAGCTCCTGGAAGCTCCTCTAACATCTGTCTGACCATACAAAGGGTTTCCCCATCTTTGTAAGTGCTGATAGTGGTTCCGAAACTCTGGAGAAGTCTGGCACAAATCTCCGGTAGTATCCAACTAGTCCCTAGAAACTCCGCACCTCCATCACGCTCCTAGGTGGCTCCCAAGCTAGCACTGCCTCGATCTTCACAGGATCCACCGCAAATCCCACCTCAGAGATTACGTGCCCCAAGAAGTGGACCTCGCGTATCCATAACTGACACTTCGAGAGCTTTCCATAAAGATGGTGATCTCGGAGTGTATCCAGTACAACTCGCATGTGGTAGGCGTGCTCCTCCCCAGTCGTGGAGTATATCAAAATGTTGTCGATGAAGACCATGACAAATCGATCAAGGTATGGCTCAAATATCCTATTCATGAGGCCCATGAACACCACTGGATCATTTGTTACGCCGAATGGCATAACCAAGAACTCATAGTGGCCATACCAACATCTGAAGGCCGTCTTCTGCACGTCCTCGTCCCGAACTCTGAGCTGATGATAGCATGACCTGAGGTCTATCTTAGAGAACCACCGTGCTCCATTGAGCTGATCGAGGAGGTCATCAATCCTCGGTAGCAGATACTTATTTCTCACTATCACCTGGTTCAGGCGACGATAGTCGACACAAAGTCGAAAGCTCCAGTCCGCCTTCTTGGCGAACAATATCGGGGAAGCCCAGGGTGAAACAATAGGTTGGATGAATCCCTTTCCATGCAAGTCCTCGAACTATACCCGTAGCTCTCGAAGCTCAGTGGGGACCATCTGATATGCAAGAGTCGATATCGGGGCTGTCTCGGGGTACAAGTATATATAAAATTCTACCTCTCTGCGATGAGGTAGTCCTGGAACATCGTCGGCAAAGACGTCCGCATACTGATCCTCCAGTGCAGGAAAACCAGGACTCCGCACGTCAACTGCTCGTAGGATGAAACAATCCAACTGATGAGTGAAGGGTTGTCCTCTCCTCTGCGGAAGTCCATCCTGTGCTATGAAGGCTCCATTATCGTCGATGAAGGTGAACCTGCTCCCGTCGGTGCGTACACATTGCACCTTGCGCCTAATACAGTCGATCTGAGCATGGACGGTAGATAACCAATCCATGCCCAAGATGACGTCGTAAGGCCTCGATGCCGCTACAAGAAATACCAGCCGAAGCTCTCGCCTCCGAGAGTAAGCTCACACTGTCGGCACTAGTGCGTAATCGTCGAGTCTCCTCTTGTAGGAGTCTCTAGCCGTAAGGATCGAGCCAACAGCTCTGTCGGAATCTCCGAGATCCGAACAAGGGCAGTGGCTATGAAAGAGTGACTCTCTCCTATGTCTATAAGAACTGCAGCAAGGGTGGAATAGACATAGATAGTACCTAGATTCATCTCGGGCGCGCCGTGGTTGTAGGACTCCACTGCTTGGAGTTGTGCCTGTCTCTTCCCACCAGCTCCCTATGGCCGAGGTGGACCTCCTGGTGGTCTTGGTGGTAGAGCCTCAAAGCGTCGCCCACCACCCGCTACTCGGCCAACTCCTCTGACTCGTCCGCCTCCTCCATTCGGACCGCCATGGTCGAGCCTCTGACTCTACCTGGGTGGCCCCTCAACCGTCTGCTGCTCCTCGGCACGGTGGGTCGGGCAGTCACGAGCCATGTGACCCAGCCCGCCACACGTGTAGCACTGCCTGCCTCTCGAAAGACTTGCTTCGCGCTGTGTGCCTCGCACTGCTGAGCCAGTGTCCCGAGGTCGTCTGCGTGAGGGTCTGGTCTGCCTGGACCCATGAGTCATCCATCGACTGCCTACTGCAGAAGACTCTGCTACGTGCCGCCCCGCGGTAGGTCTCACTGCTGATGAGTGATCAGCAAGAAAGCTCTCAATCAAAAGGGCTCGCTCCAGTACTCCTACCTGAGTCGGAATGCTGAGGGAGATCAGCGATGACCTGATCTCATGTCTCAGTCACTGCTCAAAGGTTCGGGCCTGGAAGAATGGGTCCCGTACCATGTCTGTTGAGTAGCACGAGATATCGGTAAATCTCGTCGAGTACTGGGCGACTGTCAAGCTACACTGCCACAGTTGAAGAATCTCCTGGATGCGCACCGCACGGAGGGTGGCTGGGACGAAATCTAAGCGGAAGAGGCTCTCAATGTCTATACAAAGAAGAGATGCCTCATAGTGCACCTGGAGCATCAAGCTCCACCATCGGCCCACTGCCGCGTGAAGTAGGCTCGCTGCGAGGATCACCATGAGGTCTCCTGGTTCCTCACTAAATGGAAAACTCGCACCACTACCTCCAGCCAATCCTCGGCTGCCTGGGGGTCTATCTCCCCATGGAACCTGGGCGGTCCCTGGCACTGGAACTCATCCAGTGCACTAAGGTGACGTGCATCGTCATAGGCTGGGGCTGGAAGCATCGGTGGCACGGTGGGTAGAGTTACCGTCGGTGCCTCAACTATCAAAGGGCCCTGTACGGAGGCCTCGTCGCTCGGCGGGCTGTCGTCACGCTCAACTCTCGGAACCCTAGCTGGCTGCCATCGTAGGGCCATCCTGAAAAGGAAACAGGTGTGCCACGGTCAGAACAGTATACCTGGTGAGCTGACACAAAGTAATCACAAAGAAAACTTGAAACACACAAGCAATCAATAGTTTTGTGCATTAATTCGGAAATCAGAATTCAGGGTCCTGGTGTACGGATACGTCGGCCACCGCACCAACACTGGACTCCCTGAACTGATAACCCCACCCAATACGCTAAACACTATTACTTCACATAGAAAAAGATCAGTGTCCCATGTTCTGCGGTAGAACCGAACTCCTCTGAAACAAATTTTTCACGACCCTTCCTCGGGGCCCGTGCCGTGACTACCCCAAGCCCACATTACATAGGCCAGGGGCTGGCGAGTAGCACCAAGGCGTGAATTCCCGATAAAAAGGGAAGGCATTGCCATTGTAAAGTAAACAAACACCACAGAGCAAGAAAGCAGAAGAAGTAAACACTAAGTAAATGTTGGTACAACAGAAAGTGCGGAAAATTAAGTGGGTCAGTATACAAACTGAAACTGAAAGTAAAGTACAACTGGAAGGGAAAACAACCACTGTAAAGTAAAGCCGCAACGCTGAACTGTCCACTGGAAATCCCACATGAAGGGTGGGTACATATAGCCTCCACTGCTTCTCAGGTCCAGCCGACCGTTCCAAGTACGTCCCGCCCAGTGGTCCACCTCTAGGTACCGTCTTGCTCCACAATCCTCAACCACGATCCGCATTGTCCGTCGTCTGCAACCAACACAACGTAGTGCGGGCGTAGCCCATGAAGGGGTGAGTATAAGCTACTCAGTAGGGACCCATAGACCCATGAAGGTCTTCCATAATCCAAAAAGGATAATCCACAAAGGAAAGTTACATTCACGAAGTAACATCCGACACCGCTTAGGTATATGCCCATACATATACCTAAGTCATCAATTCTCGTTCGGCTCCAACATCCGAACCCAAGTACAACCCAGTCCACACAGGAAAGCAAAACGTAAATCCACACAGAATATCACAACAAAATCCACATTAGAAAGAAAAATAGGATTTAGCTCACATATGTATACTTCTTCATATGACGATAAAGATGACGAGATATTTCCACTGATTCATCTAAGCCGTCGGACCCACAAAGGATCGATAGGTACTAACCCCTGCAATTAACCACAAAGGATCGATAGGTAACTTACCCTCACAATGACCCACAAAGGATCTGACCCACAAAAGATTGATAGGTAAATAACCCTCGTAATGACCCACAAAGGATCTGATCCAGAAAGGATCGATATGTAACTAACACCCACAATGACCCACAAAGGATCTGACCCACACAGAATCGATACGTAACTAAACCCCGCAAAAAACCACACAGGATCGGACCCACACAGGATCTGTAGGCGCTGGCCCACACAGGACCGCTGAGCGCTGACCCACACACGATCGGACCCACACAAGATCGGTAGCACTGATCCACAAGGGATCGCTAAGTGCTGTAGTCGTCGCCGTCGAATCCACTGAGGATCTCTGTATAGTCGTCTTCGTCGTAGTCGCAGCCAGCTCTAGGGTTCCCGCACACAGAAAGCTTGCTCGGGAGGGTTCGCTCCACGAGCCGAGATGCAGATACATCAACTGACACATAGTCTAGAGTTTATGTATCAAAAAGTTCTGTATCGTCAACAGGAACTCAACATCGTAGACAGCGCGTCAATCAGACGCCCGGTCTGAGAGTTGTTGGCTTTTTCGTCCCAGGGGCCCGGTTGAGTTTTTAGGAAAAACCCACCCGACTATACTCCACCTGTGTCCAAACCTCTGGAGGAGTAATCCAAAAGATCCTTCTCACTTAGAGGAAATCAACAAATTCGAAGGAACATCAACCGGACGTTCGAGGCTCAAGATATAAGCATTTCCGCTCCGAGGGCCCGGTTGGTTTCGTTTACTAACCAACCCGGCCAAACCCAATGTCCTCTGAAACCATGAGTGCGATATTGTGAAACGACCGTCTCGATCCAAGGATCACATCTCCACTGACGGTACATCGATCGGAGGCCCACATCTCATGTTATGAGAAAAAGACCGAAAAGGTCCAAAAACGGGGGGTCTGGGCCCAGACCGACCGGCGCGACCCGGCCCGGCCCGGCCTGGGCGCGACTCGGCAGGCCGGTCTGGGCGGTTCGGCGCTGGACGAGCGGCTGCGCCTAAGGATCCCCCCCCCCCCCCCGCGCGGGGGCCACTCCGTGTCACCGGACGCGATGCAAGGCCACGTCCCTTCCCCACGGTCCTGCGCGGCCGCGGGATCGGCTTTTGCCGCCGCGGCGGGTCTTCCCGGCGGCGTGTTGGGCGCCGCCACTTCTTGGTGGTCGGCCGTCGTGCCGGCGGGAACTTCCGCGGACCACCAGACATGCTCTGGTGGTCCGTTTTTCCTCCGATTTGTGCCCACGGCTCTCCCGGGATCCGAACTTTGCTGCGAAGGCCTGAAATCGCCATTCCGATCCCATTTCTTAAACACCGTTAACCCACGCATCAACGAAAAACTGCGGATGGTTTTCGGGCCGTGTTTGTTTGGCCCGCACCCTCCACGTTAGGTGATAAAAATTGGGAATAATAATCAACACATGAAAACATAACAAAGCACAATTTTAATAAATTAAAATTGAACCTTGATCCGAGTTCTTTGTTTTAGAAGGAAACAACCATGGGAATAAATATTGTTCTCAAATAAAACCCTTACCTAATAGTTGTCGCCGAACGAGAGTTCTTCGCGGAATTGACCGTCGCGGAAGAAGAGGATCGTCGCGTCACGGAAGGGCGTCGCGTTGTCACGGTATACGACATCATGTCGACGATCTCCGAGGGTTAAATAAAACACACAGATTTAATTTCACGAATTAAATCCATGTTAAGGATAAAATCCACAAAGGAAATTTAAAAGATCTGTAATCTCCTACCTCATGTAGTTGATCGAAGATTTGTCTCGGGGAAGGATCGTCGCAGAAGAACGTCGGGGGAGGAGAATAGTCGGCGTCGCGGTACACGGCATCACGTCGTCGATCTCCAAGGGTTTAGCTTTCTTCGTCACCTTTCATCGAAGGTCGGCGTTCTTCTCATTCTTCGCGTTCTCCGTGTTCTTCACGAAGGAGGATGAAGATACAGTTTCTCCAAATCCTCTCAACATTTCTCACCCAAGAAGAAAGTATGTTGGTCTTATTTTATTACATTCCAACAATTTGAAAAAAAAAGTTAAGAAACGAACAATTAATTCGGGGAATTAATGGTAACGTCTTAACTATCCAATTAATATGAGCGTTAGGAGTTTTAGGAAACGCACCAGTTGACTTTCATTAAAGAGGATTTTTCACGGGTGCGTTACTCAGAGGAAAAGAAATGGTGTGGCTCGTGCAGGCCCCACCTAAAAAATATCCTACCAAGAGGGTAGGATATTTTGGTTTCCACCCTATCTGATTCAACTTAGCTTATGTAGCTTTTAAGTGTATTTAAGTGGCTTAAGTGAAATAAAATAAAGTTGTCGCACCACTTGATTTTATTTTCTTCACTTAACCCCAAAAATTAAAAACCGCACCCGAGAAAACGCAACTCCGAAAAAGGCGTTTCTAAGAAAATATCGGTGCTGCGATTCCATCGAGGCCCTCAGAATTTGATTCCGATCACCAGTTCAAAAGTTAGAAAAACCCGCTAGTTCGTTCATTGAACGTATCCAATCCAAACTTCGGAAAACGATTCTAGTCACACCGGGCCTCGGAATCACGTGCCGTTAGAAACTACGTTCTTGTAAAATTCCAAAGAAAATTAAGAATAAATTTTCTTGAATTTTACGGGTCTTTACATAAAATATAATTTATACAATTTTTTATCATTATAACCTATATATATTTATTTTAACACCTAATAAACCTATTTAATCCCTAACTATGGTAACATATTTAACGGGTTTTTATTCATTATGACCAAAAAATTCATTTGAACTTATTACCCAATATTAAATATTATAATTATAAATATTGAATAAATTTTATAAAATTATATTAATTGGTTTGATATAATTATATTTAAAAAGTATACATGTAAAACGATTTCAAAAACAATTTTTAATGAATTCATATTTCAAGCATAATATGATCTTATATTAACTATATAACTAGTGATCATAATTAGGTGAATTTAAGTTAATATAGTAAGATATATAATCTATAAATTTAATTTACATTACTTAATTTTAATTATTATTTTAATTAATTAAAATTAAAATACAATATACATTTCAAAAGAGTTTTCAATAAAAACATATATTCTTTAATATTCATTTAAATTTCTATGTTTCAAAATAAAAAAATAAAAATAAAATGAACCTAAAATATATTTCATATGATCAATTCAAAAATTATATTCATTTTATTCAATATATTTTTTTAAATGTTTATAAAATAAATTATATTATTTCATCAAAAACATAATTTTTTTAGGAAAAATTATTTTTTCCTGAAAAAAATGAATTTACTAAAAAAATGATTTATTATTTATGATTAATTTATCAAAACATTTTTATTGAGTTGGAATATCATGCATGAATAATACATTAATTAGTTTTAATCATACCCTCTAATTTAAAAACAATGCTAGGATGGTCATATTTAAATAATACATTTTTCATGGTGTTTAAGATTAGTATTTTGTATCATATCTAATATCAATCAAAAAGTTCATAATTTAAAATCTCTAGGTGTTATAGATGAGAAATGAGGTAAGGGTTTTATTTTTCAATATCATTTTTTTCAAGATTTTTTTATTATGTTTTTCAATGATAAAATTTCATGATCAACCTTTCAAGAAACTCCTGAATATTATTCGCCTCTATTTATTTTTTAATAATAAATGAATATTTTAATTTTAATATCTCTAAATACTTGAGAATATGAAAGAATTTTGTAATGAAATTTGACTTTATATCTCCCTTTAGTCAAAAATAATTTTTCTTTCATGTCTATGTTTTCACTCAAATGATTTAGCTATTGTTTTAATATTCTTCTATAAATTTTTAAGTACATTTTATCCATGATTTACTATTTAAAAAATGTCTTAAAAGTAATATTCTTAGCATTTATCCCAATGCGGTACTTTTTGATTTTTTACAAAGGTATGAAATGATTTTTTTTCATTTAATATATACATCTGGAACCATATTTATGACCTTCATTACCACTCATAACATTGAATATTCATTTTCATGTTTCCAATGTTAGTTTTAAAAATATCCCATAATAGTTTTGTAATTTTTAGATATCAATAAAGTAATTTCAAAGTGAAATTGGTATTTTCCAAAAGAAATATTCCACATGATCTTTTAAAATAATATTTATATAAAATTATGTCATTTTCTATTATCTAATCATTACTAAAGATAAGATCCAATGATACCATCCTTATTATTACTCTTGATGGTTTATGATTATGATGAAAATATGTTTATAAAACTCATTTCTATTATGTTGGTTATGATCTGATGAATTGATTATGGATATCATTTCCTTTCCATGGTTATGAAATGGGGAAATGGTTATAAAACCATTTTCATCTTCATGTGTTTCAAATTGATATATATTTTTTATCATATGGAAAAAAATTTATTTGATTTTCATTAAATGATTTGTGGTACAGGAATTATATATCCCTCTAATTCATTAGCTAAATATCCATATATCATGAGAAAATTGTTCTAGAATTGGGAGTAAACCAAATTCATTATGGGAATTTGTACATAATGATATTCTTGTTTGTGATCCTAGACTGCTACAATAGTTTAGGGAGTGAAATCAGTCCATTATGATAGTATTGAAACTGATCCCTGACTACCAAGGAAAATATTTTCAATGCATATTTTAATACCACAAATCAATATGTTATCAAATTGTATTCCATCATGGATCTTGTTGGTTAATAACACTAGGATTCATGTCTTCTGATTTGAAAATATTTATTCGATGCCTCGGGATTATGATCTATGAAATTTTGTGTATTGTTTTTAAATGTTATGGTTGTTTTCTCATTCCCTTATTCAAATGTTATATTTATGTGATCATTGATATCTCTTTTTTCTTAATCTTACTAAGCATTTAATCTCACCGCATCATAGTTATTTTTTCCCAAATTTATAAATAAATGTATTAAGTATGATATGTTTATGGAATGTTTTAGTTATGATGAAACTTATACGGACATGATGTGGTTCACTTATAAACCTTTTATTTATGTATCCATGTTTCCAATTTTATTAGACCTATACAATTATGTAATATATTGTTATGTTATGTAATGGATTTTTATCTTATACATTTTAATATATATGTAATAGTTTGGGTCACTATATTTTATTCATGGTTTATGTTATATAGTATTTCATTATATGCTACTCCTTATTTGAGAATCTGATCTCATCCTTATTTTGTTTCCATTCCCCAAGAATCCTAGAGGTGGACTATGAGTAATTTTGAGTGATATATTGGAAGGCCTAATATAGATCTTGAAATTTTTTCATGTCGTGTCTCATGATTTCATGTGTTATGTTTGTATGTATGTATCTAGTCTTCCAAGACTGCTTAACTATTCAATCATTTGGGAACAATCATAATTTCTAAAAATAGTGTAATATAACAATAAAATCTAGGTTTATGGATCCCATGATGTTAAAAAAGATATTAAAGGAAGATTAGTAACGACCTTGGGGATTAAATATCGATGAAAAAAGTATTATAGAATAGGTACAATGAAAAAACCTCAAGTTAGGGAGAACATTAGATATCATAATCAAAATATTATATTAAAATTCAATTTTATGAGGTCATAAAATATATGACATTGAAGAAGGGTGGAAATTAACATGAGTTATGAGAATCATATGAATGCTTATAGTTAATTCATGGATATTTCCCCTAATTTTTTCTTTAATTTTGAGTTTTGGATAATTAATATATTACCATATTGGGAGAATATAACCAGTTTATGGAACAAAATATTTTCAAATTGATCTTCCTTCTAATCCATAATATGTTGTAGCTATACTAGATCGCTTCATGGGAAAATATTCTCTGTCATTTTGTAGAGCTATTAATCCATTGGTTAATGAAAAATAGATCAATTCATTAAATATGATCATTCAAACATTGATAAGTAGTGAAAATGAAAAAGTCATCATGGTGGCCTATCATTAGAAGGAATATATATAACAATGGTGGTCACAAATTGAAAACTATAAATAAGGAAAATGAGATAAAATGCATGGAATGATGAACTTTCATGGATGAATTCTATACAAAAATAATTTCCTCAAAAAGAAAGAGAATAAATAGAATGGTAGTTATAAAATATTACACAAAGGAGAAGGAATTAATTTTTTGAGTATGATGATAACATTAAAAGGTAATATATTCCTACTATGGATTATTTATATAACATGAAAGTAAATAATTTAGGTGATGGGTTAAAACTAAGACATCGAAAGACATTGGTATGACACACGTTATCATTATTTGAGTATATATTATCATGTCCCATTAATAAATAAATATATTTATACAAATAATATGTATTTAAGGTAAACACAAAAAATAAGAGGCTAGGTGAGCATAATGGGAAAGAAACACATTTGTTCTTAAAAGAAGGGATTAAGAGTTTGTTATAAATGTGGAGAAACTGCAATAAAGAACACCAATGAATGGTTAAAGTATAAGAAATTAATATAAAATGATTTAAATATAGTTTGAGTGAAAATTATTCAATCTAATACCCAAATCATTAAGGTAAATTACATTATTAAATTACAAGTTATAATGGCTATGATTATGTTGTTACAACATATGAAATTGAAGTTCATAATGATGTTATCATGGGTACTTTGATAATCATATTGATGTTTTCTAATGTAATATTTTATTTTTGATCCTCACAATTTTTTATGACATCTATGTTATTCGATAAACATAAGACATTTTTTCTTGCACACTAGTATGAGAGTTATCAAATAAGACCCCAATTGGGGGTATTATAGGATCAATGATTTTTTCCATAGTTCTATTTATGATACAAGGGAATACCTTATTTTATATCCATATATTTAAAATTATAATTTACATTGTTATGATCCTTGTATGTATTTTATTTCATCTTATAATTAAAAAAATATATTTCTAGGAGAAAAAGATTATGATTCGTGAAGGTGAAGTTGAATCTACTATCCATATAAGGGAAACATAAACATAAAACCATGAATGGATCCTCTTCTATTAGATCTCCTTAACAAAATTATGGGTAAATATTTTTATCATGTGCAATATTTGGATGATAAATGTAACCTAAGAATATTCAATGTTTCATTATTTCATTGATGTTTTCCTATAGGAATTATATATACTTCCAAATGATTGTAATGTTGAGTTCTCGTTTGAAATAAATCTCGATGCATGACCCCTATCTAAAATCCATTGTAGAATCTAATGAGTAGAGTTAGTAGAGTTAAATAAATAGTAGCAGGAGTTGAGTGACATGGAATTTATACGCCAAATAATTTCAACATCGGGATCCCTAGTCTTATTTATGAAAAATAATGATGGGTCCTTGATATTTTTTATCAATTATATGGAAATAAATTCTATCACTATTATAAATAAGAATCATTTTTCACGCATTTATGACTAATTTAAACAACACCAAGGATCCCCATACAGTTCAATGATTGATATCTACTCTGGTTTTCATCATCTAATAGGGAATACTTATCAAATACTAAATGTAAAATTTTGAACAAAGTATAGACAATATGATTTTGCAAAAATTCATTTTGGATTTATTAATGAACCGTATGTTAATATATATATTATGAATAGAGTATTCCAGGAGTATCATCATAAATTTTTGGTGGTATTCTTCTGTGATATATTAATATATTCATAGAGTTATGAATAGCATGTGAGTCATCGAAAAAATATTATGGTGACACTCAAAAAAAAAGAATTATATAGTTTGTATAATTAGAGTGAATATTCACTCAATGAAGTTTCCTTTATTTTCCATATTATATAAAAGGATGGTATATCTATTGAACCCTCAAATATATAGGTATTCAAATAATGGAGAACAATGATGAACATAACTATGATATGATGCTTCTTCGGTTTATAAGAATACAATCTGTGGCTTCTTTAATATTTTTCCTAGCTGGCCAACCCATAAAGTAGGTAAATATATAAATGTGTTAAATTAAAATGGTTAAGAATATATATTAACTTATTTGAATATTTGAAGTGTATATTGATTACTATTTCATTTTTTACTCTACCATATGGTGAAGAAGTTTTTATATTTATAGTGAGGCATCAAATAAATGGCATGGTTCTATCATTTTATTAAATGATAGTGTGATTGCGTATGTATCAAGGTAATTTAAAATGATTAATAGAAAAATGGAACAAATGAACATGAGTTGGAAGATATAATACTTTCATTGAAAACATTTAAACATTACCTATGGTGAAATATGTGAGATATATATGGACTATAATAGTTTTAAGTACATATTCTCTCAGAAGGATCTCAAAATAACATATAGAAGATGGTTGAAACTACTCAATGGATTAAGAAATATTGATACACTACTACCCCATAATCAAAAAAAGTGGTGGATTCATTGATTAAAAGGGATCATGGATTTCATACCATGGTGAGGATTAATATAGATCCCATATATAGAGATCTAGAAAAGATGGATACGGAGATTTTAGGGAAAAGGGATCCATCATTTATTTTCCAATAAATTTCTAAACTATACTTACTAGAAATGAAATATAAGTCTCATGAGGATTATTAGAACATGAAAGGGATATTAAATTAGTGAATGGTGGGTAATAAATTGAATTCATCTATAAATATGGAATGTTAATGTCTTGAATAGGTTATAGGTTACATACACACCTAAGTTGAAAGTAAAATTACTAGATAAATCACATAGCTCAAATTTCTCAAAAAAAAGTAGCATAAGGATGTATGTGTTTTTAAGAGAACAATTCTTATTTTTTGGTGTGTATTGGGAAATTATATATTATGTGACCATATGCTTAATATGTTAGTAAGAAAATTTTAAAAGGAAAAATCCCATCGAATTCATGAAATATGTTCTTACCTACATGGAAATTTGTTAATATTACAATTTAATTTTTCACTAGAATCAAAATTACTCTAATATATAATTTTGTGATATAGGTCTTCTCTTATTGTATTATAATGTATGGTAATTTCATACAACAAGAGAATATCTACACCTTGAGTTCCTTGATAACTGTATTTCATGAAATCATAATGATTTACGGGGCACTAATACACTCAAATTTCATGAATATATTTAAACATTGTTATAAAGATTTTTAGTGGTAATTAATAAATAATTACAGTTATTTAAATTTCTTATTAAAATGGGGGAAATTATAATTAATGTCATAAAAATAGTAATAAATGAATAAAATAAATTTAATTTTGGATTGGAATTTAATTTATGATTTCCCTTATTGGTATTTTTATAAGTCATTTTTAACTTTTATATGCTCATACATTTCTAGGTAATAAAATATAGACAAGCCTAGAAGTTCCTCCACCATAGACGCGCAGTCACCTAGCTCATTGCATTAATGGGAAGACCAACCAAGCAAGCTTAAAAGAGTGTGTGTGAGGGTATATGTTGGAATCATGGTCTTTCGTCACACGAGCCCACATAGTACCACGTGAATATCATGGACTGAGGCTCGGTTAGGCTATGTAGTTCACACGACCCATTTTTTTATTTGTAACTGGATGCGAGAGCCCATACACTCTACCAAAATCTGATTTAGGTGTCACATTCGATGGATAATATATGTGTGTGCCTTCACTGGTTTCTTCCAATGTGGGATAGGGAGTCAAGAGGTATTTTTAACATTATAACCAAAAATAATGTTGTGCTATTTAAATCTTTCATTCCTCATATTAGATACAAAACTCCTCTTCCCTATTCCACTTTCTCCACTTATCATTTCCCACTACCACCTATTCCCACATGGAAACTCCATTTCCACCACCACTCAATGATAAATCTCCAGCCGAAAACCAATTTCTCCACTCCAATCCACCATAAACATCTATGGAATCCCCGTCCAACCACTATGATGTGATGTTTGACTTCATCTTTCCATGTGAAGGCTAGATGACACAAAAAACACATTTAAAAGTACATTTGAGAAAAATGGAGTGATATTATGCTACCATGAAACATCTATACACACCATGGTGATAAAGATGGCATTACACACGCAATGATAGTGTTCACACTACAAAATATTCCAACACCAAAATACATAGGTTGTTTCCAAAATGTATCATCACTATCGGGTCTCATATAGGTGTAAATATTTTATACATTTAAACATTGAAATTTGTTTATCCAAGTGATTACAGAAGTTTGTTGAAACCTCCCTTGGCCTATAAAAAAGATGATTTCATCGCAGAAAAAGGAGTTGAAACCCATTGAGGGAGGCCTCCTAAGGGAAACCCAAGATCAGATATATCATGATTTATTCATTTACTTATTTTATTATAATATTTTGTTTTATATTTATTCTTCTATAATTATAATGTCTTTAATTTCTTTTATAAAACAATTCATGAATTATTTATCAAGTGTTTCCACCATATAATCCACTTCTTGATTATCTTATTATTATTATAATTTCTTTCATATATATACATATATATATTATAACTCTTTTGTTTTATTTTATTTTATTTCATTTTATTTTTATTAATAATCTATTCCTCTTTATATCTTTCTCTTCTTATTCTATTTTTATTTTTGTTAATTTAAGTTGTTTTCTTCTTCTTTTCCAACTCTTAGTATTTTTTTATTTTCATATATTATTCTCTTTATTTCCATCATTGTGATCTCTTACACTTAATAATGGGACCCTAGGAACTTTGTATATTGTTGGTACATGGTATAGAAACCATATCCCACGTCATCCTTATTCATGAGCCACTATAGAGTAAACCATCCAAAATTCTAGTGGTATCCAATCATCGTCAAAGTTTAGTTAGTGTTGTAGCATCAATACTTCATGAAATAATTAATCCATGGACCTACAGATCTGCCAATCAAACATTTCAATGTTCCCCCGCCTAGATACCTAGGACTCCATTTTTCACAATATCCATATCTCATGTCACATGTAACACCTATTTCAAATTCACAAAAATATACAACACAAAACCCACCAAAAAATTCCCCCCTTTCACAAACACACATAAAATATTAAAACTATTAAACCAAACAATATTTTTCAATAAAAATCCCTCTTTTAAAACAACTTTCACACATAAACATATTACTCTTTCTAAACAACAACGGAAATAAACCATTATCACTTTGAAAGTCACCATTAAACCCATAAACATTTTAAATTCATTTAAGAACCTAATTCACCACACATATATAATTTTTATAAAAAATTTAATAAAAGAAGAATAAATATCAAAATCATCTAATAATTCAAAATCATTTAATCACCCTCCTCAGTCATGGAATCTTTTAGAATCTAATAGAAAACCAAAAAAACACCTCAAGGGGACAACATAAAAGATATATCATATCATAAACATGAATATTAAACCGAAGGATACATGTTTTAACTCATATTAAGGAAACTAACCCATTGCAGAATAATGAACCCCAGAAATAGTTAGGAAGAACTCAGTAAAGATTATGAAATCAAGAAATAAGGTACTTACTTGCTGATTCATGAATGTACAAGGCCAAATACACCCAATATTTGATGTTATTGGGAAGAAAAGTAGAGGGGAGGAGGTTCCTAGGGTGATTATCATGAATGGGTGAGAAATGGATGGATTGTGGTTAATATCAACAGAGAGAATAATAGTAAATTCCATATTTTTAATGACTTGTAAATTCCATACAATTTGGTAGTAAGGTTTCAAAAACCATGCGGAAACTATATGGTCTAATTTTTTTAAGTGGATAATAGACGTATAGTTTTCTTGGGGATGATAGAAGCCCATGCAGAAGGTTGTGAGGCTTGTATAGTGACATTATATAGGGAACATGATCTCTTCTAGTCCAGAGCACAGTTTGAAAAAACAATGTGCCAACCGTGTTTTGCCTGATGACGATCCCAAAAACTCCATTTTTCACAAAAAACACCTTGAAAATATATGTAACCATGATAAGAACAAAAAAATAGAAAAATAGCACAGATAAGAATAATAGATGTTGCAATTCTCCCCAAAATGAAAATATTCTACCCTCAGAAAGCCAACTCGATTTTCCATTAGAGAAAAAAATGGGTACTGCTCCTCAACCCAAGATATCCACTCTAAAGTCTCTTCTTCATCACTCCAATGCTTATAAATAATTGATACTGATGGTATGGACGTCCCTTGAATCACATTCTCTTGGGGATCCCCTCTCTACAGTAGTCTCTCATACACATCCAAATTGGATTTCGGCTATAATTCTTCCAAATTAAATGCAATATATATTTTCTTATTATACTTCTTAAACTCAGACGAGGAATATGTCATGAATTTATGTTAACTGAGATGGAAAATCTAACTATTGTTCCACATTAAAAACACTCTTGTTAATATAAAAAGAACTGATATACCTCGGCATTATCTTCTATTTCTTACTAAGATGATGGTGACCCATGTGAGGTGCCTCTTTTATAAAAACCTAGTCACCCACTGAGATTTCAAAGGATCAAAAAAATTGATAGATCTAAAACTTGTGGTGTCCATGTGCTATAAAAAACTGATACATGATCAAATAGATGATGTCGGACATCCCGTACACAATACTCGGTCCCCACAATGAGGTCTCACCCACCTCATCCCATCATAGTGGTGACTAAAAGAGATGAACATAAAGATCCTAAAATAGATGTATACTTATTGAGGGTTGGAAACTATTATTATTGAAAAAATCAACCAACCACAAATGGTTATCCCTCAATCCTACAAAATCTAAAACACATTCTTAGATCATGTCTTCCATGGTCTAATTTTCCCGATTTATCTGACCATTTGTTTGATGATGTTATGACATGATCAACTTGATATATGACCCCATTACCTTCTTGATGCCTTCCCAAAATCATGACGAAAAATGGGGGTCTCGGTCTAATACAATTAATATCGGGAAACCATGAATCCTTAATATCTATTGAATGTATAATCAGCCAAATTCAACCACATTGGATGAATCATTTATCAGAATGAAATGGGCCAATTTGGCCAGAAGATCAATAACTAACCAAATCGCATTCCATCCATCAGATGTACGAGGTATACTGATAATGAAATCCATGGTTACCATTACAATGTAAATGGGTAATGGTTGAACCAAACTTTAGGGCCTTTTATTGTTAACTTTAACCTACTGACAATTATAACATCGATTTTAAAAAATATCTATATCTCATCGCATACCTGGACACTAGAACTAATGACTCACATCATAAAACATATTGGTGGTCCTGATATGAATTAACCACTATGATTGGTGACTATATTGAATCACCACCTTCCATACTGATAAAGAAACCACTACACAGTCCTTGAAGAAAACAACCCCATCAAAAGACAATGACCATTCACCATTAAACTCCCCACCATTTTCGTATTTCCTAGACTGTCGACACAACTCTTTCCCTAGTTGCTCATACTGAATCAACTCTTAGAGGGACATTTTCATCTTAACACAAGACAATAACACAAATCTTGTATATTCTCCTTAGAATCCAAATGCATTTGTAAAAACTACCATCACAGTCCATTGATCACTGGACTCTTTCAAATCATGTACTGACACTTTCTTATTCATAGAATCTGCTACTACATTACATTTTTTGCGGTGTTTATGATATTAAAATTGAACCCGTGACGGCTTAAACCCAATGATTCTACCTCAAATTTATATCATTCTAAGATAAAATGTAAAATAATATATTATGGTATAAATTGACTACAAACTTCTCCCTAAAGAAGTAATGACTCTGTGTCTTTAAGACATGCATCACTGTCACTAACTCTAGGTCGTGGGTTGGGTAGTTTTTTAATTTTTTTGGAGTAGGTGAGATCCATACACCAAAACATGGACATCTTACATCATCACACACCCAATACCCATACCAGAGGCATCATAGTTAACCATGTATCCCTTTCAATAATCTAGAATAATCAAAAATAGGGTTGTGGTCAACCATTGTTTAAGATCTTTAAAGGATTTCTATCATTATGGAATCCATTCAAACAATACCCATTTCTTGGTAGGAACTGTCATGAGCGAATAAATATAAGATAATTTTTTTAAAACACCTCCTGTTGTACCCATCCATGCTGAGAGAGCTCCTGATTTCTATAAAATTGTCCGGTGACTTCCATGACATCACTACTCTAATCTTCTCTAGGTCCACTAAATCCCCATGTTATGAGTTCAGATGACCTAGAAATTTTACTTCCCTGATACTTAAGATACCCTTAAAAAAATCATAGAGGTAATGGTCCATAAGAGTTCCCAATTCAATCCTCAAATGTCATTCAGGATCCTCCTAAATCCTAGATTAGACTCATATTTCATCCAAAAAACCACGATGAAAGAATCAATGAACTAATGGAACACCCTATTCATGAGTGCCATGGAAACAGTTGGAGTATTCATCAAGCTATATTCTAAGAAAAAATAATAAAAATGGCCTTACCAACTTCAAAAAGATGTCTTAAGAATTCAAACCTCTCTGGCCCTGACCAAATGAAACATGGTATTCATGTTTCATTATTGATAAAAATTGATGTGCTATTGAAAATGAAGCATCCAGTCCATACAAAGGATCATATCGGTGATTCCTACTTCAGAAACCATTAAATCCCATTTAATATTGACAATATACATGATGAGTACCCAAGAAGGACACCAAAAACCCTCCTCTAACTTCTGACCAAGCGGTCTTACCAACACCATCACATACAAAATATTCTCCATTGGAATCTTTAGCATATCCATAATATGGGAAGAAGTAAAATAAAGAGATGCCCATGTATTAAAAAATACAACAACTATGTATGAAACAATAGAAACCATGCCTCAAAATATTATAGGTACTCCATAAAATTCCACTGCTACAAGGTCCATAGCATAAAGATGCATTGTATTTGCATGATTCATAGAATGACCACAAACCTGTAACTATTCTTTGAGCTAACTATACCAAGAAGTGATACCTACATACTTCAATGACTTCCAAACCAAAAAAAAAGCAGTAAGATATATTGTTCTAATAAGTATATCATTTCCCTTGAGAATATAGAGCCAACACCACCCTAATATGGGAGTGATACTTTTCAAAAACGGCTTCGAATTCTCAATAGTTCTATATTGATGACATAGTTTAAGTGGAGCTAAACATGTTGAACACATATTCTATTCCATCAAAAATTGATGGAATAGGAAATATCAACTTTTGAAGCCATAGATAAATTTTTTTGGAAAGTATTTCTTGAGATAAATCAATTATTTTTTCTTTCTAGTCACAATTTCATCCTCTTCCTAGATGAACTACCACTACCCTATCCTACCAATGAAGCTACCCCAAAAAAATTCAGACTTTCCTGAATGTTCAAATGCTACCGTTAGATCACAATCAACTATTTCATCATACATATTCTTCTAGAACAGTAAGACCTAAGATCAAATGTCTGGTCTCAACCACATTTCAAACTATTGGATCTTATGTTGCTCATTGGAGACTATATATGGTGAAAATAGATTTAAATCATCAATGTGGTTGGAGTACTCCATCACGGTCCAATCCTCTTACTAGAGATCTAAAAACACCAAGTTCTTGGGTAAGTCTATGGTCACATGGTAATACTATTCATTAAACATGAATTTGAAGTCATTACAACCCATATTCTCACACTTCTTGGACTGAACCACTATGTCCCATAACCTCTGAATAGGATCTTCCAACAAATATGAAGAATTATTCACTTTAACTGCATCAAAAGTACCAAGGAACACAAAAATACATTAAATATTCTCAATCCACTACTCTACCTTCTGAGGATACAAGATTACATGGAAGGAAGGAGGCGTGTTCTTGAGGAACTTCTGAGCTTTGTTCTTTAACATACATGGTTCAACTTCTCTAACCCGAGTTAGAACAAGGCATGATCCCTAAACTAAATCTTTTATGGCTCAAACTAGTACATCAACTAGTCTTCGATCAACTTGTGAGGTGTAAATATCATTGGCCTCTTCTAGTGGGTTCAAAGTAAGTATTTAGTGACCAATTTATCAATAAACCCAATAAAAATAACGAAACCATCAATAAAATTGTCAATACAAAATACTAAAAAATTTATATAGAAAATACATATTCTAAAAAATTTCATTGATAAAAAACCATAATAAACTCATTACCAAAACAAAGCATCTCACCCCCGCAAGATTTACATGCCCAATCATCGTCCTTTATGTCTCGCTTAGAGGATAATTCGAACAATGACACCAACATCCAATGGAAACTCAAGGTCTATCACGAGGTCTGTTGGCTAGAAACCCCACTCACAACTAGAACTTCAATCCTTAAAATCTTTATATTCTATCTATCCAGACTCTACCAAATAACATTCCCCAAATAATGCGAAAAATATCTTATGATACAAATTTTTCACAAACAATGTCAGGGTTCCATCCAAATCGACACCCAATCAGCCCTGTGCCAGGATACAAAGGGTGATCCTGATCCCCACGTGTTGGAAACTAGTTCCTAGGTATAAAAATTATAATTTGGTGAATGATTTCACCCATAATAAATTTCTATTAGTATCCGAAAAGACTAAAACATAATAAAAACCTGTAACCAGAACCAAAAGTGGGATCGCTATGATAAGTTATTCATTTAACAACTCTACATAGAAAACCAAAATATAATGATATGGAGGGGAACCAACTACACAACCAATCCTCTATTAAATAGAATGTATGTCACGCTCAATCCCCAACCACTAACACCAGCCAAAAAAAAGTGACTGAAACCAGATCAACCATCGCTACCATGGAACATCTTGTAATTACCAAGGTCGAACATAAAAAGGTATACATAAACCCAGGGGTGTAAGTAGGGTGTGATTAAAATACAAGTAATATATCTCTAAAAAGAATGATTCCATTACAAAACATTATAAGAAAAATTACTATTCCAGTTTTGTTAAATAGATTGGAAATATTTTTAGTAAAACATTTAAAGGAAAATATCCTTAAGGAAAACATGCCTTGAATTTAAAATGAGAAGTAAAGTCCACCATACATCGACGATGAGAATAAAATCCTAAGAGAACCGTGGTTAATCCCTAAATTCACATCCACTAGTATAACCCTAGGAGCCTTATATTTCAGTGAAACATAGATTAGAAACTATAACACACAACATCACTCTGCATGAGCCACTACAGTGGAATACATCAAAACATGTAGTGGTCACCAATAATAATCATTGTTTAGTTTATGGTATAGAGTTAATCCTTATATAGAAGGATGTGAGCATTGGCCCAACCGATCACTCAAGCATACTATTCCTAATCCCCCTCCCAGATCACTTTGATTATCTTTGTTCTCAACTTACATATCTCAGGTCACATGAAATGCCACTTTCACATTCACACAAACTATAAAAGAAAACCTACACCCAAAATACAGTACTTTCACAAAGAAACATCCAAAATTCAAAACACCCAATCCAAATTTCATTTTTCAATTGGAAAACCATTTTGAAAACCCCTTTTACACATATACATATTCCTCCTTTGAAACAACCATGTAAGTAAAACAATTTTATATTGAAAGTATAATTTCATCCAAAATCCATTGGAAAAATAATTTTCACAAGACACATAATCCATAGAGTACATTTAATAATAGAATATAGATTACCAAAATCATTAAGTAAAGAAAAAGAATAGAATCCTCTACCTATATATTGGAAACTTCCGAAATACAATGGAAAACCACAACCCCAATTATAGGAGACCCTATAAAGGAAATATCATACCATAAAAATAATGAGTAAAACCAAGGAACCCAGGTTCAACATAGTTTAGGGAAACCAGCCCAGTAGATAAAGAAGAAACCATGAAAGAGGAAAAAAGAACCCAAAAAATATGAATTAATCAAGAATGAAAGGGATTACATGACAATTATTGGAGATTAAAGTAAATATACACCTTTGATTTGGGGGTACATGTGCTCCAAGAAGGGGGGATAAGGATCCAAGGTCGAGGAATTCTGAATAGGGGTGAAAAGAGTGGATTTGCGTTAAAATCACTAGTGGGAAGAAAGGTAAATTTCATATATTTAATTACATGGACATGCCACATTGTTTGTCCACACGGTTTCCCAAAATGTAGGGTCACATATATTCAAATGTAAATCAGTCACATAGTTTTTCTAGGGACGGAGAACACACATGAAATAGTTCATTCCTCCAAAGTAGTTCCATTGTACAAGGTGTATTGTCTCTTCTAGCCTAGTGCATGGTTTCTACTTACCGTGTTGTAACTATACGCCTCCTAATTTTGAGTCCAAAAACATTATTTTTCACCCAAAACACTCATTAATTATATTTAACCGTGATAATAAGAAAATTAAAAATAAAATAACTAAGAAATAAATCATGGATTTGACAAGATAACTCATCATCTCTCACTTCTGAAATTGGCGGATCTGAAAATTGGGATTCTATAAACTAATATTTCGATTATTTTCATAACCTATACCGTATGAATATAAACCATTCCAAGAAATTAATTCCTATAAGTAGATGTTATTAATCCAAAATTGATATTATATATAATTTGTTTAATGAAAATTCCATTATTCTATATTGTTAAAGTAGATTATTATTATTAGTATTACTTATTATAGTTTATATAAGGCATAAAATACAATTAATTTTTATAAGTATCCCATGATTTTATCAGGTATTGATATCCATCACAATTTAAATAATAATGACCCATCACATGAGACATTATATTGAAAGGGATTAATATTACCTTCTCATAATCCAGGTGAAGGCTTGGTAAAATTTTCAAAGGTATTTAAGTAGGTAAGTCTTTACCAACTATAGGCTGGAAGCTCTATGATCCATTGAGTGTACTCTACAGTCATGAAATCCTTAGTCCATTTTCCTCAACACATGAATCCATGTTACATATAGTCTATATATGAATACTTCTATTTATGAAAATTGATTAATTCATCCGAAGAATTTCATTATCACTCCATGATAAAATTAAGGTTACCAATGAGTGTTGTTCAAAAACATAGATATATGGGTTTCATTGCTAATCAATTAATTCAAGTCTTAATTAATTAATATTAATTTGATAGATTTTGTTTAATTATTCATAAAAAATTATTTATTTATCCTTTAAATGTTTTTGTAATATTAAGTGGAATTTACTGAATTTATTAACCATGTTATGAAAAAACAATTACACATAATAAATTTATATTAATTCTATATTTTCATATTAATACATTTATTTATGTGATCAAGACCTTTTATCCATAAATAACTAATGAATATGAGAAAAATAAAATAATAAATTAATGACATGATAAGGATAATAACTAATGGTTTATTTACCTAGCAGAGAATAAATCAACCTATGATGCTCATGCTAAACTCCTTGTGTTGGTGTGCAATTAGTTGTGGCATTACACATATCCACTAATGTATCTCCTAGGTTAGTTTTTCCTATATTCCATATTGAACCACCTCTTTATTCTTTGGTAAACTAATTTTAATACATATGTTTATAACCCGCACACTGGTGTGGGTAAAAATAGTATTGGTTGAGGAGAGTCACATAAACAACCTAGGACACGTAGGTCATACCTCATAAAAGAGAGAGGGTTTACTAGTAAGGCATAATATTTAATTTAATAATTAATAATTACTTTACCCATGTAATAAATTAAATTAAATTAAATGAAACTAACACATATGCATGCCTTATAAAACCTCATAATCAGTCTTATACATAGAATAACATCAAAATAGTACATTAATTTACATTCACTTAAATTGATTCATTATTTTTATGATAAATTCACATGTATTCATTAATTTTTTAATTAATTTATTGATTCCCTTCACAATAATGACCATCCAAATTCTCTTAGAGATACCCATAATAGATTAATTCTTGAAATATAAAATATCATTACAAATAATTATATATAATTATAATAAATTATTTGAAAAATTAATAATTCTTCAAAACCATCAATACATAATCAAACATATCTTGTTCCAATAGTTTTATTATGTTTTTATATTGAAATTAATTATGTTAATGTAATTTAATTCATTACATTATTAAGAGACTACGTGGAATGTACACACGAGTTACACACTATGTTCCACAATTATTGTCTATCTAGGATAACCACATGATTCCTCGATGTGTATCTTATCAAAATTACATGACATGTAATAATCAACTTCAAGATATATATTCAACTTTCTATGTGTTCATGTAATCCAGTGATTGACTAAGGTATTTCTTTAAACATGAAACCATATGATGTATACTCTGTAAATACACAATGTTTTCCACTTTTAATGTAACATTGTATCTCATCAATTGACTTTACGTGTTTTTTGTATATGAAAATTAATGAGTTACATGATTTTAACATCAGCTAAATTTCATGACTCTCATTAATTATCTATTATGTATGTATCATACAGTTTTAAACCATGTATTGAAAATGTAGTAGTCATGAATATCACTACTAAACCATTTATATAACATTATGTGTTGGCTAGCTACATCCTATGTAATCAGATAAATTGTGTGCCAAGTTGACCTAGTCTACACATGGTGTACAATAAATGATCCATTTGTAACAATAACTCGGTGCTTAATGTATCCCGTGAAAAATCTCAGAGTAGTGAACATAGGTAGATGGTGCGTACTCTAGCTACGTACCATGTAATTAAATCTATGGGTTTGACCTCCCAATGGAATCTATGGACATTCTTCATCTATTCATAAACCTTATAAAAATTTGAATCTCGAAAGAATAATAATATAATGATATAATCCTATTAATTAAGCTCTATTTTAAATAAAAAATAATCATGAAATGAAATCAAACCACAATTTCATATATATATATATTTAATAAATAAATAAATAATTATAAATTTAAATGTTAGCCATTTTATACCACATGAAGGATTGAAATGAAATGAAAGTGTATTTTTTGTGAATAAACATTAAGGTTTTTTTCATGTATGATGGATATTACTCCAATTTTACAGTTCATAAATATCATTACCAATATAAATATTACATTGAATATTGACATGGATGGACCTAACCCTATATACATCCTTTTAAAGTTATATTTATAATCAATTTAAATAGATTATAAGAAATACAAACTCATCCTAGGATATTTATTCGTTGATGTTGTTGAAAATTTGATGCCATTTATCTATTTTTATCATTACATATAGATGACCAAAAGCAGACCCACTTTGGAAATGATCGACACTTGGTCTTTTGATCATTGAAAGACACTAATAGAATTTTAGGTTCTAGATTAAGAGATCAATAATCCTGTGTTATTAATATTTATCACTTTATGTTTCTTTTGGCGTGAAGGATTATCTATATTCCTCTAATTCTTTAGAAGATGAGATAAGGGTGAATCTAGAGAATAAATTTTTATATAAAATTATTCTCAATTCTAGATTAAACCGACACAATAAAAAAATTATCTATTTATAGAGTTAGGGATAATGTTAGAATATTATTTAATTGCATAATGAATATTAAATAATATTATTATCCTTATCTTACACCAATATATATAATAATAATAATATTATTATTATCTTAATGGTGTGTTCTAACTCATGAAATAAAAATTAATAATTAATTTATTTCTAATTAATATTTATCTCGAAAAATAATCTTGATATGTTTATCCTCCCCACAGTTTATTGAATACTGGAATAGATATGTAATTAATTATTTATTCACAAAAAAAATATTCTTATCATAGTCCTATGAATAAATATTTATTAAATATTTAGTAAAAAATATTATATTAAAAATCTAAAGTAAATATATTTATGAAATACGCAATTAATTAATTTAATTATTTATTAATGATTAAATAATTATTTATTACATGGTGAATATTTGAGATCAATAAATCCTGAATAAAATTATTTGTCATTATTGATAATAATATTTATTCTAATAATTAAATTCAAATGGAATTTAATTATGATCAAAAGAAATGCATAGTCTGTAACCCTATATGATTCATTCTCATTGACATTGTGTGCGCTTAAATAAATTATTAAATTAATATCTAGAAAAAAATTATGGAACATATGAGAGAGAGAATTCAATGTCACAACATTGAAAACGACACACACCGACTTATTGTGTAATATAATCCCATTTTCACAATATCATATACAACATCTCTCATACAGTTGTAATCAACCTATTTTATTGATATGTTTTATTTGAATATACGAAACAAACATATAATTGAAAATGGGAAAATAATTTAATGTTATGCTTCTATTTAGAATAAATGATAGGAATAACAACTTTCAAAAAAAATATAATGGAAAAATATTGCCTCAAATATTTCATTAATAACATGTCATCTTTCATGTACCCGACATACCCTACTTTTTGTGAACATATGGTGTCATGGATTTCATTAGTACATCAATGTACACGATTCATGAAAATCACTAATAATAATTATAAATTATAGAGACCATTACAAATTCTCATAGAATGAATATCTAATGAAACATAAACATACAACATTCTCACAGGAGAGCTAGTTCTCATATTCTTCCATTTTGGAGTTTACCATTTGTGAATGTCATTAAAAGAAGTCTCGTTTTATTATGAGTACTCACACTAAATTTTCAAAATTACATGTTTTTAATTAAAGTATTTTATCCTCCTATAGGACTACATTTATGAATATCATCTTGTCATTTTAGGGTTATCATTATAGTTGCAAATTTTTATGACCTTATCAATGTGTCATATATTCTAAGAAATTATTACATTAATGTCATATATGAGAATAGACTATATAAAATAAAAAGATTTAACATATAAATATTTGGATATACATATAATCAAATATACAATAAAATGGTTAAATGAAACCAACTCCAATAGAATTATCTTCATTCTATACTTGATCAAAATGAATTCAGTATAATTTAATAATGTTAAAAACTCCATGGAATATAGAAACCCTTATAAATCACACAAATAAATCTTGAATAATTTGAATGAAACCTGATTTAATATGTTTAGAAAATAAATTTATTGTTTTTATATATATTAAATTAATATATTTTAAATATTTTTACCCATTTTACTGATATTTTAAATGGTTCAAAATCTCTTAGTGAATATTTTTTAATAATAAATTTAGTGAAAATATTCTATATGTCTTTCTGAGATCTTGGGAACCTAAGGTGATAAAATTTCAATAATTAAAAGGAATAAAAAATATGACACCTATGGAGATTAGCAGATATCTTATGACATATGAAATAACAATAAAGAGATAAATCAATATATAAGATAAAGAATCCAAAACACTTTTGATTTTAATGTTGTTGATAATAATGATTTATCAGAAACTGGATCTAAAATTGAACTGTTATCCATGAAATTGAATAAACTCTAGAATAATATGATATTAACACATTGTACAATGAATAAAATGAAAAATAGATTTGTAGAGGCATGCTATGAATGAAACATGAATGGACCCTTCAAACCAATATGTCCCATCCATAAATACAATATGAAAATTTAAAATATTGCAATAAGGATATTATGATTTCAACATATATCTATAGTGATGTAAAAACCCATGATTTAAAAAAAATAAAACATTGTTTCATTGTATATATGACATGAAACAGTGAGCCAAAAAGAATTATGCAATATAATTATTTGAATATGATTATTAAAACCAATCCATTAAAAAGGAATGTGTAAATTTTATTAAAAAAATTATCAAATATATATAATGTTCCTACTCAATAAAAATGTATTAATAAACTATAAGTAAATAATCACTCAATATTTATTAATGACTTTTTATGCTTAAAAATAATTTCTTCAAAAATGACTGTATTAATTTTTGTTGTTGGATAATATAATTTATTTTTGAAACATTTAGAAGTGGTATTTAATAATAAACATATCATTTTAAATAATAATATCAAAATTATCTTATGGTAAAAATGTTATATTTTAATGAAAATTTTGTTTTTTCAAATAATAGTGAAAAATATTAATATTTATTGAAAACTAAATTCTCTTTTGAAGTATTGATAAAGTAAAATTTTATTTTATATTAGTTTTAAAGAAGTAGTTTTTTTATTAAACATAATATAATTATAGACTTTGGAATTAATTTTATAAATGAATTTTAATCATGAATCCTTTATAATTTTTTTACATAAAATGCATTTTTCCTAAAAATGTTATTCTTCACATTTCATAGATTTAGTATTAAATGATATTATATTAGTTATTTTATTATAATCTTATAAATAAGGATTACATATTTTTAATTATGGGGTCAAAATTTTGGTTAATATTTTCTTTTTATATTCATTCATTCTGACTTTTAATCAAAGTTAATATTGTCAACATGATAAAATTAAAATGAGTTAATTATGTGTAAAATAATGTGATAAGGACTAGAAAATAACATTAACACTTGGCTCAGTTTTATTATATGAGTATATATTTTTCATAATAATCCAAAATTAAAATATATAACATTTTTTATAATATTTCCCTGATTTTGATCTTTACAAATTTTTGTGTAAAGAAAAGTCAAATAAAATTTTTCCCTTTGTTTTATAAACATTATCTTTTTTAAAAAAGGATAAAAAATGTATATTTGGTTATAAATATTAATTTGAAGGATAAAATATATTTATTTTTCATTGTAATTTGTTTCTAGTTTTCAAGGATGAAATAATTAGCTTAAACCCTATGCAATGTTGATATTATATTTATTCAATTAATGGAAAAATAAAAAAAATTTAAAATTGTTAAAAGTAATATTATTTGAATGATTTTTGGTATTGATACTTTTTTAGATAAAAATTAAATATTAAATGATTGTAAATACATTATATTTTAATTTTATTGTTTTCATATAGTTTTAAAATAAAAATTAAATAAATAGTTCCAAAATTGATATTAATGTTATTTTATAATAAATAATATATTACTGAATTATTTAAAACTCCGAAAATCATGTTCTATTCATGGTGAATTTTATAAGTTTTAATTTATCATAAATGGTCCATTAATGGTTTAATTTTCCTTTTAAGGTTACTTTATTCATCCCTAAAGAGTAAATTCATTAATAATATAATAATTTTCAAAAAGTGTTTAAACAAGTTTAAAAAATATATGGAAAAGAAACAATAACATAATATAATAAAACATTTATTATAAGAGATTATTTTGACTCAGAAACATCATATATTAGAATATTATCATCTAGGATACATTTGAATATGAAAAATAATTTTCATTAATTAAAAATTTTATGAAACTCATAGAGTGTATCTCTCCACTATTATAAAAGGGAATATCATATCCTCTTTGTTAACATTTAAAAAACCATTTCATTCTAATAATACATTCTCAAATACTAGCCTTAAATCATTCAACTTATTCTAAAGTCATTTTTCATCAGAAAACAGGCCTAAGAATGCTTTTCTATAAGCATTATGAGGTTGTCCAAAGAAGAAGTGTAGTTTTTGACTAAGAGTTTTCATTTTGTTCATTTTTATAGCTGGATAAAATATTATTCAAATAGGATTAAATATTCAACCAATATAATCCATATACATAGGTTTTATTATGTTAATGGAGTTACCAATATCCATCTACACTTCCATCAAATGGGAATCAAATTTGTCATTCGTGTGTACGGCGGACTACCGCCTCGCAAACCGAAGACATTCATCTTCCATAACCTCATATTATGTATGTTTTCAATTTTTTGATTTAATATATATATATATATATGTGATATTCAAGACATGTTTATAATTATTTAATTATGGTATATTATTTACATTCTTAACTTTCCATTCATTGTAAAATGATAACATTGTTCTTGTGAATGTGTAGACTACCACCTCCATGAAGTGATTAATTCTTTTTTCATCACCACATAACATGGATGACATATATAAGTATATATAAATATACTGATAACATGATATTTATGATTTCAAAATCATTTCGTAAAAATAATACAATAATTTATTTATATCAACAATCATCTTTCAAAACTGTAAGTGTTAATCATGTATAAGTACATCCTACCATCTCTATGATTGTAATATAGGTAATTTTTCTTATCCATTTTAAATGGTTTGATTAAATAGTATAATTCATATATAAAAATTATTAAATTTTAATTATTATTAGTATAGATATTATGTAATAAAGAACAAATTGAGAATAGACAACCCACCAAATCCATTTTGGATATATGAGTTGAGTACCATCAAAACATCTGATATGAACTTAATTGATTAATTAATTGTATATAACATGGTATTAAATATAATAAAATGAATAATGAACATAAAATGGTTATTTATTAATTAATTAATAAAATTTTATTTACTCAAGATGATAATTAATTTATTTGATAAGTCAGACTAATGGAAAGAGCCTTTCTTTTAAAAGAAATCCTCTATTAATGTTTCCTATAATAATATTTCTATTCTATATCCATAAACATTTATAGATATTTTTTGGATTTATTTATATTGAAAAAATATTTTATAATTTATATTGTATGACACTCTTTACTCTACTTCAAATTTTTTCAAAATGAATAATTTTTACATATTATATATATATTATTTTTAATTCCTTTACAAATAACAAAATAAATTTTCTTATTTAATGTTCATGATGAAAATTAATTTTACCACTACCACTAACATATAAGATATTTCAATCCATTCATAATATTACACGTTTTCATAAATGAAATACCCTCATTACTTATGTTCTAGTTATTTTCAAAATGTATTTTAAAATGGAAATCATATTTCTCTATTCAAAAATATATTTTTACGGGTGAAATTTATATTATTAAAACTAAAAACATTAATGTATTAGGATTATGTTATAGTTCTTTAGAATTTTTTTGACAATGAATGGGTCCATTATAAACCATGTAATGGTGGGTATTTGATAGATCTCTAATGAATTGGGTACACTTATTGTTTGGAAGATTACCATGAGAGTTATACCATGTGTAATCATGATGGTTATTCCAAGTCTAACTATGAGGGACATTCCATGTCCAACCATGAGAGTTATTCCATTTCAAACAAGTAAGGTTACATTATATGTAATATTGATATTAAAATGATGCATCAGGTTACCTACATGAATTATTTATGTTTTTCATTGTTAATACATAAATATTTATATTTGTTAAGGATAACTAAATAACTTAAGATAAAAAAAATTAATTTTTTTCTTCTTATTGGTGAAAAGTATAACTCTATGAAAAAAAAATAAATTTAATTTTTTTAATTATTGAAAATAAATCATTATGAGTCTTATTTTTCATTTACTTTTTACTAAGAATTTTTTTTGAAAATAATTTGGAAGAGAAGTTGATTTCTTTGGTAAGAATATTATTATTTCAACCCCATAATTTATTTTTGAAACAAAAAGGTGTTTTTTATGTGTTTATATGGTCTAATAATTTTATTTTTTATATACCTTAATGATATTTTGGGCTCATAAAAATTTTAAAATGTTTTTCAGATGTTTTTAATGATGATTAAGGATTAGAATGAGGTCAAGATGAAAACAATGAAAAAATTCCATGAAAACATCAATTAATGTATCTTATTGGTTTTATTGTTTTTAAAAGTATACTATGTAGAAGTTTCTAGATTACAATTTAATACTTATTAATGAGAGGGTGATGACCTAAATCTTTAAAAATATAAGCCTAAAATATCTTTGACAATATATGAAAATGAATTATTTTTTAAGAATACTAGAATATGTTTTATTTAAAGTAATATCCTTATAGTTGTTGTAATAGGAATGTTTTATATAAGTTTAGATTTTAGGATACTATTTAAGAATAAATTCAAATTTTTATATAACCAAAATTGTTATTATTTTGGGGATAATTATTATTATTATTGACAAATTAAATGATTTTATGATAAAAAAAGGTTAGCGATATCAGAGTGTTTATCCCCCTTTGAAGATTATTTATAATTCTTTTATTGATATACTCACAATAAGAATTTTGATTTCCTTAAACGTTTGGATCCTGAAGAAACCAAATTAATAATGGATGTGAATGAAATTTTTTATTTTTATCAATGAGGAACCAAATGGGATTTGAGACATAGTGAAAACACATATGATTATTCTTAACTAGCTATCACAAGTTGTGATTAACAACATGAAGCTATTTAAGTTTTCTAACATATCAAATCATAGTGAAATGACATCCCATGAATGTTTATTATATAAATATTACTAATGTATGATTATAAAATGATCTATGTATCATGAATTATGAAAGGATAAATTGTGAAAATGTACTGAAATAATGGGAGGATATTTTGTATATAGTAATGTAGGGAATAAAGAAATAACATTCCATGCAAAAATCACGTAGTTAGTTAATTCCATGAATGGGACAATTTAATTCTGAATGTATCGATTGAATTTTATAAATGTGGGGAGTATGGGAATTATTATAATCAATGTCTGGTGGTAAATCTCAAGAATGGGTTCAGCATGACCATATAGACAATGTTTTAATAATTCCTAATGCCATTACTATTGATGATTTGGAAAATAAAAAAGGCAGATAAATGGTATGAATTATTTCTTGGATTCTATTTTTATATTAGTGAATACTATGACATGATTCATATATGTTTTATTGGAATGAAGTATTATATTATAAGATGGAAAAGAATTGTTAGTGGATTATAAATAATAAGGAATTATTAATGTGTTTAAATAAAGGTAAAACATAGTTATGATGTAGTGGTAAATTTATGGATGATCATAAGTTTAAAATAATAAATAATTTTTTTGGAAGTAACATGGGTTATATTTATTGAGTTTGGTTAGATGTTTTTGGTATATTTAACCCTTAATTTTATTAAAGACCAGGATTTTCCATGTAATTTTTTTAAATATATGGATTTTTTCAGGACCACGAAATCTGATAGAGTGTGATTCTAAGGCTCGGAGTACCCCGAATGATCTGTCAATGTTTTGTTAAACTAAAATTAGATCCCATAATCATATTTTTTCAGAAAAAGTGGAATAACACATAAAAGGTTTCATAGATCAGAAATCTAAAGGCACCATTGTGTTCAAAATGGCAGGTTTACCCTAGGCTCAACATATGTTTACTCGGTGCAGGCCTTCAGTGGGAAAACCAGAAAATGGAATAACCATAAATACAATAATTAAACAAGATTATTTTATTTTTAAAACTCGTATAACCCATGAATGGTAAATCAGAATAAAAATATGATAACACTTTTGAACTCACGAGGGTATTCTATCCCTATATTGATACTAACATTAGCCGGTGCGATCCACTAGTGAATGTTAGTATTTGGTGGAAAATAAAATAATTAAGTGACAATTATTTTATCATAAAATCCATAATGTCTAAATGGTAACTCATATTGAAAATAAGAGAGTACCATTGAGTTTATTGGGATGTGTTTATCTTAGATATATCCTAACCTCGACTGGCGTGGGTCAAAGTTGAATGTTAATAATTTTCTGAATTCATTTAGGTAGGTTTAGTAAACGTGTGAGCTGCATTTTCTAGCTTTTGAACTGGTGCTCAGATTAAAAATATGAGGGCATCATTGAATCGACAGTGATGATATTTTTTTAAGGGAGGCTTCACTATGACCATAGAAGGTCTAGAGAAAATGTTGTGTTTTGTGAAATTTTAAGTAATAATAAAAATAAATTAGTTAATTTTTATTTCCTTTCATCCCCTCCAATGACAAATAGAAACATGTTATCAACGGTGTGTTAAACCATTAAATGGATTTACCTTTAAAAATTAAGTAATAACATCATGGGGGAATTATGAAGGTTCCTAATTAATGATATCCCATTAATTCTCGACATTGTTACTTACCCTCCCACTCTCCTATTTATATGGAGCTTGGGGAGAGGTGTTGACACTAATTCACCATGCAACGAAGTTCTGACAACGTGCTGAAATTCCAAACACTTGGAGGATGGAGCTGGTTCCGGCAAGAAATGATGAGCGACACTGAAACCCCAAACCGAAGATTGAAGATCAAGAAACATCATTGGAGGCTATCTGTGGGGATGACGAACACCGGACCACTTACTCGACTCTGGGAATTTCTCCATTGTTCTTGAGGTAGGGGTTTCATCCTTGTTTAAATTCATGTAAATTTCTTGAACCCTTTAATACTCCCTCATGATTAAGAGCTAATGTAGAGGGTGTGGGCCTAACAAACCTAGAGAGAACCCTCCACTAAAGTTTTACCCTTACGCCCACCATGGAAGACTGCTGGTGTGGCGGGACCAACCGACTATGAAGGAGGTCTCATGCCGATGCACACCGTAAGAGTAAGTTGCAACACTAAGTTGCGACAATCATCAAAGCAGCTAGCACCGGCTAGCAATAGTGGAGGTGTGGGGAATTTTTGCATGACGCTGATTTGAAAATGGTCATGGATCATCATTCGCGATGGTCATGGGAGGTGGCCGACACATCATTCGGCCATAAAAGCAGTGGCAGTGCGACTAGCGCGACACTGAAGAGCCAGAAGGCCGCATGACAAGCATGCCGCCGGCGAGCAGAGGGTCGTGGTCAAAGCCATAACAGAGGCAGAACCCATTCCAACCTGGTGGGTTCTATGGAGACCAAAAGACGCCCACGTAGCACTCCCTTTTCACAAAGCTGAAGGGCCTCCAGGACGTTTGGGATACTGGGGGGAAACACTCACCCCTTGGCAGCTCAGGTGGATCGTCGGACACGCCTGACGCGGCCAGGCAGCCTGTCCAACATGCTAGGCCGCCCCATTGTAGGTTGGGTTTCACCACATTGTGGGTTGGGCCAGACAAAAACCAAGTGGGATGATCCCACCATGGCCTGGCCATGTCGCTTTGGACTCAGGTCGGGTTTGTCCAACATGGTCGGCCCGGACCCGGGCCCAACTGAGCCCAGAAACACATAAAGGGACAAATCACGAGTACTGCATGTCTGTTTGAAAATATTTCTATGGCACTAGTATCTTATGAGAGAGATGTTCCTTTTAGTATACTCCACATTAGTTTTAAAGATTGTTGGAGTATGGACAGGTTGTATCGAACCCGAATCCAATCGGGCCCTCGAAACTAAAATACTTATAACTCAAAGATCGAGCCTCTGATTGACACACCGTCTGTCGCAATAGAACCCATATAACATGAATGTCCTTTGGGTTACTATTTTTTGGAGCATAGTGGTTGACGAGGTATGGCCAATATCTCTAGGTGTAGATTCTATGGAACTTAAGTGCACTGGGTGCGAGGAATCCACTAGTTGGTTGTAATGTGAAGACAGAACATCAATCCTATGTGGGTCAGCATCGATCGATCCTATGTGGGTCATCATCTCTCAGATCCTATTTGGGTTAGCACATATAGATCTTGTGTAGGTCAATGCATACCGTTATGTGTGGGTCAGATCTTGTGTGGTTCAGTGAGGGTTAGTACCAATCGATCCTGTGTGGGTCAGATCGTTTGTGTGTCAGTGGGGGTTAGTTCCTATCGATCCTATGTGTGTCATAAGTAGGGCCTCTTAACATAAAAAGATTATCTAGCTTACACTAATCATCTATAATTTTGTACTTAAGTTATACCCAGTGTGAGATGAGTCTGTTAACATCATGGTGATAACTTTGTGGTGTTACATGTGTGTTACATCTACCTTTTTTGTGTTACCTGTGTGGTACTTCAATATAAGTTGTGTTACCTATGTGGTGCTTCATTCATTGTTGTGTTACCTGTGTGGTAATTATATCTTCATGGTGTTACATGTTTAATACATCTACCAACGTGGTGTTACCTATGTAGTACTTCTATCATGGTTGTGTAACATGTGTGCTACTTCTTTCTTTGTGGTGTTACTTGTGTCTTACATCTACCATCGTGGTGTTATCTTCATGGTGTTACATGTGTGGTGCTTTGATCTTCATAGTGTTACCTATTTGGTACTTCTACCTTCCTTTTGTTATCTTCGTTGTGTTTCTGGAGTGGTACTTCTACCTTCATGGGGTTATCCTCATGGTGATACCTATGTGGTACTTCTATCATTGTGGTGTTATCTATGTGGTACTTCTACCTTTGTGATGTTACCTTCATCATGTTATCTTCATGGTGTTACGTGTGTGGTACTTCTATCTTTGGGGTGTTACCTATGTCGTACTTGTACCTTCGTGGTGTTATCTTCATGGGGTTACATGTGTGGTACTTCTATCCTCATGTGTTACATGTCTGGTACATCAATCTTCAAAGTGCTATACGTGTGGTAATTATACCTTTGTGGTGTTACCATTGTTTTATTCATCCCTTGTCTATGAGATGAGTATGTCATGATAAATTCAGTATATGTATGGTCATATACCTACGTAGAGTTGATATATATTGCTTCGCGCTTTGAGATTGAGGCCTTGATTTGTGGTATTTCCTTTGTGAAATTCTAGGAGACCTACGTGGGTCCTGGGGTCCTTACTATGTATTGTTATACTCAATTATATAGGGGATTTTCCTACACCTTATTGTTCCTTATGCAGAGGATGAGCATCAGGGCTGAGACTTGAGGAAGCCATGATCAGGTGGTACTCAGAGGGGACGGGCTGACGTCGAGGGTTATGGAGATGAAATATACATACCCTTGAGGTAGAAACCTCAGTGGTCAATACAAAGCCGTTTTTTAATTTTCAGTTGTATTTTAACTTTTCGGTTGTACTTGTACTTTTTCAGTTGGGCTTGTATTCCCCCCACCCCCTCTACTTTTAGAACTCATATTATAACAACAGATTACTCATGGTTTCTTTTTTTGTGTTCTTGGATTGTGTATCATTAAATTTTAAATGGAAATGACTTCCTATTTTTGAAATACACATTTCAAGTTCTAGTCGCCAAAACATGGCCTATGGAAGGTGGGCTTGGGGTAGTCACGACATGGGCCCCAGGGTACGGGTCGTGACAAAGTGGTATCAGATGAGTCGGTTCTACCGAAGAACTATGACTCTGATCTTTTGAATGTGGGTATAGTTTTTAGTTTTATGAGTGAAGTTTTCAGCTCGGGGAGTCTAGTATTGTTATGGTGGATGACGTATCCATACACTAGGACCCTGAATTCAGATTTCCGACTCGATGCACGGAAACACTAACTAAGTGTGTTTTGGAAATTCTTTTCCTTGCTTTCTTTGGAGTCAGATCACTAGGTATAATATAATGACTGTGGATCATCTTTTATTTATTGGGATTTCACCACATAGACATCCATCTAGGATTCCTGATAGAGTACATGATGATGGCACACTGAGAGATGAGGCATCGGTGTAGGGCCCTCTTATGGTGTTAGATCCATCGGGTGGTGTACCATCTATTTCACAACATGTTGGTCAACAGTTACAACTAGTGGTACATGTAGATGACACATGTAGGATTTGTACCTTACATATGTTTCAGCATTAGATACCCCAAACGATTCTAGGAGAGCCGACTCACGGGCACATAAGGACTATCTTGAGGAGGTGGTCGAGTTTCAATCTTTCCAGGGAACTATTCGATCAGATGGTGGTCCTGGTAGTGAGCCTTCTACGTGGCTTGGTAGGATGATGATAGGGTTTAGATTACCATGATCTTGCGAAGAGTATAGTTTTTCTATGGGAAATCTTGAGAACCTTTCTCAGAGAAGGGGGTCTGTTTCTATAATGAGACAAGGGATGAGTGTTCCCAAGAGTTTATACATCTTCGGTAGGACGACATGTTGGTAGCTGAGTATTCATCGAGGCTACCAACCATCCTAGGTACTCGATGAATATATTATGGTCTGCGATTCAGGGCATGGTCCTCCGAGCGAGGTGTGTTTAGGTATATATGAGTCAGCACTATTCCCTTTTGCATTCCTACTTATGTTAGGGTTCTATAGAGAACCATTATGGTTGAATGTTCATTGGATGAGCGAATATAGACTGTGAATGTTATCAGTGTGAAATTATGAAACTGAAGCCAGTATCGACGACTTGGGAGTGAAAAAATTTTCTGGAATAGGAAGTGATAGGGATAGATGAATCTACATCGCAGGAGACGTGGAAGAGTTTCTAGGAGAGCAGCACGATGTGGTACACATTCCGAAATGTTACAACCACCACTCCAATGAAGTCCCAACCAGGATCAGGGTGCTAGAGGATAGGGCAATGGATCAGCTTTATGTGGTCAAGGAGTGTGACCCAAGGGCTCCAGGAATGATTCAAGGTACGTCCTATGTCTACTACAAGCTACCGTATTAATAGAAACAAGTACCAATCATTCCTTATTTTCAAAAATCTTGTTCCAGACCTAGAGTTTCCAGTTAAACAGATTAGTTGAACCTTACGTCTGAAGATAGATTTGGTTGGAGACTCGATAATCACACTTATGCCGATGGTATGATCTAGTCCTTGAGGCGAGAGTTTCATTTAGAACCTCATGGTTGTAGCATCGAGGCCTAACGATGTAAGTTTGGGTATAGCCGAGACATCCATAGTTGATAATCAGATTGACTATAATAGGAAATAATGTTGTGGTTTATCTACAATGATGGAATGAGGTTTTCCTTGGTAGGTGAAAAATGAAACCCGAGCATCACTTGATAAACTCATGTAAAGGAGGGTGCACCCGACCACTATTGAGTTGGCCAACATTACCCTTATGGCAGCAAGAGTTCTGTGTTTTCAGTTCCAAATAGGAGTGGAAGAGTGTGAGGGAATCTTTTCACAATATTCTTCCATGATTACCTCCCCGAAGGTAGAGGGACTTCTACTTTCGCTGGGTACTATCGGATTTTTGAACCAGACTTCTCCAAGGTAGTGGGACCCTTGAAATCTTTGACGAAGAAGGGGGAGACTTTCCTATGGATGGAGAAGTGTCTTTTTAGCTTTCAGGAGCAGAAATAGCACCGATGGCTTGAGTTCATCTAGTACTATGACCTCGAGATAGTCTATACCCCAATGAAGGGGAACGTGGTAGTAGACGCACTCAGAATGATGTCGGGTCTACAACTGCTGAGTGAGGTTTCAAAGAAGCTAGTAACACAGTGGATATCCTTCATGGATAAAGATGGAGCTTTTTACCTCTAGTCTATGACTATCACTCCAAATATTCATCAGCAATGTTGGGAGGCACGACTTGGGACATTGACTGCAAATCCCAACATGCTCAGATTTCCTCTGGATGGTCTCTTGAAGGATTTTTAGAGGGTGGGGAGCATGTCATCCTCTTCAATGGACACAAAATGGCATGGTACTGCTGATGCTTCGTGGGGAGGAGTTGAGGAAGATCCATAAACCACCTTTAACAGTATATCTTATAGTAGAGAAGATTTAACAAGATCTCCGATGTCAGTACTAGTGGCTAGGGATGATGGAAGCAGATTTAGAGTTTGTATCTTGATGCCTCACTTGTCATCAAATGAAGACTGCATAGAGATGGAATAATTCTTATTCTCATAGGAGGAGGAGACCTTTGGATTTTGAGGAGGGTGACCACGTATTCATATGGGTCTCACCTCAATGAGGTTTACATAGATTTGGTTGATGCGAAAATCTATCTTTGAGGTTCATCAAGTCATTCATGATTATCATTAGAGTGGGTGAGGTGGCATACCATCTATCTCTTCCCCCACAGATGAAATGGGTGAATAATGGTTTCCATCTATTGAAACTGAGTAGATCTGTGCATGAGCATCTCACATCATCAACCAAGGCAAGTTGGACTTTGATGATGGGTGTCATTTATGGAGGTTCCAGTAGAGATTGAGTATCGATATGAGAAGGTCCTTCGTGGGTGGTTGATACCTCTCGTGCACATTTGCTAGTAGCATGGGAACCTCCAGGAGGGTAATGAGAGAGGGAGGTTTAGATTCATGCTCAGTACCACCATTTTTTCCCTTTGTCTATATTGTGACTTTTTTGAATGAAAAGGACTAATGTGGGGAGAATGTGGAGACCTTTATTTTCCATGTAATTTTTCAAATTATATTGAATTATATCAAGGCCGTAAAATCTGAAGGTCTATGATTCAGAGGAAAAGAGTGCCCAGAATGATCCGTTGATGTTTGTTAAGATTTAATTAGCGCTCCTAAGCATTTCTCATGAAAAAATGGAAAACAATTAAATGGGTGCCTAGATCAGAAATCTGAGGTCACATTTAATTCTAGATGGTAGTTTTACCCTACGCATGATATAAGTATAGTCGAAACAAGATTTTAGTGGGAAAACCTAAAAATGGAATAACCATAATTAAAATAATTAAAAAATTATTTTATTTTTCAAATGATTGTAACTCATGAACGGTAATTCAGATTGGAAATCTGAGACCACCACTAAACATGTGAGGGTATTTTTTTCTTATATTGATACTAAAATTGGCCGGTGTGGGCCACCAGTGAATCTTTGTTTTTGGTTGTAAATAAAATAATTAAGTGACAACTATTTTATAATAAAATCCATAACATTTAAACAGTAAATCAGATTGAAAATATGAGAGTACTATTGAGTCCGTTGGGACGTGTGTCCCTTAGGAAAGGCCTAACCTCAACCGCTGCGGGTAGAGGGTGAATGTTAATAATTTTATGAACCTTTTGTAGGTATGATCAATAAATTCTCAAGCGGAATTTTCTATATTTTTAACTGGTGCTCGGATTATAAATCGGTGGTCATCATAGAATATGTAGTGTTAGGATTTACTTATGGGAGGCCTCATGTTGACCTTATTAGTTCTGGATAAAAATTTACGTTTTTGACCTTTTAATGAATAATAAAAAAACAGAGATAATTTTTATTTTCTTTCTTCCCCTCCAATGGACAAATGGCAATGTGGGACCATCCATGTTTCGTGCCAATAAAAGGATCTACCTTTCAAACATAAGTAATGTTATCGTTGGGTAATTAGGAAGGTTCTTAATTAATGATCCATCATTAATTCCCAATGTCTTTATTTGGCCTCCCCCCCCCCTCTTATTTATATGGATCTTTGGGAGATTTTTGATCACTGCTTAACCAAGAAACGAAGTGCTAAAAAAGTTTCGAGACACCAAACCATTGGAGGAAGTAGCTCGTTCCGGTGAGCGGTGATAATCGACACTGAAAACCTGAACAAAATATCGACAATCATGTGATATTGTTTGATGCTAGTTGTGGGGATGGCGAACACCAACTCACTTCCTCATCCACAATCATTTCCCCATTATTCTTGAGGTAGGGATTTGATATTTGTTTAAATTCAAGTGAATTTCTTGAAGTCTTTAATCCTCCCTCATGATTACAAGATAACATGGACGGTGCGGGCCTAACGAACCTAGCCTTAACCCATCAAAAATTTTCTACCCTTGCACCTGACGTGGAAGACGACTGGCACTACAGCACCAACCATCTATGAATGAGGTGGCTCCCTGACACGGGACACAAGAGGAGGTCGTGTCACTACGTTGAAACATTCATTGAAGCGGCTGGCATTGGTCGGTCACGTAGGAGGTGCAATGGACAGTCGCACACCACCGTTGAGTAAAGGGTCGTAGAACATCTGTCACGGCGGTCAGAGGAGGAAATCAACACATCTGTCAGCTGCGGAAGGAGAGGCATCGTAATGTGTGTGCCACCAACGAGCAGAGGGCCATGGATGAAGCCACGGTAGAGGCAGAACTCACGCCCACCTGGCGTGTTTTGTGGAAAACGGGTTGTGCCCACATGGAGCCGCCATTTCAAAAAGCCTAATAGCCTCTAGGACATTTGGGATACCAGGGGGAAACACACCCCCATTCAAGCAAGGGCGGACCGCAGGCATCCCCATAGCAGGTCACGCCACAGACGGATGGGCTGTGACCCCCCCCCCCATGGGCCGAGCCGGACCGCGGCCTTGCGAGACGAGCCCACCACAGCCTAGCCCATCTAGGTTGGACTCGGGCCGGGTCGGTACGATTGTGTTAGTCCTGACTCGGGCCAACCGGACCTCAAAACATTTAAAGGGAAAAATCCAGAGAATGAGACGTCTATTTGACGAATTTACTAGGGAACATGGATCCTTGGAGTCAGACAGTTCTTTTGGTAAACACCAATTTAGTTTTAATGACTTTTGGTGTATGGCCGGGTTGGATCGAACCCAATTCCAACTGGGCCCTCAGAACTAAAAATCTTGTAACACATAGACCATGCTTCCAATTGATGCACTTTCTATCACGTTGGAACCATTATGACATGGTGGTACTTTGGTTTACTCCTTTTTGGAGCAAAGTTTTGGTCGAGGTATGAACGATATCTCTTGGGGATGATTCAATGGACCTTGAGTGCATCGGGTGTGGGGAATCCTATTGTGGGCAATAACCCGAAGAAAGATCATAGATCTTGTGTGGGTCATCTCCTATCAATTCTATATCATCAGTATCTATCATATCCTGCATGGTTCCATTCTTAGTTATACTATTTGGGTCACCGCATAACTATCCTATGTGGGTTAGATCCTGTGTGGGTTAGTGGGGGTTAGTACCTATCGATCCTGTGTGGGACAGATCTTGTGTGGGTCAGTAGGGGTTTGTAGCTACCGATATTGTGTCGATCATTAGTAGTTCCTCGTAACAGAATAAGATGATCTAGCTTATAATTAATCATCTATACTTCTGTACATAAGTTATACCTAGTGTGAGTTGAGTATTTTACCTTCATGGGGATAACTTCATAGTGTTTCTTATGTTGTACTTCTACCTTTTTGGTATTACATGTGGGTACTTCTATCTTAGTGGTGCTACCTGTGTGGTGTTCATACCATTGTGGTGTTACCTGGGTGTTACTTCTATATTTGGGGTGTTATATATGTAGTACTTTACATTCATGGTGTAACATGTGTGGTACTTCTATCATTGTGGTGTTACCTGTGTGGTGCTTGTATCTTTGTTGTGTTACCTATGTGGTAGATCAACCTTCATGGGGTTATCTTCATGGTGATACATATGTGTCACATCTATCATTGTGGTGTTACCTATCTGGTACTGCTACCTTCATGGTGTTATATTCTTGGTGTTACATGTGTGGTACTTCTACCTTTGTGGTGTTATCTTCATGGTGATACCTTTGTGGTACTTCTATCTTCATGGTGTTACCTATGTCGTACTTCTACCTTTGTGGTGTTACCTTTATGGTGTTACCTTAATGGTGTTACCTGCGTTGTACTTCTATCTTCGTGGTGTTACCTTTGTGGTACTTCTACCTTCATGGTGTTAACTTCGTGGGGTTACATATGTGGTACTTCAATCAACGCGTGTAACCTATGTGATACATCTATCCTCATGGTGTTATATTTATTTTACTTCTTCCATCACGGTGTTACCTTTGTGGTATTATTCTTTCTTGTATGAGATGATTATGTCTTGATAACATAGGTATATGTATGGGAATATACCTTCATATAGCTGATATATATTGCCTCATGCATTGAGATCAAGGCCTTTCTTTGTGGTATTTCCTTTTTGGGACTATGGGAGACCTACGTGGGTCTCAAGGTCCCTACTGAGTATTGTTATACTCACCCGTGCATGAGAATCACCCATACATTGTTGTGTCATGTGAAGACGAAAAGCAACGAGGTTGAGACTTGAGGGTGCCTGGACCAGGTGGTACTCCGAGGGGACATGAAGACGTGGAGTGTTGTGGAGACGAACTACACCTACCCTTCATGTAAGACCCTCAGTGGATGATCCAAGTGCTTTTTTGTACTTTTCAATTGTATTTTTACATTTCAGTTGTACTTGTACTTTTTCTATTAGGCTTGTATTTCGCCCCCCTCTACATTCAACATTCTTTCTACTATAACATATTTCTTGTGTTCTCTTCTAATTTTATTGTTGAACTATATGTTTGTATATGTTAAAAGTCAATGCCTTTTCGTTTTAGGGATATGCCTTTCTGATGCTAGTCTCCAGCCCCTGGACTATAGAAGGCGGGCTTGGGTTTTTCACTCACGGGCCTCGGGGGAAGGGTCGTGATAGTTTTAACATGTAGATATGATATTTGAGGGAGAATGATCTTTTTATATTTTATATATAAGTTTATAGGTATTGATAACATTTATGGTTTATATGATATTATATGATTAAAGTTATTTTCTTGTGTATGATATAAGAATTATTTTAATATTTTTTTAAAAAAAATGAAAAAATGTCACTTGGGTTCTAAAATTTTTAATAGGGATTTCTAAATCCCAAAATAGTATTTTTCAATTCATTATTTTACATATTAAATATATATTTTGTCTATAAAAATAATTTTAAATCATTGAAGTTATTATAATATCATGACGAGGTAACAAAGGTGAGAGAATTTAAAAAAATAGTCTTTTTCACTATCCACATAAAAATCAACTATTTTTTAAAAATTCAAAATAAATCCATCTATAAATTTCGACATGATAAATTTTAAAATAAAATCCATTTAATAAAATTTAAATTAAAAAATATATAATGTTAAATTTTAACTAAAATAATATAATTCATAAAACTATATATTTTTTAACAGAAAATTTATATAAAAATTATTATATGGAATATGAATCCATAAAATATAATTATTAATATTAGAAAGACATGAAATTAATTTATTGTTAACATTACCTAGGATTTCACATTATTCCCCATTTAAATTAATTTCATACTCTTAATTTTATTTAGTAATTAGTTGGTGTGTATATATTTAACTCATGTCCTTTTATGATTCCCATGTTGCTTCATCATTTATATGAATTTTTTATCAAAAATTAACTAGTTTAATCACATTTTTCTATAACACCTGATCTCTATGAACAATAATTTAAAATATATTTTCCTCAAAAGTAATATTCTCCTCTTACTTGACTGCTTTAGGGAAAAACATGATATTAATTGGATACTTATTTCCAAAATAATGAAACACAAAACACAATGTATACCTAAGATAAAATCTGGTGTAATTCCACTTGGTGTAAACTAAACCCACTTTATCAAGAAATTCATATTGAGGAATAGTGTACATTATTTTCCATATCCTACAAAACTCATCACCCATTTACATAGGGGTATTTTCAGAAAAACAAGGTCGTAGATGTAAAATGAATGATCCATTATTTCATGACTTCTATAACTATTCTACGAATTCTAAGCTACCATTTAATGGATTTTAATCATGTTTAATTTTTTTGACTATATCGTTTTCAAATTAATGTACCAAAAACTTTCCATCCTAGATTTTATCCCAACATGTGATTTATGATACTTGTTTTAGTATAATTCCTTAAATAATTTTATTTCTATTACAGAATGAAAATTGTGATTATTATAAAATTACACTAATAAAGTATATTAATGAAAAATTCCTTGATAATTTATTGAGAATGTCTAGTGTATATCATCTAATGTTTGAATTATTCAGTCTCATTTTCCATCAGATTGATGATGAAAAGTTATAATTACAATTAACTTAGTACCAAATTATTTCTTAATTCCATTTCAAACATTAGATGTAAATCTATGTTCATAATCATATATAATACCGAAATTAACTCCATATATTCTTATATTCACTCCAAGATAAAGTTTATAGATTTTTTTAAAATATATTTTATAACAAAGAGGGATAAAATGACAATATTTAGTCAATTAATAAATAATAAGTTAAATTTCATTATTTCATTGAGATGTATTAGATAATCCCACCAAAAGGTTTGTTGATATATTACCCCATTTCCATTCATGGATTAGAAATGGCTAGATCTCCCCACTTTGGTGGTTTTCTTTTAGCTTTAACCAATTTATGAGTAAATCATTTCAAAATAAAATCATCAATATCTTACTTTATTCTCTACCACAAAAAATATTCATCAATTTATTTATACAACAAGTTCTAGCAGGATAAAAAAAATATAGGATTTTTTTATATTCAACTAAAAATTCCTTTTTCAGTTAAAAATCACATACTAAAAATATCAATTTTAAAAATATATTAAAACCATCAATTTCATTAAACTCCATAAACATTACTTCATTAACTAATTTAATTTTTATTGGAAAACGAGGATATTGTTTAAAATAATTATTAATTTATTCAAACAAGGATTATTATAATGATACAAGTTCCAAAGTGAATAGGTTTTCAGTACACAATTTCTAGACCAATATTTATTATATAATTAACTATAGGATCTTGTTCGAGGACATCCATGGTTTATAATGTGTTACTATACATCAGTATCTTTTCATATATGATAGTAAACCGGGAATCACAATCCTATATCATCTCCATACATCTTCTCTATTGTATGTTCAATATTTTTGAGTGAATATATATTAAAAATATTTATGATCCGTGTTTATATCATACTTATCCATATATAAGAAATTGACTATAAATTATTAAAGAAAAAAGCGATTTATGAATGATTAAGGTCATGTGTTGAATTATCATGAACCTTGGGTTTCAATTATCAAGACTTATATAATATTATCAAATCATTTTGAATAAAAACACAAATAGGGTTTTTCAAATAAGAATCATTATAAATAATAAATTCCCTATTTATTGATGGTATATCTAAAGATATAACTTTAAACAATATTATTTTAAATTTTAAACATTATTAATCACATTAATTTATCTTAATTAATTTAACTCCCTTTAAATTTAACTTCGTTATTGGTTTATAAAACTATGAAAAAGATTCTAAAAACCAATAGGTAATATCATAATAATCCAGGAAAACATTGAATATCAGAAATTATAGAAAGTATTAGATATTCATTCACAACATCATTTTTAATAGGATCATCAATAATTCTATAAATAGAAACAATCTAGACACGAAGTGAAATACATTGTAACCAAAATTTAAATTTTCTAAATTGTCCATAAAACAAATTTTCATTTATGGTATACAAAACAAATCCTTAGATGACTCTTATAATCCTAATAATTTTTTTAATAAACTATAATTTCATAAATAAAGAGTAGAGAATTATCAAAATACTCCTGGAAAACTCAATTCATCAGATCTATGAATATTGAGGTTCATTTATTACACAAAAGGGCATAACAAAAAACTCACAATGGCTAATACTGGTTCAAAAATATTTCCTTAGAATGTATTCTTACTTCACTTTAAACTTATGATATCTGTACATGAAATATATCTTTGAAAAATACTTTGAACCTTCGATCGAAATATTTCATTCATCAATATAAGGAAATGTATACTTATTCTCAACAAAAATATTGTTTAGTTCTATATAATCAATGAATCTCCACTTTGAAATATCATTTTTTCAATAAATAAGACTAGACTATTCTAATAGGATGTTATTGAGTGGATGAAAACCATATTAATTTATTATCGTAACTGTTTAATTAGTTCTAATTGCTCTAATTTTACTACTATATAAGTCTTTTTTGAAATTGGTTTACCATAGAAAACAATGTGAGTAGTAAATTAAAAAACATGACTTGGAATAAAATAAATAAAATCATTAGGAAATACCACTAAAGAGTCTTGTACCACTGGTACATCGCTAATTTAAACAATTTCTTTATTTTAAATGATAAGATATAAATAACTTCCACTGTCATATTTAATCAATTTCATCACTTCTTGATATGTTATCATATGTACGAACTCATTATAACAATTTAATTGAATATCACTTTTGAAAATTGAATAGGTCTTATTTATCTCTAAATTTATTAATAGCATGATAAAATGAAATAAAATGCATTGTAAGAATAAAAATTAAACTAAATAAAGGGAATGATAACATTATTTAATGAAAATATTATCACACAGATAATAATAGAAAAATTCCTATAATTATTTATTTGTCTTCTTCTTCAACTGGGATTTATTAATAAATGTTTTTTCTATTTATTTCATTTATATTTATATTTTAATGGAAAATTATTCAAAATAATAGAATTCAAAGATCCTAAATCAAATATGGCATTGGTATAATTTGAGTAAGAATTAATAAAAATTTCAACACATCATTTGATGGTACAAATTGTTTTTAGGTATTAGACAATTAATGCTTATGATTTTAGTATTGATTATTTCCAACCTTTATACATATATTTGGACACACATTTCTATAATTGACCATTTCATTAAAATTAAAATAATTCACTATTATATTTTCAATATCAATAAGACCATTAATATTTATCTTTTATTTTATATCATGATCCCAATGAACCAAATTAGAACAAAAGGAACACTTTTCATATCTCATATGATAATCATTGTAACGAATATTTCCACACGTATAAAATGAATGGAGTTTTATTTTATTCCCTTAAAATCACCTCAATGAATGATTATCCATTTCTTAACACCAATATAACATGTTCTATTTTTTTATAAAATAAAATAACCCCATCATAACCTTCACCAGACATTGAAAAATTTCCTCTCAACTTATAATGTAATTACTGACTAAATCCCTTAATGAGTTTATTTTATTTCTTAAATAAAATCAGTTAACATTATTAATGTAGCCTAGAATAAATTTAAGTTCATGATTTTACAATCTAATAAATTTACTTCCATAGATGGAAACTGAATCCTCATCTATTTAATTTAACGTCAAGAACATAATTTTTATTCTAATTTATAAAACATTACAGAAATATTTCACAAAAAAATATCATCAAATGTAATCAATTTCAAGGAATTAATATCATCATTTTCCTTGGTATTCTTATCCAAATACTACCACTCATCAAATTTTCCTTACAAATAATAGAGAGAAAATGTTACCTTTTTTTAGCAAAAAATTCAAAAACAGTAAATATATTTTCACAATAATTAATATATCCTTTAGTTACTACCGTATTTGAGGTTACACAATAGGTTATAGGGGTTGTTTTATGAAATTATACTCTTTAGAAATTTTAATCCTTGTATATTTTTATCACTCCACTACTTTGGTAACAATATTAATAGTATGTTTAAATTGATTGAGCACTACCATAAATTGCTCAGATCTAACTCGATATATACCAAATTATTAGTTAAAAACGATATTATCCTATTATTTTATTTCTGAATAATTTCCAATATTTCCTCTTTTGTAAATGAATCTAAAATAGACATATAATTGGTGAATAATCCTAAAAACCCTCAAAATATATATCATTATAATATAATCATGTATTAGAATCCATAATGTATCATCTCTTTATAATGTCATATCCTCTAATGTTACCTAAATCTTCCTCTGACACCCATTATAAGAAATAGTATTTAGTTAACCCATATTTATGAGTGTAATAAAAATATATTATAATTTATTATATTTTCATAATATTTAATGTTTATATTTTTAGAGAAATTACATAAGAAATTGTACATTTCCACATAGAGTACATTTATTTTATATAAATAGGTTCCTTTGTTTACACTCATTTACCATTATTAAAACAATTTATTAATTCAAGAATAGTATTCATTAATAAATTTTAGAGGATACTATAGTCATTATATATCATTTAACCCTGCAGAAAACAATTAAAATGTGTTATGAGTATAAAAATATTATTAATGGATACAAAAAGTAATTAAATCTATTAGTGTATCATAATGTCATGAAACCCCACAAGAAAATTTCACATTTTACATGAGAAAATTAAACTCAAATAATATTATTCTAACCCATGAAATAAATATGTTCTCCCATATTTTTCAATAAAATAATTATATAAATAAAAAAATAATAAATCAAAATCATTAAATTTACTTTGTAAAACCAAATAACTCTTGAATACTATTCCTTGAAAAACAATCCTTTCACATTTAGAAGCTAATATAATTTCATTTAATCAGGAGCACAATTTCTTACCTCATGAAATAACGATATTTACAATAACACAAATACAAAACATAAAGAATACATGTATAAATAATGGGATATCTAACGCATATAACACTAATAATGTCCCGTAAAATGGCCCTTATAATGGAATTATATACTCGATTAATTCTAACATAATTTCTCCAAAGTAAATATCATTAAATAATACATTGGTGGGTTATATTAGACCCACCCATAATAATATATAATTTTTATTTTATATAACAAGAATAAAACCCATATAACATTTTATTTAAATTAAAAACTCATAAAAATTGGTATTTTAGCCCAAATAAAAATGCACATTTAGTTATCTCAAAAATTGGGAAAAATAAAAATTTTCCCCCTAAGTATCTGAAAACTAAAAATTATTATATCAATGAAATAATATCATTCTTTAAAAAAATAATATGATTATACATTAATCTTAATAATAAATACTGGTCATTTTTTAAAAAAGATATCAAGAACTAAACATTAAAAAATTATATTATCACCTTTATAATTAAAGAAAAAAACAACCCATTTGTAAATCGTTAAAAAGATATTTTTTTTAAAAAAATTAAAAAGAGTCAAATATAGTTGAAAATGACCATAATAATTAATTTTACTATTACTAAGAACATTCTGAAAACATTTAATTGAAAATTTACATTGAATTTATAGAATTTAAAATAATGATTTAATAAAAAATCACAACCCATGGTTCTTGACATTCCACACACATCTTTTACTTTACTAAATAAGAAGCGTATATTAATTTTATAATTTAATCAAAACCATTTTCATGTATATTACTTAATTGATATTGATATTATATTAGTTATTATCACATTTTTTTAGTTACTAAATCAGTTATGTTCACATCAAATGTTTTTTGGATCATTGGATACCAAATAGCTTTAGTGTGTTTGTTGTGGTAAATGAGTTCAAAAAAAGGTTTCATAATACTTATATAATATTATTAATGTAATTAGAATCATATTTACTCATTAAATACCCTTTTATTACTTTATATTTAATGAAGTGATGAAAAATGAAACATTTCATTCATATATGTGGTTGTTTGTACATTCACACTAGTGACGTTTTCACTTTCCAATGGATGAAATGAAAGAATGTACATAATGGTTTATTTTTATGTAATAATAATAACTATATAAATAAATTATTTATTTATTTAATCCATCATTACAACTAATCATGTGAGGTGGTTACGAAAAATGAAACATGTCATTCGTGGATGTGGTATTTCTCACGTACTCATAGACAATGTTTGCATTTTTAAATGGATAGAAATGAGCTATGAAATGGTTGTTCTATCCATATAATATTACTCAAATATATTAATGATACAAATTTAATTATATTTAGAATATTATAGAATATTTTTTTATATTTTATGATGAATAAAACATGAAATAAAGTGGTTAGATCAAATACCTCCTCCTAGGATAACAATATTAGAAAAACCCTATAAGGATTCTTATATTGGGATTTTGGGATGATCGTAACCTATAAGAAATTGATATGGTTATTTGTGAATTTATGTTCGTATAAATTATTCATGATAAATTTCTCAATGTTTGGAGGAGAGTGGGGGTGAGGGGATACATTTATAGATGAGAGGAGCTACACAACTGTAAATTCCGTTAACATTAAAATAATATAAATGTATTTATCATGGTCATGATTATCCAAATTATTCGAATTTTAAATGGATCAAAAAGGAGGGCCTATATATTCTCATCAAGCCAATTTTATATAAGTTTTAGACTAATTTTTTACCTTATGCATCATTTTTATCCCTTTCCAACCAATTTGATTCATCATCACAGAAAAAAACTGTTTATATTATAAATTGATTTTAGAAAAAAATAGGCCATATTACATAATTTTAAAATATATATATCAAACGTGATATCTATTTTCAATGATTCTATTTTTATAGGTGATAGGAATTGATTTTAATATAAGTACACAAAACAAAATAGATAATGGTTTTTAAAAAAAAGCCTTTTATACATAAAAATTATTTTACACTCAATTAATGTATAATATTGATACCAATAAAATTAATTGGTTTATGATTTTTAAAAGATAATTTATGTGACTTTAAAACAATTACTTTTAATAAATAAATATAATTCATAAAACAATGGAATTGATTTACTATTAATATTATTTCATAAAACAATATAATGAAAAAATATATAAAACCAAATAATTCATAAAACCATATAATTAATAAAACTATATAATTCATAAAAATATTTCTTTTTCAATTCAAAATATTAAGAAAATTTTAATATTGGATATGGATAAAAAAAATATTTAGGAAATTATTAAAACATATATTGATTTATTCGTAACATTAATAAAGTTTTCACAATTAAATCCATGAAACCTTTCTTACTACATTAAATATATAATCAATATATATATTTAAATTTAATTATTATTTTCATTTTTAAAATATATATTTTAATTATTGTTTTAAAAAAATCATTATAATTTACTCAATTATAAACAATAAAATTATCTTCCAATTTCAATCAATATAAATATTTTTATAATTTTGTAAATAAATAAATATATTTGTTTTTATAAATATACTTAAGTATTACCAATATTTTAGTATACATAAAATTTATTATATTTAGACATTATTCGAAAATAAGTAGTGTGTTAACATAATGATTAATATTTCTAAAAATAATATATTTATTTATTTTTTAAATGAAAATAGAATAGTTATTTTTATAAAAATATTACATTTCATAATATTTTTATATTATTGAATGCAATAGAAGAATAATTTTATGTTAGACAAAAAAAAATATATGGGAAAAAATATTGGGGGGTCCATTGAATTGAATGACTTGGATTCATCATAAATGTGCCATAATATTAGGGTTACTCAATGAAATTACAAAATTAGTCTATATGTGTGTATTATAATCCCCATGTTGTAAAATTTTTATCAAATTTCATTCCTAGGTGGAACCAAATATACCAATTTCATTTTAGGAAAATTATCTATAACCTATCAGCCACTCATCACATCATCAAATGTATATAAATATAAAAGTATATTTCTATGTATGTATGCATGCACGTATGTATGTACGTATGTATTATTAACTATATTTTAGATTTTATGATAAAAAATTTATCATATATTTCTTATTTTAATTCATCAAAAATAATTATATACATGGTTACATATATATGTTTACATAAATTTGTATTTGTATTTATATATGAATATTCATATATCTTTGTATATATATTTGAATTTATTCGTGTATATGTGAATGTTTATAATTATATTTGACACACACATTATTATAAAGATACATAATATATATATATATATATGTGATTTGCAATGGATACAACCGAATGATTAAAGACAATTTTGAAGGAAAATACACTCACACACACACACACACACACATATATATATATATAAACCACACATACACATATAATAATTTTTCATAGGAAACATCCAACCCAAATTTCCAATGAAAATTCACTGATATAAGTTTATCTTCTATATTGAATTGGAAATTTACCTATGGAAATCACTACATGATATTTTTTATTAAATGAAAACATCCAATAGTTCAATGAAAATTTATGAAAAAAACTTATTTATAGAAACATATATACATAAAACCATATAAGGAAACTGTTTAAAGAATTTTTTTACTGAAATTTAACAAATTACGTTTTTACAATAAATTTAATTACCAAATTTATCTATGTTTGTAAAATTTTGAATTACAAATTTACATTGAAAATTTATATATAATCTATTTCAAATATATAAAAATAATATCTACATTGAAAAATAGAATTTTTTAGTGTATTGTTTTCATACACCATAATCTATCTACAATTTTATATAGTTATAATAAAAATTGATAAAATTATAACAAAAAAATTAATTAAAATCCACGGTAAAAATTTCATGTTTGAAGTAGAATGTTCTAATAATTGTTTTAATTGTGAATAAAAATATAAAAATTTATATATATATTCAATGAAAATTACTACGATATTTTTCACTGGTGTAAATTTCATCTGAAATATAAATTTGGAATTAAAGCATCACAATTTTTAATTTAATTTTTTATTGAAAATCCCTTGTGAAAAATTATATTAATTTAAGTATATACATACATACATACATACATACATACCAGAATTTATACTAATATAAGTACATGTACACCTATATACATACAGAATCAAAATTTCCAAGGGCCAAGAGAACCTAATATTAAATTTTTTTAATGAAAATTAAATATTGTAAGCATATGAAAAACAATAAAGAACTTATCACACTTAAAATATAAGAGACGTGGTGTAAATGTACATGACATAAAATTGTAATAAAAATAATAAACAACACAAACCTCTCAATTATAGAATTATTTCTAATTTTACTTCACATACTTTGAGTAACACCACATGATATTCCATGCCATTGGTGCAATAATGATCAGAAACCCCATTTCCTGGTGCAGTAACTATCAGAAAGTGAAATACCCTTGCCACTAGTGCAACATAGTAGGATATCCATGCCTTTGGTGCTGGTGCTGAAGGACATAGCATAGCAAGCTCATGCATTTGATTAAGATACAACACAACACAGCAAGATGACAAGCAATTCCGTAGTGCGTTAATGAAGCACATCTGTAGGTCTGACATCATAAGACCCAATACTTTAGAGAAACTAGATCACCAGACCACACCCTGCTTTTTCATATGCATTAATGATCAGTATATGTTAATCGGAGGACACTTTATACATACATACATACAATTTACTGTAATTATTTATAAATATACTTATATATAATTATATTCAAATTTTTATATACAAACAAAATATAATTATATATACACATATAACCATTTAGTGATAATTTATAGTAGAATTTTTCATGATAAATTTGATAAAAAAATAAATAATAAATAAATGATTGAATTTTTAGTGAAAATTTATTAATATATAAATAAAAAATGTAAATTTCTAATGAAAATTCAAATCTAAAACTTCCAACAAAAATTTATAGTGAAAGATTCCATTTTATATTTCATACAATCTATACATCCTAATATAAACATACTACGTATTATGTGAGTGAAAGTTTCATGAAAACTTTCTGTGCATATATACATATATACATACATCTATATATATACATCAGGTATTGAGGGTACCATTATAGACAAACATTCACACACACACACAATCACGCCCAAGGGAACAACCTAGTATGTAGCCTCCTCCAAGCGATAGGCTTTGTTTTTTACCATAATATATATATATATATATATTATAGAATCTTGTAAGCCACCCAAACACCGGCTCACACACACAGTCCCCCTTATGCAAGCCCCAGGGTGGGATAGATATCCCTACTATCGATCGCCCTTGGTTCTCCTGCTTTGGTTATTGGACACAATATTTCTAATCCCTTTTGCTTTCAATCATTCTCAGATTGAACATGTGAAACACCTCCACCATTGATTGGGGATATAAATATCTATGAATCCACTATCTCTCACCTATATATATCCCCCACAATAATGTGTGGGACACCAATACACTATTTACCCTTACAATGGGGTCATCCACCACCCTTCAACAAAGTCACCTCTCTCTACCTGCACCTATCATAATCAGAGATCACCTCTAGAAGATAACCCCACCACCTCACATTCTAGTTCATTCATTACATATTCATATCCATTGGGATCACTACCCCTAAATCGAAAAACCTTCCATCACACACCCTTTCAATCTATCAAGCTACATCGAGGCCATTTCCACGCATCCTTACATCTATCACTAACTGATTCCACCACCACCATTATAGTAACATGAAGATGTCACAGCTTCCCATAATTCATATTTACACAATTACATAACAAGCTTTATCATTAGATCAATCCCACAAGCAAGATTCCATCAACACCAAGATGCATACCAAATTTATATGGGGGGACAAATTTGGGAAAACCAGAATTTGATCATGGTATCGTCAAAATGTCATTCCCATATGAGTACCACTTAGTTGTGGTCTCATCCACATACATACTTGTATATGATTATATAAAAACTAATACAAATATAAATTTTAATTTTCATCTACAAAATTTATAGTATAATTTTTTCCATATATATACATATATATATAAATATTATATACCATTATTGTTATGTTTTTCTAAAAAAATATATTATTATATATATATATTTTCAATAAAATATAGTAACTAGTAATATTTTTAAAACATTATAAAATACACACACACACAGGTGTAAACATATATTAATTTGGAAACTCTTAAATGGGTATATCTCTTTTATTATTACCATTAACATCTTACAAATCAAAAAGTATCATGTTATTTTTATAATTACATGTGCTAGAATATAATCATTACATGTTTTCTTTCATTAACCTAAAAAAAATTTGGACCATTATTTTTTTATCCCAATACTATTTATAGATATTATAAGTAATTTTTTATGTGTGGAAGATTTGATATTCTGACCCACACATTTCATACATAAATACCATATCTTATTAGTGAAACATTCCATTACATATCAATATCATCCACACTAGAATAAAAAAAATTAGCTTAATTGAAACATGCATACCTAAAAGATAGGTACATAAATGATCTATATTTTTTCCCTTACAATGAAAACACTTTTTCGACATAACATACTTAAAAAAATTCAATACAACCTGAGAATATAAAATATTAACTAGGTTTATCTCAGATGCTTGGTATGGGTAAATATAATAGTTATTAATCAAAGATAATAAGTGAGAAAAGATAATAATAATGGTATGATAACATAATATTAATATTATAAAATCATACCAATCAATGCATAGGTCATAATCATCAAAAATAATATACATTTTTATTAATCAAAATATATAAGACATATGCGTGAAGAATAATCAATAATAAATCATCATTCATTAGAAATTATCATAAGAATAATATATGAGTTTTTATCATGAACATTAGCATAGAAAATAATTTACGTAATCAAGCATCACTACTAAGACAATTATAGTGGCTTGGGTCTACTCTACATTCCATCATATCTATAGTCATTGTTTACATCCAATACTCTTTTATTGGGCAAAGACAATAATAAAACTAGGTCAAATCCCCATTAAAATCATTATTTTCAAATGAGATATCATTCTTTATGAAATGCATTGTAGGGATATATTATTTTGGGCATACTCATCAAATAATAAAATCTATACATATATGTCATTTAAGATCATGAAATATTAACAATATCCTCAAATTATAACCCATGGAAATGATAAAGTATTGGGTTCCATTATTTAATAAAAAACATATTACATATTAATATATTAAAATTAAATATATAACACTAAGAACCATGTAAACATCATATAGGTCTAGTGGTTTTGGAAACATGGATAAATTAACCTCCTTTTTATACGATATCTAAATATTATCCCATTTGGTCATTCACAAATATCACATTTTTTAGAAATACCATACATAAAATAAATCTTCATATTCCAGGGAAGGGAAGAATTAAAAAAGGTGACACTAGATTATCAATAAGGGAAAACAAGGGAGATAATGATGATAATTTAATAATAACAAACACATTAGGGTATGAAAACCTGATCATAAAATTTGAAAACCATACCGATATTATGAAATATCTTAATAAAAATTCATTACATAAATTTATACATCTTTTAGGACATTAATAAGAAATTAACCCATGTACATGAGCCATGATAGCATAAATTTGGCATAATACATACCTTTTTGGAATAAAAATAAGCATAGATAATCATTTCCTTTGCCAAGTCTTATTTCCGAGACTATAAAAGTGGATTTGGTTCACTCCCTATTCCTTCCTATCATTTATCAAGGCTTACTCTCAAGAAAATTATAGTGGTCACTGTCTCTTATTTACCTTAGTACACTCCCCATAATAGTACTAATTATCTCATGAGGTATCTATAGCTACCAAATAGATTAGAGGGATATATAATTCTTGGTCCACTTTTCACATAATCAAAATTATACATAAGGGTTCCAAAAAGATCATAAAAAATTCATTGTATCATAACCCATGGAAAGGGAATGAGTTCCATAAAAATCCCAACATTTCATCATATTTTATACCATGTAAAATAAATAAGATCATAAACATATTTTAATAATAATTTTAAATTATACAGTAATAGAATTAAGATGGTATCATCAGATTATATCCTCAAAATTCATATGTAACATCAAAGGATGTTATTATTTATTAAAAATACCTTCAAAAGATCATTGTAATATTTCATGAGTAAAATACACTTTTAACATTTAAATGAATAATTTAAAATATAATAATTTCCGAATATTATGTTAATTATTTTATTTGAATAAATCCTTAGAAATGTATAAAGGAATATTCAATGTATTGAGTGGTTATAATATAAAAAATTCTCTTCATGCCCTATATATTAAAAAAATTTCAGTTCCTATTTTGGATAATAAGTCAATAGTACATCATATGAAAAATGACATGAATATTCCTTTTATTTTTATTTTTTTACTATGTAAGTAATGAGTAAAAATTAATTTAAACAATAACAGTCGAATATTAAAAACATAACTAAATTTTTATAAAACATGGATATGGAAGAAAAATGATTTTTGACTGAATGGAGAAATAAATATGGTTTCCCATAAAAACATTCATTCAACCTATTAAGTACCTAAAGAGAGGAAAATGAAAGAAAAAACAATAATTTTCTAGAAATAAATATATTAGAAGAAAATAAATTTGACTTATAAGAGTTTTATCTTAAATTTAATCATCTGAAAATTAATCATTAATCCATCAAATGGCCCAAAGGCCTTAAATTTTTTTATTTTAATAATTCCCCTTTTAAGGGATGAAGGGGGGAACCCAAACAAACATCATGAAAAAAAGACAAATCATGACCCTAAGTTATTATAGAGTAAAACCAAACTAACACCATGAAGTTACCCCTCCCCATAATTTGATCAGGATGAAGCAATCCACTATTTCATGGTTGTTTGGAAAGAAAGTTTCATGTGTGAAGCACAAGCCTGATCTGATGGCTCACATCATACCCTTTCATGCATCAAAATCAAAAAATCCCTACAAAGATGAATCACCAGCTCTAAAACCTCCTTTTGGAACTAATCCATGTGGTTGATTCCTGATTCACAATTAAAACCAAAATAGGATACTGCAAAACATCCACAGGATCCACTTTACGCCAACCAACCAAATCTTAATCACTGTCTCTGGAATTCATGAACACAAATGGACATACACCAAAGGTAGAGAGATATCCATCATGAACACGCATTCTGGAACGTGATCATTGACACAAACTAAACATCCCAAAACACCATTAAAACCATCACTAAAGTCTGAGTAGGAAAAGAGTATTGGGGTACTGGTGCCTAAGCAGAGAAAATGCATCAACAGTGAGACAAAAATGTCACCATGACCATAAAAATCAAAGGGAAATATCACTGATTGCATCAACAACATCCAGAATGCGAGCCCACATAAAATAGAACAAAAACACCAACAACACATCGAATGTGATCCTTCAACGTGATAACAACCCAGAGAACAACCATCATCAGAACCTCATCGCCATCCACAAGATCTCCTCCAACCTTACAACTCTGGAAGTAAAAAAAATATAAATAACTATTGGCATGGATGATAGGTCTAAACTATAGAGGTATCTTTATTCAAAATCATTCCAACCACAGGAGGAAGAAGAAACCTTCAAGGAGGGACATAGTAGAATATAAGAAGACAACTCCAAAAAAAATATGAACGTTCAAAAGAAAATATCCCAAACAAACCCCATTTGTTATGAATACCACCGAACTAGATCACACCCGAAGAGACCATTCCACAAACCGCAATATCGTCACCTCCTTTATATCCACACACTATGACTGCAAGAAACCTCTAACAACACTTGAATCCAATCCTAAAACGAGAAGTTACCCCTATATCTGTAGGAGTATAAAACACATCATAGACACCGCACCACCACCATTAGACAAATACATCGTGAACACTCTGCGTCAACAACCACATCCTTATCTCTATAACCAGAATCTGTCAACACCAACTAACCAACACCAAAGGTAGAGTCAAATCCATAATGAACATGCATCCACGAATAAGGATCTATACGCCACAAATGATCCCTCGGAGGGGAATTGAGGAAGGACCTCCTGCCATTACTAGACAAGAATAGAGACGAAGATATGGGAAAAAACCTATCTAGATAATCCCCTTACAGGATCATCAAACCACTATTAATAGAATTATAATTAATCATAATCAATACCGATAAACATTGTTATTGTTAAAAAAATCCCAAACATTGGGATTATCTTTATTTGAATGAAATATACACTCTTGTATAATAAATTTAAACTTATTATTATTATATATTATAATATTTTACATTCTTATAATATCATATTTGATTAACTTATAGAATTTCAATTCCAATTTGTTAATAATTCCTAATTTAAATCATCATTTTTTGGTGACAAATATTTTTCTTTATCATTGTTGGTTTGGTTTGATTGAACCAATACATGTACTTGGTGATGGTTCTATCATATCATAAAATTTAATAATTATATAAATTTCATATATATTAAATATATTTATTTATTTTCATCCATAATGTTTATAGATATAAAAATTATTTGCACCATCCATGGAGATGGTTGGCCTTATGTATGCATATAAATTGTTAACGCATTTCAAGAAATGGAACAAAAGAAATTTAAAAAATAATGAAACATATTATAATCATTATTGTATAATATATATTAAATAAATATATCCTTATTACTATCCATGTAATGAAAAAAATGAAAAACAAATCACATTGTTTTATGAAGGAGGTAGTCCATAAGTATGTAAGAGCGACATTATCATTTTACAAAAGGTGGGAAAGTAAATATGTAGGAATAATTTTATAATTAAATATATATAATTATGTCATAAATATCAAATATTATTAATTAAACCATCATAATATCCATCCATGAGAAAATGTGATGGAAAATAATTTTTTTCTCTACGTGGATTCATTAGTCAACATATACACAGGAGAGATAGGTTCACATTAAATTTGATGGTAAATAGGGTTGATAATAGTGGATAAATATTTTTTCATGTTCTTGAATTAATTTTATATTTTTTGTTACAAATAATATTAATATTTTATGTTTTTAAACATTTAAAAACCCTCATATATTTTTATTTTATGATCATGTTTTACTAGCTCACTATGTTTTTACTATAACATGATTTGTTGTAAATAGAATTTTTTAATTCATATTTTATTTGAAATATAAAAATTCTATCAAAAATTTATTCAACTAAATTGAATTATATATTAAACTCTTGAATTTTTCATTTTGATCCAAACAAGATACTTTCTTTTGGTGTGAACAATACTTTTCTGATTATTGTATTATTTTGTTTTCTTCAGTTTTTCTATTATAACATGATTTATACTAATTTGATTATAATGAAAATTATTATATTGGTAATAAAACACTTCTTTAAACTTTTAATTATAATAAATGTATCTCTTAATTTTTTTTAAGCATTGTTAAAAAATCATATTAATCTTTAAAGAATTATGTAATTTTTGGAATTTCAATATTTCAAAAATAAATTTTTGTTTTTTTAATATACCATTCAATTCACATAATAGTATCTTAGAGTTTTTGGGTTATAAATAAAATAATTTTATTATAGATTTAATTAAACTTCATAAAAATTTAAAAATTTATTTTCTTTCCCTCAAATGTGTTTGAGGTTTTGATAGTTTTTACTTAATTTTTAGACGTTTTCTTTTGTGTATTTCATAATCTTTCTATCATATCTCGATTGTTATGTGTTATATTAAAGGGATTTTTGATATTCATGGAAATATATATAAATTATCTTCATTTAATTTATTTTTACCAACACCTAATTCTATTTTTAATGTGTTTGAAAAATTCATTGAATGATGTGTCATGGTTTTTATGAAATGATGATTTATTTTTCATCATCCCCTACCTCCAATTTTCCTCTATGGAATCTCTTTCAGCATCTCTAACATGCTAGTGAACATGCTATTCATTTTATTTCAAGTATTCTCCATCAAAATAAATAACTAATTTAAATATTATCATCACTTGTATATCCTTTTTGTCCAATGATTGAATAATTTATCTATCCATTGATAGATTAGTTTCAATACCAATGGTTCATTAAGTATCAAGCCACTGATATATTAGTTTCAATACCAATGATAGATTGAGTTTCAAGATAGAATAATATTAGTATTGAGGCCAATGGTATATTTTATATCATTCCAATGGTAGATGTCCATTTCCTCTAATAGTATACCACTTTCAGTTCAACAATAGATGAATTTCACAACAATGGTGGATCACTTGAATTCCAAAGGTAGATCAATTTCAATTAAACAGAAGATCTATATTTAATAGAAGAGGTATATCCTTTTAAAATAAAATTGGTATATCATTTTAAAATATAATTTGTATATATTTAATAAAACAATGGAAAGTTTCATGGTTATAATGGTAGATCATCAATCATTGTCGAGCCTCGCTGTTAGCAGTAACACTATCCATCGTGATGGTAGCACCGAATAACTATCAATAGATCCTATGTTCAACTAGTATAATTTCCTATGATTGTAGTAGGGTAAAACATATTCTTCAATTATACATGTATAATGTTCTTTCCTACATCGATTAAAAAATAATGCAATGATATGTAAATTTTATTCTTTTGAAAATATTTTCTCATTTTATTTTTGTTGATAAATTTTAATAATTAATATAAAACATGATTATAAAATTTATTTGTATTATTTCAATTGTTCTATAATTATTTATTAGTCATTTTTCATCTATATGAATGGTTTTAAGATATTTCAAACATGTATTAATATTGTTTTAAATAATTTTTTTCATTATTCATAGAAACATTCAACACATATATAATTCTTAATCTGAAATGTTTTTTATTTCTTAAATTACTGTTTTATTTTTTTTTTCTAATTTCACTAATAGAAAAATTTCTTATACCAATAGTTTGGAACCATTGGTATAGGTCCCCAAACCATTGGTATTGCATATACTATTGATTTGGTAAACTGTTGTTTGATTTGGCATCTGGGTAGAACTATCCCAATGGTTTGGAAAAAATTGTTGGGATAGGTCTATACAAATGGTTTTCCAAAATGGTGGGATAGGTATATCCCAAAAATTTACTTAAACTATTTGTATAGGTAAATAATAAAAAAACATACTATGGAGGTTTGAACCCACAACTTTCACTATCCCAATGGTTTTTAAAATTTTTGGGACAGGTACTCACCATTTCCCAACATTTTTCCAAAACCATTGGGAAAAGTGGTGTCATAGAGTCATATCCCAATGGGTTTGGAAAACTATTGGGATATCCATTCCCTTACCTAAAGGTTTCAAAAAACCATTGAGAAATGTTTTCGCATAGTGGCATCTTCCAATGGTTTTGAAAAACCCTTTGGATAGTCATAACCTTTCCCAATGGTTTTCCAAAACCATTGGGAAAAGTGTTCAAAATGTGTCTTGGATAGACATACCCATTCCCAACAGTTTTCCAAAACAATGGGGAAAACTGATGTCAAAGTGGCTTATCCCAACAGTTTTGTAAGCCCATTTGAAAAGGGGGCCTATACCAATGGTTTTTAAAACCCTGTTGGTATAGATGCCTTAGTATAGGTAATATTTCTAGTAGTGATTGTTTTTTAATACAGTTAAATATTTTTAAATTATTTCTAATGTAAAAAATAATGGTAAAAATGTTTTATATTTTATTAAATTATAAAGATCATATTATGATATTTTTTCAATAAATCAAATTGAAAATTGAATGATTAATCGAGTTTTATGGAATTAGATTGAAATTTTTATTTAGTTTTTTTACATGAATAATCTTATTCAGACATTGTATTTAAATTATTTTAAATTTATTTATATTTATATAAATTATTTTATCTATTGATATTTATTATTGTCTTTTTGATTATTAATTTGAAGTATTGAAATAGTTTATTCATGTTTGTATCATGGATATTTTTCCATATAAAACACTCAAAGATTACATATAAAAATTAATGATGACATCATGTAATAATAATTGAGGTAATACAAGTGATAATATACACTCTGTTTACTTCTTCCATGAAACAACTATCCATGAAGGAACAAATATTCTTCAAATTCATTGTCCTTAAAGGAGTGGTCTATAAATTTTCTAGAATTCCTAGTGTATATTTTCTGCATCCATTTGAAGGGCCTATATTAACTATTTGATAAACAATAATTCCATATACTTCTATCCACTTGTTCTATTTTGCTTTATCATTTCATTATAGGTATAGGTCTTCATATAATCCTTTTACTCATAGGATATAATAACTCTAAAAAGTATTCCCTTTGTTATGAATAGGTGAAAAAAATGATGAAAACATTTTTTAGAGAATCTCTTATAGAAATTTCAGGATTCTAACTGCTCCCAAAAAAGTTTTGGTGTGTCGGTTTTGGGATTCTACTCACAAGGTCCTGTGTTGGGAATTCCCTCATGTAAAAAATTTAGGTTTAGATTTATCAAGTGTAAATGTTTCTCTCTCTTTTATAATGGTTTCCAAACTCTATTTGTTGGGGTGTGAAGATAGATGTTGGATCTTTTTTGTCTAAAAAAATATAAAATTAAATGTGTTCATCTGTTTAATTTTATGTATACACTCTTCCAACAACAACTATAATTATTATTTAAATTGTGAATTTTTTAATAATTATAAACCACCAAATTCTATAAATAATTTATAATAACATTGATTATTTTAATAAAAGGACATTTACCCCTAGTCCTTCTATCATTAACATATCTGAATTATAAATTATTATTATAAGAACATTCCTTAATGGATAATTATCTTCTCTAATTATTATAATATGATATCTTATAATTGGTATCAGATCTTGAACATACTTAGGGATAGATTGGATCTGTTACTATTTTCCCTATACCAATACTTTTTTCAATGGGATGGCCATTTAGGAACCATAACTTCTTCTCTATTTTTCATAAAACTATTTTTTTAACATTTTTTATATTTATATTATTATTTGAGATAACTTTTATCCTTGTCCATAACATGGATAAAGAAAGATATTATTTAGTTTTATGGAAACATTTGAGACTGATTTTTTAAAATCCATTGAGACCAACTCATTTTAAGGGAAGTTATTAAAAATAATTTAATGACATAATGGAGGTATTATTGAAAAATATAGGTATTAGTTATTATACTTTCAAGGAAAGACCTTATAAAATACATGAATATGAACTTGAAAAGTTAGCTATAAATGATTCTAAAAATATGTTTTAAACAACAATGTCATGAATTTTCTTTACTGTTCTCATATTATAAGCATGTCCAATCATATATCATTATGTAAAACTCAATTTTAGATCTAAAGGACATCAAAACTAAATCATTGAGGAATTGAAAAATTGTAGAGAAATAATCTTGGAATTCACAAGGATGAATTTCAAGAATATATAATGTCTGGTCATGAATGTATGAATAAGTTGTTCAGTAGATTCAAAAATTTTGTGAATAGAATGGTCACGTATGGTGAATCCATGATAAAATATGTACTGAAAGAAAGGAGACTTCGATCCTTACCAAATAAGTGACTTTCAAATAAAATATCCTCAGAAGAAAGTTAATATTTTAAATAATACTCCCTAGATGATCTAATTATATCTTTAATACATTAAGAGTGTGAATTAAAGAATAATTAGATTGATTCATCTAATATAATGAGAGTTTAGTTTAAATCCAAATATTTTTCTTATAACTCTTCCAGTTATTCCTTTTATTATTATAGATCATAGAAATAATATGACCAAATTCTAGTCACTAAATTAATTCAATGTCTCATAAATAAAAATCAAACAACCAAAACGTATGAAGATAAAACAAGAGATATAATAAGTATTTAAAAATAATAGGTGATAAAGGTATATATAAAATTATATAACATGAATATAGGAAACCCATACATACCAACTATGTGTGTCCCATGTTGAAATAATAAGGTTAAGATAATAAATTCAATAAGGAAATGAAATGTGCTTATCATGCTGTTTGGAGATTCACTGAAGAATCAGACTCCAATGAAGAATATGTATGTTAAATAGTAACTTGTAACATTTATCTAAGAGGAAAAAACATTAATGTAACTTATCCTTTTGAATTTAAAATAAATACAACTAATTTGTGGTTAATGGAAACAAGAAATAAGGTAAGTAATTAATCTAATTATGTTTCTAATTCAGAATCCTCTTCGAGTTCTGATAATGAAATATATATAAGTTTGAATAATTAGTTGATTTATAAGATGAATTTAAATAGTAAATTCATAATATTTTTAAATATACTGGAATTATGACTATGTATAATAAGATAATTTTTAAATGAAAGATTAATATTATATTTTAAAATGGAAAATGGAAAAATTATATTTTTTAGTTTTATATAGAGGTAGAGAATATTAAGATAATAAAATCTAATATTTAAAAATATTATTATTAAAATCACAATTTATGAAATCCGTATTCATATAAAAAATTATGTTTGTGATTATCATGAAATTTTTCTGATATGGAATTTTAATATGAAAAAGCAAATTTTGAATTAAAAATAAATTTTATCCACCTTATTTTAAGAAATATAAAATAATCATATGATGGTATAAATGATGAAACAAAATAAATATAATTATATATTAGGTTATAATAATCAAATTCCTAATATGTAAAAGACCACTTTTGTTAAAATTTCCATAGGGAAGGTTTCTACAGTTAATTGCTTTAAATGCTGATTTCATGTAAATTATGCCAAAAAATGTTCTTCAAGGATTCCTCAATCACATAGTATTACTAGAGGTTCTATATGTAAGAATTAATGTTCATTAGTACCATATAATAAATTTTTTAATTATTCTTGGGTGAAAAAAATAGTTACTAACTGAAATCAACCCAAAATAGAATGGGTAGAAAAAATGTAGTATTGATTTTTTTATAGGACTTTACAAAATGTGATTATTTTTTTAAAAAAATGGTGTCTACACTCTTAAAAATTTATCATTTCACTAAATTATAGAGAGTATTTGAAATTTTATATGCTCAAATAAAATTTCATTCATGTCAAATTTTTTAAAATGAATCATAAATTCAAGGGGAGATTTACCATTTATTTACTACTTCTAGAATCTTCTTTATAATTTTATCATACGACTTGTTTTTAAAAAATTTTATATTCTAATAATTTATAATCTCTTTAATATCTATTATTAAATTAGTATATTAAATAAATATTTGTAAAAAATATTTACATAAAAAGAACTAATATTTATTTTTTGTTTATTTTCAAAAAAGGTAGGGTTTCTTTATTTAAATGTTATGGTTTATAATAAAAAAAGGGGATATTGTTTTTTCATGAGATTGAATTGAATTTTTTTATTTTATTATAAATAAAATCATCATTTTAATTTATTAAACACTTCAAAAAACAATTTTCATTTTATGTAAAAATCACTTTTTACTAGCTTGTAGAGTATTTTACTAGCTCACTATTGTTATAAGAAAAGTTGGGAAGAGGATGTTGTTGATCTAACCCAACACTGAAATACATATTAAAATATTTCAAAATGTCTTCTAGTGTTGGAATGGTTTTCTAAAATTGTAAATCTATTGGAGGATGGTAAGATGTAATGAATCATAACATTGAATCTAGGGCTTGATAAAGGATTCACAAGAACATTGAGGTAATCCTTAGATCTTGGTCAAATACAATAGAATGTGTTGCTACATAAAAAATTACCACTTCATTAATGTATATTATAGAAATATGATCAATTGATAAATCTTATCTGATATAAATAAATTGTATTGACATTGTAAGGTAATCAGCTACAACCCAAATAGCATTGTAGCCTTTAAATGTTTTGGGGAGTCTAAAGACAAAATGTATGGTGAGGTTTTCTGATTTCATTTTTAGTATGGGTTATGGTTGTAAAATCCCCATAGAATTATATCTCTTAGACATAAATTTTTTTACATACCATGAACCGGTATAAATATTCTAGAATATCTCTATTCTTGTTATCTCAGGAAAAATACTATTTTAGATCTCTATACATCTTCATACTTCAAGGATGAATAGAGAATAATGAACTATGTGATTCATCCAACATCTCCAACATGAAATATGGCATGGATGTAACAGATACACGATTCCTAGACCATATCATTCCATTCTAATCAAGGTTCTACTCAAGATCATTTCTTACCATCTTTTTTAACTCTACTACTTCATTATGTGTTTCCTTAATCATCACAGGGATATAGGGTTTAACAATAACTGATGAATGATAATATTTATCCCCTTCAATAAATATTTGTGTATCCATACTTTTAAAATATTGGATTATTGTATCTTTTTTTATCCTCATCATAGATAAGTTAACATGATCCTTTTGACTTAGAGCATCGGCAACCATGTTTGTTTTAGTAGGTTGGTAATGTATTGTCTGTTGAAAATAATTTACCAATACTAATTTTCTTTTATATTTATAATTTAACCCTTTTCCAAGAATAGGAAACAGTTTTGATCGATATATATATATAGAAAAATTATCCATGATAATAATTCCTCTATATAATCATTGCAGACAATACTGCAATTAAATCCAAATCATTGGTGGTGTGCTTTTTATCATGAACCATAAATTTTCATGAGGTATAATCAATCACCATTTAATTATTAATTATTATTAATAGTACTCTATACTTTGATTCATTTCTATAAATCACAGACCCTTTTACACTGTAAGATAGAGCAATAACATGTGTGATAACTAACATTATCTTTAGTTCCTTGAAATTAACCTAAAGTTTATCTATCTAATGTAACATCAATTACTTTTGAGTTAATTATATTTGTAGATTATCTAGACTTTAGGGACTCTTAATATCGAATTGATCATACCAAAAAAATAAAATAATGTATCTCAGTCACGGTTGTTGGTCTGGGATAACATTCAATAACTTTTTTCTTTGAAGGATCTACCAATATATCATATCTTGAGATTATATTAGCCAAAAAGGAATCATTTTTTAGCCAAAATTCCCACTTTTTAATATTTTCATAAATCTTATCCTTCCATAAATATTCAAAACAATATGAAAGGTATCGTCAGGATCATCTTTAATCATGGAATATATAATATTTTCAACTATAGATACTATACAAAATCAATCATGGTAATATATAAAAACATTATTAATTTAATCTATGATTATACTATGATAAATAAAAATAAAAAATGGAATCACTATAAATTAATTGTGTCTAAACCTTGTAGAAAAGTTTTTTTTGTGTAACTTCAATTTTTACCTTCAACTAATAGTATCTATATCAAAGATCAATCTTGAAAAAATATACTTATCCTCATAACTAAAAAAATCATCAATATGAGTTAGAAGATACTTATTCATAATTGGGATATTGTTAATTTTATGATAATAAATGTACAGATACATTTATATATATTTCATCATAACACCCTGTGGTGACACACTAGATCTAATGAATCCAATGTTAGTATTTTCTTATAGTTTATTCTAAAATTCCTATAAATAAATCACATATATTCAATAAAGATTCATCAAGATAGGTTCACCACAAGGTATTAGTTATCTTGAAAACTCAACATTATGATTCAAAAATTGACTAGAAAACTCTTATATAATAACATCAATCATTTCTCTTACAAAATGTATATCTTCAATGTTGTGTTTCTCCCAAACCATATGAGATAAATTCCCATTTTGAATAGAGATAAGATCCCCTATAATGGATGAAATTTATAATAAAATATTATAATCGTCATCACATAGTTATAAGATCATTGGTTTGATCAAAATATTATAACTTTTAATATTTTTGAAATCATTTATTATATTTTTCAATTAATCGAATAAATACTGATTCGTTGTTATGTAAGAATTTAAGAAAATTATTCAATCTGAAAAAATAAAAAATATATTATCATGAAAAAAATTTAATTAATCATTCAAAAAAATATTTATCATAAAAAATATCATCTTTTTTATCATTACATAAAAAGTTTAGATATGTTAATGTCAATAGAGTGGCATTTTTTTGTTTATTCCTTACATCAAATAATATAATTCTTAAAATAAAATAAAAATATAATAAAGTGGCCATATATTAGTGACAAGTATTATATTAGAATTAATCCACTAATATAATGGGAGAGAATAATCTTTAAGAAAAACATTATATCTTCATCCCAAATATTTAACCAGATTTTATATATTTTACCCTTACCAAGGGGGAAATTTTTACCAAGGTTACTATTCATAATAATAAAAAAATAAAAGAGCCCAATTTTAAAAATTTTAAAAATATGATTACAAATATTTAATTTATTTTTTCAAATTTAATTTAAATAACATGAAGAATTAGATTTAAAATTAAACCTATGGAATGTGTCAAAAAGCAGTTTTCTAAAAATAATGTTTTCTTAAGTATAAAAATTTCTCATACCAAAATACAACATAAAATTAATTAAAATTTCATTAATTGGATTATTAATGATCTAACTGATCTAATTTTACTTTTAAAAATAATTTAAAAAAAATTAATTTGTGTAAATGGTTTAAATGAAAAGGTAGTTTAAAATAAAACATTATTCTTCACTATTCATGGAAAATAAATAATTTCATAAAATCATAATAAATTGGCACTAATATAATAATTACATGATGATTTAAAAAATTATGTTCATTTTTTCATATAATGTTTTCAAATTTTTAATAAATTAATTATATTTTTTATCATAAAAATAATAATACCAATTTTTAGGGAAAATGTATTTTTAATGTCTATAATGACATTAGTAAAAATTGAGTTCTTATTTATAAATACATTTTTCTTATTTCAATACATTATACGTGATTTTTTAATTTTATTTCTCATATTCACATCACTAGTTTAATGGCTTGGTTATAATGGTATATAATATTATGATTCATTAGGACTCGGGGTTGCATTTATCACAAGCTATCCAGGAAATGGAATTTATTTGGGAAATATACCGTAAATATTGGCGTGTTACATACTAATTTCATAAAAATTCCACAATAATAATCATAAATCATCCAATAAAAGTGTAAAATTGTTTTTATTTAATCTTAACTTTATTAAATCAAAAAGAACATTAAATGATATTGTTATAGATAAAAATACATTTAATATATCTGTCACACATGTCGTTTCTAATTTATTTATATTATCAATTTATTTTGCATCGGGTATTTCGGGTCGAAACCTAACTTAAGATTTCGAGTTCTTTGTGTTTTGGTCTTGTTTGCGTCCAGCGCAACACGGTCGAAGCTGCGCGGCCTCACTTGGGTCACCGCGCGGCCTCGCCGGATTCACCACACGCCTTGCCGACGTTTAATTAATGAACTAAAATGAATTAACAATTGTTTTAATAATAATAATCATAGTAATGTCAATTGATATTAATATTATTATTATTATTATTATTATTTCTATTTTAGTTTATTAAAATTTTTACTATTTTGTTAATTTTATTATTATTGTTATTATTATCTTAATTGATATACTTTTTATTTTATTTTAGTGTTATCAAATATGTCTTATTATTTTTATCATCATTATTCATATTCCATTTTATTATCATTATTATTATTATTATTATTATTATCAATATTATTATTATTATTTTACCTATTTTGTTTGTTTTTATATCTTTTCACCTTTATCCCCCCCCCCCGTTTTTATTTTCATTGCATAGGGCTTCACCCCTTTTTTTCTCTGAATCACGTTCCCCCCCTCCTGCGCACCATGCTCCCTTCACCCTTCCTGCTCGCACCGCCCCCTCGGTGGACTCCTCCTCTTCCTACACCGCTCCCCTTTGGCGTCGCACACCCCTCAGGTGACCTTCCATCACCTCGGCTCCCCTGCTCCGCCTCGACCTTGGCCGGCCCCCCTCGACCCACCAGCCTCCATACCATCCGGCGTCGACCTCGTCGGCCTCTCACCTTGCACCACGCCCTCCCTTTTTCTCCGGTCAGGACCACTGTCACACCACCCTGCACCCCTCGGACACCAGCTATGCCACCCCCTACTGCCCTTGTTGTAACCTCCGGCGATGCACTATTTCTAGGGTTTAGTTTTCCTCACTTTTATTCATTTTGTTTGTTTATTTTCATTCCAGCGTTTTAGGTTGTGTTAAGGGGGTTTAAATATTTTGTCATTTGGGGTTTAATTTGGTGGTTTTTTGGAAATTTTCCTTGTTTTGGTTTCACGCTAGGTTTTTGGAGGTGCGGTTGACGTGCGAGGGTTGTTGCACACCATGGATGTGAAGTCTACTCTGACAAGGTATGTGGTTCCATGCCATACCATCTTTAGATAATTTAAACTGCTCATTAATTAAATTATAATGTGTTCTAGTGATAAATTGTGTGATGCGAATTTTATTTTTGGACGTGCTTCGATATGAATATTGATGAATTTGAGTTGTTTTTAAGTAAAATGCCAATGTTTTTCAAGTGCGTTGTGTTGTTGAGATTTTCATATGCATTTTAGTTAATTGTTTAAGGTGTGAAAATTGTGTTTTCAAGAACGCTTGAGGTACGGATGATATTAAACTGAGTTTTTCAATATAAGGTAGACTATTTTGAGGTGTTAATTATTATTATGAACCTTGAGTATGTTTTAGGGGTGCGAATGAGGTTTTAGAAGGTTTGGGATGTGCAATTTAATTTCAAATGGTTCTGGAATTTAAAATTTGTGTGTTTTAAATTGATTCATTGTGGTATGCATTTGTGATGTATTATTAATTGAGCAGTTGTTTAATTAAGTGTCTTTTGAGATGCGGAATATGGTTGGGATAGTTTTCGGGGATGTTTGGTAGGTGCAATATGTGTTTTCATGTTATTTGAGGTGTCTGTGTAATTAAATGTAGATTTTCAATGAAAATGAGTCACTTTGGGTGTGTTTTCCGTCTTGCATACTTTTGTAATTAAGTTGATAATTGTTTGAACAATGGAAAACCTTGTTTTTGTTTTTATAAGCCGCACTTTTGGTTTTCAAGTGACGTTCGTATATGAAATCGATTTTGTCGTTCTAGTGCAATCCTTTGCTTTTTAATTTTAAGTGTTTTATAAATTGTTAATTACACTTGTTAAATTATATGTGGAGCGAGGGAGTTATGTTTGACAGAATTATGTGTGCGTTATGTTTTTAAAGGTATTCTTACATGTGAAATTGGACATGTCTCATGTGAAAACTCTTATTGTGCTATTTTCAAATGTTCTTCAAATTGTTTAAATAGTTTATCAAGTCATGCAAGTGATCTGAACTATGTTATAAAATGGTTTTGCTGTGCGTGTGTTTTTTTAATGGTGTTTTGGTATGCAAACGGTGACGTGTATGTGTAATGTTTTATTTGGTTCGGGATATGTGAAAGCGATATACATTATGTGAATGTGAAACTTGATTGAGCACAAAGGAAAACCCTGGGTATCTAGGTGGGCGGACTAGAACTAGTGCGCTAGTGAGCCGGATGGGTATCGTCCCTATCACACTTAGCTGGCTTGACGATTAAAACACTAACTAAACATATGATGACTGAGGGTCGTGGCGTTCTAAGCCATGTTTTCTGAAGGTCGTGGCCTTCTAAGCAACGCTTTTCAAGGTCGTGGTTTCTAAGCCACGTTTCACCGAAACACGAGGTTCTAGGATCCCACTCGAGCTAGATGAAACTTATGGGATATACCCATAGTGCTCTACCATCTATGGCGTGGTGCCTTCTGTCGGCATATGGGGGACCACTTGGGTGTGAGTGTGTGTGTGTGTGGGAGTATGTGTGCAAGTGTGTATGTGTGTGAGTATGTGTGTGTGTGCCCATAATGAACTTTTCTCTTCCTCTTTAAAAATTGTGTTTGTGAAACGTGTTCTTTTTAGTGTTTTCCATTAGAATTTGGATTGTAAATGTTTTCTTTATAAGCATTTTGAAATTATAATTTTCAATAAGCACATTTAATTATATTTTTGATGTTGTGGCATGGAACCTTTTTATTGGGTGATGTCCTGCTGGGATTTTGGCTCACACCCTACATACACCTTTGGGTGTATGTAGATTTTGTTTCTTGTGTATTCCAGGTTGTGACATCATGCTCAGTGATGGGGGTTCTGGTTGCTGTTGGTCTTTGTGTGTAGGTTGGTTTTGGTATCTTGGGGATGAAACTTATCATGTCGCATAAGGTTGGTTTTTGAGTTTAGTCCTCCATTCTTGTTGTTGTTCATTTTGGGTTTTTAGTCGAATTGTAGACCTAAAACTGTTTATAGTTTAGAAGTGTGTTTGGTAGTCTGTTTCTAGTTTCAGTTTATTTATCTTGTTAATTGTTTTTCTGTCTTTTATTTCGGGTAAACCATTCCAACTTGTTACTCTTGATACCTGGGCACTTGTGTCAGCCCATGGGGATCGAGAACGCACTTCGGGCCTTGGCGCGGACTGGGTCGGGTCAGAAGGCGACCAGTCCTGGTTCGTGACAAAATGGTATCAAAGGGAAAGGTTTGATCTCTTGGGTCGTTTTCTTTTGGGATAGAGTCACGGTAGACTTGATTTAAAGTTGTCAGGACATGACGTCCTGGCTACGAGTAAGGTTCCTGGCCCGCACACCTCATGGCGGGACTCAAGTTACCAAAGTATGTTGAGGTTTGTCTGAGTTTTTGGGTCCTTGCAGTTAATCTTGTCTAAGGGAAATAAAAAAGGGGTAAGGACAGTGGTCCTTGTGAGCTCGTAGGGTCTGGAAAGCCATGTGGAGCTGGGGATGCTGTCCTAGAATACCCTCTGTGGCAGTGGAGTGATTGGCGTATGACCACCAACCATATTTTCTAGTCACTCGTTGACACTAGTTTTCTCTTGCACTGTTCCTTGTTTATTTCTTTTGGAAATTGTGGACATTTGATTTTGTAAGTAAAATTGATTTGGTCTTAGAAAATGTTCTGGAAAATGTTTTGAAATAAATAACATTAAAAATAAAATGAGGAATGAGGTTTGAAACATGTGGGTTGGATGTTTTGGATTTGAAAAAGATGGAAATCATTGGTTTTTATTCTTGGTGTTCTCGTGGGAAACCACATGCATGAGTGTATATGGAAAGGGAAAGGGTTAATGGCATGAGCTGATGAGTTCCTGGATGGATATGATGTGGGTGCCAATGCGGCACGAGAACATACATGTGTGAGGCCCATGGCACGCCATTAGTGTTTGTATAACCCACTGGATTTTCTTATTTTCAAAATGTTTTGTTAAAGGAAAATTTGGTGCTTTTAAATAACCTACCATTGTGTGGTGTGTCATTATATTTTTGAATGGTTGGATGTGAGGAGTTTCGAGCCGAGAATCATTTTCAGATGATTTGTGTCTTGAGTTTGAATTCTTATTCGTGAGTTGGTGTGAAAACGTGTAGTAAATGGTTTCTTTCGAAAAGTGTTTAGGGAATCCCTTGTCGTGGTTCCCCCTGCACGTTTGGTGTCCTCTTGTGGTATGTTTTGACCATTGTACCAGTACGGTTAGGTCAACAGTTTTCTTTCTTGGCTAGTATATGCCCCCAATAAAGAGTTAATGTGCAAATCGCATGCGACCACAGATGGTTCGCTGTTGGACAACCCTCCAGTTGACTAAAGTAAGGAACCTTCCTTTTTAGTGACAATGATAAGTCTATTCCTTTCTCCTTTATTTTAGCGGATCCTCTTGTTGCGGAATGACAGATGTGAGGGGAGCTGAAGAGATTTTTGGTCTTTTTGAGTTGTCTGACTCGTCGTGTATGATGTTGACATCGTTTTGTCTAAAGGTCCCCTTGGAAGTTGTGAAGGAAATTCTAGCGGGGAATGTTGAAGGCGGTTCAGAATTTTCAGTGTTGACCAGTGTCTTGAAGGGATTTGTGGTATTTTCATCTGTTGAAAGGTTCATGTTCGGTGAGGTCTTGCAGTGTATGTTCTCTTTGATTGTCAAGGGTGAAGTTTGACCTCATTAATTTGAAAGTTCTATTTGGAAACAAAAAAGGAAATTCCAGTGGGGAAAATGTGGAAGCGGCCAGGAGTGGTCGGTGTGGGCCACTATTCTAAATGACCGTTGGTCCTTCGTTGGATTCATTTAAGAAAGGGTCTACGTTAGACCACTAGTGTGGCAGACCTAGCCACATGGGGATGCTACGATCAATTACAGAAGTCACGTGTTGTTTAATACTCAGTTTGAAGTACCTCTCCATATAATGTTCCTCTCAACAGCAACTGTCATGTTTAGGTGACGATTTGTGGTGTCGTGTTGTCATCCAGTGTGACAAAGGGTGATGCACATTCCACATTTCAGCTCTTGTGTTGGTGAATGTTCTGTGTATGACCACTTGGATGTCGTAATGTGCTGTGTTTTCTGGTGTTGTCTCAGTTTCAGTGTGGTTTCAGGCGATGCCAAAGAGGAGAAGCTCCATTCAAGAGTCCTCAATACCTGACTGCGAGGCAGGAGATGCTTCAAACATTAGGGATCCAGCCAAAGGCCTCGGAGTGAAGCTGGCGCATGGTCAGGAACCCCGGGAGTGTAGGGGACCCCAAATTTATTTCTGTCATTGGTGTTGAAAGTGAAAGCAGCTTAATTTTTTTTCTACGGTTGTTCTGTTTCAATCGTACCGTCTGGTTGCATAAGGTTTTGATGACCATGTGGGGTCGTGTTCGTCTTGTTGCCTTAAAACTCTTGGGGGTTGTGTCCCACTGGATGCAATCACATTAGTTGATCTTATGGATGTATGTTGGGTAAATCTATCTCAAATTTGAATAATTCTCATCTAGGAATGTGAAAATGCTGGTTTGTCTTGGGTCATGATTTTGACGCCCCTATAGTCGGGCCCCTCACTCCCAACCCCTTGTGGTGGGGTGTTTGGTCACCGTCGTGAAATTTTCAACGTTTTGTATCTTCTATCAGCTCAAATTGTGGGGAGCTCCACATTGGGTCTCACTCAAAAAAAGATAAATTGGAGTGAATTGGGTTGGCCCTTCTCCATAATGGTGGGGAGTCCGTCCATGCCTCCTCGTGATAGATTTTTTAGCCTCGTCACGGATGTTGGTAAATTTCTAATAGTGGGGAGCCCCTCAGGATTCCCCACGTTGACCTGTTGGTTCCTTTTCTAATGATGAGTTGGCGATAGGTGAGAAGGGTTCTTCTAGGTCGTGGTTACTCTCATTTTTTTGTTCTAGAAAAATTACGTTGTTTTCATTCAATGGTGCGTGGGATGTTTCAGCTGGTGAAGATGGTTTCCGTGGGGGAGAGGGTCCCCTTCCATGATCAGTCAACTAGAGGCGTTCTTGCTCTTTGGGGCTAGTGACATATATCAAAAAGTCATTATATGAGTTTCTTGAAGTTTCCATTGAGTCACTCTCTCTGAGCACGATGCTTTTTCCTCACTTTGCTTGATGTTTGTGGGGATTCCCTTTGAATATAATAGGAGTATGGTTTTCTGCTGTGGGGTTTGGTTCTGGTTGTGGATTTCCGGGGATGAAAATCTTGATGGTGGGGAGATTTGTCAAACCTGTCATTTAAAATTTATTTATATTATACATTTATTTTTCATCAGGTAATTTGGGTCAAAACCTGACTTAAGATTTCGAGTTCTTTGTTTTTTGGTCTTGTTTGCGTCCAACGCAATGCGGTTGAAGCTGCGCGGCATCACTTTGGTCGCCGCACAGCCCCACCGGATTCACCGCAGGCCTTGCCGACATTTAATTAATGAAATAATATGAATTTACAATTGTTTTAATAATAATAATCATAATAATGTCATTTGAGATTATTATTAGCATTATTATTATTATTATTATTATTATTTCAATTTTAGTTTATTAAAATTATTACTATTTTTTTAATTTTATTATTATTGGTATTATTATCTTAATTGATATACTTTTTATTCATTTTTAGTGTTATCAAGTGAGTATTATTATTTTTGTCCTCATTATTCATATTCCAGTTTATTATCATTATTATTGTTATTATTATTATCTTTATCATTATTATTATTTTACCTATTTTTTTTGTTTTTATTTCTTTTTCTCTTTATTCCCCCCTATATTTCTTTTTTTTTGTTAGGGCTTCGCCGATTTTTTCCTCTGAATCTGGTCCCTCCCCCTCTGGCACGCCGCTCTCCCTTCACCCTTCCTACACAAGCCGCCCCCTCGGTGGACTCCACCTCTTCCTACACCACTCCCCTCCGGCGTCGCACACCCCTCCGGCGACCTGTCATCGCCCCAGCTCCCCTGCTCCGCCTCGCCCTTGGCCGGCCCCCCTCGACCCGCCAGCCTCCTTACCTACCGGCGCCGACCTCGTCGGCCTCTCACCTTGCACCCCCCCCCCATTTCTTCGGATAGAACCACCGTCACACCAAACTGCACCCCTCGGACACCAGCTATGCTTCCCCCTACTGCCCTTTCTGTAAACTCCAGTGACGCACTCTTTGTAGGGTTTAGTTTTCCTCTCTTTTATTCATTTTTTTGTTTATTTTCTTTCCAGATTTTTAGGTTGTGTTTCGGGGGTTTAAATATTTTTTCATTTGGGGTTTAATTTGGTGGTTTTTTTGGGTAATTTGCCTTTTTTTAGTTTCACGCTAGGTTGTTGGAGGTGCGGTTGACGTGCGACGATCATTTCGCACCATGGTTGTGAAGTCTGCTCTGACAAGGTAGGTGGTTCTATGCCATACCATCTTGAGATAATTTAAATTGCTCATTAATTAAATTATAATGTGTTCTATTGATAAATTGTGTGATGTGAATTTTATTTTTGGATGTGCTTCGATATGTGTATTGATGAATTTGAGTGGTTTTTAAGTAAATTCCAATGTTTTTCATGTGCGTTGTGTTGGTGAGATTTTCAGATGCATTTTAGTTAATTGTTTAAGGTGTGAAAATTGTGTTTTCAAGAACTCTTGTGGTACGGATGATATTAAACTGAGTTTTTCAATATAAGGTAGACTATTTTGACATGTTAATTTTTATTATGAACCTTGAGTATGTTTTAGGGGTGCGAATGATGTTTTAGAAGGGTTGGGATGTGCAATTGATTTTCAAATGGTTCTAGCATTTACAATTTTTTTGTTTTAAAGTAAGGCCTTGTGGTATGAATATGTGATGTTTTATTAATTGAGCAATTGTTTAAATAAGGGTCGTTTGAGATGCGGAAAATGGTTGGGAAGGTTTTCGGGGTTGTTTGGTAGGTGCAAAATGTGTTTTCAAGTTCTTTGAGGTGTCTATGTAATTAAATGTAGATTTTCAATGAAAATGAGTCACTTCGGGTGTGTTTTCCGTGTTCCATACTTTTGTAATTAAATTGAAAATTGTTTGAACAATGGGAAAACATGTTTTAGTTTGTATAAACTGCACTTTTGGTTTTAAAGTGACGTTCGTATATGAAATCGAGTTCGTCGTTCTGGTGCAAACCTTTTCTTTCTAATTTTAAGTGTTTTATAACTTGTTAATTGTACTTATTAAATTATATGTGGAGCATGGGTGTTGTGTTTGACAGAATTATGTGTGTGTTAAGTTTTTAAAGGTATTATTATATGTGAAATTGGACATGTCTCATGTGCAAACTCTTATTGTGCTATTTTGAAATGTTCTTCAAATTGTTTAAATAGTTTATCAAGTCACACAAGTGATCTGAACTATGTTATAAAATGGTTTCGGTGTCCGTGTGTTTTTTTAATGGTGTTTGGGTATGAAAATGGTGACGTGTATGTGTAATGTTTTGTTTGGTTCAGGATATGTGAAAGCGATATACATTAAGTGAATGTGAAACTTGATTGAGCACAAGGTAAAACCCCGGGTATCTATGTGGGCGGACTAGAACTAGAGTGCTAGTGAGCCGTATTGGTATCCTCCCTGTCTCACTTAGTTGGCTTGATGATTACAACATTAACTAAACATATGATGACTGAGGGTCGTGGCCTTATAAGCCACGTTTTCTGAGGGTCGTGGTCTTTTAAGCCATGCTTCTGAGGGTCGTGGTTTCTAAGCCATGTTTCACCGAGACACGAGGTTCTGGTGTCCCACTCGAGCTAGATGAACATTAGGGGAGGTACCCATAGTGATCTACCATCTATGGCATGGCGCCTTCCGTCGACATATGGAGGACCACTTGGGTGTGATTGTGTGTGTGTGTGGGAGTATGTGTGTGTGTGTGTGTGAGTATGTGTGTGTCTGCCCACAATGAACTTTTCTCTTCCTCTTTAAAAATCATGTTTCTGAAACGAGTTCTTTTTAGTGTTTTCCTTTAGAATTTGGCTTGTAAATGTTTTCATTAAAAGCATTTCAAAATTTTAATTTTGAATAGCACATTGAATTGTCTTTTTGATGTTGTGGCATGGAACCTTTTTATTGAGTGATGTCCTACTGGGATTTTGGCTCACACCCTATATACACCTTTGGGTGTATGTAGATTTTGTGTCTTGTGTATTCCAGGTTTTGACATCATGCTCAGCGATGGGGGTTCTGGTTGCTATTGGTATTTGTGTGCAAGTTGGTGTTGGTATCTTGGGGGTGGAACTTCTCGTGTCGCATGAGGTTGGTTTTAGAGTTTAGTCCTCTATTCTTGTTGTTGTTCATTTTGGGTTTTTAGTTGAATTGTAGGCCAAAACCTGTTTATAGTTTAGAAGTGTGTTTGGTAGTCTGTTTCCAGTTTCAGTTAATTTATCTTGTTAATTGTTTTTCTGTCTTTTATTTCGGGTAAACAATTCCCACTTTTTACTCTTGACAACCGGGAACTTGTGCCAGCCCATGGTGTTCGGGAATGCCCTTCGGGCCTTGGCGCAGACTGGGTTGGGCGTCGGTTCAGAATGCGACCCGGCCTGGTTCGTGACAGAATCACCAAAACAATTCTTATGTACAATACTCCTTTTAACTGAAATCATTTATTTATAATCTATAAATTTTAAATATAGGAGTGAATAAATTTGGTTTTAAAGAAAATAATTAATCTTATAAATTAATCTTTAAATAACATAGTATTCACGATGGTGGAGAAATCTATTCATGGAATGTATGTTAAAAAAATGAGTTTCATATTTTTTAGTAAAAATTCAAAAGTAACTCATTTAGATAAATATTATGAGTTTCATTTTCAACCCTATAAATTAAAGAATAATATATTCAATAATTAAGTTAAATAATATTTATAGAATCATAAATAAATTCCTGAGAACATTTTAAATAAAATATTAACATTAAAGAAATGGTTTTGGACTAAACGGTGAAATGATGTATGGTTTTCTTAAAAAAAAGTATTTCGGTATCATGAGTATATATAGAGAGGAAAATTAATGTAAACCTTAAATAAAGAGAAATAACCATAGGGGGAATAAAAATTACAATATTTTGGAGTGATAGATCTTACAATTTCATCATCATAAAATTTTAGCAAAATAAATCCCGGTAAAAATAATATAGTTATAAAAAACTCTTATATAAGGTATACGTTTCATCATAAGTGTTCTATCCTCTTCTATAATAAATTTAATTTTCTTTTCATCTATGATAGATACATAATCATACCAATAATACCATAAAATTTTTACTCATGAAATTTTATTTCTCATTCATTAAAAATCAATCATTATCACCATTAATTTGGGTGTTATGTTCTTTGGTTTTCATGTATATTTTGGTTCGATAGTTGTAGTCCAGAAAAATTGATCTGGTCTATTTATTTTATAAATATTTATATGCATTCTTATAGTGTTGTGATGAAAAAATAAATTACATCACTATGTGTAGACGGTAGTCTGTACATACACAAATGAGGTGTTTACATTTTTCAATGGATGGAAAAAAATAAATATCATTTATATAACAATTATTATATCATAAATTACATATATATTAATTAAATCTATAATATAACCACCAATGAAATTAGGGGATGTAAAATGAATCATATCTCTATGTCGATACAATAGTACCCTCATATTAAAGAGTTTCATCTCCCACATGATTTAGAAGAGGTGGTAAAAGGATGTTCCAAAACAATAATAAAATAATAGTATATTTTAATTCAATATTCATTTTGTTTTGATGGATAATTTTTTTATATGAAGCAAAAGAATAATTTTTTGGATGATCTTGGTTATGATCTATACCACTTCATTGAGAGTCCTCATTTGGATTTTTCTATATGCCATTAAGGATCGCTCTTACAAGAAGAACTAGAGATATAATATGAGTTAAAGGATTATAAGAAAAATATTTAGTAGGTATTATCTAATATATAAGGTCCAATGGTGTGAATATGTTATGAGAATATGTTCAATTTTATAAGTGAGGGGAGGGACACAAATGGAATTCCTTAAAATATTTCAATGATATTTATATTCATGGGAATGTGGATTCAAATGGCTGGGGATTTGAAGGAATTATATCCAAAGGTTTAAATATATCAAAAAAATAATTTTATATGTGTGGGTAGAAATCCTTCCCATATATCATGGTTTATCCCGCGGTAACCCTATTTTAACCATTACTGTACTGAAAAAGGTTAACAGTTTTCACTATTCAATATGAAAAAAATAAGTTAGACATGTTATATTAAATTAATTATTTTGATTAAAAAAATTAAATTTTTACTATATTCAGTTTCTATAAGTGGAATAATTTAACTTCAAATGAGCATGTAACCCACAAAAGCCTATGTTTTTAAAAAATGTATCTTTAAGAATAAAACATATTATACAAACATTTAAATCCTTATAGAAAACCTAAAATGGATGATAAAATTTATTATTGAATATATAATATCTAATTTTCATTAAAACCATTAACCAAAATAGATAAATTTAATTTATAAAGATAAAAACACATTGAAAAAACAAAAATTGAAGTTGGAAAAATGTATTTCTAAGCCCAAAAATGAACTTATATCAAAATCAAGTATAATGATGATTCCAATGTAACTAATTATATTATTTCAAATAAAATGATAATTATTTTAATTGAATATAAAATTCAAAACATAATGGAACTTTTACATTTAGGTAAATAGTTTTTTTTACAAAAATTAGTATTTTCACCATTCATTACATAAATATTCTTAAAAATATCCTAAAAATTAAAACTAAGATAATATTGACATTATTATTTTGAATATAATAATAATTTCCGCAGAAATTTTTTCCATGGAAATATAAATTAATTATAATGTTTATGTGTATAAATTGGATAAATACAATTTTTGATGAAAACAAATTTTTGAAGCATAAAATGACTTTGATAACATTTTATTACATATCTATTAAGCATTAATAAAAAAATAAAAATTATTAAAACCCATTGTAAATAATTTTAACAAAAAGGTTATAATTATTCCTACCTAAAAATTTAATGGATATCATATTATGATTTACTATCTCAGGATTCATATAGACTTTGTAATGTCCAAGATTTTCTGTGTATTATTTTTAAATATTATAGTGAATTTATTCCAAATCAGGTATTATGATGGCTTGCGATTCTGAGTCCCAGAGTGGCCAAAACAAATTCATGATATATGATAAACTTTTAAATAGTGTTCAAGTGGTTTTCTGGAAAAATTATAACAACTTTTATATGGATTTCCATATCAGAAATCTGAAGGCACCATTTCCTTTAGATCTTCAACATTACCTTAGGTGAGGCCTACCCTGACCAGCATGGGTCAGTTGCAAAAGTAAATTTTTGGAAATTTGAAAAGAAATAAAATAAATTAATATATTATTTTATTTTAAACATTTTAATGAGGTTTCTATGTGTTTTTTAATTGATAACGAGCCTAGGGTTAGGCTCATAACCCTAGAACATTTCCTAGAAATTATCAAGATATATGGAGATGATCGACAATTGGAGAACTCTCTATGAACAACAATGTGTGGATCATTTCGCAGCAAGATATGATCTAATTGAAAAAGTTAAAAAATTCACCCTACATTGATGATCAAGGAAGAGGTTGTTATTTTGATTGTGTTTTCCCCTTTCATTGGATTTAAATGACTAATGCAGATCAACCCACGAACAGGTTGACCCACAAAACATTCATTCATGCAAGAGGGTCTAGTTATCGTCTTTTATTTTGGGGAATCGATTTCATATGTTTTTTATTGATCCTTCTAACAAAATAATATCAATTCTATAATGAAAAACAATGTAGGTTCATTACTCAATATTTTATATGAATTTATTCTCCCCTTTAACCTTGTGCATTCTTCGTGTTCTTTATAGGGTTCTAAATGACGGATCATTGTGAATCCATATCACAATGAAAAATTCCAAATTAGAGACATGATATAGTGAAGATCCAGTAAAGGTTTGGTGGTGATGGTGGTAGAAGAATCGACACAGTTTGGATGAAATCATTCATCGAATTTTCTAAGAATGGATGATCGAAACAAGTATCTAGAGCCGATCAAACACCATAAACATATATAATTAGTTTTGATATGATGGGATGACCTAAGATATTTAGTTTCATTGAATTTGAAATTCTGGATTAAAGTATTTAATATCAGCTACATGCATGGGTGAAGAATTTACATTCTATAAAATTATGAAGAACACGACGTGTTCTTCGAATAACACAGCATGTGTAGCTAGCTCAGCGACGTATAAGGATCTGCGTTACAAAAACCGATGGCAAAACATGTAACCCCTATCCCATAGAATGTTGGTCTGGATGTGGGACTTGGTTTGTATCTCATGTGATACACAGACATTGGGTGGAGTACAAGGCATGTACTCCACCACATGGCCAAACCAGGCTGGTTACGCGGGTTACCCCATGTACCGGTACACAGGTCAGTATACAAGGGTTGATGCCATGTGTGGGAACATGGATAGCGTACCTAGTGAAACCCCTAATTTATAGGGCATGGAATTTCATACTCTTACACATCATGTATAATCCTATCTACACAACATGCTCTTTTCAGAACGGGCTGTTCTATATGGGTAGTACCTGAGGTCAGAGGACACAGCGTGTGACCATTCTACACACCATGTAATTTCTTGTACATTAATTGATATCTTTAGAGACCATATCATGTATAGGTTTGGTTTTGTTTAGTTACCCTTTGATCATTCCCCTGAAGGACATGCATCATTTCCATCCACAAGAGTATGATCCCGTCAGCAAGACATTCTAGATAGAGTTGGAGCCCCTCCAAGAGGCCTAGAGCGAGATCCTATTTCCATTCATGGCCCTAGGTAGAGTTATCTATCGGCATGACCAATCATACAATACATCTATCCTCTATATTATAGGTGAAATCCGATGAGTCCTGGTATACACGAAGGCCCTGCTTGAGATCCTCATTCTTGTATCATGACCGTTCCCTACTCTAGAGTGAGTTCTCCTAGAATAAGTGTATCTATTATATATTCATATCTATCAGTTAATATATCTCTCTCATGACACAAACTAATGAATAGTACTTCTCAGAAAGACATCATCAGAGTTATCACACTCATGGAGTGTGTTCTCTTAGATGAGTGCTTCATGGAATCGTTGAACTGAATCCCTAAGGTGGGAATGTGGGTCATTGGGACTTACCTCTAGACTACGGGTCTGGGTTTTGAGTATATCTAGATGTTTCTTTAGTTATATATTTTGTAGACATATACTATGTAGAGATTACTGTACCTTTACTTTTTTTATTTGTTTGTTATTTTAGAGGTACCCTACTTAGTATTGGTATACTCAACTCTACAGGGGATTTTCCTGCACGTGAGATGCCCTGTGAATACGAGCCTCCTTTTGATGATTTCTAGGTGGACTAGGACTTAACTGAGGATTGTGATATTCCTTAAAGACTGGGGTGTTTTTTTTGTGTCGAGTAGTAGTCACATTACCTTTCTTTTATACATGTTGGACTTTGTAGTTGTAGACTCTTTCTTTTCGTGGGCTTGTATTCTGGACCAGTTACATTCTACACTTTACATTACATTGTACTTTAATTGTTGGGTTGATTTTATGCATGAATTTTATTCTTGAGTGGTTTATACATTTTAACATTCTTGGGATTGGATGTGTGTGTGTGTAGGCACTTCTTCAATGTCTCCAATGTTAGTGATATTCCTACTATGTGCTAGTCACCAGCCCCTGGCCTATTGGAGGTGGTCTTGGGGAGTCCTAGCGTGGGCCCCACTGGGACGGCTCATGAAATAGTTTTATCATAGGTTGTTGGGTCTACCTTAAAAACCAAGATTCTATGATTTTTGGTTTGGGAAAACAATATTAAGTGTTTAATGTTCATATTTCATTCTAGGGAATCCAGTGTTGGTGCGAGAAGCCGATGTCTCCATACACAAGGACTCTGGTAACCTATTTTTTGAAATGGTGCATGAGAACACTAGTTGCATGGGATCAAAAAATTGTACATTCATCATATAATAATGGGTTGTTTTTTCCATTTCATTTTTTGTCAGTTATCCAGATATACTCCTTGACGATGGTACATCTTGTTTCCTTACAAAATTCTTCTTGGATGCGTACCAGTTAGGATTCATCAGCTCGATCATGTGGATGACCCCCTCAGTGGAGAGGCTTTGATTTAAGGGTTAGTTCCCCAGGTGTTACCTCCTGGTGTTTCACCTGCTATACCACCACCACTAGAGTAGTATGTGGTACCTGGAGTACTGGTAGATGAGAAGCACATGCTAAGAATGATCCATGAGTTTTGAAGATAGATACCCATAATGTTCTGAGGTTATGCCAACCCTGAGGTAGCTGTGGACTGGCATGAGGTGGTGAATGGATTCTTCTATCTAGTGAGGACACTGTCAAACCATATAGTGATCCTTAGAGCAATCCTTCTTTAGGGTTTGGAGAGGAAATTGTGGTGTTTGACCATAAAGACTTACAAATAGGTTTCTCATTCATGGATAGAGTTCGAGCGACACTTTAGGGAGGAGTTCTCTCCAGTTATACTGAGAGTAGTATGTATCCAAGAGCTTCTTCAGCTCTAGCAAGGAAATTTGATAGTGGATGACTATTCATCGAGGTTTACCAACATCACTAGGCACTCGATGGATATGTCCAAGGAATAGTACTTTAGAGCTCATACCTTTGAGAGAGATTTATGACAGGACTTCCAAACTAGCATCATGCCTGTATGAATTCTGACTTTTGTTATAGTTATCAAGAGATCTTTGATTGTAGAGAGATTCTTAGATGAGCATAGAGATACATAAGTGGTCATTAGTAGGTAGATAGGTGTAGAGACCACATTATAAAGAATCAGATGTCAGGAATAGGGATCGGGATGTGGGAGACTTCATAGGAGGTTCTAGGTTACACAGGATGGATCCAGTCCGCTTAGGGAGAGGTGGTGATACTCATGTGACAGTAGAGGACATCTCATTAGATGTTTTCCAAACCGAGGAGTAATTGACAGGGTCATTTTGGATTAACCACTAAGTTAGAGGTAGACAGTGAAACAAGAGACCCACTAGGTGGTGGATGTGGAAGAGGAGTAGGAAGAGATGCATAATGTGGAAAATGTTATGACATACTTCCACCACCTCCCCTAAGAGATCCACACAAGTCTCAGGTAGCTATAAGATGGCTGTGTGGGAAGGTACATGTTGTCGAGGCATATGACCCAGGGACTCCAAGGATGACATTAGGTATGATCTATATCTTCTCAACTATATATTTGGTACATATAGACACGTGTTCTAGTAATTCTTTCCACTCCACATGTCTTGTGTGAAACCTTGAGATTTTGGTAGAGGTGTTGACTCAACACTTACGCTTGAAGACAACTACAAGAGGAGACTCAATGAAAACACATAATTTCCAATAGTGAGATCATACACTTGGAGGAAATAGTTTTAGTTGAACCTCTTGGTAAAAGTGTCAAGAACCAATAACATCATTCTTGGTATGGATTGGTTATCATCGGTCCATGCCCAAATTAACTACTTTATGCAAAGGGTGAGTTGTGTCTGTATCGATAGGATGAGGTTTTCCTTTATTGAAGAAAGAGAGACACAAGATGTTTAAGAGGGGATCCTACATTTAAGGGTGAAGCTGATCACTCATGTGTTAGCTGTACTTTACCTCAGAGTATAAAATGTTATGAGTTTTCAATTCCTGGTAGTAGTGGCGGAGTATAAGGAAATATTCCCAGAAAATGTTCTAGGGTTACATCCCCAAGGGGAGATCAACTTATGGATCGACTTGAACTATAGGACAGCATTGATATCCTCAACATAAAATCAGATGCCTACCTTATAGGTGCATAATCTGAGGGTAAATTTGGAGGATTTGAATAGGAGTGACTTCATGGGACCCAGTGTTTCACCATAGGTGGCCTTAGTTTTGTTTTGTTAGAAGGCAGACGGGTGTTTTAGGTTTTACATGATTTATTGGTGCCTGAACAAGGTGACAGTGAAGAAAATGTATCCACTGCTAAGGATCAATGACCTCTTTGAACAACTAATAGGGTCACATTGGTTCTCGAAAGTTGACCTTCGATCAGGTAATCATCAGCTTTGAGTATGAGACTGGGATGTGTTGAAGACATCTTTCGGATGTTTCTACGGTCACTACGAGTACTTAGTGATTCCCTTTGGTGTAAATAAAACCACTTATGTGTTCATGGGACAGATGAAACAGATCATCCAACCATTCTTATATAGGTTTGTAGTTGTCTACATCAAATACATCATTTAGTACTCGGTATCAGAGGAGGAGCAAAGAAGACACCTACGGATGGATCTATATGTACTCTGAGAGCACTAAATCTATGGAAATCTCTCAATGTGATAGTTATGGATGTAAGAGGTCCTCATTCAAGGATATTTAATCTCAACAAATTGAGTAGCAGTGGACCCAGCCAAGGTCGAGGTAGTGTTATCATGGGAGCCACTTAAGTTCATAGCAGAGGTGTTGAGCTTCCTTGGCCTGATATCATATTACTAAAGGTATATTACCGAATTCTCCAAGATATCATCCAATATGAAAACTTTGACATAGAAGGCGAAACCTTTAGTATAGATGGAGAGGTTCCAATAGGCTTTCAATTAGTTGAGGTAGAGTTCGACGAGTGCACCAATCTTGATATTTCCAAAAGAGGGTGTCGAGTACGTTATTTTCTACAACTCATCTAGGACCAAGATTAGATGTGTTTTGATGAATAGATAAGCGGTGATTGATTATGGTTTGTGCCAACTGAGGAAACATGATCCGAACCACATGACCAATGACCTTGAGTTGGCAGTGGTAGTCTTCGCATTGATGATATGGTGACACAACCTGATAAGTGAGGGGTTTATCATCTATGATTACCACGAGAGCCTCACATACATATTCTCATATAAGGATCTAAATCTGATGAAGAGGAAATGGTGGAGTTCTAAAAATTTTATTACATTGAGATCATCAATACTCTTGGGATGGGAAACATAGTGGTTGATGATCGCAGTTGGAGATCATGTTCACATCTGCTGAGTGAGGCGTCAAAGTAGTTGGCCTCCCTATAGATATCCTCTCTAGGTGGAGATGATGTGACTTACCTTCATCAAATGATTGTTACCCCTCACTCTTATAGCGACTCACGGAGGAATAAATAGGTGTTGTAAACATCAAGGTTTTACATGCTTAATTATCCACAAGAGAAACCCTTGATGAATATTTTCAAGGTGGGTAACATGTTATACTTTTACAAGGATGAAAATTTGTACTAGAGGAATTGCGAGGGATGGTTCTGAGTTATTTTTATACATTACCCTTGGTGGTACATCATGGAGTGGAAAAAATGTATCAGGACCTCTGAAATCAGATTTGGTGGACCATGATAGAGATGGTTGTAGTAGAGTTCATTTCTTGATGCCTTATGTGCCAGATCATTCACATACCTCCTCTCCTAACGATCCTCAATCTTCAGGTTTTGGAGAATATGTTTTGGGAATGTATCTTTTACTTTGGTCACATATGGGAGTAAAACCTTTCATTGGTTGTGTTTTTTGAGAAACAATATCTACCACTCCACCATAAGTATGACACCATTCGAGGCTTTATATGGGTGACCCTTCTAGTCACCACTTTGTTAGACTGACCTAGAAAGGTCAGCACTAATGCATCCAATGTTGGTGTGATCTACCACCGAGAAGGTTTATATCATCAAAGAGTGGAAGAAGGCTGCATCGATATAGTATAACTCTTATGTTGACTGGTGAATGGGACCTCAAGTGTTTGAGGTGGGAGACCATATCTTCCTTTGGGTCTCACCTTGGTGAGGGTTGAGGAGATTTTTCATGGGAGAAAAGTTATCGCCAAGGTTTATTGGCCCTTTCCAGATACTGTGCAAAGTTGTTGAGGTGGCTTACCACCTAGCTTTACCACCACAGTTGCATCGAGTACAATATTTCTTCTATGTGCCAAAGATGAGGAGTTATGTGCATGATCATTCGTACGTCATCGACTGGGGAGAAATGAAAATCATGGATAGAGAAACCTTAGTGGAGTACTTAGTGGAGATTGAGGATCAGTAAAAGATTATCCTCCATGGGTGAGTGATTTCCCATGGTGCATGTCTAGTGGATGCACTAGAATCTTCAAAAGATAATGTGGGAGTGGGAGACTCATATTTGTTCATCGTACCCTCATCTGTTTGAGTAGCCTTATGTTTTGGCATTTTGGGAACATAAAGCCCTAATCTAGGGATAATGTAATGTCCTATATTTTCTAATGTATTATTTTTAAATATTATATGGAATTAATTCGATAACAAGCTTTGTGGAAGTGTATGATTCCATGTCCTAGAGTGCCCATAAGAAATGTTTGAAATTAATTAATCTTTTAAATAGCGCATGAGAAGTTTTCCTGAAAAATTGGAATAAATTTTAAACGAGTTCCTAGATCAAAAATAAAACAGCACTATTGTGTTCATAGAAGTGTCTTTACTTTAAGGTGAGTCCTAACCCCAAATTATTTGGGTCGGCTGAAAAATTTCATTTTTGGACGTTTTAAAATAAATAAAACAAATTAAAAATCTATTTTATTTTAAATATTTTAATGATGCAGTGTCATTATTTTTTTAAAATGAGAAGGAGCCTAGGTTTTGGATCATTTCCCTTGAATATACCATGGAAATCCTTTATATATATTGAGAGAAGCCACCCTAGGACAAATATTTACAAATGACGACGAACAAAAATATGTGGATCATTACAGCCGACCCTTAAGTATCTCCTGCGTGAGAGTATCTCTCTCCAAGGTTTTTCTAGGTTTCCAGTCTCCTGGTCTGTTCGGGTTCTGGCGGTGCCGTCTCCTTCCACGCACCATGTCTCCTTGCTGCGTGGTTCGCTATTTTCCCCGTTCTGGTGTGTTGGTTCCCTTCTTCCTCCCTGTGTTGGTCTCCGATTTTTCCACAGTGTGAATCTATGTTCCTTGCCTCTTCTCTCCTCCACCTGCTCTGGTTCCTACCATCTGGGTTCTGGAAGGATTCATGTTTCTTCTTCTTCATCGGCTCAAATTTGACCTCAGAGCATCGTTTCGTGCCTCACCCGTGATCCTAAAGCTTCCTCCATCGTTGTGATTCCTCGATGGAGTCAGATCTGTGTGAGGAAAGCTACGCAGGTTCCCCTTCCTCTTCTTCTTCATCACTACTAATCCGTGTGATTCCACTCCTGAGGCCTTTCCAGTAGTTGAGGAAATCCTTCTCCTCACTGCAATTCCCCTTTCAGCTTCAAATATGTGGGCTCAGGGTCTCGAGGCACAACCGAGCATGAGGTTTTCCCCCATTGGTTTTTCCCTTTCTATTGCCGTGAAGTGGGTGTGGTTCTCTTTCCAGCTCCCCATCTCGCTGGTTTACGAAGTGTCCACTGTTATGTGGTTTTGCCTCGCGAAGTGCCTTCCGCGTACGTTCTCTACGTTGTGAGACCACGAAGGGGCAGCCACGAAGTGTTCTGAATCACGAAGTGTCTTCCACATGGTTCTTCTTGGCTGTACGTGCACGAAGTGTCTGTATTGAAGCTGTATTATTTGTGAAGTTCCTCCCACAGAGAAGTGGTTTTTCCATTCGATTCTCCTTCCATGATAATTCTCCACAGTGTGAGACTGCGATTGGTAGCCACGAAGTGGTCTGAATCACGAATTTCCTCCCGTGAGGATGCACTACGTTGTGCATTCCCACAGTGGTCTTCGCGAAGTGGCATGACTCAGGAAGGGTCTCCCACGAGGAAACACTGTGTTGTGGGCCTGTTGTGTGATGTGGCTCCGTGAAGTAAATGTTGTGCTACGAAGACCAAGGGTCTACTGGGCGGTTGCTCCGCGATGTCTGGTGTGAGCTGCGGTGAGAGTTTCTTGGACGTGACCACTTTTGAGGTTTCTTTGACTGTGTAGGCCGTGGTGTTTGGTTTGGTGTGTTTTTCCTGGCTGGTGGTCACTTTGGGGCATCTGGGTCTTTTAACATCTTGGTGGACTGGGCTTGTTTCAAGTGAGGGCTGCGGGGATTGCAAGGGTGTCGACCCTGTTGGAGGTTTTCATATTCAATTTTCACTATGGATGCTGAATTTTTAAACCAGTGGAAGATATTTTCGCTGACAGATAGAGAAAAGTTGATGATTGAGGCAATGAGAAACGAGGACAGTCAACTGGATAAGCATTTGTCGCTGCTTGTGTGTGGAAAGTTTGTGGAAAAGATTTCGATTAATCATGGGGCTCTCAAAAACACTCTACAACACATCTGAAAACTTGATGCAGGAGTGGCTATTCAAGAAGCAGGGATCCACCACTTGGTCTTCCAGAACAATAATGAGAAATATAGAGACAAAATCTTGCGCGGCAGACCGTGGTCATTTGATAATCATCTCCTCCTCTTGGAAGAATTCAAAGGGGGTGGACAATATCAAACGTGTCAATTTATTCCATTCCCCCTGCTGGATACGTATTAAAGGAATCCTCTTCCATGAAAGAATGGAACGTACCATGAGAGAAATTGGGGACAGTTTAGGTCATTTTCTTGACTGGGACAGTTCAGACCCAATACAATGGTGTCCGGAGGTTCGGATCAAGGTAGTGATTGAAGTGTCAGAGCCACTAATGAGGGGTATGTTCTTTTAAATTGAAGAAACCAATTCCTGGCTATCATTCGAGTTTTAGAAACTTCCAAACTATCACGACCCGTCCCCCGGGGCCCATGTCGTGACTACCACATGCACACTTCTCATAGGTCAGGGGATGATGACTAGCAGTGAGTAAGAATATCCCAAAAAATTCAGAGGAATTTTCAAATGTGCATTTACACACGCACACAAATCCTAGCCACATATCATGTAATGTGAAAACACAAATTAATCTAGCCTAAGGTATGATAGTATAAAACGGAAGATAAATGGGGCCAGAATAAAAACCCAACAAAATAAAAGTAAAAGTATAATTCTTTATAACTCATCTATAGAAAACTCTACCTCATGTGTAGGTACATAAATAGTTTTATGAAGCTATAGAAGCAAGCATAATCATTCAGGTCACTCTGTGTACCACCAGGCCCCGGTCCACCAAGGACACTTTCAAAGCACCGATCATCTGTACAAGACACAAAACATGTAGGTGAACCCCATGTATGTGTGAGTAAATAAATACTCATAAGAGAACCTAAACCACAAAGGTATGCCACAAATAAGACTACCAAAGTGGTACATGAAGGGTAGACTCTATGAAGTACATTCAAGAGAGTCACTAGAGTCAGCTCAAACAGGTATATTTCAACAACACATATAACAAAAACATCCAAGAATACTCATAAAGTATTCTAAGACTCAAGGTCTAATCCACTTCCAGCAATATGGTTAAGTTTTTAGCATGCTTGTTCTGGGAGATCTCACTTCGTGATCCATCTGATAGTAAGCGTGTAGAACTATCCGTTCAAAATTATCTGAGAGAACATATGGTCTCGATACATCACAAAGTACCATGAGACATCTAGTTTCCCTAGTACAGGGAGTCTCGATATCACAACAAATAATTATCCACAAGATTCTGCTCAAGTAATATTCACATACAAAGAGACATACATTATTTGTAGGAGACCTACTTCGCATCTCCATAGGAGACTAACACCCTGGCCACGCAGGAGACCAAATTTTCACCCTCATATGAGACCAAATCCATTCCCTTGAAGGAGAAAAACATTACATCTTGCCACAACCAGACAAAAGATTCTATCCTTAGCACGCTCATTCTGGAAGCACCTACTCCTCGAGCAAATAGGTCATACTCCAACCTCTAACAAAAATTTCTTAGAGTATCTCAAAAGTACCTTTTCATCATGAGGTTTCGAATTCTCCAAATGGCTCATCAAATAGACACACAGTTTAAGACTTATGGAATTTTATTGAATATGGGTCGGTTGGGTCTGGATTCATTCTGACCCAGTCGGACCGACCAAACCAGAACCTACCTTCCTACTCAAGCCCAACCCACTTGGTCCGCATGGTGCAAAACAGCTTGGTCACTAGACATGAGCAATGTCGTCTCCCCTCTTTGTCACACATGGTAGGTCGTTGTGTGTCCCACCCGCAGTTGTTGTCGCAGGCTCCGTCACAATCGTTGTTGCGGGATCCACCATGGTCCCACCTAGAGCATGGATCATGGCTGCGTGACACGGTCTCCTATCATGTGCCGGTGACGACTACCACCGTCGTCCTGTGGAAGTCCCTATCAACCCCCGTGACATGCCACCATGGTGTGCTCTACCGGCGTAGTCGCAGACCGTGCCCCATTACCATCATGCCGGCATGTCATTCCACCGATGGATTCTGCTCCTCATATTGTCTCATTTCTTCTAGTACCCCATTTTTGATATAAAAGCTGCTTTTTGATTCTCAGGATTCCACCTTCATTTTTGTGGGTTCATATTTATACCACAGTCCATCCCGATGCAAGGTCATTAGAATGATGATATCTTCTACACTGCTGTGATCCTTCTGACACCATCATCGTCGCACCTCCTCCATGTTGTGTCAAACACCCGATCCACAATATCGGATCGTTGCACCAATAATCAGGTTCACAATGATCCAATGATCGTGAATTAATGAGTTGTGGGCCAAACGAAGAACAATCATGATGAACGGAGAATGGAGGTAGAAACACATGAGCCAACAAGGAGGAATAGACCTCAATCGTTGTTCGTGGTGATCATGGTACGTTGTTGTTAGAACGGTAAACGTAAAATGGAAACAAATACGATATTAATCTCCTAGAACCCTGCAAATAGGTAAAACAAATTCCGAAAAAACAACTGACACATGACCCAATCTGTTTGTGGATCAGTCCGTGTTCATCATAGAATATCAAGAACGTCAGGGGGAGGAAAAATAGGAATAAATAACCCCCCTACGCAGAGTTTTGGATCATTCAACGTTGGGGATAGGTCATCATTTGTGATCCTTCGAGAGTCATCATGATCCGTCCTCTTATGTATCCTAGATCATCATCTCATCACCGTCTGTCATTCTATAATGACAGGAAATCTCCAACGCTCTTCTCCAGTGCTCATAAGGATTTATCATTAATTAAATCATGTATCTCTGCCAACCGTTACAGAAGTAAGATGTGTTTCATCATTATCGTTGTAGTGTTCCAGTGACGCCAAATTGATTCATTAATGAAAAAGAACATGCTGCTCTATCGATGAGTCACAGGGTTTCCATACTCCAAAATGTTAAATAGAAATAAAGTAAACTTCTTTATGTTTATTTTATACTTTAAAATATCCAAAAATTAATTTTCATAGTAGAACCACCATAGTTGATGTTAGGACCCACCTAAGTAAAACACCACATTTCGAACTCAAATGTGGTCTCAGATTTTCAATTCGAGTCATCATTTATGAGTTATTATGAATTTTGAAATAAAATAATTTTCTTTAATTATTTTATTTATGGTTACGTATTTTTTGGGTTTTCCCACTGGAGACCTACACTGACTAATGTTAAGAATTGAATAGGGTAAATCTGTCATCCTAAATGCAATAGTGAACTCATATTCCATATTTGATAACTCAATTAAGTGTTATTCTGATTTTTCTGGAAAACCATTCACACACGCTATTAAAAACATAACAGTTTTTGTTGACCAATTCTGGGCACATAGGGACTTGGAATCACACATTTTCTCAATGCTTAGTCCCATAATTTTCATAGAAATTTTCTAAAAATAAAATCAAGAAAATCCGAGTCATTACAACATCGACAAAGATCCTATGAAATCAGTATAAAAATCAAGTAAATAATTTTTAAATCATTAAAAGTAATTTTTCTTGATTGTGTTATAATCTTACATGAATTTTATAGATAGGTATAAAATATTAGTTCTATTCTATTATATTATATTCATATTTCATTTCTTTCATGTTATGTTGAATGTAAAATTAAAAAAATATTCCCAAAAATTTCATTAATGATATTTTTGATAAATAATTAGTTATTAAATGATTTTCATTTCATAAATATAAAAACATCAAAAAAAACCACTGTTTTATCATTCATAATTAACACCATGGTTCATTTAGAGGTTATTTTTCAATTTATTAGGTCTTTCTTTACCCCTTTGTTATAAAAAAATTAACATTGTGGTAATTGACAAAATGTTTAACATTAGGTTAAAATAATTATATAATGGTGAAACAATTACATAAACCTAACAAAATTTTATTGGATAAATTTATTTTTACCCATTATCATCATATATTTTAAATATATCAGTTTGGATCAATTTTTTCTTGAAAATTAATTTTTATTAAATTAACACCTTAAATATGTCAAGAGTGTCTCTCTTCTAATTTATAAAAGAGAACCTCATCTACTCTCTACCTTAGATCTTTTGAGAACATTATTTTATCCAATTTATACCCTAATATATCCATAACATTTATATCCATGTCCTAGAGTCCTTATAATTATCATGAAACCATCAACGGTTGTCCTTATGTATAAACATAAAGAGGCTTTCCAAATACGAGGTACATTTCATAATAAATATTTTCCATTTTATTTCTTATTCTACCATCATTTATTCTTCATGAACCATTATGAAATAAAATCATAAATATATTATAAGTAATAATAGGGTTTATGTTAATGACCTAATTGATATTGATATCATATTCCATCAAATGAAGAACAAAAGAATCTTTTGTGCGTATGTGGGGACCACAACCTCCACAAACCAATGTATTTTTCTATTTCATAATTTCTTATTCTATACGTTTATAATGATATATCTAATTTATTTTTTTAAATGGTTTCTTGTAAACAATATCTAAGGAAAAAAATTTAAATTCCAAATAAATACAAGAGTCTCAAGGATGAGATATTAATAAAATCACTATCATAGAGATGAACCAAATAGAAAAGAAGATCCATGATAGATAATTATAGAACCAGAAGAACCAGAACCAACTACTTGTATAAAAATGATAGAGAACAATGGAGCAACAAAATTATAGCAGAAAGAGGAATAAAAATCCAAAAACTCACAGAATCCCTACTCTAGCCTGCAGGTTGATTTCCAAGCCAGATGGTGAAACATCTAACTATTTTTTCCGTCCCCCCATTCTCACCCCACATACTACTTATATAGTTATTATCCATCCCCATAAGTGGGGTATAGAACCTTCCCTCTAACAACTTATCAATCTCACCCTTAAAAGACCATTCTACTTTTTATAAGAATATTCTATCCTCCAACTGGATAGCTGGTCTCTACCACTCAACCATCCAAATAAGATTTTTATCAATACCATTTTTGGCGAGGTCATCTAACACACCATTCCCCTCACAAAAATAATACACGATGAAGTATATGTGATCAGAGAGAAAACAAGTATATTCCATCCATCGAGCTATGATCCAACATGAAATATGCAACCTGGCATTCCCTATGGCCTGAAAAATTGCGTACGAGTGAATTGGAAGCCATAAATATTTCTAGCATTTTAATTTAAAGATGGAGACCACGTTGATCACTCTAATAATTTCATCTTTCAGTGACACTTCCATCCACATGATCCAAAAAAACAACAAAGAATTCATCCCTAATGATTAGTATAAACAATTCCTCATCTAGCGGGACTGAGATTTCCTTTCAAATCACCATTCGAATCTATTTTAATCCTCGACTAAATAGAGGGAATCCCATGTACTTAAAAATTACTCGTAAGAGGCTTGAAACTCCCCTCAATACAAAGTCTTCTATGAACAAAAATGCCATGGATACTATGATCGCAAAATCACTATGATGCAGGTTTGATTCCCTGATGGAAACAATGATACCATAAATAGTAGATTGTAAGCTGAAAGGCGTTTTGTAATGGATTAAAAGGTTATGTACATACCAAATCACATGTAGAATCTTAGTTATTTCCACATGAAGGAAGTTAACAAGCTTCTATGATAGATAACCAGTACATTGGTGAAGCATCGAGCCAGTTGAGATGAGCATCAACATCATGAGTTTGAACAGATCAATGATCACCTTCTATAGAGATGAAGCTACAGTACAACTAAGAAACATGTGATTGGCATTTTCCAGATGATGGCTACACAACAAAAATCGGGAATATAGAGAGACACCAAATCATTGTAAATATTAGTCAGTAGGAAGATGATTATGAGCTAAAATACCTATTAGAGTGAGTCTCAATGGGCAGATCCATGCCTAGAATAATCATTGAATCCTATAGAAGTTATTACTTAGATCCATTAAAGTAGACTGGTAATAAGATGGACTGGTGAGGATTCAATTTTTCACTGATTCCCAAATGATGACATCCTCTCAACGAGAGAATCTATATTTTTTTGATGATTTCAGTAATCTAATTCTATAAATGCCAAGGAGGATCACCATATAAGTCTTTAGTTGGAATATGAGAATCTGAACAAGAGTTTTGAAGATGAAATTCATGGAATAGAGGAGTCCCCATCAAATTTTCAGTCTATAAATTAAGGATTGAATACCTGTTATAAATACTTCTAGAGTAGCTCATAATGTTATAATATGAATTCCTGATAGTAGGTCGGCGTTATGAGTCTATTAAATCATTAGTACCCAACTTCTATATCTACTAGAACTTTAGTTTATGAAATTCCAAATACCTTTATCTAATGCTATTTTACAAGTCAAACAATCTTGTAGAGCATCAATAAACAACTTAATGCTCTTGATACCAATTCCTCCACAAGATAGTGGGTCACAACATTTCTTCTAGGGAACCTTGACTAATTTTTTCTCAATAATAATTTCACTCCAAATTAAGTTTCTAATATAGATATTTAAGCTTTTAATCATCCCCATGGTCCTTCAACAAACCATAAAGGAGTGAACCATCATTGAAACAATGGTAGACATGACAAGAAAAATAAGACCAGTCATAGAGAGAGCCTTTCCTTTTCATGATTAAAGATGATTTCTGATCTGATAAAAAAAGTTAAGAATGTTACTAAAATTTGGTCTACCCCAGAATAAAGGAACACATAAAAGTTTGAATGGAATCAAACCCTCTAAAATTCTAATTTCCATTTGAATGCATGAGTTTTGATCTTGGGTGAACCATTTTCCAAAGAATAAAATGATATATCATTTCAGATAAATTTTCCCAAAGAAAATTCATAATGTTGAAGCATATCTTTAATATTTTAGATGTTCTTATTGTTGCCTTGAAAAAAATAGTATGATGTCGTCGGCATAATGTAAATGAGTTTGAGTAGAAATACCCCTAGATGAAATATGGGATTGATCAATCCTTGATCCACCATGTGAGTGAGGTGGCAACTAAGACAATCTTTTTTAATAGAGAATAAGAGGGATGAAAGAGGGATGGCCTAACTAACCCCTTGATATCACTTTAAGTATCCCTTAGTAGAACCATTAATGAGCACTGAAATGTGAGCTAATGCAAAGAGGGATTTTATCAAACCAATGATAGTACAATTGAAGCCAAAACTATAAAGAATTTTATAGATAATATTCCAATCCATTGTATCAAAATATTTCTCAATATCAAGCTTGAGAGAAATATTACCACCATTGTTAGACTTTATAATAATATTCATTCTCTCATAATCTATACCAATACAATCTTGGATGCACCTTCCATTAAAAAACAAATTGGTCCCAATAAATTAACTTATTGGAAATAATAGAAATTAAGTTAGAATGTAATTTGGTAATAATATTGTAAATTGTGTAAACAAGATCCATGGGCCTAAAAATTTGAATCACACAATAATTTTCAATAATTGGTAAAAGTTAGAGAAATTTAGCATTGACACCACTCAGAATAAAACCTAATGTAAATAATGATGTGACAAGCTTGAAAATATCAACCAGTATGACATACAAAATATTTCCAAAAAAGAAGATAGAGGAACCATCTGGTACATGAGTAATGATATGATGCAGAATAAAAATAGTATCCCTTATTTAAAATTAAAGTGGATAGTAGAAGAGAAAGGTGTTGTCTTCTGAGCTGACAAGGTTAGAAATAATTCCTTCAATCAAATCCCCCCTTTAATGATTCCCATTAAACAAATTATGGTAATAGGATAAAATTTGATCAGCAAGAATCTCTTTATCCGGAATGATATTACCATCAGCTATAAAAAAAAAGAAACCATCCTACAAGATTTATCAGTAATATTAATGGAATTATAAAAATTTGAATTTATATCACCATCCTTGAGACATTTAATTTTGAAATTTTCTTTTTGAATTTTTTCTTTCGTGGGGATTATGAATTTTAATTTGGATGAGCGGAGAATTTATTGAGAGATGTCAGGAGTGAAATTCATATTGGTGTTCTTATCCAGTACCCATTGAAGAGAGTCCTCAAGAGATATTATTTCCATTTCTATATTGCTAAAAGCATCTCTACTATATACCTTTACCTTATATATCATGTGTTTTAGTTTCATGATGCATGCCACAACCTCATTGCCACAATCCATGGAGTTCCAAAATTCCCATATGAGTCTGTCATAGTCAATACGGGATGACCAAGAATTATTTAAATGGATGGGAAGTGGAAGCTTCATTTATTTGGACATGAGACTGACCAGAATGGGATGTCGATCATAATTAATTTTTGGGAGGGTAATTATAGAAACATAATCCTACATATCAAGGGTCATTACTTTTGTAAATGAATTTTATTGCTTGCTAGAAACTTTTTTATTTAGGTTTGTTCTTTACCTAGCTCCAACCAAGTTTATTTCTAACAACTAATCTCTATTTTGAAATCCATGAACTCACTGAATGAGATTAGGGTATGCACAACTCCACTATTTTCACTGGAAGAGATAGTGGTATTGATGTCATCATGGACTACCCATCCCTCATATATGATTCTTCTAGGTCTATAAAATTACTTCTATAAAATCTGTATATCCTAGTATCTATTTATAGCATAAAAAATGAGAAGAAAAAATGTAGATTAGTGGGATTCACATCACATGTAATTAGCTGGTTAATAATATTGTAGGTAGAAACATTCCCCATAGAGAAATGAGAAAAAAACCAAAGGGTTTGGACCATGGAAAATCTAGTGTTAACACTAATCAATTGATAATATATTTTTTCCAATCCAACAATTCCAAAACGGCAATTATTATTAGGTTAAACAAATCCTACAATATTGTGTTTTTGAAAGATTAGATATCTATGAATAGAATTGGTTATTTCATGGTTAGACACACTTAATTTATTCGAAAAAAGTATATTCATTTGGACCTATATCAAGATTTAGAGTTTCCCTTTCTTTTTCAACCCTTGGTTTTCATTTTTCTTGCAAGAATTATTTGAAGTCTCATCCTTACTTTCTGCACTTCTGGTCAAGATCTTGGATAAATAACTAGTTTAAATAATGTCATCAGACGGAGTGGAGAATGTCTATCTAGCACCATATTCAAAAGGCCTCACTAGATCAGCCTAATATTTTGTGGGAAGATGATATATAGTGGAAGAAGAGGGAAATTCCTTTGATTCATCCTCATACTACACCATTTTACATGAAATTATTATTATTTAGATGTATCAGCAGAGTGGATGCATGGGGACTCAGGAATCCCATAGTGGTTAGCACTAGAACCACTATGAGTATAATGATCATACAGAGTAGGGGCATCATGCTGCTTCAAAACTGATGGGACAACATCAAAGTGGTAAATGGGTCCAAAAATTCCAGACAAAAAAACCTATGAAGATAATTTAAAAGGAGGATATTTCTCATCCCTGTGGTATGTGAAGCCTATGTCAACCATTATAGTGAGTGTGGTTGACTCATTCCATTAAAATAGAATTTCAAAATTATAGTTGGACACCATTTTGTCTCTTAATTGGTCAAAGGGGGAGTAGAGGATAATGTAATAGTAGTCCATTCAATAATAGTATCATTTTTCATCCCATAGTATTTTACCGTATTCATACCAGTAGAGGATTCATCATTCTATTCCAAAATTGAGCATCCATACACTAGGATAAAAGGAAGAGAGACATTGAATCCACCATGATCATGGTCTACATTTTCACCATTATAATGAACAAAAGGACCACCATTCACGACTTTTTAGACCAATTTTTAGACATAGAGGCCACTGTTAGAACCCCTTCATCCATAAATGTATTAGGAGGCACCCAACCATGCTGAGTGGTGTCATTTCCAAAATTCTCACATTTCTCAACAATAATTGACTTACTTTTTATGGTCCTCCATACCTCTATAAAAGATAAATAATTGTCTAGATGATGGGTCTTTACTTGTTTTTGGAAGATCCTATAGTTGGAAATTGAGATCCCATAAATTTTTCCCCCATCACAAAAGTGTGGGCAGTATTGAAACTCCACATTGACTTCAACCTTCATATCTGTTGCAACAAGATTTAGTACCTCCAGTGCCTCGAAATCCACATTGGGTGCCACAAAAATTCTAGAATAGAAGTCAAAATGACCATCAAGAGTGTGATGATCCAACTTGAACAGTTTTCCCACACATGAGGGAAGATCACAGAGTACCTTTAGATGCCAAAATACCCGATCGAGACCCTGTACTCTAATCAGGATCTAAGAAAAGGTTTGCTTCAATCTGATGGGATTGAAGTTAATTTCACATTCCGAAACACAAAAATACCAATATTTTAGGGCTATGCTTCATGAATTCCAAAAATTTCAGAGATATTCCTTTCAATTGAAGATTATATTGAAATACCCTTGTCCAAACAGTATGATCTTCTAATTTGAAACACAAAAAGTATGGTTGAACATTGCTTTGAGTTCATTTTTTTCGTGGTTTATTTCCCTTAGATACCATAATTTATCTGAGTATAGAATACTTTTATCATTCCTATATTTGTTGAAGATAATTCATATCCACAACCACTGAGAGAAAACCATCATCTAATTTGATCATGGCCACCAGTTGCGAGGAATTGAATAATTGAGGGGTTCTTAAAAGCACAACTGAAAAAGATATTCCCTTGGTACTAGGAGAACAATCAAACTCCAAACCAAGGGATGAATTTCATTTTGGAATATAAAATGACTCAAACAATAGTTCTAACTCAGGATCAAATATAGCCATAAGGAAACATTAGACCAAAATGGAATCAGGGCTACGGTTCTTATGGTCACTATTTTTAAAGAGAGTGCTCACACATAAAATCTCCATGGGTTCATTTTATATATAAAATATTCAGGATATAATTTTGATCTTGAATAGTTAATATATTCTACATTTTATTACCTTTCCATCCATTGAAAAATGATAATGTCGTTTGTGCATCCTTGTGGATTACAACCTCCATGAATTGATGTGATTCGTATTTCATCACCTTTAATAACCGAGTTTTTATTTGATTTGTGTATCATTTAATTTTATGTATAATTCATTATTATGGACCAAATAAGGATGCCTTGTGATTTCATTATTTCTTTAGTGTTTTTGGGGATTGTTCAAAGCTCGGAACCTCAACTGGTGGGAAAACCCAAATGGACAAATAGTTAGTAGAATCCATGCATGGATTCACGCATGGTTAGACCTAACCATGTGGGTATTGATAGTGAGTAGCTAAGGGTGTTGGGTTTGAGAAAACTATGCAGATTGGATTTTCTACAATTATAGTAGATCAATTTCGTATGGTTGGCACCCGATTTCCATAACCATGGATTCTAATCACATGTAATCCGTCTTGAGGTAGTGATCCATGCATGGTTTGGGAAAACCATGTGGCCAAACTATGTTCCCCTTAAATTTTTGTTAAATTTACAATTTTCCCATAAAAGTTTTATTACATAACCAATCCTCTCATTTCATAATTTTTCCATTACTAGTAGCCCATTTTTAGCCTTTTTATGCTCTAAAATTCTCCTCCATAGGATTTGATCTTGTTATCTGGTCCTAAGTCCAATTCTATCCACATTAAACTTTTTGGATGTGCATTAGTATGTACCCAATTCATCTTGATCCATTCGTTGATTCTATTCTCCTCGATGAGGATATTTCGATGCGGGTTCATATTCCCAATTTTCACATAATTGATCAATTCTTCATATATCTCCCAATCCATTCCTAACCAAAGAAAGACATTGGTTGATTAGTGTTGTATAAGTATATGGTACTTGTTGTCAAACTCTTTCCCTGATTCTCAAAATTTTATTAACTCACGTCATTGTGTGGATGTCGAATTCATTGGTTGTTGCTTATTAAATTCATGTTCCATTATTATATTCATCATGCTTGTATTTTATACACCTTTACCTATAGTTTTATCACACTTTTAGAGGTTGAGACCTTGAGATTTTCACCCCAATTAGGGTGTTCCCTTAAAAATACCTTGGTAACCCATGTGGGATGCTTGAGACACCTTTCAGGTGTGTGCTTGACCCTACTAATAGTAAGGCTTCCTAAATCAAATTATTAGTGGATTAATAATGGCTGTCTTGGTAATGGTCAATTTACCGTTCTATGGTAAGCTTTTAAAATTAATCAACGATTCATTAAAATGATAAATAGAAAGTATATTGATACATATTACATGGCGTAAAAGAATGAAATTAAATGGTTTTTTTGTATGTCTGTAGCACCTCTTACCCCACAAAATGGAAGGTAGAAAAGTGAACCCAATGAATTTATAATGTCTTATATAAACTAATGAATGTCTTCATCTCTTTTCACCTCACCACTTGTATGAAAGGAAATGGGATAGACCAAATGGTTTATTAAATGGAATTATATTACATAACCTGATTTATTAAATGAACTAAGTATAAGGTGCCAATTGCACATGGACCTATTCATATTTATAACAGTGGAAAGACTCAAGCTTTCCTTGAATTACTAATGGAATTCCATGAGGACTTGTGGACCCCATTATAATTCAATGGTGTTGGGTTCCAAGGGAGATACACACCTTGGAACCTGATCCTTTTCGATTAGTGTATGCTTAACTTGACATCATAAAATCACTCAATTATCTGTTAGATATTAAGATTCCATGGATACACTCCTTGGATCCAGTGTGATGACTAAAAACGTGTGGTTCCATTGATACAACCCTTTGTCCTAGTAATCATTAACGCATTTTACCTTGAATAAAATCCTTGGTATATGTTACAATAATTTTATAGTGGATTTCCTTGGGTGATTCCCCTTGGATAACATATAGACCCCTTTAACCAGAACATAAGTTATTGCTGATTTAGCTTGACCCCTGAGGTCAAGGCTTCCTTGGTTATTATTTTGAACCTCACTCTCATTGTTATCATCATTATATAATAACATGTTATATCTTAGATTCACTACTATTTTTTCCGTTAATGATGTCAGTTCTAGTTACATCTCACATGAATTAATTATAAAAATTGAACTTAAATGAATTAATTATATGATCTCATGTTCAGAGACATTACTAACTAGGGAAAATGTAGGTGTTCGGGTATTTATATGATTTTATTTTCATTACTTTTATATATACCTTCACATTATTAGCAAATGTTTCCAAGACTGGATGGTATATACACTGTTGGTCGTGGCCAACGTAAATTTATATAACACCATATATGGGATAGCATTGGTACTCAGGAAATATTACCTATATACCAGTGTTGAAAAGGATAAATATAATGTGCACTTGATAATTCTTTCTTCCTTAAGATATATTTTAATAGAATATGGTTGAGATAGTGCTCAAGATACTGGAATAATTTTTTCTTCTATCTACTAATTTTTTAGAGCTTGTATTTCATGTTAAAATGAATACCTATTTTTATAGTATTTAGAGGAAAGACATACATTTTAATCATCTTTTGTATATGATTATATTACCAACATTGAGTGTTATTATCAGTTTCTTGAGTTGTTATTCATTTCTATACAACTTCCTCTATGGAGGGTTATTGGTCTTGTGTTTAAGGGTTATATTTCTATTATTCCATGTTTCTATTTATGTTTTTTCTATATACTTGTTATTCTATGATATTAATTGTGCTACAATCTTTTTATGAGGGCATGGTCTCCCCACAGACACCCCTTGCTACTATTCAGATGCCTTTGGTGTTTGGGGAGGCACGCTTGAGGCCATGTGGCCATCCTATATTGGAGAACTGCATAGAGGTATATAGGACTAGGATGTCACAATGCGGTATCAGAATGGATAATTTCTAGGTTTACTATTTTGAGATAATAAATAGAAGATTAGGAACTCTTTATAACACGGTTATATCCTAACTTGGGCGTAGGTAACCCATTTTCAGGGTAAATACCAAGTTGCCTGAAATCCTATTTTTTGTTCTCGGTTTTCTTATTAATGTTGATATCCTTTCCCCGTAGGGTGAAACACTTGGTGTGTGATGATATTTATCATTATTATTAATATTTTGGATTTTATTTTTATCCTGGGAAAATGAGATTAGGTAAAGGATAATTGTTACATTCATATTTATAGGCACCTAGAAGTCACATGCCATGCATATCCCATGCTATATTCATTCATTTTCACTGATTTCATTTCATCTGTACCTTTTGATTATTGTAGGACCATTGTTTATATATATATATATGATTATTCTTCTACTTGGCTACAATTGAGTGATTTTTATTTTCAATTCTTCTGGTTTAAGGTCCCTCATGGTTTGGAATGGGTTCTTTACCAAGTTTACCCCTCATATATTACCTGTTATATTATGATAATAAATGTTGATGGTTTTAAAATAAAAATTAAATAGGTGTTCATTTCAATGATAAGATGTATGATCCCTTATTCACGATGAAAAGTGACTCATTCTAATGAAACCTCAATGTGTGTTTACTGAAAATACAAACAAAAAAGGTAAATCTCAACTTCTAAAATGAAATGCTTTATAGTAAATTAAGTGGAAAGGCATAGTTGACCCTTCACCTATTGAAACCAATGTAATTAAATTTAAACACTCATCAATACATGGCCTCTTATGTGGGTAGTTAGGTTAGTATAGCATGAGAAGTGAGACCTTATTATTATATTTTTCTTTTGATAGTAATTATATTTTCTTAATGTTTTTTCTGAGGAGGGTGGTGTAATTTGTAGGCTATTCCACCATGATGTCATCATGTCGTGTTCCATGAGGGTGATAATGACCACACTCCCTAGATGGTGGGCCCAGATCCAATAGTCTTACTGCAATGTGTTCCACTTGAGACACCGCCTAGTATACCTTATCTGGGCACTTATTCTCTAATTCATGAGAGTTTCCTAAATTATATGTAATCCATGAATGGTGATCCACAAAATGTACCTACTATGGATAATCTAACACATGATTTCTAGTAGCATAATCCACCCTCCTTCTTAGGGGATGGTGGACCACAGGCTATTGAGTCTTTGGTAGAGGTCACCCTATCTATCTTTGATTATCTGGAGATGCCTCTATTGTGGAGGGTCAAGATGACCACCTATATGATTTTTTATTCAGCCACGAACTTGCGGGATGTAATTACATAGTATGGTCATCATCAAGGCATGGTCTCATGTATTTTTTAGATGAAATTCTTTGACTTCTTCTGTTCTTATATGGTGAGAGATGACTAATCCAGGGAGTTCATGTATCTAGAGTAGGGTGCTTTGTCAATAATGGATTATTTATCTTATTCTATAGAGTTTATATGGTTTATACCTCTTCTAGACGGGTATGATATGTAATGTGTTAGATGTTTTGAGGATGGGATCCAGTATACAATCTGTACCCAACTCTAAATTTTTCACATACAAACCTTATCCATGATCATAAATCATGATCTTATCACTGAGCTCAACCTAATGTAAGGCGATATTACCCAGAAAATGGTAAAGTGTTGCAGAATGCCAAAAATTATTTCAAAAGTAGGAAGCATTCCCTTGAGGTTTCACATCAGGGAAGTGTAGTTCATAATAACTACATTGGAAGCTCCGTTATATTCCATCAGTGTGGAAGATATGGGAATTTTAATCCTCAATAATATAGAGATCCTATGCAATGATGATATTTTACCGATATGGGGAATATTCATAGATTATTTCATATCATTCCATCTTCTTCAAGTGGAAGATGATTTTTTCCAATTCCACATTTTGGGGTAGGATTTTTTATTCCATGTCAAGCAAGGAGTTGGAGTAGAACCGATTGGACTAGACAATGAGTATGTCATGGATATAGTATATAGGTATCATATAATTACTCTCCCTAGTAGTTTGGTCATACACAGTGTAGTCCAGGTACAACATAGGACTGTCGATTAGGAATGTTTCTTGCTTTAATGATGAAACCAATGGATCAGAGTACATGACCGTCTATAATATGAGTCACTATTCTAGTAGCCTCCACTATATTATCTTCTTTATTAGATACAGGTGATTCACACTCCATTATCTTTTTATCTATCATAGAATTTCTTAGGATGTAAATTTATTATTAATAATGTGTAATGAACTTGGATACACTATTGGGAGTGTTTTCTAAGGGAATAGGCTAGTGTAGGGAAATCCCCATTGAGTTAGGTAGTTACCACTTTTTATGGGATCTATTTTTCCTCGAGATGATGTACTTTGATGTTATTATTGGGATATATTGGATGGTTCTCTTTCATTCCTTTGTATACTATTATCAATTAAGGGTGCCTTTTACATTACCATAGGGTAGTATTTATCTCCACCAGGGTGATTGACATGTCTATGATGGAAATACAAGATATGAGAATCATTGGCTAGGTGGTGTGACCCCCCAAATTTCTAGTCTCTTCAAGGAAGAAAAGGTCTCGCCACAGATAAATTTTCTTCCCTTAGTAGATGATTTTAGGGATGTATTTTTGGAATATTTTTTTGGAATACCTCATGGGATATAGGTAGAGTTTATTATTGTGATTATTCTAAGAGTAGATCTGGTTTATATTTCATTATACAGTATCGCTCCTATTGAGCTCTAGGATCTTAAGAGATAGTTGGAGGATCCACAATCGAAAAGTTTCATCTGACCCATTACATGTTCTTGGGGTTCACCCATGCTTTTCTCTTAGAAGACAGATGAAACCCCTCTATTATGAAAATATTACTGATGGTTGAAACAAATTACAATTAAGAACTGATATCTACTACCTCAAATAGATGACCTCTTTGACCAGATTTGAGGAGCTAAGGTGTTTTCTATGATCGAGCTGAGATCAGTCTATCACCATGTGCAAGTCAGACCTTTATACATATCTCATACATATTTTATAGCATCCCATGACAGTATGAGTATCTTTTTATTTCATTCGATCTTATGATTGTACCTTCTATTTTCATGTCTTTGATGAATAGGGTCTTACATCACTACATAGATTCTCTTTTCATCGTATTTTTTTTGTAACATCTTATTGTATTATCACATTCATAGAGACCATTCTATGAATCTTGATATCATTATGAATACACTCCTAAAGCATCAACATTATTCCAAGTGTTTTAAGTGACACTTCTGGATCGATGAAGATCACTTCTTAAGTCATATTATCTCATAAGCATGAGTATATATGGTCCTAGAGGATGTGAGTGTCGTGATTTCCTAGGAAAATATCAAGAACATATTTTATATACATAGTTTCCTGGGTATGTCCAGATATTATAATAATTTAATACATGACCTTTAATGGCATGTTTCACCTATTACTATTTCGACAAAGAAGGGTTTTATGTTTCTGTGTTTTGAATCCTATGATAATGCCTCTCAGGAGAAAAAAAGAAAGGCTTATCTTGAAACTTATTCTGATTTTTCAAGATCTTGGAAGATGTTATATAATGTTCTTTGATTCATCCATCATTTTCAACGGATATGTGTTGATGTAGGAGGAAAAATCATTTCTTATGGATCTCGACAGTTGAGTCATCATGAGAGAGTCTACTAAATGCATGACATCGAGATAAATATTTAAAAACCTCATGACACTAGAGACATTATCTGATGGTAGGGTTGTTGGTGGTGTATACAAACCACAATATATATCTTTACATAAAATTATATGAATCTCATATAGAGAATATGGGTCTAATATCTTCAGTAATTGGATTTTGATATTTCTTATAGGCCTAGAAAGGGTAATGTGGTAGCAGGTGCACTGAGTCAGAAAACTCAGGCACATGAAATACATAAAGATCATAATAAATTAAAATTGATGGCAATATTTTCTGAGAAGTGTCTATATTTTCATGAGAGTCACGATCATTCTTCTGTTATATCATTTGAATCTACCTATTCCCTCATGGATAAGGTAAAGAGTAGGTAGTTTTCAAATCCATAGGGGTCAGTTCCTAGAGAGATTATTACTGGTGGGGTCTCCCCTTTATATTGCAATGTTGATGTAGATCATATTCTTTTTATACATGGGTGTGTATTAGTTCATATGGATATGAGATATGAACTTATTCGAGAGTCCCAAACTTATCTATGGTCAGTTAATCAAGGCATAACCAAGAAGTATCAGAATATGTAACACCAAGATTTTTTGTTTGGGATGAAACATCAGATGCCAGGTTTTATCACTAGGTATTCCTCATATCAGCAAGTGAAGGTGGTGCACCAGAAACCTGCTGGCTTATCATAGCTACTTCCAGTCCTAGAATGTGAATGAGAAGATGCTACTATGGAATTCATAGTCATCTTACCAATATTTACTCAAGGTATAAACGTTTTTTGGGAAGTCGTGGATCGAATAACAAATGTAGACATCTTCTTTTCTATCTGGGATTCATTCTTAGTTGATGAGATGGGAGGACTGTATGTTTGTAAGATCATATGACTACACGAAATCCCTCATACTATCATTTTATATAGGGAATATCATTTCACATCATGGTTCTGTCAAGGGTTATAGATATCTATGGGAACATAGATGATTATGAGCATAACCTTTAACCCTAAGGCCAATGTCTAGTCATAATGGAAAACATATGATTTGGAGGACATTCTCAAAAAATTCATCTTTGAAGTTGGTGGTTCATTAGAGAAGAATATTAATCTCATCAAGATCACATATAATAATATCTTATAGGAAATATTTCACAGGGATCCTTATGAGGCCTTGTATAGTAAGTAATTCCATTTCATCATGTGCTAGATAAAGGAAAGAGTGGCTACGCTACTAGATCCTCATCTTCTTCAAGAGAATGTTGCGCAGGTTTAGATGATCCGGAAGCCTATGCATACTGCATAGGGAAGACAATAATTCTATATCAATCTCCATCAATGACCTCTTTTCTTCATGGTCAAGGATCATGTTTTCCTGCGGGTGTCACCATGACTTGGGAATAGATGGATTCAAAGGTAGGGGAATATGTCATCGTTCTTTTTCAGGATTTTTGATGTTCTAGATAGAGTTAGGATGTTATACTATCAGTTTCTACCATAAAGGTACTATTACACAGATTTTGTCTTCCATGTTTCAAACAGTAATCTTTATCATGTCGACATATCTCATACTTTTGATCCTGGGGAGGTTAAGTTGGATGTCGATGCTTCATTTGAGGAGTATCCTATTTGAATAATTGACTAGAGAAAAGATGATCTACATGGTTGGTGTTTCCCTTTAGTACATGTGCTATTATATTTAGGTCCATGTATATTTTGAGACTTCAGAGCAGGATGAAAATTTACCTTTCCAGTGGCCAGAGTTATTCTCAAATAGTATTTCAACACACTTGAAGGGAGAGCATGGGGATGAGTTCCTTTAAGGGGGTAGTCAATTAGAAGCTGGTTTTTATCTCATATATGGATCCTTTAATTTATAGTATAATTCTTTATTATAGAGCTGATATGGATTCCTAGTGAGTTTAAGGTTGTTTTTTGGGGTTTCGGGGCTTGTACAGAACTCAGAACCCCAACAGGTGGGAAAAAAAGACTTTCCACATAGTTAGGATAAACCATGTGGGGATGATTTCATGTATAGAGACTCTGGTCTTTCCGTGTAGGACATAGTAATAATTCGACGAATATTTCTGCATTTAGACATTGAGATGGTGCACGGTTCTAAATCCCACTATGAATAAAATTAATTTTATAAAAATATTAAATATATCTTTATTATGGGCACACAGTTTTCCTTAAAAAGTTAAATATCTTTTAAATAGAATATCTAATTAGAAATATGATACCACAACTGAATTCATATGGTATATTTTACCCTAGGCATGACCTAATTCTTGATGGTGTAAGATGTTTAGATGGGGAATCTATTGGTGGGTGCATTGAATGAATGAATGGATTTAATCCATTTATTTATTAACTTTGGCCTATATAACTCACTTAAAGAAACTCAGATAAGAAATTTGAGACCACCATAGAGTTCAGAATGCATTGCTTACCCAAGGAACGACCTAATGTTGATTGGTGTGGAACGTGTTGTAATGAATGTTGTTGGCGGTGTGTTTGATTAATTAATTAAATAAGTAATTAGTTTGCTTTATACACAATAGATAACCCTATAATATTTATTACTAAAAAAACATCTACAGGGTTATCCACATATAACCTGGGATAAATGAAAAGCTATTCCACCCTCATCTATTGAAGAATTACAATGAAACATCATATTAGAGCATATCAGGATGCAGTGAACACAATGGATCCTCTGAAATAGTTGGAAAACACGTTCTTCGCAAATGATCAATCCATTATCAATGTAGGACAGGTCAATTTCATGTTTTATTCCCTATGGGTTAAATTATTGGGAATTTCAATCATTGTTCTTCAATCTTCACCCTTTTTCATCCTTTTCATGTGCCCATGTACATAAATTAATTTTTAATCAATTTTTTTCTAACTATGGGATCTCCATTATTTACCGATTGGACAACGATGCATGGAATTGATCCTTAAATCATTTTCCTTGTTCCATTATCCTTGTTTCTTTTATTTCATCACTATTTGGATCCTCATGATCCTAGTTCAACATTGTCGGGAGGTACCGACCCCGATTAAACACCCGAATTCCTTACAGATCAACGAAATGAGAATGGATCGATGAACCGTGCATAGTCATGAGAATCATGTGGCATGTTGGGATTGATTATGAATAGAGACCTTGTGTAGAGTCTCATAGAATGGATTCCCAATTTTGTCATGGCAGTGGCCAAACTTAGATCTTCGATGAGGTGTTCAGACGTAGTTAATGCGGTGGGCATTAATAATAATTATTTTTATTTTTATTATTAATGTTAATGGTTAATAAAAAATTAAATAGATTTATGTTTAATAAATGGATCAAAATGTGGTAGGGAGAAGGATGTTCTCTCCCTAGGATTAATAAAATAGGTGAAGAATTAATTAAATTAAATGATTTTAATATTAATCAAAGTCAAATTTAAAATCTGGATAGGGGGTTGAAGACCCATCTACACACCACAATGTGAAGGGGAAAAAGTACCCTTCTTGTTGTTTTTAATTTTCCATCTTGTTATTTATTATCCATGATAATAAATAAAGAAAATATGAAATAAAAGAAAAAAATAAATTTAATGAGAACTGGTGGGGCTTAAATAATGATAATGACTGTTGGGGGTGTTCATAGGTGAAACAACACCACATCATAATGGTTTAACAAAAAAATAAAAATAAAAAATATTTTAATTTTTATTTTTTTTATTTTTAAAACCCTGTTTCGGTCATAACGTATTCATATGAAAATAGATTGATGAAATGTTACTGGAAGTGTCACCTTGGAATTGACCTGGAAAATTTAAGACCGATGTTGGATATATTTTTCAGACATGTGAATTGGGTCTATGAAACAACGAATAATAATAAAAAATATTATTATTATGGTATTTTGTATCTGACATTTCTCCGCCATACAGTATAGGAATGAAAGCCCTCATTTGATGATCCGACCTTGTAATGAAGGCATACATTTAAAGGCCAATTTCATGTATTTATTTTGGACATGTGGCTTGAAACCATGAAACACCATTCATGGGTGTTGTAGTGAAATGTATCTTTTTCACTGGGTTTCTGATTGAGACAAGGGAATATCCTATTTCGAGAGTTGTTCCCTAATGGTTTCAATAGTATGATCTGTTAGGCCATCTGGGGCCATTTGAAGAGGCATACCCATGAAATTATATTTTTTCCCTCAGACTAGCGAAAATCATTGTGCATTCATTAGGACATTGGCTGAGACACATTATGTAGTAGGATTACATGCTGTGTAGTGCTACATGGCAAGAGGACAATGTTTTTTTTGACACGACGAGAAAGAAGAGAGGAATCACATTCCATATAGGTCCATGACATGTTTTCAACTTTTTTGTGGAAACTTCATTGTTCTGTGTCTCCTTAAATTGAACACAAATTTTGTTCTGTGAGTAGTATATCCTGGGTTTTTTCCTATTTAGAAAAAAATCCCCCCCTTGGTTGTGGTTTTCTAGATACGATGTGTAATTTTCTTGGAATATAACATGGAGGATACACCTAATGATGGTAGTAATCATGCACGATCACCCGAGCTTCCTGGGCATTACCCTCGGGCATAGCTGGGAAGTGGAGATCCCCAATGACTTCTTTTATGCATTAACCTCCAATAGGGATAGGAGTTGGAGTTCCTTGATGACATTTTCGTCTGTCACCCTCCATTAGAGTTGGGTCGTGGAGTACCCCAAATGACATTCCTAAGCATTACCCTCCAGTGGGGCTGGGTAGTGGAGTTTCTCAGTGACTATCAGAGTACAACCCTCCTCTCATACCAGAGCATATAATCCTTACCTAGAGTTTGTGGACCCTATAATGTGAATCATAGTGACAAGACATGGTTTGAAATGGTTTTGACTTATCTTTGGACACACAAGGAAGAGAAAAACTTTCGTTATTGAGACACATTTTTGTGACACAACCTAAAACTCTGTTGGTGAGTTAGTGTCATTCAAATTGGATAGTATCAAGGTTTGTAGAATGATATCCTTAGGATTTTTTGATTAGGGTAGATGTGTTGTATGCTAGGAATCATTGATAGATTCTTTTGTAACTGTGGGTAACTCTTCTTCTTGGGTTGACCTGTGAGATATAGATCCCCTTAATCCCTCATTTGGGATTTTTTACATAAAACAAACACACACACACACACATATATATATATATATATATATCTGTGTGTGTGTGTTTATATATATCCATCTCCTGTACCCACTCCATGGGTTTGGTTACTCACATTTCAAGAAAGGTGAAGATGTGTGGGGTATGCCATGTGCTTTTTGTGTCTAGATTCTCATGGTTGGATGAGTATACGATCATGCTGTAAGCAGAAAAGGATTGATTAGAAGATCATATACACCCCATGTTTATCCCTTTGTTCTTTGACAAACTAACAATCACACTTTTTTGTTGTGTTGTACTCTTTCATTTTACCTTCTATATCTATTGGATTTATCTTACATTTTATATCTTACTACTCCCCCTTCACCCATTTTAGGTCATTATAATTTGTATGTATATATTCATCATTACATGGAATTTTCCCATATGTGTATTGTTTTTTGTAGATGACAAACAGGTTGGCCAGGACTTGAGAGGAGCTTAGGGCTATTAGGTGTTTAGACAATGTATGGCAGTTGTAGCTTGGGGTATAAGAGATTATAGAGTAATAGTATGGAGGTATGATGGTGGATGAGTATGTTGTAGGGTTTATAGACCATATTCACTTCTCTATTGGCATGATTCACGATAGCTAATTGTTTTCAAAAATGTTTGAGTAGTGACTCCATAAAGAGATTTGAGCTAGGGTCGTGCCCTTGAGCATCCCCACCAATGTTGGGTTGCTGGAGCGAGCACTGGTGATAGAGAAATTTATGTTAGAGGGATGCGTAGTAGTTGGAGAAAGTAGTGGGCATCCCAGAGCTAGGTATTTTAATGCATCTAAATAATTCTATATTCCAAGATCTCTGAGGGGGATACCCTTCCACGAGAAAGCTCAGACACTTTTTCATATGGGGTGAGACATCATAGAGTGGACGGATAGACCAACCCAGGGTTTTTCTTTAATTTTGATGGAAAATGTCACATGGAATGGATTTTTCTAACTAGACATGTGAAGTAGTCCATACAGATAGCTAATGGGCTGTCACGACAAAGGTAGCACCATGATCAAGGATCTCCAAAGCATAGACATAATGGTCCCTAGGAAGGTTGATCTAGTATAGGAGAAATAAGATCCATGGTTGGTGGATGTCATTATGAGATCCTTCCAATTCTACTAGGTGGACCATGTTAGGTTTAGGGATATTTTGGTTGGGTCCATAAACTAATTCATTCTTTGGGTGTGTATGATCTTGTAGAACCTTAGATGACATGAGGTACAATCTGTATCCTTTATACCTTTTTTAGTAGAAAATTTTAGTCACTTTTCAGAGGTACTCTATTTATTTCTATTTTTTCCCAATGTTTAAATTGTTATGACATGGGGAAACAATGTAATCATTTGATAGTGTTGTTCGAGGTATCTATTAATGAACAAGGAAGAGGGGGTTTTCCCCCATTGAGACACCTTTTTGAGATGCAATAAAAACTCTGAGGGAGATTCATTTTTGCCCAAAGTTAATAGTATCAAGGTGTAGTGGATGAGTCCCTATGACTTGTGCATTTAGGGAAAGGTTGCGCGATGGAGCTTTGGAGTAGGTCTTGGCATTGCTGGTAGAGTTTTTCAATTTGAATGTTTTTGGATGGGATTCCACTAGTGGTTGTGGGGGAGTTTCTGGTTTGCAGTTACCCCTTTTCCATGAGAGGTGAAACCACCCGAGGAATTCTATTTCCTTTCCATTTATATATTCTCATGGTTGGATGATTCTACTCACCTTCCTTGTTCATTGGTACCCTAATGTTCCCGATATCAACATTGATGTCGCGACAGATTGTTATTACATATGGATCGAGACAATTGATCCCTCTTGAACAAAACTATGTGACTCAATTCCAAGTGTTGGATGTTATAGTATTTACCTTGAGGATGTGGATGTGCTATCTTTTGGGGGAAATTACTATGATATATTACGTGTCCATATATCCTTAAGAGATCCACTAGAAGGAATTTCTGAAAATGAGAATCATGTCATCCATTTTTAGTGGAGAACCATGTTTCCAATCATATTGTGAGAGGATGTGAAGAGTGTTGTTCAGAATTATCCTTTGGTTGTACATCCCAGTGTAAGGAAAATGTATAGGAGAGACAAATGTGGGCTAAGTGTCCCCACCTTTTCTTTTTAGATTTTTCATTTCAACGATTAAATGATTTGAATAAGGGAATAATGTATAGACTTTTTTTCATGTATGATTTTGTAATATTTTAATGAGTATTTTCAGTGTCAGGTGATGAGACGGTGCAAAATTTCATGGCATGAATTTCCAATAATTAATTTTATAAAAATGTTAAATATATCTTCACTATTTACAAACAATTTTCATACCAAAGAGGAATATCTCTTATGTAGTATCTCTGATGAGAAATATGAGACCAGGGTTGACTCTAAAACATGGAGTTTACCCTATGGGGGACCTAAAGTTGGTTGGCATTGGACATTCATATGAGAGTGTTATTGGTGGTTGTATTTTAGGAATGAATAAATTTAATTAACTTATTTAATAACTCAACCCTAAATAACTCACAGGTGGAGACTCAGATAAGAAACATGATACCATTGCTATGTTTGAAATCCAATTTCTACCAAAGGCACGAAATAGTGTTTGTTGACGCGGGATGTCTGGTAAAGGCATATTTTGGTGGTGTGTTTAATGATTGAATGAATGAATTATTTAATTAATTAGTTTTTTTATATGTGATGGATAACCCCATAAGTGTTATTCCTGACCTATTTCTCTATGGTTTTCCTCATTAACCATGGGATAAATATAAATATCTTTTACCCTCCTTCGTTGGAAAATTACGACACAACATTGGATTAGAGCAGATTTGGATAGAGTGAAAGCAATGGATCCACCCAAATCATTGGAAAATGCATTCTTCACTAATGATCAATCCATATATGATGTAGGAATCATTTATTTGGTGTTTTATGACATTTTTTATTAAATTTTTGAGTAGATCAATCATTGTTAATCGATCTTCAACCTTTTTATGCTTTTGAATATATGCACATACCGATATTAATTTTTTGTAAATTGTTTTATATCCCTAAGATCCCAATTCATGATTTGATAGACAATAATACATGGCCCCAATCTATAAAAAAATTTCTTATGCCTTTCTCCCTAGTTTTCATTGCGATGATCACTGGTTGGATCCCTAAGGTCCGGGTTCAGCTTTTTCATGAGGTACCAGCCCAATCAGACCCCTAGATTCACAGCAGATAAAAGAAATGTGAAAAAATAGAAGAATTGAAAAAAGATAGGGGTAGCATGCAGTGTGATGATATTGATTCAAAGAAGTGGTTGTGTGGCTATTCTTATGATGGGGGATACTTGGTGTTGTAATGAGGATGGCCGGACTCGAATATTCAATAAGGTGTTCAGACATAGTCAACAAGGTGGGCATTAATAATAATAATTATTATTAATAATGAAGATGATTGTTAATAAAAAATTAAATAAATTTAATTTTATGAAAGAGGTAAACAAGTTGCAGGGATAATGATGTTCTCTCCCTAAGATGAAAAAATAGGTGAATAATTAATTAAATTAAATGATTTTAATTTTAATTAAAATAACATTCAAAATATGGGAAAGGGTATAGAGCACCCATCAACATGCCACAATGTGAAGTGGAAAACTCACGCATACTGCCTCGTGTCATTTTCCATATTATTATTTTTTATCAATGATGATAAATGAAAAAAAGATGAAAAAATAAAAAAATAATGGGAAATGATGGGGTACATGAAGTGAGATTGAGGTTGGGGGTGTTCAAACATGAAACAACTCGACTTCATTATGGTTTAAAAAAATAATATTATAAATTATTATCATTATTTTTGTTTTCAAAACATTGTTTCAGTCATAAGATATTGATATGAAGTGATATTAAAGAACCATCAATGACTGGGGGATCCTAGAATTGAGTGAGTCATTTTATGATTGATGTTGAATACGTTTTTTTACTCATACCTCGAGTGAACAAAACAACCAATAATAAAAAATAATTACTATTGTGGAATTTTTTTATCTGAAATATCTCCATCATATAGTGTTAGAATAATGAACCGTCTATGACACTATGACCCTAAAATTAATATAGAGTTTTCAAGACCAATTTCATGAATTTATTTTGAACTCATGGATCAGGACCAAAAAACATCATGCATTTGTGATGTGGTGAAATACGATTTTTTCACCGGGTGTCAGATTTATGTAAGTGAATAGCCTCACTGAATAGTTTTTCAATGAGGATCACAGTTTTTTGATCCATTTGGCCATCCTAGGCCACTTCAAGAGGCATATCAATGAAAATATTTTTTCCCTCAGACCGGTGATGAGCCTCGTGCATTTTTTCGTGAATTAGGTTGAGACACGTTGTGTATTACTCTTGCACGCCATATAGTTCTACATGGACAACAAGCTATGTTATTCTAAGGACGTGACCAGAAAGCATAGTGAGACCACATTTCATGTAGTTCCCCGACATTCCATGGACCTCTTTTTGAGGAAACGTCAATGTTCTGTATCTCCATTGTTTGAACATGGATTTTGGCCTATGAGTAGCTTATCCTGAGTTCTTTTTCATGTAGAACTCATTAGAGCCCTATGTTATGGATTTTGATATATGATGTGAAATGTTTTAGGAATGGTTTACTAAGGAGACACACGATGATGGAATAAATCATACAGGATCACCAGATCATTTCATCCCATACCCTCTAATAGGGTCGGGTAGTGTAGTTCCCTAAAGACTTGGAAGTGTAGTCCCCCAAAAACTTCCTCTGGGTGTTACCTTTCACCAGGGAAGGGAAACATAGCTCCCTAATGAATTCATTAGGGTGATACCCACCAGTAAATCTAGGAAGTTCAGTTCCCCGATGGATTCTTTCAGGCATTTTCGTCCAGCAATACTGGGAAGTAGAGTTCCTCCTAGACCATTTACATGTGTTACCCTTTAGTAGGGTAGGGAAGTGGAGTACCCCGTCGACATTCCTTAGCATTACCCTCTAGCGGGGTTAGGCAGTGCAGTTTCATGGGGACTATAACAGTAGAATCCCCTCCCCCATCAAACTGACGCATGAGATCCTTAACTATAGTTTGTGGGCCCAAGATTGTGCAACCCAGAGATGAGATGTGGTTTGACATATATTTTGACTCACAAGTACGGGGGATGCATTCCCCACCAAGGTGTATTGTATTGATGTGACCTAAATCCATTCATCTAAGTTAGTTCCGCCCAAATTGGATAGTATCAAGGTGCGTTTCATGAGTTATTATGACTTGTGTGTTCAAGGTAAGTGTGTGGGGTGCTAGGTATCAGTAACAGATTCTTTTGTAATTGTTTACGACTCATCATTGTGTTTGGTTACACTCTTTACAAGAGAGGTGAAGATATCTGGGGAATTCCACATGCTTTCCGTGTCTAGTTCACATGGTTGGATGAGTCTATTATCCTACTATATGTGGAAAATGCTCAATGGGTAGTACATATAAACACCATTTTTATCCCCTTCTTCTTGGACGATCTTACTTTCACCCTTTTTGGGATGAGAAATATTCATTCGTTATAACATGTCTATCTATTTATTTCTGTCCCATTATATCACATAATACTCCCCCTTTACCCATTTTGGGGTTATCTACTGGGTATGTATATACTCACCCTTACATGGGGTTTTCCCACACATGTCGTTTATTTTTCAAATTTTGGATAGGTCGACCATGAATTCATATGATCTTAGTGATATTGGGTGATTGGACCACCTATGATGGTCATCGATTGTGATTAAGGAGTTAGGATCTATCACCATTTACTTTTCTAGTTTTTTTAGTTTGGGACATATTTCTAGTAGGAATATATTTTCCCCTCTACTTTTCATTTTACACTACCTTAATTTTTTACAGTCTAGAGTTTCATGAATGTTTGGTTTAATTTCTGAAATGTTGCATCTTTTAATTTCTCCATCTAAACTTTTTCATTGAGTATGATATGTTCATGTGTATAGGTTCTTAGGAAAGGCCCGCCCCAATTTAGTTATACCTTCGACACTTCTCGCCACCCCATGGTCTATAGAGGTGGTCTTGGGGTTGTTTCAGTTCGAGCCTCATCTTGGCTCGGGACATGATACCACAACTACCCCTAACCAATTAGGGATTGACAATGACTAATAGGTGGATTCATGATTTAAGGAAATCATGAATATTAGATCGTACGCCCATGGAAATGGTCTTTTGATTTTAGCATATCTATTTCACATGGTTTGTTCAAAGTTTTACTAACTGCATGGCTTAACCATGTGGGTCCCCTAGTGAGTTGGTGATCCTATTCATGGTTGGCACACAATTTTTCAAAACTATGCAGCCAAACCGTGGGCCACATATGTTTTGGGTACCATTATGATTTTCCAGTAAAATTATTATAACCTAACATATCCTCGCATTTTTCTATTTGTCCATCCCCAATATCCCATTCTACTACCTTTTTGAGATCCCAAATCATTTTATATAGGTTTTGATCCTATTCTCTGATCCTATGTCTAATTTGATCCGTGTTCATCATGTTGGATGTGCATTGGTAATTACTTAATTCATCAAGAGCAGTTCATTTTTTTTCTCCTTAATAAATCAATTTTGATGTATCCTCATATTAACTATTTTCAAGACATTGATCCATTAATTAGATATTATCTCCATCCAAGCCAAATTAAAGCTGATACTAGATGGCGATAGTGTTATGAGTATTTGGTTGGTGGTATATGATTGATTCCTTAAGTCATAATGTTTTATGAACTATTGTTGTTTTGCGCATGTCAAATTCATTGGGTTTTTCTTAAACAATTCATGTACCTTACACCATGATCATATTCTAGAGCCCATTCCATATACATTCACCACACTATTGTAGGCTAATACATCAACATATTCCACTCCATGTAGGGTGTTCCCTTATAAATTACTTTATAATCAATGTTGATTTCTTGAGACACCATGCAGTTGTGTTCTTGATCCTGTTAATGGAAATCCTTCATAAATTAATTGAGTTTTGGATTACTAATGGATAACATGTTTTTATCACTAGAAACTTATAAGGTAAGTGTTTTAATTTAATAAATAAATCTATAAAATCATAAATGAAAATTATATTTATATATATTACTTTCCCTAAATGAATGTTATCAAATGCTTTGGTTACATTTCCATAGCACCCATTTCCACACAAAATGGAAGGTAGAGGAGTGAACCAAATGAATATATTATGCCTTATATTAACTAATGAATGGATACATTTTACATATCCTTTTCACTTGTATTAAAGGAAATAAAATTGACCAAATGGTTTATAAAATGGAATGAATATTACACGGAAAAATTTATTAATATAATAATATATTAGGTCCCTATTGTATGTGGTCTTATTCATAATTATTGGAGTGGTTAGACTTTAGAAGACGTTTAATTCATGAGGCGATTACCTACCCACTTGTTGATCCCATTCCAATTAAAGTGTTTTTGTTCTAATAAGGATACCCACCTTAGAACATGATCCTTGTCTGCCAATGGATTCTTGACATGATTTTGCAGTATCCCTCCATTATCATTAAGATATTAGGACTCCTTTGATGAAATACTTGGATTCATAGTGACGTATAAGGACATGTGGAACCCTTTATACACCCATTGGTGCCTGTCATTTCTTACCCATTTTACCTTGGATGACATCCTTGAACTTAATTAGATTCATACTGCAGTTGAATTCCTTGGGTGATTCCCCTAATGTTACACACATACCCCCTTTGAACGAATTCATATTATTACCATGTTTTATCAACCCATGAGGTTGATGATTCTTTGGTTATTACCTTGGATACCCACTCTCATTGTTATCATTATTATAGGATTCCTTATTCTACCTTGGATCCATTACTATTAACATCATGTTATGATGTTAGTGTGGGTAACACCTCATGTGACATTATAAAACTTACTGAAATTAAATGAATTAACTAAATGGTCTCATGTTTAGATACATTACCAGCTAAGGATAATGAAGGTATTAGAGAATTTATATTATTATATTGTATTTAATTTTTTTTATACATGTACATTATCAATTGATATTTCACTGAATCAATGGTATAGAAGTTGTTCGTGGTGGCCTACTGAGATTTATCTCACCCACTCTCTTGGACTCCCTTGGTACTTGGGCAGATCACATGTATTCAGGTGTTAATAAGGGTAATTATCCATCTTTGGAAATATAATATTGGTTTCTTTCTTAGGATGGGGCTTGTTAGTAGATGACTGAGATGTTTCTTGGTATACTGGACAGTTTTTGGCTTCTTTTTGCTTCTTTTGTATAGCTTGTATTTCCGACTATCATGTATACATATTTTATAATTCTATAGAGTCTTGACATAAATTATCATGATATTTTTTATATGATTTATTTTCCATTTTTTCGTATTATTATTAGTTTCATGAGTTGTTATTCATTTCTATAATTCTTCCGCTCAAGATGGTTACTGGTTCAATATTTATAATGTTTGTTTTTGGTGTGACATCTATCTATTTATGATTCCACTATTTACCTACTATTATATGTTATATGATGTGATACTATCTACTTATTATGGAATTTTATCTTTAATGACACATCATATGCCCTCAGTTCTAGAAAAAATCCATCAGTGTACGGGAAGGAGCACTTGAGTCCACATGGCTATATAAGCTCGGGGCATCGTTCAGTGGTATCCTGGTCCAGAAAATTACATCACTATATCAAATGGATGGTATCTAAAGGGATAATATATTATTTACGATATAATAGTAATTATATATATATATATATATTAAATAATACTAACCTTATTTCCATCATGAGAATTAAAAAATGGAAATTTTACTCACACATACATATGACCTATCATCTCCATGATTGTAACATAGTTCAGTTTTCATAACAATATATCATGGTTTTTTAATGTTTTAAATTATATATCAAAAAATCATTTAATTGATTATTATTATTCAAAATATGACTTAATAATGATATTTTTACCATATTCTACCTACCAAAGTCATTTTGGACATATGAGTTGAATATCACCAAAACGATTGACAAGAAATAAATTAACTATGTAATTTAATATAAAATGGTAATAAATAAAATTAAAGGAATAAAAAATTAATTTTTTTATAATAAAGTAAATAATTAACTTAAATTTGTTATTCCATTATATAATTAACAAACAAGATGATTCAGGTTTAAATAAAGAGACACTTTAACAAAAAACTGCATTTAAACATTTTTAATGATTTATTTAATAAATATTTTTCTTACAAGTCCATATTCCAAAATTTATTTTATGTATATATTTATATATACATAAATTAATTATAAAATGGAATTTTATGTCACTTATGTCTTTCATTCAATAGTTTTCAAATGTAATATTTTTTCAGGAAATGTTTGGAATTTCTTTACAAAATGAAAAAAATAAATGTTCTATTTTAACATATACAACATCAATTGTTATTCCCACCAATGAAACCATTATTTGATATTTGCATTCCATTATAATATTATATTTTTTATTCAATGTAAAACCCTCATTACCTTTGTTCTAATTATTTTAGTTTTGAAATGTATTTTATAAACCAATGGGTAATTCATTATCTGAAAACGTTTTGCATTTTGGTTCAAAAACGTTTTTCAATGGTTTTATGATAAAAGAGTGAAATAATAATTTTTTTATTAATGATATGGTACTTCATAATTATATAGGATGATGGGTGAGCATGATACAACTTATACGATGAATTATCTTAATACAACTTGTACGGTGGTTGAGTCCAATACAGCTTATATGATGGGTGTTCCTGATAGAGGTCATACAATGGGTGAGCACAATATATATCCTTGATGAATTGGGTAATATAAGTTATCTTAATAATAAATAAGTATATAGTTAATTAAGTATCTTTATCCAATGAATTTATCTCAGAAAAATTATTTCAGACATGAGTTTAATATGAGTTATGAATATAACACTCTATGTTCTATGGGTTATAATTGTTTATTTAGGAACAAAGTCCATGTTTTTAGTGAGGTTATGATTTATTTCATTTGATCAAAGGTCGTTGTGATAAGTATAAAAATTTTAGGGTTTTTTTTTCAATGGAACAACTGATTTCATACTTTTTCCCCTTACTATGTTTTTTATGCTCATCCATCATTTTTAGATTTTTGTGGGGTTTCAGAATATATAAAAAAAATTAAGAAAAAATGTGGAAATCCATGAATAATTTTACTGAATAGAAAAAGAGTTTCATTTTAAATGTTCCATATTTTGGAAAAAAATGGAAACTATGTAGAAGTATCAACTTTTTAATATATGTGTTTGTTATATATGAGTTATTACACAATTATCTATACAATAAAGACAAGAAATATTTAAGAATGAATGAAAATAAATTATTTCCCAAAATAATTAGATTATGTTATTTTTAAGGTCAGTTACATATACCATATCTCATGAACAAACAATTGAGGATATCTATACTTTATCTCACACTCAGTTTCCCTTATAGATTCCAAATATTTCTAATTCATCCACAAAGGTTTAACTAGTCGAGTAGTATTTTTTTTTGAAATTTATCACTATGATTTTGGTTTTCCAAAATTTATTATTCTTAGGAAATATCACGATCCATTAGTATAATCGCTATGTCCAATACATGCGAAAAATATGGTAGATACTTCCTCCTGATAGCTACATGGAACACATCATGAACTTGAGATATATTTGGAGTGAATGCTAATAGAAAAGTTAAAATATATACATGATCAATACTATTAAAGGAATTAATATACATATGGGTTATCTTTCACTTTTTACAAATATCATAACCTTATACTATAAAAAAATTTATAGAAAAAACTTCCCACTAATATTGAATTCCAAATCTCACTGATGATTATTAAAATAACTATTTTATCGACTCTAAGATTCCATGATGTGATACTGAATGGATCTAAGGTTTTATTCAATTTCATTAGTTAGCTCATTCCCATGTAGATTTATTTCCCAAACTTCACCGTTGGAATTTTTTTTCATGTTTTTCTATAGAGGTATTACTGAGGACCCACCTGATTACTTGAATGAAATATACTTTTGTAAGAAGAATATACTAGAGGATGGTGTTAATCCCAATAAAATTTTAAATCTATATAATAGAATACCATTATATCCTCTGACATTTAAATAGTCCTCTAAAATTGACTATCTATCTAAGGAAGATAAATAGTACTGAAATAGAACTCTATATCTAGAGTCTTCTGAAAAATTTTATAGTTCATTGACGTAAACATTAGATATTTATAAAATATAATAGAATATGTACCCCATGTAACCATAAATCATCCTTAATGTATATAATAGTTATATTAGTATGATATAAATGTTATCAAATAATAAATATGTGTGCAAACTTCATTAGGTGATAAAATACAACCCGGATAACATTATAGCCTTTATATTTTTTAGATAATTTGATGATAAAATACATGGTTATGTTTCTTCATTTCATTTATATAATTGGTAATGGTTGTAATGTACCATTAGAATTATTCCGTTCAACCTTAAATTTTTATCAAACTGAACACCAAAATAGAAACTCAACAATACCTCCCATAATTTTATACCTCCAAAAATAATCATTCTAATATCTATATATCTTTAAAATCCTACGATTAATAGAGAATGAAGAGATATGATATTCTTTTCACAGTTCTATATTTGGGTTTTGTATTTATGAGAAACATTCTTGATTCTAGTAACTTTCCATTCTATAACAATCAAGGATTAACACAGTAATGTTTCTCTCCTTTTTTATAGCATCACATCCACATTTTCTACTTATTTAATCCTTATTTGAATAGATGGTCAAACACTAATTTGAAAAATATAATATTTTTACCCCTTGATTAAATATTTCAAAATATATCCTTTTAATGTACAAAAATATTGGAAATTCTTTTATCCCCATCATAGATAGCCTAACATGATCCTTTCAACATAAAGCATCATCCACCTTGTTCTCGTTAACGAGGTGGTAATGTATTGAGAAATATTAATATTAAATCAAATAAAACCATATTAAATGGTTAACATTTTACTATTTAAAGGTATATATATTCCTAAAAAAATTTATCAGTATATTGTTCACTCCTTTAATCATAAATAAAATTAATCTATATATTTAATGTGAATATTACCACTGATAACTCCAAATCATGAGTCATGTAATTTTTCTCATGGGAATTTAATTGGAATGATATGTAATCTTTTAACATACCATTATACCTAAGTGTACACCCCATCCCATTTTTTTATGCATCACTATAAATAATAAATCATTTTCTATTATTGTGTATTGTGATACTATGTAAGAAAAACAACAATCTATTGCATTATATAAAATTTTCTTAATATTCCTTTGTCCAAAGAAAATTAAATCAATTTTTAGTTAAATCTAAATGTGGAATATAAATTCATTATAAATCCTTCACAATGAATTGATAATATCATGGTAATATAATAAAACTATAAATATTAGTTATAGAGGTTCCTCTAGGCCAATGTTCAATAACTTTTTTCCTTATTAGATCTACAAATATACCATTAATGAGATTATATGGCCCAAAAATGAATCTTTATGGTTCCAAAATCCAAACTAGATAATTTTTTCCTACACTCTAAATCAATTTTTTTTACTTTTTATAAGACACTTTTTGGTTGAGTGGTAACATCACAGGCATCCCTATACTTTAAAAATGAAAACATATTTTAAAATAAAAAATTTACTATAGTTACAAAATCAAATTTAGGATCCAGAACCCACAGAGACCTCGAGATGAGGTACTTCCATCCTGATAGATGAATATTGTCAACTCGACCTAAGAAATCCCTCACTAGAAGCCACATGCTAGAACAGACCAATGATCACCATAACCCACAAGAAGATTAAGACAACATTATTAACCACCAACAAATCGAAGAACAATGACTCCAAAATCTAAAACATTCATCACCATTGTTGAAAAAAAGTACCAAAACTGAATTGAGAAACCAAAACGTATAATCAAAAAAATACAATCTTCACTGTCACCTATTACCACACAAGATCTAAAAGAAACCATCCAACACAAACAAAAACAAAAAAAAATAAAAACATCATCACCGAGCATTGAAGCCTCAAAGGGAAATTGAAAATCCAATAATAAAAATGAATCACAGAGAATGAACCGAGACCATGAAATGGGAAGCATGAAGAAATGAAGGAATCTGAGAAACTAGGAAGAAATCTCCTTCAAACCTACCACCCCACCATCCCATACATCCCTAAAAATCAATCATGGTTTACCAAAAATGGGTTACTTCATTTTGGGTAATGAAATAAGGGAAGAGGAGGAGCACATACAAGAAGGACAATAATTAGGAGACATGAGAGACGATAGAAGGGAACCCAAATAGGAGAAACTAGAAATCAAGATGAAGAGGCTTTCCAGATTCCACCACCAATAGATTCCCATGTTTCTATAGTTTCATTGAGTTAAATCGATATGGGGTTTTTTTGCAATGGTTCCAACAACTAGTGTGAATGCTATATTATTCATTTTTTCACTTTTGACCCAAAATTGATAGTCTTCATATAGAATATCAAACCTAGATAAATATTTATTATGTTTTCACTTTTAACCCATAATTTATAATATATATAACAATGAACAATACAAGAAAAATATTAAACTCCTCACAATTGATCAAAAAAGTCTTCCATATGGAGAAGAATATACTTATTATTGGTCAAGATATTGTTAAGTTCATATTGGTTCCTAAAAAATATACATATAAGAAGAATATAATTCCACTAACATGTAAAATAGTAGAAATAATTATAGAATATAAATATTATAAGGCGTGTGAAGCTGTTAAGGACATGATGATCCTGCAATGTTCAAATCACATTGTGATCCGCTGCTCTGCATAGTGTTCTGTCGCTTCCCAAAGCACCCTGTGAATGGAGAAATTTCTGGGATGAGATAGACAACCATCACTTGTATACAAAACCAAGACATTTTTAGAATTGGGAATTAACCTTTTATTATTGGTAGTTAGACCCCACATATAGAATTATGGAGTAAATAGAAACATCTTGTTGTTTGTGAACATTAAATCACTTAATAGGATACCCATTAGAAATGAACAATCTGATTCCCCTTTATGAACTAGAACCCTATATAGAAAAATGCTATGTTGACAGAACCCTACCATATGTAGAAAAATGATATGGCAGAAAAATATTACACCACATAGAAATAATCTATGTGAGAACTACCGAGAACCATGTATCAACACAATAATTGGTTATATTCTTGGTTCGCGTAGCACAAAAATACACAGACAATACCCCCACCTGCGTTGAAGCATGCTACATAGAAGGAACCCCATCCTCGTAAGAACCTAATACAGGTAATGGGGAATCCTTGGGAATTCTACAATCCACCTCCCATAACTCCATTCTATCATATCATCAGGCCCCACTGTGAACCACTTTACCGATATCAGGCCATGCCCTCTTCCAATGCCACCTAACATGTATGGTCAAATCATCAAGAGCATCAGCATTCCCTTTTGACTATTCGTACTCTTAGTAAGAAGATTCATGTCAGTAGCCTCTATGATAAGGAGGACTCTCATAATGACTTCAAGTCTACATTTTCTTGGTAAAAACGGTCTCAACCATTGATATTACTATAGAATTGAAGGTGTTCACATGAACCTCCCAATTCTAGGTATTGAGGGGAAACACATGAATTTACCTTCAATGAGGGCAGGTTATGGGAAATCCTATCCTACCCAAGAACGATCTGGTAATCCATCCTAGAGTAACACCCTAGTCTTTCTTATAAGAGGTGAAACTCTTGATTCTATTCTCCTCCCTATGGTACCAAAACAAGTGGGGAGATGAGAGATGAAAATAGATCTCTCAATCTATCCCCATTTGGGCCCAAACCTCATCCACCAGTCGATGGAGTGGGCTGCATAATCTTCATATATAGTGCATTCAATTATTTTTTTCAACATACATGACTCACATTTGCTTAGAGGATAGTGGAAATCATGACATCTGCATGATCCAAAACCCAAAATGGGCATTCTCATAGTTGAAAGTCATAACCTAATACCTTCAATGGGATATATTATCGATGAAGAATAAAATTCATGGGCATCCTATATGGTGTATGTCCCAAACATACCAAACTATGTGGGGTTTGATTGATAGTTAACTTGGATACATATGAAACCTACTTGAGGTCTAAACCCCACACCCAAATTTTCTCTAATGTTCTTTAGGAAATATTATAGACAGGCCTTTATCTACCTAGGAGACCACATATATTTTGGGTTCAACATTATTCCTTAGCGTAAGTAACAAACAAAAATTTTACTCAGCACCTTCCACCTGGGTGTCCTTTCCATATGACATTAATCTACATGGTTTGGTCCTCACCATGCAACCATAAAAGGTGATGTTTCCTATTAAGTGGAACAAATTTACATAGATTTTGATTCCCCTCAATAGGATACATAATAATATCATATTATGAGTTTAATCCCGATATATAAACAAAATTATTCTACCTATATGACAATAAAATCATGAGCACCCCACTAAGTGGCTTAAAACAAGCATCACCCTAATTAATAACTAAAGAATATCTTAACCATGTATGAATTTGGGAACAATTGATGGATAAACTCATATAAATAAAGATCCCTTCATTTTGGGAGAACCTCAGATACATACAGATGATTCTAGACCCATTAATGATCATAATTGCTCATTGAAAGGTGTTGTCGTGGGTGCCTTCAAATGATGTTCCGTTTTGGGTTACATAGGTGTAGTAGAGTGGCTGACCATGGTCGTCTCTAAAAGGAGGAAGAAAATTAAAACAACTTTTTAAAGGTATTATAAAAAATAAAATAAAAGAGTATAATAACTCTACTTTAAAGGATGGAGGGGTTGTTTATCATTTATAAAACTAAAAATATGTTTTTTGGAAGAAGATTTCATTTTTTGTTTTGTTTTTAATTTTGAAATGAAATTCAATGCAACAAGAAGATGTTTTTTTAGAAAATATTTTAAAAAAGCATAATAGATATAACTATAACTCTTAATCTACTCATAATAATTTTCATTTAAATTAATATGCACTTAATTATGATCCCCTAACTTTTTAACCCCTGAACCCTATGAGAATTAACCTTACACAAAGATGAAGTGAATCAAACCATAGGCTATCTTTGAAACGTGTAATAGTAACACTCTACTTTGATTAATGTTCTAAATTTAGCTTATAGATAGTTGAAAATTAAGGGAGATGTCTATTATAGAAAATGTGGATGAATTGAGCTTAGGTATTATATTTTAACACTACAAATTTTTCCCACATGGTCTTGTTTCACCGATTAAGTTTGAGCTCTCAGAATTTACACAATACTCGACCTCACGTGTTTTTGTGTTATTTGTTCAATTGATTTCTCTATTTATTATAATATAAAAACTCAATCCATGGATCAAATTAAGTGAATTAAATTATCTTAATTATTCAAAATAATTAAATAATGATGGTGGAAGATAGATCAATCATTAATAGAACAACTCTTCCATGGGTGGTGTGGTCATCGTGGAGACGTTTTGCATGAGCAAAGGACTGAAAGGGTAGAACAAAATCTCATCTCCACTCATGATTCCAACCAAAATAGGATAACTAAATAAGAATATAATTTAATTAAATATAATAAAAGAGAAGAAATAAAAGAATAATAATGTATTTTATTACACAAATGAAAACATTACCCCATGAAGAAGAGGAGAATATATCGATGAATGTATCCTTTCTTCAAGAGATACCCCTCTTAAAATGGTTGGATAATTCCCATGAATCCAATTATACAATGCCTTCAAAATTCACATCCCAAACCCTCCAAATGAGAAAAAATCTACAATTTATAGAGTGTATGGGAGGCTAGGTTTAAAGTGTTTTTAAGTGTGAATGGGAAATCTTGGCCAAATATTTTAATACAACTTGCACCGCCAATTTCACATTCAAAATTCTTGAACCATCTATTCGTCGAGCGGAATTATTTATCCAAAATATTTTGGGGGAGCTCCTCAAAATATTTTGTCTTAATCAAATCTAAAATTATGGAGTTATGTCCCAAATACAAAACCAATGTCCAATCTAGCGGGTCCAGCCTGCCTTTGATTTCATGGTCCATTTAATCCAACCAAATGCACTATTTAGTTACATTGTCCTGAACAAAAGTTGTATCCCATTAAGTCAATAACATAGTTAAAATATTTTAAGTTCAAATAATAAATATAAAAATATTCATTTTCGAAATACAACAGTGAAATATAAAGGGTAAAACTAGAACTTCCATCATATTTTCAAATGAATGATCTACTCCCAAATATTTTATATATAAACATATTTTGTAACCTCCCAAACATGGGGGCCACTCAATGGGTGCCCAGGTCTCGGTTGGTCACATGACCTCAAAAACATTTCCCCAAATTCCAGAGGCTGGGGACTAGCAGCGAGGGCCCATGTCTGATAGTGGGGAAACTATGCCCTCATTTGTCAAAGTGTAGTGCAGTGGAAAAGAATTATATAACATACAATAGCAGAAGAAGTAAACAATATATAACTAAAATGGATAATTGGTATAAAAGAGAACCAAAAATCATATATATGATATGCATCATGTCATTATTCTATGAAAACAGCCAGAATATGATATAATGCAATACAATACAATACATTTTAAGTACAAGGTACATCCAAATAAAACCAAATTAGAGTACACAAAACGTAGCAGCATCACAAGCCTAGGCTCGATCCCATGATCGTCTACTCCTCTGCCATAATCATGTACTTATATGGGGACCCATGCCCCTATCTTCACCTCCAAAAATATAGTATGTTTGGGCCTAAGACATGACCCAAACAGGGTGTGAGAAATAAATCCCATTAGGCACCCACTAATGGCCCATGCCCAACTATCCGTGAAAATGTGAAACAACAGTCTGCAAAGTTAAATGCATTAAACTAATTAGTACTCAAAAGTAACTTACTACTAGTTATACTATAATTTTAATATTCATTTAATAATTCAATTTAAGAAAGTCACCCCCGTGAATATTTTATGTAAACAGTCAGTATCCTCATCAATGCTAACCCATAAGCTCAGGTAATGAGAACCCAAACCCACATGAGTCTGCCCACAGGCATATCAAATAATACACCCAGGCGGACGAGGTGTTTCCCACAAGCACACAATCTACTACCCAAAGGAACAGAAGAAGTTTCCCTCAGGCTAAACAGAACACTACACCCTGGAAAATCACAACACTGCCCTCAGGATAAATATGTAACCGGGTCATACCCAACATATAAAAAAATTTATATATAATTACTCTCAATGAAATTTAAAACATGCTAAAATCTACGGTATGCCCTCAGGTAACCTGGACAAACGACTAAACAGAGGAACACACCCCAGGGGTGGTCCTGGATCAAAAATGTGACCCCAAATAGCAGTTTATAATCACATTAAATCACCTATATAATCCTAGATATTTAAAGATGCCAAGGCCTCATCCATATGACACGCCCACATGGGTTCGTAGAACAACGATACAGAAATTCACCACAACAGTTGGAAATAAACACCAGACCACCTACCTTGATCATCTCTGATCGGTATATGGGAACGAAGAATCTAGTAATGCATGAAAAAGTTATAGATCTGAGATAATAAACTACACTCTCAACCTCAAATAACATCCCCTCCGAGATGAATTTTTAAGAACAGATTAGGGAGAAGAAGGGGTTTACCCGTGCTATCCCAACGTGATCAACGGATCTAGAATCATGTTCTCGGTGTGAGGTCAGGAGATCCTCTATGCTTTGGCCGTCTCTCATGTTATCCTCTGACGTTTTAAGATTCATCTGTGAATAGAGGAGGCTAATTCTCATTTTAAGACAAAAAACAAAATACATGGCATGTACTTTCCATTATTTAAATTCTTCTTCTGGAGTCTTATTTCCAATGTGACACTATTTATCCACCGACATGACTACATGACGTGTATTTTATGTGTACATAGCGTTTATTTTATGACTACATGGAGTGTACTGTCGCTCCGCTGGCGGCTGATTTCGCCGCCTTACTGTTTACCTTTCGACTGATTACACAACTTGGAAATACCATGTACACAAAGTGTTGTTAGTTTTTACACCTTTCATCGCCAAGAGGCTTACACGCCCTATTTACTCATCCCACAACGCCAAAGTACGCGGCATGTGGAATAGTACATGGAATGTACATCCAAAATTGGGCATTTTCCCAATTTCCATTATTTACTAAAAACACTAAAGGAAAAAAAATAAGAAACCCATTCCTCATAAATAAGAACATGGTTCTTACAAACTTCCCCCTTTAAATCAATTCATCCCCGAATTTCCCTTCCAAGGGTGGTGATGATAATGCTCTGAACATCTCGGACCACTGAGCACATATGTCGGTCTCCCACTCCCAGGTCTCGTCCTACACTCGACCATTCTACCATAGCACCCGTACTAGAGGAACTGACTGAACATGGATGAACTTCATTCTCTTATCAACAATACGAATCAGATCCTCCTCAAAGGATGTATCGAACTGAAGTTCGACCTCCTCAGGATAAAAGTCGTGAGATGAGTCTGAATGATAATGATGTAGCTGTGATACATGGAAGACGTCATGCATGGCTCGATAACTCTGTTGTAACTGCAACTGATAGGAAACCGGCAAGACTCCCTCTAGAATCTCAAATGACCCCACATCCCTCGATGAATGTTTACCATGTATCATGATCTTCATATGTCCCAACCTCGGCGAAACACATAATAAAACCTGATCCCCTACCATGAACTCCAACGGTATTCTAGGACAATCAGTGTAGGATTTCTGACAAGACTGTGCAGTAGCCATCCGCTTCCGAATCAACCGGACCTGCCTTGAAGTTTCCTGCACGATCTGTAGTTCCAATAAAACTTCCTCACCTGTCTCCAACCAGCACAAAGGTGTTCGTCATGGCCTACCATATAAATCATCGTAAGGATCCATCTCAATAGTTTCATGAAAAATATTATTATAGGATAACTCGACATGGGGTATATGCTTCTCCAGAGAGCCCCTAATGTCTAGGACACATGCACAAAACATGTCATCAAACACCTGTATCGTATGCTCTTACTGGCCATTAGTCTGAAGGTGGTAAGATGTACTCAGAAGACCTATGTACCCAGTTACCTCTGTAAACGCTGCCAAAAAAGAGACATAAAGTGGGAATCCCTATCTGAAACGATAGAATGATGGATCCCATGAAGAATTATGACCTCTCAGATATACAAATTTTCGAGCTTGTAAACTCCCAAGGTCTCCTTGATTGGAAAAAACTGATCTACCTTTGTGAGTCTATCCATAATAACCCACGATACATCATTGCCTTAAGGTGACCTTGGGAAACTGGTCACAAAGTCCATCACGACATCATCCCATTTCCAGTCTGTGATGTGGAACTACTGGAACAGTCTGGATGGCCTCTGATACTCCACTTTCACCTACTGACAAGAGGAACATCTCTTAATAGAACGATCTACATCTAGTTTCATACCCCTACCACCAATACAGACATCCCAAGTCATGGTAAATATTGGTAACTTCAGGATGAACTGTCCAAGCTGAAGCATGAAACTCCCTCATTAACTCCTCGTGTAAATCCACGGAAACCCACACTCATCCATGGACATGCATTAACTCACCATCACATATCATCCAACTAGGAGGAGGGTCCTCACTTTACACCAAGCCCTATAGAACTAGGCCTTAATAATTAGATAGTTGTCTTATCCTCACTCTATCCAAGAGGGTAGAAGTCACAGCTAATGATGATATATAGGTTTGTTCCTGATTCTTATGCATCTCCAAATGCATCTCAGAGAAGAAATCCATAAGTTTCCACTCACCACTAGCCTTCTGCACTACCTGTATCTGAGTCTATCTGCTTAGTGCATCTGTAACTACATTACCCTTACCAGGTGTATAGGCAAGCTCAATGTCAGAGGACCGAAGGTATTCACCCCACCTTCACTATCTCAAATTCAAGTCATGTTGTGTGAAGATATATTTGAGACTTTTGTGGTCCGTTAACACCAAAAAAATTCTCTCCTAAGAGATAATGTCTCCAACAGCATAATGCATGAACAACTGCAGCCAACTCGAGATCATTCCTCAGGTAATTCCTCCCATGTGGCCTCAACTGTGGAGACTCATATTCAACTACTCGATCGCCCTACATCAACACTGCTCCCAGCCCAATACCTGAGGTATCATAGTAAACTATATAGATCATCCCTTGCTCTGGAAGTATCAGGACTGGTGCTGATGTCAACATTCTGTTTAGCTCCTTAAAGGTTGGATCACAAGCTTCTGACCAAACGAACATCACACTCTTCTTAGTAAAACCTGTCAACAACACTGCTAAGTGGGAGAAGTCCTGTATAAAGTGCCTAGAGTAACCAGTCAGCCCCATGATACTTCTTATCTCAAAAATGATCTCAGGATGCTCCAAGTAAACTACTACTCTCACTTTCTCTAGGTCTACTGAAACTCCTAACTCTGAGATAATATGACCCAAGAAGTGTATCAGGTCCATACAAAAGTGGATCATTGAGAGCATAGCATATAGTTGTTGCTCTCTCAGTGTACTCAATACGATATCAAGATGGGTAGCATGGTCATGTCGAGAGCGAGAGTAAACCAAGATATCGTCCACGAATATTAGCACAAAATAATCTAGATAAGGATGGAACACACGATTCATTAGATCCATGAAAACTAATGGTGTGTTTATGGGCTCGAACGACTTGACTATGTACTCATATAGACCATACCTGCTCTTCATGGCAATGAGAGGTATATTAGATGGTCTAACACATAAATCGTGATATACGGATCTCAATTCAATCTTCGAAAACACTTCTGTTCCTCGAAGTTGATCAAAAATATCATCAATCCTCGGTAACAGATATCGGTTCTTAATCATTAGTTGGTTTAGCTTCCGATAATCCAGATAGAGTCTGATGGTATCGTCCGACTTCTTCACAAAACTGACCGGAGAACCCCATGGAGAAGTACTTGGTCAGATAAAACCCTCTTCCTTTAAATTTACTAACTGTCTCTTGAGCTCCTGAAACTCCTGTGTAGCCATATTATAAGGAAGATTGGACACCGGTGCCGCTCCTAACACTAGATCAATAGATAAAATCACCTCTCATTCCGCATGTAGACCTGAAATGTAATCCAGGCAGACATCCCTCTAATGGTCAATTACTTGATGGAAATCCTTCTAACAAGTTCCCTGGTCATCCAGTTAAAAACTCACAATCTGGGCTGTCACACCACCTCACCCATGATGCTCGGGTCCAGCTCGACTTGCTTAAACATCTCATTCTCCATTGTATAGAAACTCTTCGTCCTATAGTGTTGTGAAACTCACCCTACACTGATAGAAATCTAAAAAGGCTCGAAAGGGTTCCAACTGGTCCATCCCGAGAGTGTCATCATGTCTCATCATCTCTAAGATATTGAGGTCCCATAGAAAGTAAAACCAACCAACCTCAAGGGGGAACTCTCTACACTAACACACACCAGCAGTTATAGTCCCCAACGAAGATTCTAGTGTCATAACAATAGAAGACGAAGAAACGCAGAGTCCAAGGCTCCCCACAATGTGCATAGAATGAAATCTATGTGTAGCACCCAAATCAAAAAGTACAGAAGATAAAATAGAAGCAACTAGAATAGTACCTCTGAAAGTGGAAGGTCTGAGATCCTGCCCCTGTTGGGACTGTTGCACTGCATATGCCTACCCAGTGTCACAACCATACAACACAACCTGGAAACCCTGAGCCGACCCTCCCTACTTCTAATGAGATCCTGGTGTCTGGCTACAATGGCCACGACCACCATTTTGGCCGACATTCCCTGCTGTAATCTAGTTTTCCGACTGGTTAGAAGTTGTCAGTCCTACTCCCGCACGTGGAGTCTTCACAGAACCCCCATTAGTAGCCACTAGTGGAAACGCCCTTCAAAAGCACTATAGATGTACCATCTTACCGAATGCATGGAATTACACTAGGTCACATGGACATTTTGGTCTCTTGTGCCCTCCTAACCACACCGTTAGCACATGACATGGCCACCAAAATTATTTTTCTGGAAGGTACTGGCACAGTGAGATAAATCCATCAGTATCTTCCTCTTACTGGTAGAAATAGTAACAAAAAATGGTGTCGAACCGTCCTGGCCCTCACCACTAGCTTCCTGCAGGATCCGCTCAGTAATCAGTACATGGTTCATAATAGCATGTACAATAGGCAACCTGAAAACATTCACCAGTTCTCGGATGTCATAGAAAAAACCATCCTCCAAGCATCTATCCCTCAACATCTCATCACCAACTAGAATAGGTGAAAAATGCTGAAGCTCGGTGATGCGAGTAGATTAATCCATCACTGACCTAGTTCCCTACTGTAGATTCATGAACACTCGATCTTGATCTTTCCTCAGCGTCTCTGAGAAAATGAAGTCATTGAAGGATGTTTGAAAATATTCCCACACCATGCCTATGTGATTCTTAGATTGGTTGGTAACATCCCACCACCTCTTGGCGGAATCACGCAGCATGAATGTAGCGAGCTTGACCCTCTGCCCTGGAGGAGTTTCCAAATGCACAAAATTAATCTGCATAGACCCCATCCAAGACTCCGCATCCTGTGGTCCACCATCCCTTGAAAACGTAGGTGGATGATGCTACTGGAATATTTGACTCATCTCTGCCATTGATGTGGCAGCCGACGGTGCTCCCTGAAAGGTCTGCATGAACCACATAAAGCTTTCATGGAACTGCGCATCTACTCCTGTGTCCAGTATTACAGTTGGTGCCACATCAGGAACTGATGGAGGATCCATCAGTAGCCCCTACCCTACTGTTTCTATAGTATAATCGTTCCACCTCTCTTGGAGAACAATCGGTGGTCGTCTTGGCGACATGACTCTACAAGGTCAAAACACGCCTTAGATTTAAGTTTATCATAGACTGAAAACTAAGGGACCATAAAGGGAACAAGAGGAATAAGGCATTCATGAATTGTAAAACAAGACTACACGGAGTGTATATTAACTACATAGCGTTTACCTAAACAGTTTTCCCCTACCCGTGTCCTTCTATATCTGTTAGCCACACGGATCTCCTCTAAGCATTACTACACAGAGTGTATAACATCTACATGGCATGTATGGTTTAATTTACAACATCCTGTGTTGTTCGTGACAAGACCAACTACTCGGCTTACACTACACGACGTGTTACACCCGCACCCGGCGTGTACGCTACCCCGTTTTCCCCAGCCAGAAGGTAATGTCCACACGGTCTCTCAGCGGTCAAGACTACATGGTGGGTCCCAAGGGCACACGGCGTGTACTAGGTAGGGTAACATCGACCCATGTTGTTAGTGACATGACCGAGTACCTGGGTCAGACTACACGACATGTTCAATGTGAACACGGCGTGTATGTCTTATGGTTTTTCCTTCCGTGTTGTTAGTTACACAGGCGGTCTCCGGGTCAATACTACACGACGTGTACAACCGGTACACGGTGTGTTTTACCAAACCAATCCCCACCCCATGTCCCCACCCACACGAACTATGGAACGAGAAGAGACTACACGACGTGTACTTTGGGTACACTGCGTGTACATAAATTTGTCTCTTTCTTCCCGAATAGAAGATTAAACAGTGTGTAATCAAAACTACATGGAGAGTATTCTCCATTTTCTGAACAGTATGCCTCAGAAACTACTCTGAAGCCCAAAAAACACTAAAATGAACACCTAAGTTCCAAATTCCGATCTGTGAGGGCCCATTCTCCCTGCGAATCAAATGTTGGCATCTTATACGTGTTATAAATATGGTAAACCGTCAATGATCCACCAAATTCATGTTAATGTGGGCCCATAATCCTCAAGAACCAATTCTTGGCGTTCATTCTACAAACCTTACATAACAATACCCTATCAAATAGTAGGTATTTTGCCAATTAATCTATCACAACGACATTCTTTTACTAGAACAACATCTATCACAACAACATGAAATATCTAATTCACCTACATGGCATGGAAACTATGCATGGTATGTGATTATAACATGTTCCTGAATGATGCATGAGACAACATACCCTCATCTCATTAGGTTTCAACTAAATAGTACCCAGTATAAAAATATAACAACACACCACAAGTACGTCACCCAACGGTGATAATCAAATCAAATGTGAATTTCAAAATTAGTAAAATCACAACACGAGGTAGATTGGATTTTCCCTGTATATGGAATAGCTACTCGCTGGCACAACTTATTACCAAATACCATTTCCATCATATCCCTAACTATAGTCTCCAAACAGTAAGTTAATGAATAGAAACCCATATGATACCACTTTGTAATGTCCCAAAGCCAGGGGCCACTCAACGGGTGCCCGGGTCCCGGTTGGTGACATGACCTCAAGCGCATTTCCCCAAACACCAGAGGATTCGAACTAGCAGTGAGGGAATAGGTATGATAATATGGAAAGTATTACCTCATTTGTTAAAGTGCAGGATAGTGGAAAATAACTATATAACATACAACAACGGAAGAGGTAAACAATATAGAACTAAAATTGATAACTGAGGTAAAAGTTAACCAACAATCATATATATGAGATGCAGCATGTCACTATTCTATGAAAACAGCCATAATAGGATATACATCAATACAATACAATACATTTCAAGTACAAGGTATATCTAAATATAACCAAATCATAGTACACAAATCATAGAAGCATCGCAAGCCTAGGTTTGGTCCCATGCTCACCTACTCCTCTGCCACAATCATGTACTTGTATGGGGACCCATGCCCCTATCTACACCTCCAAAAATATAGTCTGTTTGGGCCGAAGACATGACCCAAACAGGTTGTGAGAAATAAATCTTAGTATGCACCCACTAAAGACCCATGCCCAACAGTCAGTGAAAATGTGCAACAGCAGCGTGCAAAGTTAAATGCAATATACTAAGCAGTACTCAAAAGTAACTAACTACCAGTTATTCTGCTATTTTAATATTCATGTAATCATTCAATTTAAGAAAATCACCACAATGAATATTCTATGTAAATAGTCAATGTCCTAATCCATGCATTCCCTTACCCTTAGGTAATGAGAATCCAAACCCACACAAGTCTGCCTACATGCATATCGAATAATGCCCCCAGATATATGAGGTGTCCCCCACAAGCACCGAATCTACTAGCCACAGGCTTGGAAGGAGTTTCCCTCCGGGTAAATAGAACACTTCCCACATGATAATCACAACACTCCCTCAAGAAAAATAAGTAACTGGGCCATGGCCAACATATAAGAAATCAATTGACATACAATTCCTCTCAAGGAAATTTAAAACATGCTAAAATTTACGGTATGCACTCGGGTAACCTGGCCAAAAGGCTAAAAAGAGGAACACACCCCAGGGGTGGTCCTAGATCCAAACAGCGATCCCAAACAACAGTTTATAATCACATTCAATCTCCTATAAAATATTAGGTATTTAAAATATCCACGGCCTCAGCCATATGACACCCCATCATGGGTTTGTTGCACAATGATACACAAATTTACGGAAACAGTTGGAAATTAAAACCAGACCACCTACCTTGATCGTCTCTGATCGGTATAGGTGAATGATGCTACCAGAAACGCAAAAGAAAGGCAATGATCTGAGATAAAAAACTACATGCTCAAACTCAAATAACTTCCCGTCAGGAATGAATTGGTATGAAAGGATTAAGGAGAAGGAATGGCTTACCCATGCGGTCACAACGTGATCGACAGATACAAAATCGGGTTCCCAGTGTGTGGTCGGAAGATCCTCCAAGCTCTGGCTATTTCTACCGGTCTCCGATGGTATTCTAATATTCCTATGTGAACATAGAAGGATACTTCCCGTTTTAAGATAAAAAACAAAATACACGACGTACTATCAAGTAAAGGGTGTGTGCTGTCCAATTTTTAAACTGTTCCTCTGGTAGCTTCATTCCACCATGGCACTGTTCATCTGTCTACATGAGTACACAATGTGTATTTTATGAGTACATGACATGTATATTATGACTACATGGCATGTACAGTTACTCCACTAGCAGCTGCTTCCACCGACATACTGTTCACCTGCTGAATGATTACATGGTGTGTAAATACAAAGTACATTGCGTGTAGTAATTTTTTACACTATTCATCATTGACAAGCCTACAAACCCTGTGTACTCATCCCACACGGCCACTGTACACGACATGTGGAATAGTATATGGCATGTACTTCCAAAATTTTGGATTTTCCCCATTTCCCTTATTTATTAAAAGCACTAAAGGTAAGAGGAAAATAAGAAACCCGAACCTCAAAAATAAGAACCGGGTTCTTACATATTTAATAAAATCTGAGGGAATTTTATCATTTATTATCAATTAAATATTCAATAAAAATGTGTTTTATCATCTCCCCCATACATACCCTTTTGTAGTCCTGGGAAAAACCTCATATCATGTAAAAATCAAAATCAAAACAAAACAAATTTTGAAACACATATCCTTGAGATCTAAAAATTCCAAACCAAGAGACAAAAGATATCATGCCATAAAAAAACCATTAAATAATGTGCTCCATTTATATCTTTCAATATATTTACACTTCAATTATACTTCTATGTAAAAAGCACTTACCTAACATGATTTTTCTCTTATCACGCAAATGTCAATTTTTCTGAAATGTCTTTATCATCCAAACATATACAAGGGTCTCCATAGGCTTGATAAATTCCTACATCTCCCCCCGATGTGAGTCAAGGACATATGTTAGTCATGAGGACTTTTCAGGGATCTTTTATGGGTTTCTGTGGGTTGGATTTAGATGTTAAAAATTCGTAGGCTGAATGAGGGGGGCTTGACTCTTTTTGAATCAAAATTACAATAATCTAATTTTCAATTAAATATGTTATCCTCCTCAATCCCCATGGAATCGATTCATGTTCATCATCATGAGAAATAATGGAATTTTCAAACCATTAAACATTTCAGCAGTAAAAATGTCAATCTTCTCAAACATGGTTTTCATAAAAGCTTCAGACGGGAACAACTTTCTCCTTTTATTAGAAGCTCTAGAAATGCACAACATCACTTATCATGAAAGCTATAAAAAATTCACAAATATCAATATAATTATTTTTTTAGCAGCAAACAGATCCCTTCAGAATTTAGTTTTCCACCCAATGTAGCATGGAATGTGGTAGCACAAGACAGTTTCCCCCACACATAAGATAAACTATATTATGAAATTTCCCAATAATAGTTGGTTGGATAGGTATAATTGGCTTGTAATGTGGAAAACCTAACAATATGTTTATAGATTCTAAGGGAAACAAGAATAAAATGTTCAATGTAGGCCATTATAAAAATAATTCATTGAAATAGGGGATTTAATACGAAAAAAAATCTTCAATCATTTAAAACTAAAGTAACTCAAACCCTCAAGTTTCAACAAGAATAAAAAATCTTGTAAAATCAGGCATAGTTTGGTTCTCTCATGAAATGTGGTAGATGTAAAGAATATTAAGATAATGTTTTAGAAGCCTCACAGGAATGTGATTTCAAATATAGAGACAGTGATATGTTGAATGTGATTCAAAATTCAGATTACATTTCACGAAATTACTGAAGATTTGAACATGAAACTAAGTCATTTTCATCATTCATTTAATCTCAATTTCAAGGGGTAAATTGTTTCACTTATTGATATGGATTTAAAAATAATAATTAGAATCATTTCAGAAGAAACGATTTATAAAAATGCTAAAAATTAAAAAATAAACACACAAAATTTATTAAACACAATTTTTTTTTGTTTTTTTAAATTATTGAAAAATTGGAAAACCATTGAAATTACTACACTAAATGGTTCCCTATACCACACATAAAATATTACATTGTCCTCAACGTGAACCCTTGAGATGATATATGTAGAATAAATTCGAAATTTTAAATAGGAAAAATAATATAAAAGATAAATGGTTAGGAAGTGCCTGTTATGCTCATGTGATGCTACAGTCATGCAGTGTGATGAAATCTACTACATCAGTTGGAAGTCCATCAATGTATCTCTACAAACATTACCCATTGACTATAATGCTTTTTCTTGTGTCCTCTTGTGTGATCTACACTCCATCATAATGAAAAACATTAGTAACAACATAAGGACCTATCCACATGGAATGTAACAAACAAGGCATCAGCTTCAGTCGTGCACTATAGAGAAGGAAATTCTCTCTAACATGAAACTCCCTTTGTGGGACCATTCTGTCATAATCTGATTTTTTTATCTTCCCCTATAGAGCCTTGAGTTATCATATGAAGAAAAACAAATCTCCTCATGCTCGTGAATTTGTAGCTTCCTTCAGATTCCAGCTTGGGCTAATTCCATTTTCATTTTTTTATAGCCCAATAAGCCCAATGCACAACTTCCATGGGGAGATGACATGATTTCCCAAAAAAATCCAAGATGGGGATGTTCTAGTGGGTGTCTTTTATGCTGTCCTATATGGCCACAATGCATCATCCATTGACTTGCTCCAATCCTTCATATTCGGATGCACAATTTTTTCCAAAATTTGTTTCAACTCACTATTTGAATCCTCAGCCTTGGCATTTTTTAAGGGTGGTATGGTGTTGATGTTTTTTGTGTCACCCCGTAATTTCGAAGGAGGGAAGAAAAAATCAGATTTCATAAATGTGTCCCATGGTCACCGATGATGGTCTTTAGAACTCCAAACGAGAATAAACTTTGTGTCTTGAAAAAAATCAACTACAACATGAGAATCATTAGACCTGGTTGACTTAGCCTCCACCCATTTTCTCACATAATCGACAAAAACCAAAATGTACATGAAACTAAAAGAACATGGAAAAGGACCCATAAAATCAATGACCCATACATAAAATATCTCATTGAATAGTATGGGTTATTGGGGCATCTCATGTCTCCTAGAAATATTACCAATGAGTTGGAAAAGTTAGAATGACATAAAAAACACATGAGCATCATTGAATATACTAGGACAATACAATATATAGTCTATGACATTACTAACTATTCGTTGGGGTCCAATGTGTCCACCACAAGAAAGAGTATTACATAATTGAAAAATAGACTTCGACTCATGATAAGGAACACACCTCCTAATAACTTGGTCACTACACATGTGCCATAGGTATAGATCATCCAAACATATAATCATCATTCACTCTTTAACTTTTGGACATGATGTTTCTTTATATTTTTAGGAATTTTAGAGGAAATGAGGTAGTTAACTAAATCAGCATACCAAGGATGCATACTTGAGATAGAATAAATATGCCGATTGGGGAATGTGTCCCGAAGTGGTACCTGGTCCAAGGTGTTATCCTCAAGTATATGAGTAAGCCTACTCATGTGGTCCACCACTAAGTATTCTGACCCTTTTTTTTTCTCAGTATCAAATTCCTGATGAAGGAGCACCCATCATATAAGTCTAAGAATTGCATCCGGCTTCTTCAATTGTTACCCAAGAGCCCCATGGTCAGAAAAAAAACTACTTTAGAGCCCAATAAATAGGAACGGAGTTTATCTAATGTGAATATGACAGAAAGAAAATCCTTTTTCGTGGTTGTGTAGTTTAATTGGAATGAATCCAGTGTCCTCGATGCATAGGCAATCACATGTGAATGCCCATCCACCCTCTGGGATAAGACCGCTCCAACTATGATGTTGGAGGTGTCGCACATAATCTCAAAAGGAATCTCCCACCGTGGGGGCAGTAGGTGGAGTGGTCAAAAACTTCGTTATATATTCAAATTATGTCCTGCAAGAATCATCAAACATAAACTTATAATCCTTTTGATGTAATAATTACATAAGAAGAACAATCTTACTAAAATATTTGTTAAAGCACCGATAAAATCATTCATTCCTTAGGAAATATCTAACATCACGCACACATGAAGGATATGGTAAGGATGAAATGATATCTACCTTATATACATGCCCTAAAAACAATGACATGCTCTACCATTAAATGGAACTTTTCAATGTTCATGAATAGATTCTTCTCAGTACAATGATTCAAAATATTTCCCAAAATACTTCGACATTCATAAAACAAGAATCCATAAATAGTAAATTCATCAATAAATATCTCCATGCAGGACTCAAAAAAAAGCAGGAAAAATACTAAACATGCATCTCTGGAAGGTACTTGGGGAATTACAAAGTCCAAATGGAATCCTTTGCTAGGCCAATGTACTGAATATACAAGTGAATGTTGTCTTCTCTCGATCATCCGGAGAATAGAATCCTGAAAATATCAAGAAAATATATCCAAGAAACAATAGTGTGTTTCCCACCTAGTCTCTCAAGAATATGGTCAATAAATGGGAGGGGTAAATGGTCCTTACATGTAGACTGATTTAGTTTCTATAATCAATACATGCACACCAACTTTTTTGTACCCTCATTGGAACTAACTCATCGTTCACATTTTTAACAACAATAACACCACTTATCTTTGTACCAACTTGAATTTGACTCCCCCAGTGAGAATCTGAGATGTGATAAATTATACCTACCTCGATAAAAATATCAACCTCTTTTTTAACAACTTCTAGAAGTTTTGGATTGAGTATCCTTTGTGGCTGCCAAACCATTGTAGCCCCATCCTTGAAAAGAATCCTATGCATGAAAATAGAGGGGCTAATACATGATATTTCATCCAAGGTCCACACAATTTCCTCAATTTTCTCCCTCAAAAGATTCAAATGTTTTTCTTTATGTTCAAAATGGATATTGTTTGCAATTATAACAGGTATTTTTTTACCACTCAACAAGTATGAGTATTTGAGATTAGGTGTAAATGGATTGACTTCCAGTGTAGTGAGGGTGGTGTATGGATGTATAAATTTATGGAACTGAAATATGTGTACAATGAACATGTGTATCAGAATATACATCATCAAAATTAAAGAATAAATCATCAAATCCAGCAGCACACTTAATGGACATGTCATAATCAGAGTTCAGATGATATAAATTAGAATATGAATCCATTTCAAAATCAAATATAAGTGAATCTTGTACATTAGAAATAGGTGTGGACGTACTCTTATACATTAAACTAGAACCAACACTCATAATATCCCTATGAATAGGACAATAAAATTCTGTGGGGTTTTTATTTGGTGGTTCAAAATGGGAGACAAAAAATAAAGAATGACCATGTGAGGGGTACTTCATAGAGTCCATAACATTAAATATGACAACATCATCTCCAAACACCATGGAAAGTGATCCCTCATGGAAATTAATGATAGTTTTATAAGTTTTGAGGAATATACTACCTAAGATAATAGGATAATGTGAACTTACCTGATCATCCTCCAGGTTAAGCACATAGAAATTAGCTGGGACAATCATGTCTCTTACCCAGACAAGTACATCCTCAAAGACTCCCATTGGATTTGACATACCACTATTCTCCAACTACACCACTAATCTCGTTGGTGTCAACTCACCAACCTGTAAAGAAGATTATATAGAGTGAGGAATCTCATTTACGGAAGCACCCAAATCACAAAGAGAATCTGAAAAGTGTAACACCAATATGTTTCATGGGATGGTGAATGTATCCAGATCCTTGTACTTTGTTGGTATTGATAGTGTTGGTGTAATGAGTGCTGACACATTCCTTCCAAGATTGATCCTCTCATTTCCCTTGACCCCTCTTCAATTGGTACAATGTTATTTTAAAAATTTGGTATCCCTTTGTATTTGATTAATGGTATCAAGAAAATGGGTGTTTATATCCACATGCTTAAATGTATCCAAAACTACTTTTTTCATCGACTCTTCAGCTATCTTTTTGGTTCATACAACACGGTTTGGAAATGGAAGTGGTTTAGGAGAAAAATCATCAATAGTTTTCTTAAATTTATCTTTATCTATGGATTTATCATCATTTGGTATGGAATAAGGCTTCTATAGAGTTGAGGTGATTACCAGCAGAATGATAGGTGAAAATATATCAGTTGTTTGCTTCCCACTTCTCAATCTGATGGAACTAACATTCCCATCGAGATTTGGAGTTGTTTGGGATGGTTGATTTCCAGAATTCTTACTTACCAGTTCATGGAGGAAAGTGGAAATATGGCTCATTTGAGTCTTGAACTCCCTTATATGAAAACCTTGACTCAACAGCTCATTCTGTTGATTATGAAAAAATACTTCAAAAGATCATCATTGTTAGAATCTACCTTTGGTTGAGAATTCACTTGTTGTTGTCTTATTTATGCTGGGGATTTAAATCTCCTTTGGGGTTGTTGGAAACTCTGTTGGTATGGTGGAGGCTGTTGGATGTTTTATTTAAAAGCGGGACTTTGTTATTTTCTAGAGCCGTACCTCATGTCTGATTGGTCCTTCCACCCTTGGTTGTATGTTGGAGAAAATGAATCAAACTTCTTTTGGGGATATGTCTATTGTTTCTACTGATATGGACTCTAGGGAAATATTACTATGCAATCCCGAATCTCTTTTTGTTTTGGGAAATAGTCAGTTGGGTGGCTTGTCTCAGTGAAAATGCAACAAGACATTGAAGGAGGGGGTTGGGATGTCTTTTGTGCCCTAGCTATCTGCCTCACCGTAGTGGTCAATTTTTCCAACTTAGTATCAATCTAATGATTTTCAAGAAGGGAAGGACTTACCTGATGTACTCCCCTGACATGCGGTGTACCTCAATCGCCAAAATATTGGGAATTATGTGTCATCTTGTTGATCAATGCACGTACAACTACTGGTGTCTTGTCCACCAATGCCCCTGCAACTGCGTCATCCACCATATTTTTCTTCGTATGTTTGAGTCCTTCATATAAGTACTAGATGTAGGGTTTCTCACTGATTTGGTGATGCGGGCATCATTGACACAACTTCTTTAATCCCACCCAGTACTCATACATTGACTACCCTTGTGAATACTTGATCCCCAAGATCTCTTTTTGAATGGATGTGGTCCTTGATGCTGGAAAAAAATATCTATAAGAAAAGATGTTTCAAATCATTCCAACAAGTTATTTATTCTATTTTTATATGATACATTGAATCCCTCAAAGCTCCATCAAGCGAGAATGGGAATGATCTTAGATTGATTTGATCTTCAGAAAAATTTCTTTGTTTTAAGGATGAGAAAAGAACATTAAATTATTTTAAATTTTTATTTGGATCTTCACTAGATAATTCATGAAATTTTTGAAAATGGTGAATTAATATTGATTTCAGTTCAAAGTCTGGTTCGAGATTTGGAGATGCAATGAAATTTGGTTCATAATTAATATTAGGTGAATCCAAATATTAAATGGTTATATTAAGTTCATTTAAATTATTTTCATCCATTGGTTCTTGTTTTATGATGGAATTTGAATTGTTTCCAATTTCAATTTTTATGGAGTGGAGAAATACTCCAACTATTTTAATGTTGAATCTTCCCATAAACTAAGAATGTCTGATTCGATCCCTAAGTCTACATTCAAAAAAAATCCCCAAAAGATGGAACTAGTAGGATATCAGCCTCAAATAAGGGTAGAACCGGTTTAGCTCAACACTGTAGAAGACAACCATTAGCAAACTCTTGAATTAAAAACATTGAAAAACCGAGAGTCTATGATGTCACTTCAAGATGGAATGAGCTGGCCTATTCCCTAAATTCACTACTTCCCAGGAGGATATGATCACTCTCTACATTGATAAACATCATGAAGAGATATGAACACTACACATCCCTATGAAATATACATTTGGGTATTGGTATTTCTCCTCCATTTCTCAATGAATGGAGTACTCCAAAAAACAGACAAAGCACAAGTCTCAAATAACTCACCCCGACCAACAAAAAAACAACTAAATGGTAGAGGTAACATTTGTTTCACATAAACCAGCCTCTGTAATAGCTCCAGATCTGAAACATACATAGTATCGTACATTACCCCTAGGTGTCAGCAAAAACCCCTAGCTTGATATGATGACAATAGGGGTACCAGGATAAATAAATTTGATGAAAAAAGGAACAATGTTTACTTTTTATGATATAATCAATTCTTTGGTTATTTTATATATGGTCTGAATGCTTTTCTTCACCTTCTAGAGCCCAAGAGTCCTGAACAGGTAGGTATGGATGACTATTTTAATTATTTCCCCTTTAACTAGACAATGGGTTGCACCATTCATGAATGATTTATCATTAAAAAAACCTACACGAAAACAGTATATTCTAGGAATGTAAATTGGTAAGACTTCCAGACCAAGTGGCTTATGTTTTTTCCTCTACCCTTGAGGCATGAGGTGAGTGAAAAGATGATGTTATCATAGGGGGAAAATTTTTATAGTTGAAATAAATGAAATAGAATTGAATGAACTCATGGTATTCCCTAATAATAGTTGAAATAACCATCCATTCCCCATCCACTTCTGATATAACACAACTGACATCATTGTTCCCAAAAGTCTATAAAGGATATAAATACAGGGAGTGGCATAGATAAAATGATAGAGAGAAATCATAGATGTATGAAACATCATCAAGTTCAACATTAACTCTCTCAGACATTATGACCTTATATTTAAAATAGTGGGAATTGCTACACAAAACGGTTCCACTAGAAATGGTCAGCCAGAAAAATTCCTCATTAAATCATAATTTTATCTTCAATTACATTATGAAAATTTTCATAATTGACCCTTTATTCGATGATGAGTATGTCTATGAACCCAAGTTTCCAACATCTGATTGGGGATCTAGAGGAAGAGGCTGCATGATCCAAGGATACTGGGAAAGTCATAGTCACAATAAGAACCAGAATTATAACCACATCCCTACTCAGAATGTCAATATTGTAGAAACAATTGCAATATCCATTAATTATATTTGATAGGAGTAGGAAAATCCTCTATATCTTCCAAAAATTCACCCTAACCCAGTCACTTTAGAATATCAATCAGAGGGGGTATATGTATCAGATCACCCTAGGTGGGTAGGCAGACCTTCTTGACCCAACCCAGTGAGGACAAGATCACCTATAACTCCTATTTCAATATCCCATCAATCTACATCAAATATTCAATCCCCTAAAGCTCATATGAAAGTGTATCCCCACCCAAGGAAGTACATGCCTTTAGAACAGATATATGAAATTTGGAATAGTTATCCTATGTACCAAAAAATCATTCGATCCTGGATACCCTTATTTTGTAAAAATTACCTCAGTGAATCACTCAAATATGCTCTGTTAATCCCTCAGGTGTATGAAGATGTGTTATTCACTATGGAGGTATACCAAACATATAATAATACTATATAATGTAACATGATTATCTCCTTCATGGATCAAGATGAAGATGCCATTGTACATGGGAACATCATACCCTTGTATGATACCAACAAGATAAATGGTGTCGATGCCCATAAATTTTTAATTGAAAATCGATATGGATTTATTGTCATTATTGTAAGAGCACTTCACTGACTCAAATATGATGAGGATTAGATATAACCTTCGTTTATAACTCAATATGGATATAAAAATGTGATTAGAATCCATTGGGCCAAATCAATATCAAGGATCATTTTGGAGACCTCATGACCGAATCCTAATTTCTTGTGTTTACGCTAAACATGACCTTAAATGTCTAGCTAGTAAGGCCCGAGTTTCATTAAATTTTGGAAATATACTCATAATACCATCAATACACCAAATACCACATAAAAAAATAGGGTCATTACACACTAATAAGGCCCCATTAAAATTCTATGAGGTTAATTGTAATGATGAAGGATTCTATTCGAGGAATGGGAAATGACCCCTGGTTGATGCCGTTTATTAGTTAACTACAAAAAAAGTTCTAAAAATGATCACAAATGACCCTTTAAAATATCTCGGTGCAGAATCTATTTTACCCCTCAATCTGGTTGAGCATATGAATCTAAATTCAGAAGCATATTTAGTGATCCCCATGATTTTATCCATGAACACTAGGTCTAGTAATGTTGATTATTTTGACTCAGCAGCAGTGCTAAAATCTAAGATAAAAATTCCTTCAACCTATCCCCATAGTTATAATAAATACATAACCCACCATATAAGGAATTATAGGATGTATTTTCATTTAATGTGGATGAATACATTCCTCCTCTATTTGTCACCCAATCCTTTCTAGTGTCTCAAGGAAATTCTCTGTTGTCAGTTGGGTCAGAGGAAATATCTTCATATTTTGAATATAAAGATATTGAATCCTCTACCAATTATGGAGAATATATACCACTACTTTATCCCTTATGAAATAAGAAGGAGAATATTACGAGGAGGAAAAAGAGGTGGGGGAGACCTTAGAGATGCATTTCCATCATTTGAGGGGGGAATATCTACCACCATTGATGAGCTCAATGAAATAAATATGGGTACAGAAGAATATACAAGACCCACCATTACTAGTTAAACCATGTATATAGATTATAAAAATGTTTATACCTCCATCCTAAAATAGCATTGGAATGTGTTCGCCTAGAACAACATAGAAATGACGAGACCTGATTCCTAGGTGGTTGTTGACCACTTGGGCCATCCAGAGTACCACTAAGGCTATAAAAAAAATCTATAAAGATCAACCCCACACATGATATAAAATTAAGGCTAAATTTTACATGATCATCAGATCCAACTTCACTATAGATGTCCAATATCCCAAATTTATGGATAATATCATCCCACTCAAGAAGAAGAATAAGACAATAAATGTCTCCATGTATTTAAAGATATCAACTGACACCTCCCAATGGATAATTTTCCTTTAACAATCACAAAACTATTCATTGACAGAAAAACTAGATATCAGGATCTCTTATTGAGGGATAGTTACTGGGGATACAATAAAATTTTAATAGACCAAGAATATTAGGAATACACCACCTTATGGTTTCCCCAAGGTAGTATTTTTCTTTTGGATAATTACCTTTTGATTGAAGAATTGTGGTGATACATAATAATGTACCATGCATCACATATTAAAACCCATAATGGAAATAATTTTTTAATTAAATGATGTTAACCTAGAGGTTAAATCATGACAAATTTTAGAACACTTGGAATATCTTTAAATCATATTCAAAAAACATCAATAACATAACATGAAGTTGAACCCCAAAAAATGTGATTTTGGGGTAACTTAGGGAAATATTATTGGATTCATCATATTCTATCATGGCATCCAATTAAACCATGAGAATAAAAAGGCTATCCTTGACATGCCACATCCTATAAACGTCACATAGTTGTTAGTACATTAAGAAATCTTGACCAACATGTGACTATTCATAGACAAGCCTACATGTAAATTTATTCCCTATACTAGGTTTTATAAAATGGGGGTTATATATCATTGGAATAATTATTTCCATAATGCAGTCAAAAGTTTCAAGAGATATCTCTTGAGACTGCTAGTTCTTATTCTTATTGCCAAATGAAGACTACTTATTTTTCCGATGACAACCTTAGAGAAATCACTAGGTTCCTTCCTCACAAAAGATAATGACATCAACAATGAAAATAACCTATAATACATCATCCAAAACAATATCGATGCTGAGGATTGTTATTAAAAAATTATGAAGAGTTTTCTACTAATAATATTTGTTGTCCTGAAATAGATTCATTACCTTCAACTTCATGATGTCCAACTAGTTTTGTGTTGAAACCCTCTCAAATACATTATCATCAGTCCAGTGTTGACCAGATTTATATCATAGTGGGAAATCATTTTTCTGTAGATTGACATATAGTTTGTGTCTTAGAAAGTGGTAAAAGGATAAGAATTAGATGATTTATTGGTAGATCAATTCTAAAAAGAAATAGCATCATTGGATAGTGAATTACTTGATGATGAAGTTTTATATGTTCGATAGGGCCCACAAATATGGGAGTTGCATTTTGACAGAGAATATAGAATCTATAAAGGGAAGAGGATGGAAGACCCTAGGATCAACAAATTGGGGTGGGGATTCATGTTCATACCTCCAAAAAAAGAAGTTATACCTTACTCAGTCCTCCTATAAAAGGGTGAATTAAAAACATAGTAGAATATAAGGCTCTCTTGAAGGGATAGATCTGTCACTTCATGTATAAATTAATCACTTAAGGATAAAAGCCGAGTCCCAACTAATCATTATGTATATTAACCAAGATTATCATATAAAAATGAAAGAGATAATCCCAATAATAAACAACATATGGGGATTAATGGTAGAATTTCCATTGGATACAACATCGAATCATGTCCCAAGATCATATTATATCCATGTCTACATGTTGAAAAATGCATCCACAACTCTAACTGATCAAGAGTGGGGATGAAACAGTAATCAACATTGCACATTTCCAAATGGTATAATTATTTTATCAAGCCAATGTGGAAGATATAAATGTTATTAGTCCCATCCCAAATCCATAATTTCATACCACCAGCTGGTTGACAATCAATTTCATTAAATTCAGAATGAAGAGCATACACAAGATAGAGATGGGAAAAACCAAATATGAAGATGAGAAATTTGATTTGTTCAATGTGAAAGCACAAATTTTCAAAAGGTAATCTATAAGAGAATTCTTGATGGAGTCCTTCGTAAGTTTAGTGATGTAGAATAGGAAACTATTTTAATGAAGGAAGCACACACTCGAGTTATGGGGCCCTCAATTTAGGACTCAATATTTCCCACCATATTTTAATTCTTGTTTCCTAATGTCCTACAATAAAATAGGAATGAATAAAACACCAAAAAGTTCCATTAATTCTAGGATAATTCCAACTTTATTCCCTAACCCCTAATTTTATTCACATAGCCTGGTACTCTTGTCCACCTTCTATACAAGGAATGGTCATCATGAGACTATATCTATTCACTAAATCCACGAAGATCAAGTACGTTATTACTGCAACCGAGTTCTTCTGCAAGTGTCCCAAACATATACCCCACAAATAATTTATCGAAAGGAACATTTTTAGGTTAGTGAAAGCTAACATCATCACTAGATTTTTCATCCCTTGTATAATACATCCAGAAAATGGAACCAATTTCGGTTTCACTGAATTGAAAAAAAATATATCATGGGTATGACATCAAGTCCAACCAGTCATCCCACTAAAACATAACAACTAATGGGAATATAGTGGCCCTCTAAAATAACCTATAAAATATAATCTATAAGATATTATAGCAGGATAAAAATTCAAGGATGCAAAGGGCCCAACATGAATTTTGGGCTTACTTAACCTTAACCAGCCCTGTCACACAGGTGTCCCCATATTCATTAGTACAAGAGATATAGGTGGTCAGAAAAATAGAGGATAAATTTATATCACTTCGTGTTTCCATATATGATTATTTAAACATAGATGTGAAATCCCATAAATAGATGGATGAATTGGAGTTAGTGAATGATAAATGATTGCATACCATTCATCATTTGGATGTCCACAAAAATCGAATCACATGATCCTTTAACAAGAAGGTTTTCCTCTCATCTTTCGTCGAAGGAAAAATAGTTTTGGTCCTCATGAAACTAATGAAACCTGAAAAGAAACATCTTAAGTTGGAACCAAATTAGGATGGACCCTATTTCATACATGAATTATACTCTAATAATGCCTATTATTTGATCTCGATGGACATGAAACTTACCACGACACCCACCAACAACAGATTCTTGAAGAATTATTTCATGTAATCACATGGTAAATTTTCATAGTCACATGAAATTAAAATTCATGGTAGATCATCCTGGTTGCATGACATGAAACAAAATGGTAGATAATATAGATCACATGATGTCAAATATAATGGTATATTTCCCCAATCACATGAGATTAAATTGTAAGGTAGACTGTCCCAACCACATGATGTTAAACTATATGGTAGATCATACTGATTAGATGATGTTTAACAACATGGTAGATCATTCTGATTTCATGGAGTTAAAATAAATCATATATTTTTATGACCAAAAGATGTTAAGTTATGTCGTAGATAATCTTGATCTCATGAAGTTTAACTACATAGAAGATCATCTTGATCACATGATGTCAAACTACACGGTAGACTGTCTCGATCACACGATGTTAAACTACATGGTAGATTGTTTTGATCTCATTATTTTAAACTACATGGGAGGTATTCCTGATCACATGACATAAAACTGAAAGGAAGATCACTCTAATAGAATGATGTTGAACTATATGGTCAATTTCTATTATCATATGATATTAAATTTCATGGTACAATGTTCTGATTCTAGGAAACAAAAATGCACAGTACAATTTCTAAATTTTATGACATTAAATTGCATTAGAATCATCATTTCAATCAACAATACACAACACATGATCTAGATCTATGTGGGAAAAGATGAAATTCCCATGTTCACATGTTAGAGTCATATACATGTAGGGAGTAACTTTATCAGGAACTATGTGTCTCTTGATTACTTTTATCTTAGGATACATAATGAACCCCATATCTCTAATCTTAGGTTTAACCATAATACTTTTTAAATTTAACTTCGGGTGTCCCATGTCCATGCTCCATGGTGTTAAACTACAGAGTTCATTAATAATTATGTGTGGATTGATTCTCATTCCAATGGGATACCTCATGGTTACCACACCCCTTTTTCTTAGACTCATGCATAAAAAATAGGAAAAAATGACCCCTTTGTATATGTGTCATCCTACATAAAGTGTTCCAATATAGAACAATGTGTGTCCCAATTTATATCATCAAAGGATAGGTAGTGACGCATAGACCTCTTGAATTAGTCCCAATAAAAAGTTTCCCACAATTAATAAGATGATTTTCTTATTAGACTTGGGCCACAAGGCCTCTTTTCACATTGAGATTATGATTTTCATGGGACCACAAAATCATATTTCCTATAATACCAAGACACAATCATCCCAATCTCATGACATTAAACTACATGGTACATTATCTATATCACAATACAATAAACACCATGAAACCAATGTCCACACTGTATGATGCTTAACTACACATCATCAGAATGTTATCACATGAGGGAACCTCACCCTTGACATCAGTCACCTACTATTCCATATTCAATAACATTGTGCAGCTTGATTCCTATCCATATAGTATACATATATATTCGTAGATATTACATCCTGGTCCAGCTAGCCCAAAATTAAAAAATTACCCCTCCCATGTATGGGTAATACCTCTAAAGGGTTCATTCCAACAAGAACCACATGTGGATTGATTATTTTTTATCACATGATAAATAATTACACAAAAATATCTAATCCTACATCCAGCCACAATGAAGGATAAAAATACCCTTCTCAATTTTTATGGGTTAGATCTACAAAGGGAGTTTTTTGATTACTACATGTCACTTGGTTATATTTTGGAAAGGATACGTAGTGACACCCATATTTTTAATCCTAGTCCAATTACCATAATCGAAAGAGGACCCCATCCTTCATTTTATCACCTCTATGTTGTGGAATAAGCTCTTGAAACCCCTAGTTTCGCACAATGTGCATTGAACACATGGTATTAAAAGTTTCATCAGTGGATTCCCTATATGATCATGGTGTATCAATCCACATCAGAGTTTCCACTGTCCTAGTAGAACGAACAATAAATGAAAAATAGATTTCCTTACCATATTATTTAAAATTATTCTATCAAATCCCATTTGAGAACTACGTATAACTTGATTTCATCTATCGTATGATACATAGTGACACCCTAGTCGTTAATATTGGGTCCAACAAAAATATTTCCTCTATACATCAGGGATCCTATGGCCTTACCATATGAAATTAATCTACATGCTACCTCAGGAACTATTTCTGGATTTATTCTCACTTTGATAAGATACATAGTTATCCCTAGACCTTTCTTCTTAGTCTCAGACATAGGTAAAGGCAAACATGTCCTGGTATCCTTTATATAAACAAATATTTATGCAAGAGATATTAATTTTTGGGTTTCTCATTCAATGATCCATCATATAAAAATAATTATCTTCCAAAATATGAATCGGATCTAGGTTGGGAACTTCAAAATCCATGTCCAATCATGATCTGAATGATTCATACATACTCAGACACATTCCATCCACCCATCATACTCTACGCCCGATCAATTTTGGATCTTTACTATCCTCTCATAACCATTGAAAATGCCAATATAGTGTCCTAAGGACATCTTTGTTTGACTACACACAATATATTCTAGTTGGATCTATATAAGATTCCCACATAAAAGGTCATGTCAACCAAAGAAAAATTCATCCTCTGGAGAGGCCTCTTCTATCTCTGTAATCCATAATGTCTTTTTTCCCATATCATTTCTTATGGAATGAGAATATGAAATATAAAAATTTACACTTTCATTACCCCTCACATAGAGGCATGTTAGAAAATCCTAGACTAATGATCCTCCCATTACCAATTATTTCTATGACAAATGGTTCTATCCGTATGACATAAAACAACAACACCCCGTGCTATCCCAACTGAATGATGTTAAACTGCATAGCTACTCTCCTAGTTACACGACACTAAACAGCATGATATCTATACAAAGATATCCAATCATAGGTCCATCCGATTGTTTTAAATGTTCCTTTCCCCATCCATAGGTCAGACCTACATGGGAAACCATATAAGAAATATGTATAGATTGATTCTCGCTTTTATGGGATATATAGTAACACCAAGATCTTATATCTCTGTACAACAATAAATTAATATTTTCCCTTTCCCTCAAATAGTTTAGTTATATATAAATAGGAGGGTCTAATAAGAATCTCACTAGACATGTGAGATCGTACTAAAAAAATTACCCTTCCCCATGCAAGAGTTCAATAGATCCCTGGAGAAAACATTTCCAAAATAATTTATGGATTTATTCTCATTTTGAGGAGATACATAGTGATGCATGGACATTGTACCACATACCCATCTATAAAAATAATAATAACAATAATAACAGAAATAATTCTTTTCTATGTGTTGGTTAGACCTATGTAAGGGAAACGTTTCTACCCATTCCTTGAAAATTTCGACACAAAATGCTACATTCATGATCATATAATTTTTTTTCATAGACCAAACACTATGACTAATGAATTTCAAATATCCATAAACCACCTTATACAACATAAATAGAGGGTCACTATCCTATTGGAACCTTTATTTGATTATGTACAATTTTCCCAAGATGGATCTATATATGTCACCCATAAAAAGGCATTTCACCAAAAATAAAATTTATCTTTAAGAGATACTTTTCTTTTTTTCATACGATCATATGATTATTTAATCACATATCACTCCATGTTTTTAGAAAACTCTATATTATAGATTATAAAATTTCCCCTTCGTGTCTGAGGATGATGAAATAATATTGGATAGATTACGATGAAAAGGGTAAATCATTTATCCCTTAGTCAAATCTAAGTGAACATAAATCATATACCTTGAATGTCCTTATCATAAGTCATTAAAATGAACAGTCTACGCCTTGTATGAACAAACATTATCTGCACCATTCTTTGTCCCTCTAAAAAAATTAAAATTCATGTTATAATGGTATCTCATTCATAGATAATACTAAGACACATTCTCTCATAAATTTTGAGACATCATTCCATTATATTGAGAAATTCAAATTTTCACAAATTAATTGGCCCTCAAAAGTGAAGTGTATGTGTCTTGAGGAAAAATATTATTTTACTATGAGTAATATACCCCAATTACCTTTTCATATGTTTCCCACACAAAAGGTCTATCTACCAAAGGAAAATTTAACCCCAATAGAGGTCTTTCTTTCCTATGTATTCCTCATCATTATGATATTTGAAACAATTTTTACCACCAATCATCACGAACATTACCCATATCATGCATGGGATTCTGAAATTACAAAAAAAGGTACAAAAATCACTCATTAATATCTAATGACTATTTTTATGATGTAGTTAGTATTCCCTATTGGGTTCCACTACACATAATTTGTGGTCATAGTTATTCAACCCAAAACATCTGTAGCATTTGTATTGTTTTAAATACTCTAAACTTCCAAAAAAGAGACGTGAAACTCTCCAGGATGAAAACACACAAAATGAAACCCATGGTTAATGTTAAGTCCTGAATCACTAATCCTACGCTCTATATATTTTACGTAAAAATAAAGCAATCAACTAAATTGGGACACAAAATTTATATAGTCAAAAACCCACGAAGGGAAACCTAGGAAAACTAAACTTATGCTAGATAATATCATACAGCAATGGACTTAGGCAATAATTAGAGTGTTTACATAAAATACAAAAAGTTTATAGGGTTCCCCATGTAACCAAAGGAATAGTATAAATGAGAATTGTTTAGTCCCTTAGATCAGAAAAAAATTGCATCATTATCTAATCGGTCATTAAATTAAGGACCACATATTCATCATAACTGCATACTCTTCATCCCGATCGGAACCCATTCCATGGGAAGAATTTTTTAGGTCCTGAAAAATTTTTATACAAGAATAAGATAATTCCATTAACTAGGATAAGTGTAGAAAAATCCTAGATGAAAAATGTTAATTATGGGTGATATCGCAAAGGATATTTTGATACTGTCAAGTGAAAATAATTTCACAGAATGATACTTATATAACATTATGATTCTTCAAACAACACCTCTCTAAAAAATTCATTTTCTTTATGAGATATACCACTGATTAATGTGAATGATACCATGTCATTTATGGGGCCGGTTGGTTATTTTCACACCTATGAGTGACCATTCCCTGCAAACTAAATCCTTCGCTAAATGAGACTATACCGATGATGGAATCAAACAAAACCAAGTCATTTGGGGGGATATGTGGTGATTTTACCCCATGAACGAACATCCCCCTTGAATGAAATCATTCACAAAATGATATGGAACTACCAGTGACCAAAAATTTAACCAAGTCATTGATGGGGATAAATGGTGATTTTTGTGACCCATAATGACAATCCCACGTAAATTAAATCCCTTTTAGGATGGGGTATCCTCCTCGGGCTCGTGAAAAATAATCTTTATTACCCACCATGGATGACTAACCATTCCAATATATGATTGTTATGTTATTATATACAAAGAACATGAGGGGGGATGAATGGTGAATTGAATATTCAAGATGTAAGACAAATGTGAGGAGGATGGGGAAAAAGTATAGCCTTAGAGATGAATTGGGAGAGAACTGTCGATTCCCAATAGGCAAACCCACTAAATAGAATTAAAGAGGAAATAAAAAATCAATCCATCCATGAACATAAATTCCCTTTAGTAGACACCCTTTCCTGAGGCCCATACATATTCCCATTTTTATCCCAATACCCCATATAGAAAAATTCTATACGGGTGGAACCCTTTCCCACATAGAAAAATAATACATAAGAGGAACATGATCATGCATAAATAATGTTATGGGGGAAGAACCTGGCTCCACGTAGAAACCCAATATGTGGTAAGAATCTAGGTCTACGTAACACAATTCTACGGGGATGGTACCCTCACCACATACCAACATGCTATGTGGAGGGAATATCATCCCGCTTAAGAACATGCTACATGGAATGAGGTATCCTTGGGAATTGTACTTTACACCTCCCATTGCTCAATTCCATTATATAATTGGGCCCTAAATTGGACCCACTATAAACCAATCTACTGTCAGTAGGATAATTACTCTTATAAAACAACCTGACATATATGATCATATCTTAGGTTACATCATAATATCCATTATATTTTATGTTTTTTTGTTAATTAATGTCATGCTAGTAGTATATGGGAGAAGGTGGACCCTTACAATGTCTTCATTTCTATGTTCATATGGTAATAAGGGCCCTAACCATGGAAGATCACATGGACTCAGAGTTTCTCAAATGAACCTCTCCATTCTAGGTATTTAGGTGAACCAATGACCTTTCTCTTCGGTGAGGGATTGATATAGACACTCCTCTCCTCCCCAGGAACTAGTAGGGTTTCGCCCATGATATAAAACCATAGTATTTTCTGTAAGAGGCATCAATCTTGCTCTTATTTCCCACCAAATTACCAAAAAAAAATTATGGATATGGGATATTTGAATCCATAACTCTCCCCATTTGGGGTTTGACCTCATCCACCAGTGAATGAAGCATATCATTTGATATTAAAATATACTTCTATATATTGTTTCAAAAACCAAGCATGACTCACATGGGCATAGAGGTTAGCAGCTATCATGACATCATCACAATTACAAACCCCTAATGGGAATATGAACACTTCTATTCCCCAACCTAATATATTCAAAGGGTCGTATTATCAATAAATAAGAAAATTAAAGGTCCTCTTATATGGTGTAATCCCAAAACATACCAAACTACATGGGATTTGATTTCTAACTAACTAGGATACATAGGTAGCCGCCCTAAGGACCAAAACCAACACCCAAATTAACCATAATGTTCTATGGGTGACATTCCATGTTAGTTCATATCCAACTAGGATACCATAACTCTTATAGGTCCCATGGGATGCCTCATTGTATATCACATACCAAACATTGACTAGGAACCTTCCTCTTGGATGTCTTTGATGTATAATGTTAAACAACATGGTTTGGTCATCACCACATTACCTTAAAAGGTGGTGTTCCCTATTAAGTGTCACTAAAATATGTGGGTTATTATTCCTCACATGATGATATATAAGAATACCATCTAATGGGTTCAATCCCGATATCAAAAAAAACTTTTGTCTCCCTTGGTGTCAATAAACACCCATGTGCCCCCATCATAAGGCTTAAAAATAGAATTTTACTATGATCCATATAGAAAAACATCACTATTTATGGAGAACCTTATATATACACATATATATTCATTTATGGATAACCACAGATACAAACATATGATTCCAAAAGAATGCATGATCATAATTTCACATTACTGTTGGGTGATCTGTATTATACACACTGGGGAATGACCAAAGGATTCATGAACATATCATAAATCTATTAGAGAGTAAAAAAAATTTCAATAGTTCCCCCACAAAAAGGTGTGATGAACCTAAATTCCCTTTGTCTTGGGAAATGTGAGTTCTTATATTTCATTATCCATGTTACCCAGTGAACTCTTACATTTGGAATTTCAGTTCATGATTCATGGATATGAGTGTCATTGGCAATTTTTAGATCCACAAAAAACCCATTGGAAAACATTCGAAGATGATGTGGGAGACATGAGTGATTTCACATAATTTGGCCCCTAGATATCAACGATCAGGGAACCACAAATATTTTTCAAAAAAAATTGTTGATAATCAATAAACAGTTTCATTGATACATGATTTTTCTTAAACAAACAAATAGGTGAACCCCATTGTTATGCACTTGGTCAAATGAATCCCTTATCAATATTCTCTTGAAGTTGCTTCATCAATTACTAAAATTCAAGCATGGCCATTCTATTTTTTCTTTGAAATAGTTCTAGAACCAGTTATGATTTTGATTATAATCTTGGTCACCCAATTCAATGGAGTGGTAGTAAACACTTCCATAAATTCACCAAAATAAAATGTCATATAATAGTAAAATCTTCGACGTTAATTTTAAAACCATCAATATGAGATAAATATCTCATTTCAATATAAATCTAAAAAATATATATTTTTATATATTTTTTAAAATACACTTTATGTTTAAGTGAGAAAAAAATATATATTGGGGAAATAAAAAAAATCCCCCAAAGAAGTGTCCAATTTTCAAAATTTTAAATCCTAACTGAAAAAATTAAAAATTCAAATATTCATATACTCTGGAACCATGAGGTATCCACCTATTCCATAATTCACCATGTCAACCAATGTCATATATCCGGTAAAAATAACGACAAATCATCATGGTCACAAAATGCAGGCCATGATCATCGGCATCACCTCTAATACCATTAGAAATACCATATCCATGCATTCAAAAAATCCCAGACAATTTTACACACCAGAAGAACAAAAATGATTATGAAAACTTTCATAACTCCCAAAAAGAACTACCATCACCAAAATAAAAATAAATGTCATGGACAACAATCATGTAACTAAGAACCAAAGACATAATAAATGAAACACCACGACAAAAAACATGATCACCCTGAAAAAAACACATAAAACCAAGAATCATAAAAAATATTGAATATGGAAACTAGAACCACCACCATCAATATGGGTAAAGCTCCTAAATCCTAAAACATCAAAACAACATGGATATCAGGATGCAAGATCCATCAAAAATCCAAAGGAACCCAATGAAGGCTTCCCCACCAGGTAGGCCATCGATTGGATAAACAGACCATCCAAAAACATTCCTATAAACTACCTCACGAGAAAAAACTAAATAAGGGAGATGGAGAATGAATCTAGAAAAATGTTTGAGGTGGGAAAAGGCCTCATTAGTGAACCAAAACCCTTTCTAGGACTAACATCCAATTTATTCAAGACCACACCAAGAGAACCCACAATACTATTCAATAATGCCTCCTACAAAGAAATTAATAATGAAACAAACTGATTTTCAAACCATAACCAACAACATTGAACCATGGGGTACTCATCCTTGTAAAGCAATGATGTCTCAGCCAGTAACACCCTATCCAACATGACAGACCATCACTCCTGAAAAGGATGGTAAGAACGATAATGTCGAATGGAAGAGATGAGGATGGGAGACTTATGACTTCAATAGGGATAAGAAAACACATAGAAAAAAAGATATCCATATAACATGGAACCAAAAAACCCCATCAACCAAAAACATCATGTGAAGAACATTTACTAGAAGGGAGAAAAAAATGAATGAAGGAAATCCACATGATTGAGATAACCATAGAATTAATGTTAGATGAGATAAATAGGGTAAATCATGAAAAGACAGTAGAGGTAGAATGAGGATCACATGATACGACAATTGATAGTATGTTCAAAAGCCTCTATCCTCTAATTTTTCTCCCCTTTGTATAAGAATAAGGACCTAATAATTGGATTTGATTTCAATTAGATTTTTATATTTTTCCTCTCACTAATAAACAATCAAAGGTTATTTTGTTATATCAAATGGTACTTAAATTCCTTGTTAATTGATATGGTAATTATATATATAAATAAAATCCATTCCCAAAATCACAAAAAATATTCTAGAGGACAAATAAAAATATTTTCTGAGAGCAGGTTCCCATAAAACTTAATTGTAAAAGAGTCACATACATGATATTTGATCATCTTACCATTAATATATTTTTATTATATATTAGTATATAGTAATTGAGGTGGTAATGTGATACCCTTATTATATTTTTTAGATATTAAAAATAATGGGTATAAATTGAATTCAATAATCATAATCATAATCATGTAAATATTTATTCATGGAAAATAATAACCACATGAAAAGATAGGATGAAAAATCACCGAGGATGAGAAACCTAAGGTGGAAGAAAGAAGTGGAGTCCAAGGAAATCCCCTCTATGTTTACCTTTCACCACTTTATTTTCACAATCCTTGTATAAAAAAAGTGATAACATGATATTTCTATTTTTCTCTGGGCATAAGAGGTTCCTGCAACTGTTCATCATTATTAACCCTTATATTTGAGAACTATTTATCAAAATTTCATTACTCCTTAAAATTATAGAATTCGAGTGTGGGTGGTTCATTTTATAAATATTTCACTGAATTTTCACCTTTACCTAACTTCTTATAATTTCAATAACATTTGATTACCTGATGAACTTATTTTTCAAACACAAAAAAATTATTCGAACCCTTATGAAAAATCTCTCCATGATTCATTACATTTATCTAGCATAACTGAAATCTCATTTTCATTACCTATAAGGTTTTTATTAATAGTATTTAATTTTAATTATATCTTTATTTTATTATAAAAATTACAAGAATTATGAGTGTATCCAATATAAATTTCCACAAGGATTTCACATCAAATGATTTCTTCATAGGTATAAATGTTTCTTATGGACAACAACCTTTAAAGGCTTTGTTTTAAGCCACATAATAATCGATCAATTATATCAATAATAATACCAAAATTACACCTCATAAGTCTTGTGAAATGTTCCTCATAGGTACCGATGGATTAATCATCATTTTACTTAACCTCAAGAAATTCATTTTTCATCTTCATAAAGATAATATGAGGAAACTAATTATTGGAAAATAAGCTCTTAAAATCATTCCACTCTATGGAGGAAATTTTTTTATATTGCCTCCTATTCATGATAAGAGTCTTTCATTTATTTATATCACCTACAAAATGATAAATTGTTAAGATAACATTTTTCATGTTCTGAGTAATAGAGAAAAATAATCTTCTTATAGTATTACTAATCTATATATCAAAAATTAGTTGATCAGAAGACCCATTATAATATGGTGGATGTAACCTCATGAAGGAATGAATAATATGAATCTAATTTCATTGAACTTTTGGAATCTTATCATTATTAATGGCTTGTGAATTTTGTGTATATATAACAATAATATTTTTCATTCTACCTACTATAATATTCACTTATGAAGGGTAAATTGTTGAATTTTGCATTACATTTATCATTAACATTTCTCCTTCTAGTCTGAACCTTTGAATGAAACTAAAAAACAATGTAAGAGAAATAATAATCATAGTGTAAAATCATATAATCCTGAAATTAATTTATATAATTTCTATATCATAAAACCTTATTTTCTATATATGATACCATTTATTAATCCATGTTTATCCATGGAAATTATCCCATCAAATCAACAATAATGGATATTAAAATTGAGAGTTAACCTAATCATATCCCATGAGACTGTCAAAATTGTTGTGTAGTAAGGATCCATTCACCATGAACCAAAATTAGTTCAGAGAAATACTTGAATAACTCCATTTGATTTTCTCAACCCTATATGTATTTTCTAAAACCATGTCCACTAGTGCATACCAATATAGATTTATTTTCTTAGGGGAAAAACTCTTTTATTTATTATAAAATTGGATGTTCTAGTATAATTAGGATTTTCCAAAGGTCTATCACTATATTTTCCTCATCCTTATTTAAAAAAGATAAAAAAAACTTATTTGATATGAACTAGAGTGACCCATACATTTCATACGTAAATACTGCATCATATTAATATAAATTTACATTATATATCAATACAATCCATGACATAACATTAATGTATTAGTGTATTTGGAAACATGTATACATAAAAAATAGGTATATGAATGATGACTATAATTTCCCATTAAATTATTCACAAATAAATCCATTTGTATACATAACATCATTAAAATATTTTTCTATAACAAAATGATGGAAAACATAAAAAATGGTCAGATAAAATCCCTAAAAGGTTAAACATATGATATGCTAATAAATGATAATAAGTGTGTCTAAAACAATAATGATGCTATGAGGACATGATCTAAATAGTAGAAAATCAAACCCATTGATTCATAAATCATAATAATGAAATAATAATGAAACATTGCATAATGTTTTATCAGTAAAAATACATAATACATAAGAGTGAAAAGTCATCAATATTCAATCATGATCCATGGGATGATATAATTAGAATATTATATAAGTTGGGGAATACAAATAAGAATATAGATTGATTTCCATTGTTATGTATCACTACTAAGACAATCATAGTATATTGGGCTCACTCCCTATCCCATCATTTTCTATGTCAAGGTACACAACCAAGAATATCTAATTATAAAAAGTCCCTTTTTGAACTTGGTTCACTCCCTATTAGATTATATATTATCCCATGAAATATCCTTATTTTCCCAATTCATTGGAAAGATATATAATTTTAAGTACACCAATCACATAATAGAAGCCATGTATATATGGGCTTCAAGATCCCAAAACATTCATCATATTGTCAAATAAGGAACCATGGGACGATTTCTTATTTCATTAATATTTCAAAATAATAAACATAAATTATCCATGGAAAAAAATGGTAAATATGGAACATATATCTAGTAAATCCTAATAACCATAAATGGTTGTTTTTATGGATAAAAATTCATTAAAAACATCTCTAGATTATTTACTAAGAAAAATACATCTTTTTATTTGTAATAATTTTTTTAAAATAAATTAAATATCCTATATATTAAGGAAAAAATATTCTTTGAAATTTAAAAATCAAACTTATAATTTAATATTTAAGTAAAATGGTATCCGTGAAGGTGTGGGAGTTGTTAGTGTGGTGTATGTTAAAACATTAAATCTTTTCACATTTTTTGTAAAGGTAAAATGTATAATGTTTAGATAATGATAAGTAGGTTTATTTTAAGACAAGGTAATTAAATTCTAATATATTAAGACTTAAATTAGATAATATTTTGAAAATAGTAAAAACATTCTTGAAATAATTTTATATATTATATGGATGTAGAATAAAATATTCTTGGATCAATTGAGAAACATGGATTATTTTCAATAAAAATTAAATTTTAGTCCCTTGAGTATTTAAAGAGAGGAAAATTCAAGTTAAATATTAAATATATAGCAATAATAATCGGATAATAAATTTAATATTATTTGGGAGATATATATATATATATATAATATAATTTTTTCATCATGAAATATAATCACAAACAATCTTGGTACAAATGAGAGTTTAACATAAAAACCTTAACTGAATCCCATATTGATTCATAAGGTATCTATGATCATATATAATAAATTAATATGTGAATTAATTAAATAATATAACCATATTAATACCTATAAAAACTAATATTTTTTATTTATAACATTATATCACACATTCATTAATAATCATTCATTATCACCATAATTTTTTGTGTTAATTTCTTCTTCTTTATTATAAATTTTTGTTCAACAATTGTTATCCCTAAAATTTGATCATGATTTAGAAATAAAAATAATTTTAGTAATTATATAAATATCAAATATATTCATTATATATATATAAAAATTCATATAATGTGGTGATGGTAAATGAATTACATCTCTATGTGGAGACGGTAGTATGTACGTATGCATTAGTGATGTAACCATTTTTGATAGATGAAATGAATGAAATGAAAATATTTATTCACTATTAAATAATAAATATTATATATATATATATATATATATATATATTATAAGTACATTAAATCTAATAAAATAACCAATAATGAAAATGGGGACAAAAAATTAATCATATCTCTACTTGGAGGCGGTGGTCCAAATTTAATCATGAGTGATACTTTAATCTCCCATTTGATGGATAAAAAGTGGTAGAAGATTTATAGTTCACAACAATAATATATAATTATATTTATTATCATATATTCATCATATATTTATGGTTACAACAATTTTAGATGAAGTAGAAGAATAAATCAAATTAGAAGAGCTTTGTTATGATCTATACCTCTTTTTTGATTGACCTCCTTTGAATTACTATGAAATCCTTAAAGGATTGGTCTTAAGAGAGTAAAATAATATATATGATAAGACTAATTATTATAATGATGTTATTAATAATGTATTTATTTATATATAAGGATTAAACTGTGTGAATAAGGGGGGAGAAATAGTTAGATTTAATAAGTGAGCAGATATACACACATGGATTGTTTAAAATATTTTGGTGATATATGATTAAATTATTTGAAATTTTAATCCAAATGAAAATGTATTATAATTACGGATAATATAATGTTGAAATATATTCATATAATATGAATTTTATAGTTGTGTGTGTCATTTATATCATATTCTCTTTGCATAACCCCCAAAAACCCAATTATAACCATAAACTTTGTAACCAATTTTTTATATTTTTACTATTCAATTAGAAAACAAATTATATTAACCCTATTATATAATAATAATAACCATAATAAATATATGGAATCTATTTAACTATATTAAATTTATATTATTTTTATAACTGAATTTTAAATAAGTGCACACCCCGCAATGAAAACTAATATTAGAAGAATGAACCTTTAAGCATAATACACAGTTTACATACATCTCATTCCTTGTAAATAATATTAAAAGGTTTTTTATAATATATTATTAGATATATAATCTTTAAAATTCATTTAAACAATTAATAATTAAATATAAAGTTAATTTATATATATAAAAACACATTGTGCACATAAAAATAGTTTTTCGAAAAATGTGTTTTTAAGCACAAAAAATAAACTTATATCAAAATCTAGAATTATAAAGATTCTTATTTATATAATTATATTTTAAAAAAATAAATTATACTTATGTTACATGAATATATAACACCAAACATATTTATTATTCTATTTGAAACTAAATGAATGTTTATTTAAAAAAATTGTTTGTTTCAACATTCATTGAAAAATAAATATTTATAGAAAAATACTATAAATTCACCCTAATATAATTCTGAAATTCTAATATAAAAAGTAATATTAATTTCCAAAAATAAAATTTCTAATTTTTTTATAAATAAATAATGATGTTTACATTAAAAATGTGATAAAAAACTATTTTTTAAGAGAACATGTTTGTGAAACGTAATATGACTTTACTAAAAATTTAGTTATTATTTATTATTCATTAATTAATATGGTGGACGTATTAAAGAAATTTAAATATTTTTATTAAAATTATTTTCACTATTCAAACCTATGAATTTAATGGAAATATTATAATAATTTGATATATCAAAACTCTTATAGACTTGGTGTTGCATGTATGTGAAGATATTGAATACTTAATGTTTTATTTTAAATGAAAATAAAATATAAAATTTCAAGGTTTTAAATTAAAAGAATAAAAAATCATCCATTAGGGGATTATATTTATATGTCAGGTTGGTGATTGTAGCATGACACATCAAGAAGGAATGAAATTGGGCTTCTTTTTAGGATGATATCCCCACATATATGTTGATTAAAAATAATATTATTTCTTTTTTAATCAATGTATTATTGGGTGAATCATTCCCCTCTCTCAAATTCTAGTTATTTTCAAGGGGGATTGATTTACAACATTTTTCTCACAACACTATAACAAATATTTCAATATATTATACGCAACAACACGGAATGTTAAAGGGATAGAATAATAAATGATACTACCCATATCTATAAGTTTCACCTTTATTATTATGATACTACCTGATTAAATGTCAATAGTTACTCTTGTTTATCATAGAGTAGTGATCAGGATAGGTGACCTTCTAGGAACCTATACTAGGATTGTTTGAGTGAGTAAAATTCACACTAGAGTTGATATTTAATGTTATGTGGTGATAATAATTAATTGGAATATCTATTCAGGTACCTTGGTAGGACCCAGATATGGGACAATATGATTATATTGGGAAATTAGGATGCCTACATGGACCAATTGTTACATGGGTATCATATTAGAAACCTATATAAAAGTGTAGTGTCACTGCCTGGGTTGAGATGTAGGATCCACAAAGATGATGTTTTCAATAATGGGGGGGTGGGTGAATGTGACACCATAGTAAGTTAAAGGTATGAATAAATAAATATTATAACCCATGTCAGCATGGTGTAACTTTATTTCAAAAAACCTACCTTATTTAAACTGAAAAATTGATCATGCTTGAGCTGGAGTAGTTTTTAGGATGATTAAACTCTTGGTAAGCTTCCCTGAGTGTGTGTGTGAGAGAGAGAAATCACAAAGAACAATTTAATGAACATTTATTGTTATATGGGGACATTCATTAGTTTGATGATCCATTCAATAACATGTGTAGTCCCTAGGTAGAGGAAAAATGTGTCCGTGAGAAAACTGGAGTGTCTATGGGGCCCAATTATTACTTTTGAAACATCCTCAAAAATTTATAATGATCAATGCCGCTACTTCATTCAATGTGGAATTTTCTAGTGGAGAATATATTTTGATGGACCCAATAGGTTTTTTCTTTAACTTATCTCTTTCCAATATATACCTTTTATGTCTGATGATCTAAGAGAATTTGAAAGAATATGTGTTGGCCTATTGGTAAATTCGTTATTATTATGATCAATTTGTGAACATGACTGTACAAGGAAACTGGGGAGCCTATCCATCCTAGTTGACACACTTGAAACTGCCTAAGAAAATACTAAGGGTCAATGTGGATTCTTCATTCAATGTGGATTTTAATTGTAGATGATCTATTATGACGGACCAAATGGGTTCTTTTATTTTATCTCATTGCTTTCATATCTCTATTGAGTCATGTTTTTTTGATTTAATCACATTGGAAAGAACATGTTTTGGATCGGGGAGAAATTCATTGCTATGATTATCCATTCAGTCATATGGGTGGGCCCCAGGTAGGGGACAACATGTGTCTGTGAGGTAACATGGGTGTTTGTGGGGATGAAACGTTATATTTGAAATCAACTATGAAAATTATAATACTCAATATACACGCCTCCTTCAATTTGGATTTCACTAGTGTTTCAGATATTATTAGGGAACCAATGGGTTATTTTCATATAGATTTTTGTTTTCCAATCTCAAATAATTTTTTTATTCTTAATGAATTCTATTCATGTGATCATTGAGGTGATGATCTTAAAGGAATACCAAATTTTTTATGGAACATGGTTACAAGGATCTTCTTAATTAAATTAATTACTAGGATGAACTAGTCCCCATCATTATCTATATCATGAACCATTTGGATTTTTCCAACATTAGGATCTAACATTTTTATCCACAATCTCACAAAGATAAACACAATATTTTTAAGATGGGTATTTATGATGTAAATTTATCCCATTAAATTAACTTGGTTGAATTTACACTCTATATAGAGGATTCTATCAATTTTTATTACCTTATTTTAACTTCTCTTCATTATTTTATTGAAAAATATTATTTTATAAAATATATATATGTTGTAGCTTGTGGGGAAAATTCATTGGTCCAATTATCCATTCAGAACCACATGTCTCTGAGGCAACTTGGGGGGCCTCTTAGGCCTTGTGGTAACATTTATAGCCACCAATGAAAATTTTAATGCTAAATGTGGATCATTATTTTAATATATAGTTTACTAGTGTGTAAGATTTTATGATGTATTGAATATTTTTTATTGTTATTTCTCTTTCCCCTCCCATATCTATACTTTTATGTTTTATGAGTGAAATGAATTATAAAGAATATGTGTTGTCATGTGGGGACATTCATTATATTATTGATCCATTTGGGAACATGGGTATACCATAGTTTTGGAAAACATGTTTCTACAAGGAAAAAAGGGTGTATGTTAGGCCCAATTGTTTCATTTAAAAGAAACTATGATATATATAAAGATAAATAGAGATGCTTCCTTGAACATGACCTTCATTAATAGAATATATTTATAAGGGAACTTATGGGATATTTTCTTTTTGATTTTTTTTCTTATCTCAACAGTTTTATGTTTTATGATCAAATAGAAACCTATTCATGAGTTCCTTAAATGGGTGATTTGAATGGTCGACACATATTTTCTTTTAGAAACTGTTTACAGGGTCTTTATCAATCAAATTAACACTTGAGGTGAATTAATCCTATTCATAATCCATATCATAACCCTTTTGGATTTGATCAGCATTATGTTCTAACATTTCTTTCCAAAATATAATAAAGTATCACAAAATAGTTCTTATATTTGTATTTATGATGTATCATTCTCCATCTACATTAACATGGTTCATTTTCCTCTCTTTATGAAGGATCTTATTAATTGATGTTTTCTTTGTGTACCTTCTCTTAATTGGTTAATAAGAAAAATATTTTCTAGAATATATAAACACACATTATTGTTATAATAGTAACATTTAAGATGTGTTTAAAAAAATAAAAAATGTATCATTACAGGTTTTATATATAAATTAGATTAATATTGGTATACTATAGCTTGAATTTTTATTTTATTCCTCAAATTTCTGAAGGTCTTCTTTGATTTTTTGTTATAAATTAATCATCTATTAAATAATGGACATTACTCGAAAAAACATGATTCATAATTCAGGAAAATGGGATCCTTTGGATGTTTAATATAATTTCATCACAAAAAGAATATTTAATGCAATATAAAAGTACTTATATATATATATATAAATCAGTTTTCATGCCTTTGTTTTTTTATTTTTGGAAAAATGTATTATTTTAACTTTATAGGAACACCCAATTACTTTTTATTTACGGTATTCATTCATGAACAAGTCTCTCTGGGATTCTTCCATAATTACTAGAAATTCTAATACATGATTTCCTTTATATAAGACAATTAGTTTGATAACTTTCTTCATTTGAAAAACAAATGTAACAATAAATTATGGTCTGTTTATACCATAAACAATTATCCATTGAAATAGTATAAATGAATATCAGTAATAACTATATGAATTATATGTATAATTAAAATTATAAATACTTTTAATATGAACAAAATTCATTTAATTTTCAAAAAATGACCAATAAGATCATTTATTGTATAAAAAAGTTTTTATCTCAAAAAAATTATTCTTTATATGACACACATTCATATTTGAATAAACATATTGTTTGTGATAAATTATGTTTGATATTTATAAGTTTTTAACACCAATTTATAAGGTACAAAATATTAAATAAGAAATAAATTACTTAATACTAAAATATTTCATTTCCTGATAAAAAAACGTTTCATTATATAGTTAGATTTTATAAAAAAAATTAATTTAAAATTTATGAAATTTTAAATAAATTAAAATAAATTATACTTTTGAATTAAACACATAAAAAATAACTTATTTAGAATTTATGTGCATTATTTAAAATGGTTTATTTTCAGTCAAAAAATAAAGGATTTTTGAAAATTATAATTTCCATGATTTGATGAATAACAAAGCATAAACTAAAAGAATTAAAAAAATTAATGTAATAAAATATTATGTCAAATAATAAATTTATAAACATTAAAATATTATTTTTATATATAAAATTTATTTCAATTATTTTTATAACTAATATAAAGGTTACATTAAAATAGAAACTATTTTCTATATTTTTATTGAAAATAATCTATTTTCAAGAGATATTTTGTTTTGGATTGCATTTAAATTCTAATAAGATTTATTTTATTTAAGATAAGTCAATATATGACATTAAAATTATAAAACGTGATTATTTTATCCAATATATAAATTTAAATCATGTAAACAATATTTTCCTAAAAATTGTTTTAAAAAATTAAGCGTATTAATTTTAAAATTTACTTTTCACATTTTTAGAAATTTTATTTGTTAAAATGCTTTTTTAAAATTTTAATTATATTCTTATAATAAGGTAAAAATTTAAATCATAATGTATTTCTTTAAAATAATTTACTAATGATAGAAATTAATTACCATGGTAAAAGTAAAAAATATATAAATTCAGATTAATCTTTTGTAAAAGGCTTTAAATTTTTATAAAACATTCATATAAATTTATGGTTTTTTTATAGACCAGTAATTGTTACCCCTCTAATTATCTATATGTTTGATCAAATGAAGCTTGAATAGTATCTTGAAATAGTGGAAAAAATATATATGTATTCCCAAAAAACCCATTCCTTTCCTTATAAAAGGGTAACAACTTTACCACTAAAAGATACAACATACCTAACAATTAAACCTAAAAAACATAAATTATAATTTCCCTATAACCCTATCCCCTTAACATATTCCAACTATTTTTCATAGTTATCAAAACACATACAAATTCAAGGAGACATCCAAGGAAAATCCATGTCCCTGACATGATTTTTATAAATTATATAGTTTTTATTAATTTTATTCTTAATTTTTTTATAACCACAATAATATAATAATAATATTATCATTTATATAATATAAATTTATTTTATTGTGCTTATTGTCATTTTTTATTCATATACCTCAACCATTATGAAAACAAAATCATTGTTCATCTGTTCTCCATACTACTACCTTGACAACATGACACATTTCGAAATTTATTCATTTCCTAAAATGGATATATATAAGGATGGAAATAAAGGATATATATTATGTTTGTGATACAATTAAGGGTTTTTTTGATGTATAAGAACCTATTGAGTATATTAACAACAAATTATCATCATTAATTTTATTATATAAAATAATAATGCTGAGAGGATAATATTTCATTCAATTTTTGTCATATTTTCAGGTCCATTAATTGTTTTTCATCCATATAACTCTTATATATTACACAAATTAGTAAAAAATATAACAATTACTCTTATTTTATAATGATATTTCAAATAAAACTCATCATAGTCATTCATTAAATAAGGTTAGGTTCAATTTTAATCATTTTAACCACCTAATCAAGCAATACTATTAATTTATATCACATATGTCTATGAGAAAATATTTAGTAGATTAATATAATATAAATATATAAATAATATTTTTTCGGTTCTCGTAAGGTTATATTAACATTTAACTCATTGATTAAGAAAACTCATTTCATTCATTAAGAATCACCAAAACATGATCATCGTCTATTTAGTTATCAATGTTCATAACCAAAACTAACATGAAATGAAATTATAAAATTATATTGTATCATAGAAGATATATTACAATATATTAGTTGATCTATTAATTATGAAATTTGAAATAATAATTAATATATAAAACACTATTATGAAACTAGTATCGATGACCAGATCTATAAAAACCGAATGTATAAAAGTGAAAGAATCATTGTATAGAAAGACTGTTTATGAATAGTGTTTTCACAACCCCCTCCCTCCAAGGATACCCCCCTAGGATAGCATTGAATAAATTGAAACAGTGACCCCCCGACCTCCACCACAAGTAGACCTCGGGGTGATAACCAATATCAAGGGTATATAATTTCACAAAATGGGACCCATTTCCCCTTAAAAACAAGATTGGGAGATACGATAGTCCATCCCAAAAGAACTCCATGTACTATATATATAATAAATCCATCATCCATCCCCCGTGGATTTTTAAAACTGAAACTATTAAGAATACAATGAAATTACAAAGTAAATACTAAAAGAAATATCTAAGTAGTAATATGAAAACTATCCCAACATATGAGCAAGTAATGTCCAACACAGTCTATGTAATCCTGTTTTGGACTTGAAAACTATTTATATAAGTTGTTTGAGAATAAAAATATAATTAGTATGAAAACCAATGTATATCATGCACAAGTGAGGGAAGCCTTCTAATTTTCCCGTGATAAAATAATATAACCCAATAACACCTAAATTGGTATACTAGACATCCCAACATCACCAAGTCACACTCACCAAGAAACCCTCAAAAATTAATGTAAGTTATGTAACATAATATGGTAATAAAATAGATGATATTGGTACCCCCTGCCACTTCCCAATGGTTTATCCTATCTTTCCTAATGGAAAACATCCCCGCTCGCACACAACTTGGCCTTACACCTAGTCCCATCAACTTGGAAAATGATTCTCATCACATCCTACCCAGACATACTCTGGCCTCATAGATATCCCCATTACCTTGCTAAATTAAGCTCATCACACTCCACCCACACACACCTAGGCCTTATACCACATCACATCTCATCTGTAGACACCTTGTCCACAAACCATATCCTATCTCAATAAAACATGGGAAATCACAACACAACTCATACTTAAGACACATGGGAGAGCATAACTCATCTCATCCAAACAACACCTATGAGAGAACAACTCATCTCATCCCAATGACACCTGGGAAAGCACAACTATCCCACACACACCCAAGTATCACAATCCACTTCCTACCCAAAGATCGTGTGTTGCCCCCAATAGGAAGAGGGAGAATAGAATAACAAGTGGCTAACCATCTATCCTTTCACCAATGTTTTTGGGAAATACACCCTCCCCCCTTAACGATGGTAGTGTTCAATAAATACTGCTCAACTAGGGCGGGTTATATATGGAAATAACATTTAAAATATAACTATATGTATATAATTTCTCAAAATCACCCCAAACCTATGGGTTTACAAAAACCAACCAACTTACAATACTACCACCCTTGATGATACCCATAAAAAGAACAAGAACACATAACAATATGTTTCAAAAACTGAAGATCCTGATTAAATAATGTTTCCTTATACTTAATTCATCTTTAACACCCATTTGGTTTATTATATATATTTATTCCATTCCATTTTCCAAAACAGTCCCAAATATTCTATACATTATTAAGAAATTCATTTATTAACCCTATTACTACTCAGAAAAGTAACAGGAACAACACTACAACCAAATTTATCTAAAAAATGTTACACAATGGAAGAAGAGCCATGGTAAATTAACCAACTTCACATTCCTCTCCATTTAACACCCTTTAAAGCTACTCCCATCATCATTATTTAAATTCATTCCACTTAATCCATCCTCTAAACAGAGAAATCCCCCAACTTAAAACCGAACACAAAAACACACAACCACACAACTTGATCAAATCCCTACTATATAACACTTCCCATTCATTCTACATCCACATCCATTTACAACCACATCTAGGTTCACAAGAATTAAATCTCTCAACCTCAAATTCTATTATACCACCTAAAACACACCACATCGTACAATCATTCCTATAAACCTACTACATAACAAGTCCAAACAAACCCACACATAACGCACCACTGCATGAACCAAGGCAATGAATAATTTAGATTTAACAAGACACTCCTCAATCAATTTCAACTAGTTAATTTAGCGGTTATCATAGAAACTATTTGATCCTAGGGCATCCATTTATTTTATCAAAATGTACATGATTAACATATTTTTCATAAAAATGGTTCAACAGGAAGCAAACAATATTTAACCCATAATATATTTCTAGTAAAAACAAATACCCCAAGGGCCATGATTTTTTGTAGGAATATATCCTATAAAATTCAAATCATTGATCAAAATATCAATAAAATAGTATGATCATATGCCACTTCCCTTGGAACCACAGCTAGATCTTAGAAAATTTCATTATATTTTTCAATATCAGTTCAAATGTGATCTCAATATATATTGATACACACACCCCATATTATTCGTAGATAAAATAGAGATAAAGTAAAACCAACTTGGAAGAATATGAAATCAAACTTTATTTATTGCACTAAAGCAGGGGGTGCGCATGCAGCAAGAAATTCCAAGGAAAACTTGAACAAACTGCTGAAACACAAAGGCATGACTCCTCAGGGAAGAAATGTTTGGGGAACCTCATACTAAGATAAATGAGGATGAATTACATAAGGGAAGGACCTTAGATTAGATGGATTATATCTGATACTCAATTAATACGAAACTGTTTTCAATTTCCATTAAAGCCTGATCTCAATAAAACCGTAATGTTTGAACAAATAGAAACCTTAGACTCTTAGGGTTTTAAATATAGGACATATAGCCCTCGAAAAAAATTAGAAACCACTTAAATATGGTATTAAAATGTTTTTACATCAAATAAAACATCAAAGGGGTGAAACTATAGGAAACATGGAAAATAGAAAAAAACGAAAACTATTGGAAATGAGTCACCATTAGATGAGCCACCAGTGCGAGTCACTGTGAGAGTCATTGTTCGATGAGCTACCAGTGTCAGTCCCCATTTCTTTTCATTGGTGGGATTAATTAGTCTGATTAATCTGTGTGAGTCACCATTCTGGGAGCTACTAGGGCGAGTCACTACACAACAACCTACCAGAGTGAGTCACTAGTGTGACTCACTATTTTGTGAGATACCGATGTGAGTCACCATTGCGACCTACTATTGCAACTCACCATTCCAACTCAATAGTATTAACTAACCATTATAACTAACTATTATGACTCACTATTCAGTCTCACCAATGCTACCCATCGTTGGGGCTCACCGTCGTGATCTACCAGTGTGAGTCACCATTGTGACTCACTATCATGACCAACTGTTGGAGATCCTGAAATACTATAAATTTTTCAAACAGCTGAAATAAGTCACCTTGACCTCATATAATAGGTCACCCATAATAGTTTCACAAATTAATTTACCAGATAGGTCTGGTCCATTACGTTATGTACGTCTCAAACTATTCTCACCCTCAAGAATTAAGAAACAAACCCATAAGTGAAAGAGGGGTCCGAACAACCACCCCACGATATACCTCTCAAGGATCCCTCTACATTGAAAACACCGCTAAATAAACACATCAACATCAAACGATAAACCACACAATATTGTTCGAAATCTAGAGTGGAAACTCTCTTATCCAAGAACATCTCTTCAACATCCTCTAACCCAATAAACCCTATGTCACAACACACAAGCATAAAAACCAATATGTATTAATAGGAGAACAATGGAATTCTATCCTCCATGTCAATATACTATTTATTATGGGGGAACTAACTCGCTCACATATGTTTAATCACCTCAAAAGTAATTCGTCTTGATAAGGAATTGGGTCCTCCCCCCATCATGCACTAGGAATTTATCCCACATTTAAATAATAAGGAAAGAACTCATCTCATAGCAAACATGGTTCAAATATTAAATCATAAGGAAAAAAATAATAGAAAAAAACTCAAAAAAACTCCGGGTATTTGGAACAAATTTATTCATCTCACTTCAGTTTACTATCCTCCACCAGGGCAACATGCCAACACAACATGTGAAGCAATGTAATGGTCCTCCCACACATCACCTTCATTTGTTGATCTTGGATCTCTACAGACCTCTCTACATGCATCATGTCATATTCGATATCTAAATCTCCCTAGTCAATGACATGGGAGACATCATGAAGATACTGACAATGTTGGGAGACATGGAATACATCACCGATCCTCTTCAATGGCGGTGGCATTTCCAATTGGTATTCCATCTCACCAACTCGCCCCAACACCTCGAAGGTTCTGACGAACCTAGGAGAAATATTAATAACCGTACCAAACCTCCACCTCTGACACAAGGGGGAAACCATTAAGAACACATGTTTCCCAACCTCAAACTCAAAGGTACTCCTCTAATGATGGGAATACAAATTATGACGGTCTTGCAAAACAGGCATGCTCTCACAAAAGAAGATGAGCCATATCTCTCATGCTCCGCACTGCCACGATACCAAAAATAAATGTCTCTCCAACCTCTATCCAGCACAAAGGTGAATGTCATGATCTTCCATAAAAAGATTCGAATGGATCCATTTCAGTGGAAGAGTGATAGATGTTATTATATATAAAATGTACCTAGGGAAAGTGGAATACCCAATATATGCCAAAGCTCAAGATGCATGATTGAAACATATCTTACATCATATAGTGAGTCTGTTCTATCTTACCATATATCTATGGGTGGAACGTAGTGCTGATTTGTAACTGAGTTCCAATAGCATGCTACAATTCCCTAGTGATTCATGAGGTAAAATGTGTATCCTGATATGAGACAATAGATCTCATAACTCCATGCAATCACACCACCACATCCACATATCTATTTTTGAAGGGTTCCACTACACCCATCTCCTTGATCGATATCTAGTGAGCCTATATTGTTAGCAGATCCACTAATACCTAGATAACATAATAGACTATATGATCTATGTGTAACCCTATCAATAAATCCATTTATATGTCATCCCACTTCCACTCGGTGACATCTAAAGGATCAAAAAAACCATCGGGAACATGGTGCTTAAACATCCCCTACTAGAACACTAAGAATTTAACCAAAAACTCCACCACTTTCCATTTCATCTTGGTCCACCAAAAATAAATCCTCAAATCATGGTACATTTCAGAAATTCATTGGTGTACCACTAAGGATGATCTATGAAAATCATTGAGGACTCCCTCACTCATCGCCACTAGAACATGAATCCTTCCTTAGATCAATATCTAATTATAACCATCCTCTAACCATCCCTCTAGGGAATCACTATGGTTAATGCGATCGAACATAACCTCTACCTTTGATTCTCCCCAATGAGACAACTAAACCTACTTCAACAAAGAATATTTCACTATCATTTGGAAAAAATATCCCTTACCTCCTTCCATTCCTGCATCTATGTGTAATGATATAAACTACTCTATTAACTTCTCAGCCTCTATAGACTCCCAAACTACCTCCTTTTACGAATTACTCCTCATGTCATCGATCACAATAATCCTCATTCCCGAGGTGTAGAATATCTGAAAATCATAACCTTAAAGAAACTGTTTCCACCTCCACTTTCACAAGTTTATATCTCCCTGGGAAAGTATATACCTTAAAATCATCTGATTCGTGAAGACCACAAAGCGCTCCCCAATGTGGCAATGCTTCCACAAATTCAACAAAAAACACAACCATTGATAGATAAATATTAATGGTGGAGTAGTAATGTTCATGGGGGCATAACATCCTTGACCCATTAAAGATTACTCCCCGTTTATACATCAAGATGAATCCCCAGCCATAATGGAAAGAATCAAAAGACACCTCGAAAATCACCTCTTACTTAGGAAACTTGTTAAATGAAGAACTGAACAAGATCCCATATAGATTTTCAATGCTATCTAGAACTTATTCTTAAACACAAAATCTTGTTCTATTATGCTTAGAGGTGTCAATAGAGCTGCAACTCAAGAGAAATTCGGTACAAACCTCTAGTAAAAGCCTACGAGTCCAAGAAAACTGCGAACATCCACCACATTCTTCGGTGCTACTTAAGAAATGACTACTAAATCATTAGATGAGTCCACTACTACACCATGATGAGACATCACATTACCAATGAAACACACATCTCATGTCCAAAACATTCACTTGGATAACTTTATGTAGCGCTGGTGGTGTTGAAGGTCCTATAAGATGGTTCTATGATTCTCTGAATGATCCTCCTCTAAATTCAAGTAGATCAATATTTTGTTGAAAAATACGATAATAAACCAGTACATGTACTCATAAAATATGGATTTCATAATCCCCATGAACACTAATGGTACGTTTGTAACACCAAACTACATGACTACGAACTCAAAGTTCCCATACCTGCATCTGAATGAAATCGATGGAATATCACCTTCCTTCAACCACAACTGGTGATATAAAAACTATAGATTTATCTTAGAAAACCAAATCACCCCTCTTATATGGTCTAATGGATCATATATCCTCATAATGGGGTAATAGTTATTGACTATTACCTTATTCAGCCTCTTGTAGTCTACAAACAACCTCCGACCACTGTCCACCATCTTTTTGGACACCACCGAACAACCCCAAGATGACACACTGATCTCAATAAAAACCTTCTAAATAAGATCTTATATCTGGATTATCAACTCCCACATCACAGAAGGTTTCATCTGATTAGAAGACATCAAAATTAAAGAATCATTAGGTTGCAGGTCTATCTCGAACTCAATGTCTCATGTAGGGGGTAAAATCACAATCTCTTAAGAAAAAACATCCAATAACTCCCCAAAAACCATGGTTTCCTCCAAAATCCCAATGGTTTCTAATTACACATATAGTTTTACAAACAAGAAAAGAATAGGATCTATATGTTGACTTCCCACCTGACAGCTCCACTCACTAACAAAAACAACATGCCGACCATCCACATCGGAAAACACAAATCATCTTTTGACGATTTTGATAACCGAATATACGTAATAATAATAGTATATGCAGAGAGTGAAATCATATGGTTACATCTGTAGAAATAATAGATCTCCATGGTACTTATGTTATCCCATCGTCCATCAACATCCCCAGAACACTTCAAACATGACGGTCTGAACTTCGACAGGCATACTCAACACCAGGAGCAAGAGAAGCTTCTCTATTTCTAGTCCTAAAGCGTGGGATAGAATGGGCGAAACAATGGAGTGAGAAGATCATAAATCAAAAAAAAATAATAGATGGTAATAAACAAGATGATAATACCTCTAATGATCTTGGGTCCTATCGAAATTGCTACCTCCGCTGTGTGAATCTGACCATGCCAAGATCCTATGTCCTTCTACTGAAGACTGTCCCCATGAACACACCTTGTATAAGGTACCTAAGGAAGACCCCCCAGGTCGGACTCTACCTCCTCCATATCCCATTGGTGGAGCATGATCCTACTATCCTTGCTAATGAAATGACCATGTTACAAACTACTACTAAGGCTGGTGTCGAACCTATCAACCACCACCATACTAACTTCAAACAACCACCGGCCACTGGTTCAAAAGATTCCCATGAACTCCACATTTGAAACACCTCAGTAAAATGTTTATAGGAAGGGCACGTGAAACATAAGTTAAAAAAGGAAACTACTGAGGTTGACTCCCTACTGGTTGAAACCTCGTATTCTTTGGTTCTTGGTAGCTACTGTTGGTAACCCTTTATCTCGATGAACCCTACTAGATCCCCTCTCGTGGTAGATATCTTTGTGATTTCATCCTCCCAATAACACCCTCCTTCTTGTGAACCTCCATGTACATCGAAAATGTAATTGGAGTAACCACATACTAGATAGATGGATGAAGTTCCTCCTATAGGCGTCTAATATGAGACTCCTCATTCATAAAGTGATCTGGGAAAATGACGAAGATCCATGAACTTAATCCATGTATCACATAACATCATACTCCCATACTGGAGGGAGAGTAACTCTTTCATCTTCTCATCCTTCATGGTTGATGAATGGAATTCTTCTTAGAACTCCTTCACAAAATCAACCCATATAACATCATCCACCTTTCTATCCCCCAGGTATAACATCCACCACTGACACACAGCTCCCCACATATAGATCACATCCAAAAGAATCTAGTACTTTTTTATTTCCCAGACCAAACTGAAGGTGATATAAATATCCTCGAGCTAGATCTCAATATCTATGTCCAAATCACTGCCCTTGTAATTTCTAATGGCTTGCCTCTAGAATGAATTTGGAGTTCTCTGAAATTGGTCATCCTTCTCCCTAGGATCAACCCTCCAATGATCAACTAGATCCACCTAATGATTCTAAAATATCAGAGCCATAAACAAACTACAATTGAGCCCCATAACTGAAAAAGGTATACATGGAATTCCAAAGCCTAATTAGTTTGGAATTTTCTTTTAGATTCATTTTAACACATTTTTCCCATTTAGTTATCTATTTCAAATTACCCAAAACAACCAAATTTAGACCAGAACAAATGAAATTATGATCCATATACCTTTCCTCGGGTCTATTATAAGAAAGGGTGTATCCTCACTTAGTCGTTCGGTAGACATTGAGTCCTTGTATCAGATCATGGGGGCCCTAAAATTCCATGTCCTAGAAGATATTCCTAGGAATTTTTCATGAAGAAAGACCACCTAGAAAATTTTCCCTACCAAACCATGCAATACTTATTATTCATAACTACAAAATATATCCTATCTCTAAACCATAACATTTGATATCATTCTGTCTTGACCACCTCCCTCAAAAGATACACATTCTAGGCCGGAAGTGAAGAAATGAAGATGTTGAATCCTGAGTCCCACTACCAGTAACCCCTGAGTTAGCAACCAAAACTAAGGGTATAAAATCTCACAAAATTGGAGGAATTTACCTTTATAAAAAAACAAGATTAGTGAGATAACATTTTCCATTAAAAACAAATCCAATAACTATATATATAATAAATAAATAATCCATCCTACATGAAAGTTTAAAAATACAACTATTACGAATATAATGAAACTCCAAAGTAAATATCACAAGAAAGGCTATGCTGTGAAATGAATACTATCCCAATTTATGACATCGTAAATCCCACAATGGTCTATATAATCCTCATGGAAACCTGAAAATATTTCTCTATATGTACAGTGAGAATTCGAGTATCCTCGGTAGGAAAAACCGAAGTCTCTCATGCACAAGTGAGAGAAGCATACTAATGTTCCAATGAAAAAATAACAGAACCCAATAGCACATAACAAGGTATACTAGCCATGACAACCTCACCAAGTAACACACATCAAGAAAAACAATTCCATTAAATAAATATAGTAACAACATCAATTATTTGGGTACCATACACCACTTCCCACTAGTTTATCCTCTCATGCCTAATGGAAAAATTTATCATGATCTCACCTCTTTTTAAAGTATCACATCACAACCCACATACACACACCTAGGCCTAACAACTAGTTTTATTACATGGTTAAATGAAGCTCATCACATACCACCTGCACAAACCTTGATCTCATAACTAGTTCTGTCAACTGGGAAAATGAAGCTCATCACATCGAGATCGATGAAACATGGCCCTCATTCCATATCATATCCCCCATAGACACATGGGCAACAAACCATGTCATATCTCAAAAAAATTAGGAAATCACATCATATCTCATTATAAATAAACATAAAAAAATAACTCATCTCTTCCCGAAGACACTTGAGAATGAAAAACTCATCTCATCCCTAAAACACATGGAAAAGAACAACGCACTCGTAGAAACTTGGGCCTCATGAATCCCTACTTGCCTGAAGAATATTGGGATACCACTACATTGAAGAGGGAGGAGGGTAGAGCAGGTGGCCATCCATCAATCCTCCCACTAGGATGCTTGGGAAAGACACCCCTATCCATGACGATGAGGGTGTTTGGCACGTAATGCTCAATTAGGATGGGGTTCTTATAGAAACCACAAAAAAATGAAAGTACACATATATAATTTAAATAAATCAAGATCATCCTATGAATCCACAATATCCAAGAAACTTTCAATACTACCACCATTGTTGGTACCCCTAAAAACTACAACAACACACAACAACATGTTTAAGAAGGTGAAGGTCGTGGTAAACTAATGTGGATTCACACTTTTTCCTTGTTAATTCCCATTCATGTTGTCATATTTGTTTCTTATACTATATTGGCCAAACCAGCCCAAACTATTCCATAAATTATTATAAAATTCATTTATTCATCCCACTACTGCCCAGGAAACTAACATGAACTACTTTACATCAAAAGTCATCTAAAAAAAGTCACACACAGGTAGAAGAGACATGAAAAATTAACCCACTTCACCTTATTTTCCATTGAACACCCATTCCAAACTCTACCATCAACATTAATCAAATTCATTGTTACCAATTCATCATTTCAACGGATCGAACCCCTAACATACAACCGCACCCAATAACACATAACAACACAACCCGATCAAAACCCTACTGTAAATAAATTCCCATTCATCCCACATCTACATAATTTTACAGCCACATCCAGGTTAAAAAAAATATCTCAACTTGAGATTCCATTATACCACCTGAACTACACCAAATCACAAATCCATGCCCACAACTCTACTACCACACAATTTAGAAAAAATCCACACACAACACACCAATTCAAAAACTAAGGAAATCCCTATAATAATTAAATAAGGCATTACTCAATCATGTTACCCTTGTTAATTCAGGGGTTATCATAGAAACAATTTGATCCTGGTGAATCTATTTATTTATGCTAAATGCTGATGGTTAGAATATTTCTCATAACATTGGTTCCACAGGAAAGTAAAACCATGTAACCCAGAATCTATTCTATGCACAAACAAAGGCCCCCAATTACTATGATTTTCAGTAGGTATATATACCATATAATTCAAAACATTGATCAAAATATCAATAAAATGGTATGATCATACACCACATTCCCCAGGCCCTACCGATTGATCTTATCCTATATAATTATTTTTATTGATCATAATTGAATTGTGTTCTTAAAAAAATTAATACACCCACCCCCCATGATGGACATGTAAAAGGTGGATGAAGGAAATACTACATGAAAAAAATAAGTGATCATCCCTTCCATAAGAGACCAAATTAGTGGGTTAAAATGTAGTATGAACTTACAAGGAAAAAACTGACCAACTGGTACACTATAATTGCATGAATTACAGGTGTGACTCACTAGTGCGAGGCACTAGTGTGATTCACTATTCTATGAGCTTCGAGTGCGAGTCTCCATTCAGCGAGCTACCAGTGTGAGTCACCGGTGTGAATCACCATTCCGTGAGCTAGTGGTGCGAGTCACCATTGCGAGTTAGTGATGCGAATCACCGTTCCGACTCACCAGTCCTGACTCACCATTCCAACTTATTGTTCCAACTCACTATTGAGACCGACCATTTCAACTCAATATTGTGATCTACCGGTGTGATTCACCTCTACGACTTACCATCATGACCTACTATCATGACCTACCATTGGAGAACGTGGAAAACTATAAATTTGAAATGTGTTGAAATAAGACATCTTGGCCTCCCAGAACAATTCAACCACTCAATTTTCATAGACTAATGGAATATATAGGTCTAATACATTAAAATTATGAATTAAAATGTAAATAATTAAGGTAATTTATTTTTTTATTATGATATATATGGTTTTTATACAGTATGTTAATGTACGTTCCTGGAAATCAAGGCATGATGTATGTGTTTTCAACTCAATTTTCCTTTTGGGAGACACAAACTATATTTATTCACCGGTTTTCATTTTCAAGGTGTGTATATTGACAATCTGTGATACTTTATCTTGAGACGATTTGGTTTCATATTATATAAATATAAATTTTTTATTTCAATTATCAAGGGTTCCTAAACAAAAAGTTTCCAAAAACAGGTAAGGGGGTTTCCATATCAAATTCCTCTATTAGATGATTTTTTGGTATTACTATATCACCCCATTACATTTAAAAATTTTAATTTTAGAATAAATTTAATATTTTTCACAACATACAATGCATGCAACACCGAGATTGAACAAAACACTATTTAGTAATATTTTTCAAAATCAATTAAATTATAATACATATAGAGAATATATATATAGTGTATTATTTTTTTATATATCCAATAAAATATTTTAACATTAATCCAATATATTTTATAGTCATAATATAAGAACAAACACAATTTTACACATAAAACTCTATATTTTTATACAAGCAGTTTTGCTGCTATTTAAAAGAGATCCAAATTTAGATCCATGTTTTGATTCTTTTATACATTGAATTTGAAAAAAATAAACTTCTTATATTAAATATTAATATAAAAATTTAAATTGGTTGAAATATTGGTATTTTTCTAATAAGTTTCATGTTTTGATGAACTCTGATAAGATATTGCATTTTAATTGAAAGCATCTTCGTCATTAAATTTATTTATAGTGTTAAATTATAATTCTGAGTTTTTTAATAGTATAATTTAATAATTCTTTTATTATTTAATACAATATATGTTATTTTCATCCTTTTTTTATTTAATTAGGATATAAAAACATTTCTATCTTTTGCATGTTTTAAACTTTAAACATGTTCTCTCATCCCATCAGTGGGATTAATTTTAAATTAATTTATAATATTTCTGCATTTGAAATTTTGAAAATGGATTAAATATTTGGAATCAGTGGGTTTAATTTTTTGAAATATTTTTTTTATTTTTAGCCATCTGAATTGTAAATTTATTAATATTTTAGTTACACTAGTTACGAGTACTACATGTAATTAAGGGTAAAAATAATATTATAAGTATTATGGAATTACCCTAAAATGTGTCCTATTCTTATTTTATGAGATATTTTCAACCTAAAACACACTTGTACTAACATTATGTCCTATTTGAGCCACTTGGATGACATTATTTCTTTTATAGTATTTTATTCCAAGGGATGTCTAATATGTCACGCTCTTTTTTAATACGTATTACATTTTTTATATATGGTTATTTAGAGGATATATTTGAATATAAATTTTAATTTGAAATATAGAATGTTTACATTATTTATCTTAATTTACTTATAATTTTTAATAAATAAATAGTTAAATTAAATTGTGAAACAATGATGTTGTAGTAATTACTTAATTAATGGAAGAATCAAATAAATGATATTAAATATATTAAAATAAATAACAATTTGAGAGAGTTAATTTCATTAAATAATTCTATCAATGACATAGACTTGATAGTAATTTTTTATAATTATTTTATTTAATTAATCTTGTTGTTTTTATTTTTGTATAAGACAAAATAATGAATAGTGTCAAAATTGACAATTTATATTTTAAAAAAAATAATATTTTACTAAATGATATAGAATATATAATATTATAAAATTCATTAAGGTAATTGGGATAAGTATAATAATTTCATAAATGACTCATTTAGTGTTCTTTTTTCATTTTATAGTCAATATATTTGCGCTTAAAAAGTAAAAAATTACATGTTGTCATGGTAAGAGTTAAACGGTTTACCTAAGTGTTATTTCCAAAAGTTAATGGTAATAATGTGACCTAAACTTGGAAAAAAATTATTAGTTGAGAGTATTTAGACACAAAATCATATTCACTACTAAATATATCACTTTGGACCCTTTTATAATACAAACTAAATTTATATTAATTTAACAGTTTTTGAGTTTCCAAAATTACCCCTCACCTCAATTATAAAAGGCCACCTCCTCCTTAACTTCCTCACAACACATTGTGCCTTAGATATTAACCAATACCTTGAAAATTAAGTTCCCAAATTCCTTAACATCATCCCAAAAGCTCCCATTTTTTATGAAATCAAACTAAATAATGATTTTTGGTATAAACCAAAAGGAGATACCAAAATAAAATGTAAAGATCTTCTATGATCACATCAGTTTTATTTATTTTCCCTCTAATTAATTTATTATTATTATATGATTATATAATAACAGTAGTATCCTTAATATACTAAAATATTTTAATACTAAGGCTTATACCTACACCTTCACAAAATTCCATCAAATGGTTAACATATTTACTATAACACCACGCTATTTTATGAAAAATATTCTTTCAATATAATTTATGTCTTGTGTTGTACGCTACACCAAGATTACCTTTCGCTATATGCAACACAATATTAGCTTGCAGTATACCCAACACTATTCTTGGATCATGTTACACACAATTTTGATAGTAGTTATTCTACGCAACATTGACTGTGTATATACATATATATATATATATTCAAGGTATAAATGAAATATGGGTGGATTCTATTATACGAAACAACGATGGAGTCTTTCATAACACGTCACCCCGACTTGGCTTGCTTTACACACAATCGTGACCTTCCTCGACAGCGTGTGTAGTATACAATACCAAGTTTCACTAAACAATGATATATTGTTATAATATTATTATGGACTAGACATTATTAATATTATTAACTAAATTTTTAATTTTATAACATTATTATTCATCTTACATATTTTCTAGAACATGGTATGAGAACAAAATCAATTTTTTGAATAAAATAAGTATTTTTCAAAAAATGTAGTTTTACCGCCTTTTGATGGCGCACCCACATTAAATCTTGGTTTTGACATTTTGTAATTTCAATTTGACAAAATAAAATTCTTTTTTGGAATGAGGATATAAAAATTTACTTTGGATAAATTTTTCATATTATTCCGATAACTTTCATATTTTGATGAATATTAAAAACACGCTATATTTTAATTAAAAACAACTTTTTTCATTACAATAATTTATTTGGATATATTATTTTTTTACTAGGTTTTAATGTGTAATTATAATATATTATTACCATTTAATCCAATGTTGTTCATTGAAATTATTTTCACTTTGAAAATGGACATAAACAAGTGATGATCTTTTGATAGATATTGTTTCTTAAAAACACGCTATTTGTTTTGATAATGGGAATTAATTTTAAAATTAATTAATTCCACTTCTATGTTTTGAATTTGGAAATATAGACATCATTTTTGAATTCGGAATATCAAATATAGCTTAGGCTGAATTTTTTGGTATTTTTCTGAAAAACTTCAATTCTTGATGAATAGTGAAAACACTAAATTTTTGGTTGAAACTGACTATTTATTTAAATTATAATTTATTTGATGTAAATTTATTTTAGGTAAAAAATATACATAATAGTTATATATGTTCAATTAAATTCATTGGAATCATTTTATAATTATTTTAGATCTATAAAAAAATTTATTAAACTTTTCACCGTCTTTTACCCACCTCCTAGGAGCTTTTGCAATTGTTCATAAAACGTAATTTTACCGCTTCTGTGAGTTGAATTTCGAAAATACAAGGGACAAGGTTAATAATGAGGAGTAAAATGTGGTTCAATTATATAAAAATATTTTTTTGGTCAATATTAACTTGTTACTTTTATTTACCACGGTTAAAGGTAAATAGGGAAATTCCAGGTTAGAAGAATATTATAATAATTCAAAATTATCTTAAAACTTATCCAAAACTTATTGGATGAGTAATTACCGACCATGGGAATCCTTGGGTCGATTTTGGGACCCCATGGCTCCACTTATGAAAGACAATGACACATTATATTAATTAATTTAATGTAAATACAAAATTGGCATTAACAAAAATCCTTTAGTAATTAATTTATATAAGGGGCTATATAAATTATATTTTGGGCTATAATTATTCATTGGAAATATAAGAAGATTTCCTAAATGTTGGTATTTTTTAATAATTTTTATACATTAAATATATTAAATTATTTATGACACAAAAATTATGTAGTATTTACTTCATTAATAAATGATTTAAATAAATAAGATTATAATGATTAAAATATGATCCAAAACCTGTACAATTCCAATTAAGTGATTTTATTTAGAATATGAGTCATCTTATATTTGAAATTAATGTGTTTTGGATCTCTTGAAACCTAAGATATGTTTATAATAAAATAATGTTTTCACACTTTCCGAACGAGCCCCTCCTCTCCCTTATAAAAGGAGACCACTTCTATGAAATTTATTACAAATATCAAGCCTTTAGGCTTCTAAAATCTGACCAAATAAGCTCAATAAATCCCTATCCTCCCCCATGAAGACTTAAATTAGGTAGAAGACACTCCAAGAAATCCTTTTGGTTCAACCCAAAAGAAGTTACCCAAATTAAACGTAATAGTTTCTCTTAAGTTGTTTTCATGTATTTTACTTCTCCAACCCCTAAACTATTTTTAATCCATTACTTTGTGACAAAAAAAGTATCCTAAAGATACTAGGATGTTGTTATGAGAAGTATTATAACTACAATTACACACACCTACATCTAATGGATGAAGAACATAATGTTTCTGTGATGGAAAACTAACGCCTCACAAAATGATGATTGTTTGATTTTCTCCTACCGCCTCTCATGGTGGCCATTATGATGGAACTGTATTTATATATGATATATATTATGTTTATGATTTCCTTATGCTTCTTTAAATCCCAATTATATCAATTCTTTATGGTTTCCATATTTGGTAAATACGATAATCTCATTTGAGGAAGTGCGGACTACCGCCCCCTCAAAGTGATGTGATTCATTAATGCTTTATGTGGGATGTATAAAGGATGGAGTTAATGATATTATATATGATATTATACTGGAATTATAATATACCTATGTATCATTATGTTTTAATTCCATTAAAATAATACATAAAATTAATGTATCGTTCATGAGTACGTACAGATTATTGTCTCCATGAATGGTGCATTTCATTTCTTACCTCCATATGTTATGTACTATTATAAATACATGTATATGATAGATATATGATTAATATATATGATATATAAATCATGATTTAAATTCTGTAAGTAAGTAAATAATGATATAAATAATAATAACATCAAAAACAACATGTCCAAACACGTATGATAAAGAAGATGATTTTACCCAAAAACGTTGCTTTAACATGGGATTTACAAAAGAATGGGTAATATAAAGTCATAAGTGAACCACATATGATATCATAACAATGAATATGATTCTGTAATAAGTAAATGACATTATTTAAATCATTATACAGGAGGTTCAGATACATATGAAGCATATCAGACCTAAGGTAAGGGATAACCTTTCCAATCTCTTTCTTATCCGAGATTGTTTATTTGTAAGTATATGATGGTGTTATTATTATCATTCAAGTCCATGTTTTCTAAAAGTGTTTTTTTGTATGTTTAATTTTTATTTACCCATTTTGTCTTTTACTACATGGTATTTATAGAATCTTTCTTTTTTTTACGTTACGAGGTACTTTTTATCTTTTCTAACAAAAGTACAGGGAGAATGTTTTTTTAACTTACACGGCATGAAAGGATTTTTACGGTTTTATAAATCCTTATTTTCATGAAGCTTACTACAATATATTTCATGAATATTTTAGACAAAATCTTTTTCTTTTAAAATTTCATGATGTTTTGTGAAAATAAATTGTTTTTGAACAAGAAAAGATGTTTTTCTCAAGAATTCATTTCAAGTGTTTTATCAAAATCATTTTCCATGTATGATGACATTATTTCATATGTGTATGGTTCAGTTATAAAGTCTCTATTATATACATGGTTTCAATTTTCTTATTATGAAATGATATCCATTTCATTTATATGAATTATGTGATGATGGGATGATGTTTGTGAAACCCATTTTATTCATTGGGTTATTATGAATGATGTATGTTTATTTTGTGGCACAAGTAAGAATGATTTCATTATGAGATGGGTGGGACCTATATCTCCCTCCAATGCTTTGGGTATAGATTTCTATCTCATGAGATAGACTTGGCTAAAACGACATGTAAACCCGGTTCAGTAAGGGACATTGTCCACTAAGATGGTTTTGGAAGTAATGCCTTGGCTACTATAGAAATTATTACATGTGCTTAATGGATGCCACAATTACATGTTTTATTACCATTCTATTTTATCAGGATTAATGTTTCTTTATGATCTATGCCTTATGCACTACCATGTTTTATGTCATTTCTCAATATTTTGATGTTTAATCATTACATTCATGTTTTTAATATAAAATGTATTAGATTTATTTTATTTTATCCTTGCTTACCCTTACTGAGCATTTGAGCTCACCCTTTATATGATTTCTTTTTCCTAGTATTTAGAGAACGGTTTTAGGTAAGAAAACAAAAGGGGAAGATCTTTATGGGAGATGTTGAAGATCTTTCACCACAATTAAAATATTATATTCCGAGTTTCCAAAGACACTAAACTATTATGGTCCTTGTGTGTCTGTTCTTGTTATGTATTAAGTATTCCTAAAATGTAATGTAATGTCCATGTACGTCATGCTTCGAGTCTCTATAGTTGGTATCAGAGGAAAGGATTAGTCAACCTTTGGAAACTAGGATGCGAGAACTTTAGTGAGATCCCTAGAGATATTTCTATGGTATGTCTAGGGATTTCCCTAAGGTTAAGTATAAATATAGGTGATAGTCCCTAAATTACAATAATGTACTTATAATTAAACCTAAGATGTTAGATAGTGAAGTTACTCTTCCTTTATTATGATGTTTTACCTATCAAGATTTTTTCCTCTCACAGAATTGTTTTTGTGTTTTAGTCAATGGTAGGAACTAGAAGGAATTCGGTTAACATTGAATCAAATGAAAAAACTGGTGACTACGAGCAACTAAATTGTGTAATTCCTAGAGAGAATGTTATTGTGATTATGCCGAATCAGTCATCGTAATATATGATTAACAAGGTGAAATATAGTTGTATTCATAATTCATCAAATAAGAGGAAGATAGAATTTTATGCATGTTCGCATGTTGACAAGCATAAAGAAAAGAAGATTGAGATTTCTAAAGAAGGGAAGAAGAACCTTGATGAATACCTCAAATGGTGGGGATGTTATCTGTGTGGAGAGAAGGGTCATAGAGTGACAAACTGTTATGGAGTTCAATGTATTATCTGTGGAGAACATGGGCATTACCCTACTCAACGCCCTGACCTAAGAGGTTACTTTTAAATCAAGTAAGGACTTATTCCATGAAAATCATTTAAGATGATGGGTTGAATTGTTTATGTATTGGTATTCAACAAAAATGTTATTGAGGTACCTATATGGTATATTGGAATATCTATGTATTGGTCCATTGTGGTTTTCCATAATAATATGGCATTGGTAACCATGAAAGGTGATTGAAATATGTTTGGAAAGAAGATGATATGCGGATAATGAAGGGATAAAGTGAAACTAATATGTTTGATAGTATTCAAGAGCTCATGATTGATATGAGGACAAAGTGGTATCATGGTTTGAGTATATAGATTTTTTGGGATTTTGGAATGTGGAACGAGAAAACTTTTGATAGAATTCATGTTTTCAACTAAGGTTCTATGGTAATTCATGTTGCAATAGATTAAATTATTAAGGAATTCACATGTATGAAATGTGTCCAACAAGACATATCGTATGATAAATGATATTATTCACGTTATTGTTATGTGACATTTATAGTAATTGTTTTCTTTATACTATAAGCTTGGACAGAAGTATTTTGGATAAGCCTAAAGATTTGAAATGGATTATGTTGGACATAATTTAGTATTGTTTATGGCTAGAACTGTTTTCTATATTATCGATGGAATGTCATAATGATGTAATTTTAGAAAAAGGAAAACCTGCAGGATGGCCGACAACCCGTCGTGTCAGACAAGGCTGTAGGAATCAAACCCACAACCAATGAGTGATAGGCCTTTATCACCTACCACTAGCCTATAAGAAGTCCCTGGTTAGTAGAAATTAGTTATATTTTATTATGTAGTATGATAGTTGAAGTATAAGTCCATTTTTGGAATCATATACGATTACCCTCACAATAGATGAACATATTTATATTTGATAACTTTTTCTAACCTTTTGTTTGAAATAGTTAGAATTACCCATCATTCTATCACATGATCTACTAACTCTTCACGAATAACAAATTCAACTTCATTTTTTTAAGAGATGAAGTGGAAATTATTTAAGGCACGAACAACAATGAGATACTTCCAAAATAATGTATGTATTTCATTTAATTCATAAACATTAGTGAAATTATATTGAAAACAAAAAAAAATTTTCCTAGTTCCCTCATATCCGATGAATCAGATGGTACCTTAGATCATCACAAATTTATGGCTTTGTGATTGTTGTCTTTTTCATAGCCATGTTCTCTACCACTCTCCATCAGGACATGATGGTTAGATTTTTCTTCCATATTCATATTTTCACCTATGTTATCCTATATGGAAACCCAGTGATGAGTTACATTGGGTAATCGTTACGTTTCATACTTTAGTTTTTTAAAATCATGTTTTAGTATTCCTTTTTACGATGTGAGTTTCTATGAATAGTAAACGATTTATAACCCCGGCGAGTTTTGAGGGAGAAATTCATTTTAAGGGGGTAGAATGTAACACCATGAGATTTAATGAAAAATATTCTTTAAATTTCATTGATGTCTTATGTTGTACGCTATACCAAGATTACCTTGCGCTATAAGCAACACTGTATTAGCTTGTAGTATACGCAACAATATTTTTGGATCATGTTAAACACAATTTTGATAGTAGTTATTCTATGCAACATTGAGTCAGTATATACATATATATATATATATTCAATGTATAAATGAAATATGGTTGGATTCTGTTATACGAAACCACAAAGCAGTCTTGCACTACACATCACCCTGACTTGGCTTTCTTTACACACAATCACGACCTTCCTCGAGAGCGTGTGTAGTACGCAATACCAGGTTTCACTAAACAAAGATATATTGTCATCATATTATTTTGGGCTAGCCGTTATTAATATTATTAACTTCATTGTGAATTTTATAACATTATTTTTCATCTTACATATTTTCTAGAACATGGTATGAGAACAAAATCAATTTTTCGAGTAAAATAAATATTTTTTAAAAAATGTAGTTTTGCCGCCTTTTGATGGCACAACCACTTTAAATCTTGTTTTGACATGTCTATAAGTTAAATTTGAGAAAATAAAATTCTTATTTGGAAACAGGATATATAAATTTACATTGGATAAATTTTTTATATTATTCTGATAACTTTCATATTTTGATGAATAGTAAAAACACGCTATATTTTAATTAAAAACAAATTTTTTCATTGCAATAATTTATTTGTAAAGGTTATTTTTTAATTGTTTTTAAAGTGTAATTAGAATATATTTTAACCATTTAATCTAATGTTGGTCATTGAAATTATTTTCACTTTGAAATTGGACATAAACAAGTGATGATCTTTTGATAGTTATTCTTTCTTAAAAACACGCTATTTCTTTTGATTACAGGAATTACTTTTAAAATTAATTAATGCCACTTATATGTTTTGAATTTGGAAAAATAGACCTCATTTTTTAATTCATAATATCAAATATATCTTAGGCTGAATTTTTTGGTATTTTTCTGAAAAACATCAATTTTTGATGAATAGTGAAAACACTGAGTTTTGGTTAAAACTGACTATTTATTTAAATAATAATTTATATGATTTAAATTTATTTTAGGTAAAACATATACATAATACTTATATAAGTTCAATTAAATTCATTGGAATCATTTTATAATTATTTTAGATTTATAAAAAATTGTATTAAACTTTTCACCGTCTTTTACACACCTCCTAGGAGCTTTTACAATTGTTCATAAAACATAATTTTACCACATCTGTGAGTTGAATTTTGAAAATATGAGAGAAACAGCTAATATGTAGAAGTAAAATGTGTTTCAATTAGATAAAAATATTTTTTGGTGAATAGTAACATTTTACTTTTATTTACCACGGTTAAAGGTTAATAGGGAAATTCAAGGTTAAAAGAATATTATTATAATTCAAAATTACCTTAACACTTGTCCAAACCTTATTGGATGGGTAGTGGATGACCTTGGAAATCCTTGGGTCGATTGTGGGACCCCATGAGGCCACTCATGAACGAAAATGACACATTAGATTAATTAATTTAATGTAAAGGCAAAATTAGCATTAATAAATATCTTTTAGTAATTAATTTTTATAAGGGGATATATAAATTATATTTTCGACTATAAATATTTAGTGGAAAGCTAAAAATAGTTCCTACATGTCGGTATTTTTTTTTATAATTTTTAGACATTAAATATATTAAATTATTTATTACACAATAATGATGCAGTATTTGCATCATTTATAAATGATATATATAAATAAGATTATAATGATTAAAATACGATCCAAAACCTGTCCAATTCCAATTGGATTATTTTATTTCGAATATGAGTAATCTTGTATTTGACATTAATGTGTTTTGGACCTCTTTAAACCTAAGATAAGTTTATAATAAAATAATTTTTTCACACTTTCCTAACTAGCCCCTCCTCTCCCTTATAAAAGGAGACCACTTCTATGAAATTCCTCACAACTCTCAAACCTTTTGGCTCGTCCAAACACTTCCCAAATAAGCTCCATGCATCCCTTTCCTCCCCCTGGAGGCCTTAAATTAGTTATAAGTCCCTTCAATAAGTCCTTTTGGTTCAATCCAATGGAAGTTACCCAAATTAAAGGTAATAGTTTCTCTTAAGTTGTTTTCTTTTATTTTAATTCTCCAACCCCTAAACTATTTTTAATCCTTTCTTTTGTGATGACAACAGTATCCAAAAAATACTAGGATGTTGTTATGAGAAGTATTATAACTACAATTTCACACACCTCCATCTAATGGATGAAGAACATAATGTTTTTGTGATTTAAAACTAACGCCTCAGGAAACGATGATTGTTCGATTTTCTCCTACCGCCTCTCGTGGTGTCCATTATGATGGAAATATATTTATATATGATATATATTATGTTTATGATTTCATTATTCTTCTTTACTTCTAAATTATATCAAGATTTTATGGTTTCCACAGTTGGTAAATATGATAATCTCATTTGAGGAAGTGCGGACTACCTCCCTCTCATAGTGATGTGATTCGTTAATGCCTTATGTGGGATGTATAAAGGATGGAGTTAATGATATTATATGTGATATTATACTGTAATTATAATATAACTATGTATCATTATGTTTTTATTCCATTAAAATAATACATAGAAATGAAAGTAGCATTCATGCATACGTACGATTTACTGTCTCCATGAACGATGCATTTCATTTCTTACCTCCATATTTTATGTACTATTATAAATACATGTATATTCTGGATATATAATGAATATATATGATATATAAATCATGATTTACATTCTGGAAGTATGTAAATCATGATATAAGTAATAATAACATCAAAAACAACATGTCCAAACACATATGATAAATAAGCTGATTTTTCCCAAAACATTGCTTTAACATGGGATTTACAAAGAACGAGTAATATAAAGTCATAAGTAAACCATTTATGATATCATAACAATGAATATGATTTTTTAATAGGTCAATGACATTATTTAAATCATTATACAGGAGGTTCAGATATGTACGAAGCATATCAGACCTAAGGTAAGGGATAAACTTTTCAATCTTGTTCTTATCCGAGATTGTTTATTTGTAAGTATTTACTGGTGCTATTGTTATCATTCAAGTCAATGTTTTCTAAAAGTGTTTTTATGTATTTTTAATGTTTTTACCCATTTTTTCTTTTACTACATGGTATTTATGGAATCTTTCTTTTGTTGACGTTACGAGGTACTTTTTAACTTTTCTATCAAAAGTACAGGGAGAATGTTTTTTTAACTTACACGGCATGAATGGATTTTTAAGGTTTTATAAATCCTTATTTTCATGAGGCTTCCTACAATAGATTTCAGGAATATTTGAAAGAAAATCTTTTTATTTTAAAATTTCATGACGTTTTGTGAAAATAAATTGTTTTTGAAGAAGAAAGGATGTTTTCCTCAAGAATTCATTTCAAGTGTTTTATCAAAACCATTTTCCATGTAAGATGATATTATTTCATATGTGTATGGTTCAGTTATAAAGTCTCTATGATTTACATGGTTTCACTTTTCTTATTCTGAAATGATATCAATTTCTTTTATATGAATTATGTGATGATGAGATGATGTTTATGAAACCCATTTTATTCATTGGGTTATTATGATTGATGTATGTTTATTTTGTGCCACAAGTAAGAATGATTTCATTATGAGATGGGTAGGACCTATATATCCATCCAATGCATTGGGTAATGATTTATATCTCATGAGATAGACATGGTTTAAATGATATGTAAACCTGGTTTAGTAAGGGACTTTGTCCACTAAGATGGTCTTGGAAGCAATGACTTGGCTACTATAGAAATCATTAAATGATGGATGCCATAACTACATGATTTATTACCAATATATTTTATCATGATTAATGTTTCATTATGATCTATGCCTTATGTACTGCCGTGTTTTATGTCTTTGCTCAAGATTTTGATGTTTAAACATTATATTCATGTTTTTAAGTTCAAATGTATAAGATTTGTTTTATTTTATCCATGCTTACCTTCACTGAGAATTTGATCTCACCCTTTATATGTTTTATTTTTCCCAGGATTTAAAGAAAGGTTTTAGGTAAGAAAAAAATAGGGGAAGATCTTTATGGGAGATGTTGAAGATCATTCACCATAATTAGAAGATTATATTCTAAGTTTCCAAAGACACAAAACTATTACAGTCCTTCTGTGTCTGTTTTTGTTATGTATTAAGTATTCTGCAAATGTAATGTAATGTCCATGTACGTCAAGATTCGGGTCTCTACATTTACCGTTCATGTAGGATGAACTACCGCCTTGTGAAATGATGACATTAATTTTTCCTTTTCCACCTCTAATGATAGAGAATTATGTTGGAAATGATATTTTTATATGATATATATATATTATATATTTAAGTATTTATGATCCTAGAAATATTTTATAACACATACATTTAAACATTTCATTTTTGGTAAATATGATAACATCATTTGTGGAATTGTGGACTTCCACCTTCTCAAAGAGACATGATCCATTCACTTTAAACATGGAATTTACAAAGGATGGTTTTAATAATAACATATGAAATATATATATATGATAATTGAGTTATAATATAAATAAAAATCATTTAGTTTCCATTATTTTAATAAAACAAATAAATGAATGTATTTTCCATGTGTATGTATGGTTTACCGTCTAAATGAATAGTGCATTTAATTTTTCATCTCAAATATTATAGATTATTATAAATACCTATATAATGAATATATAAGATAATTAATTCATTATTTACATTTTTTATATGTTGAAATCATGATCTATGTAATAGTAATAACAAATAATATGTCAAAACATGCTCAAGAGACTATGAAAATAAAACAAGAAATAGTGAAAATAATAACAGATAATTAACAAATATAAAATAAGACATTATAAGAAGATCATATATAATATAATAAATATTAAAATTGTTTGTGAATAATTTAATAACATGATTAAAAATATAATAAATGTGGTTAATGTATGTTCAGAGAAAAAGGAAACACATGGCCAGACATTTCGTCTCAATTTCATTTCATCGAGGCATATTTTAATGTTATGTACATAATTTCATGTATAAGGTGTATATAATTCCATATACATATTTTATCATGTGTATTATTATGTTAATCGTATTATATGTTTTTCTTAATATTACATTCATTGGGTATTATAATTCAAATATTTCAAATAGGAATGTGACACTTTGGAATGTTTAAATATTATTTTCCTCAAAAATATTTTTATGATGTTTCAATGGTATTTAAATTAAAAAATTAACAACCATAATTTTTATAGAGACTCAACTAGGAAATTATTGATAAATCCATATTATTTATTCAATATGGTTATTTAAAAAATCTTATTATTTATTTTGATTATTTGATATGATGAATTATTTTGACTGACAATGATGGGTGGGTCCCAGAAATTATATATCCCCATCATGAATCGATAGGCTCCCATGAGATAAATAAGTTATCCAAATTTAATGGGATTCTACATATTATTTTAAACTATCTTATGAAAGGTGTTGAAGATATATTTTTTCATGTTCCTCAGACATGACATTAAATAACTAACCATTTTCTTTATAGATATTTTAGTTATTATTATTATTATCTATTATATTTTCATATAATAAAATATGTGGGTGTAATTAATTATCATTTTATTGATTAAATGAATTTTTTTAGTTATTTAGTTTTCAATATTGATTATTATTTATCTAGTTATTTGAATAAATTGTGTTATCGATTATTTACTTTTCTCTACTGATTTACTCTCAAAAATTCATTATTGCTTCAACTTTAATTACTCGTACTAAGAATTTGAGCTCATATTTATTATGATTGCTTTCTATAGGAAATGAAGAGGAATAATTTGAATGATTTTCAAGGATGATGAGTTTTTACTTGTGTTATGATTTATTTTAATTCACCAATGTATTGTTGGTATGATGTATGAAATATAGATTTCCAAAACTATTAAACAGTAAATTCCTTTGGGAATTGTTTCCATATAAATATGCCATTGTAATAAAATAAGGCACCTGAACTGAGCTACTAGGTTTGGGGTAATTAAAATTATACACCTAATTTTCTTTATGTATATCATATATGTTATGGTATATCATGAAGTGAATTTATTCATGATCTTTTATCTTTAATTATAAGACCTCCCTTTCATGGGGTTTTGATTAATGTTTTACTCAAGAAAAAATATTATTCTTAGTTTAAATTTTGATTCACTAATAAATGTTTAATGTTAAGAACATTTTTAATATGATATAATATATTCAATCCCTATGAATATATTTTTATCATAATAATTGTATTTCTTTTGATTTTATATCCAAATCATGTTCCCTTATACATATAGCTAGTGATACAGTTTTCCCCCAGTAAAAAGGATATATAGTCACTCAAATCCCCTACTTTGTTTTATTAGGATTTATCTTGAACATTTTTCTTCTATGATTGGGTTGTCCCACCCAAATACCCTTTTATATGGTATTCTATCACCCTCTTTGGGAATTTTACTTATTCTAAGAAGGCTTTATCTATGTTTTTATAGTGAGGGATTTCAGAAAAAGGTAATTTTAATTAATAAAAAACTTCCCATCAAAAATTAGTTCCTTTAGATCCATATTCCCAAAAAAAATTATTTACATTTCAAGCATCAATTTTTGGTGACTATTTTAAAATCAATGTGTAACACCTAGAAATTATAAGGTAAGAATCATGTATTTGAAAGCATGAATGACATGAGACACCAAGATTATAATGGAAAATAATACAATGATTCTTTAAAATATATTTATTATTTTAAATATATATTATATATACTATTTTTTTCACTCAATAGTGAGTTATCTTGTATTACACGCAAAAGAAAGTTTTTTCAAAATCTTACATTATAAAAAAGACCGAATTTATCTTAATAATGATATATTATTAAATATAATAAGACATAAACTATAATATAAATTACTAATTATAAAAAGGGTTAAATAATTTATGAAAATATATGGTTTTAAAAAATTTCAAATGAATTTATTGGTTATAAATTAATAAGAAATGAATATGAAAATCGATTGAATATAAAATAAAATATTTTTATTTTCTCAAATCTATTTTACCATAATATATTTAATTGATCATGATTAGTGGGTGATATTAGTATAATATATATAATATATTCAATATAATATTTTTTATGTTCATCCAATATATTTGAAAGAAATAATATAAGCACAAACAAAATAATAAAAACTTATATTTTTATAAAGGTAATTTTACCGACTTTTAATGGAGAAACCATTATAAATCTGAATTTAATAAAATTAATTGATTTAATATTTCAAAATAAAATTCATCTTTGAATAAAAAACATAAAAATTATATTAGTGTGAATTTGTGATATTTTTCAAAAACATATCATTTTTTAATGAATAATTAAAAAACTAAATTTTAGTTCATAAATGTATTTAATGTAATTTATTTATAAAGCTAAATTATATTTTTAGTTGTTTTTCAAGATTAATAGTTTAATATTTTTATTAATTACCGTAATTTATGTCACAGGAATCAATTTCAATTCTATATTGTGTAGAAAACATAGAAATATTTTGGACATTATTACCTTAAAAACAAACATTGTCCTCCCGTCTACGAGATTAAATTTAAATTAATTTATGACACTTATTTCATATGAATTTGGAAAAATATATTACATGTTTAGAATTATAAAAATTTATAATGTATAACATGACCAACATTTTTTTCAACCAGAAATATTAGAGAATGTCATTATAATTAATTATAGTTATTAAGGTAAAATTAAGATTATAGAGGACTAGAACTTAAATATAAGGATCCAAATGACCTAGACACTTATTCAAAACCCAATTAATGGCCATAATTAGTCCATTGACCTGAAATTTTTGAGTTTAGTTGTTTTTTTGATATTTTTTTTGGAGAAAACGTGGTTAAACATTACATATTATCAAAATAACCAAGTTAGTCATTTTCTTTCTTTATAAAAGGCCATTTCCTCTCCCACTTCCTCAAAATTCTCAAACTACATAAGTTTAGCCACGATATAACCATATATATTTTAAAAAACCCTCCACAATACCATTAATTATACCTTTGGGATTAAATGATTCCAATGAATCATTTATAAATAAACCAAAAGAAGGTACCTGATTAAGAGGTAACGTCTTCTCTCATGTTTTTTCGTTTCATTTCCATTATTTACTCCATTTACTCTCTTTATTATCTGAAAAATTAAAAAAATTGTATCCTAAATTTACTGGGATGTTTTTATGTCACTAATTGTACCCATAATTACACACACCTCCATCTAATAGGTAGTGAACATACTGTTTCTATGTATAGTGAACTATTGCCTCACAAAACGATGATTGTTCATCTATAGTTTACCATATATCATGGTGGAGATTCTGATGGAAACTTGTTTTATATATGATATATATGGTATAAATTATTCTTTTTTACTTAATTAATCCTTCTATAACACATACCTTTAATACTCCCCATTTTGCGTAATATGATAGCATCATTTGAGGAAGTATGGACCACCGCCCCCTCAAAGTGATGTGAATCATTTAAAATATTCATGGAAAATATTAATTATGATTTTAATAAAATTTTGTAACATATATAACAAATAAATGATACTATAATTATAATATTCATTTGTATCATTTATTTTTCATTATTTTAATACAATAATGAAATGAAAGCAATGTTCGTGCATACATACAACCTACCATCTCCCTAAATGGTGCACATCATTTCTTGTCTCCAAATATTTTGGACAATTTGAAATACATAATTACTGAATATATAATGTACTTAATTCATTTTTATCATTTTGGATATTATGAAACAATGAATGAGTTTATGATGACAATAAGTAAAAAATTAAAACTTATTGAAAAAACCACTACAATTAACACCAAAAATAGAGAAATTAATTAATGTTTATCAAAAAATGGTAATGGGATGTTATAAGAAGTTAATATATGATATTATGAAAATGGTTATTTTTATGGTATAATTTAGTAACATATTTTAGACCACTGCACAAGGGGACAAAGACAACATAAAAAAATGAAGGTTACGGTATGGTATTTTGTCTCAATATACATTCCATTGAGACTTATTTTTTTAAATAACCAATTAAATTTTAAAATCTGTATGTACTGAAATTTTACATGTTATATCAGGAATATCCTTTTTCTCCTTATATTCTAGGTTTCATTTAATTTATTGGTAATTTTTATTCAAATGTTTCAAAGTGGTATGGTATAATTTGAATTGTTTAAATATTATTTTTCTTCAAGAATGTATTAATGAAAACAAAATTTGTTGGTAATTATCGTTTTATGTGGTATTATTGATAAATACCTATTAATTATTTAATATATATTTGTATATATATGATAAGGAACATTATTTATTTGAAATATGTTGAATGATTTAAACATGAAATACAAAGGTTTTAGACCATTAAGGATAATACCTATGGGTTGGGGACTACATAATGAAATCACCTTGATGAATCGATAGTCTCGTGAACAGAAATAGTTGGAAAAAAATAGATCGATTTTTACCTGATAGATAATATGTGTTGTGAATGATCTTGTTGGTTCCGATACCATGTACATAGGAATCATGAAAAACAGTAATTAATCATTTTCCGCCTCTGGATATAGTTATTATTCATCAATGAGTAATTTTTTTGAAATATCTATGGATACATATAATTTTAATTTTCTTGATTAAATGACATGTGTTTCAGTTTTTATCCTTTCCATATTGAATTTTCATTATCTAGTTATTTGAATAGTTTGTTTTGTCAGTTATTTTACTTTCCATGTTAATTTATTCTCATTGATTTATTATTGCTTCCACTTTACTTACCCTTACTGAGAATTTGAGATCACCATTATTATGTTTCCTTTTCCCCTGTATTGGAGAAAAAAATCAATTAATAAGAATCCAACGATGCTATTTATTTCATTTTATTGGGCACCATGATTGTATTTCCAATCATCCAATGTGTTAGGGGTATCATTTAGGTAATCTATCTTTACAAGAATAATAAAATGATCATTCCATCAGGATTTTATTCCATTTAATTATGCCAATGTAATAAATTAATGCACCAGCTCTGATCTTCTATGGTCCAGGTATTACCCAATGTTCATCAATGAATTTTCACTTCACCTTTTGAAAATTATTTATGAAGTTTCCCAGAACATTATATTTTAGAATAATGCTAAAAATATTTTCTAAAATCTCTTTTAATTTTTTACTTTCTTGTTACTTTAAATTTTTAAATGTTTTTTTATAATTTGGTTTAAGTTTCATGATTTATTATTTAATAAAAATATATATTTTATAATTTGGTCAAAATGAACCCATGATTCTAAACAATCCAATTCCTGACCCCTTCTGAGGTGGTATTGTTTAATAATTATTTTAATAGATTATTTTTCATCTAGTCCAATATCCATCTAGGATAAATTTATTACACTAGGGATATGTTATTTTTTAACCATACACCTCTTTACCATTGATGAATTGTAATGATATAAATTTTCATCTATTAACATAGTTGTATAATCATTCTTCTATACGGTGTGAACATCACATTTTACCTAAATCAGATTGGTTGATGTTCACCTAGAATGTGTGATATTCCATTGACATGCTTAAAAGTATTGGAATGCCATATATTTTTATACTAATATGATATATTATAGGATTATTCACTATTTATTTTTTGAATATCCACCTCCTTTCTTAGGATGGGTTTTGATCATCTATCCCATTATTAACAAGGGGAAATTTATAGAATCACATGATGATTATTGCTGGTTAACATGTGCTAATATTGTATTGATATTTTGTATTATTCATTATATAAAAAATTCTATTTTTTTCTATAAAATTGTTACATAAATAATAGATTAATTTTTTAATTGACTCTTATATTGAATGAATTATACTTTAAAAGTGATGGGTGTGGCGTGATATTATATTGATCTTAGATTCATCAACAGATAACATGAGAAAAAATAAGTTGGGTTTTAGTGTATTCCTCTCCCTATAACAATATATTATCTTCACAAAATACATTGGAAGAATTATGCATTGACTTCAGCCTCAAAATCATGTATTGTGTCTTGGTCTAAGGCCATAATAGTATGTTTTTGATGTTCGAAATTATGCATTTGTTAATTATGAGATCTATACTATTGATATCTATAATTTTATTTATTATCCTGAATATAACATGTTCCTAAATTTAAGTTGATTATGATTTAAATTTTTTAGCTATTCTGACCATAATTTTTCCGATTTTATGTTTCGATTTATTCAATTATATGTTTTCCTTATTGAGAATTTAATCTCGCCCCTTGTTATTCTCCCATTTCCCAAGGATATGAATAAAATTGACAAATCATACATGTTTAGAACGATAAAACATTTTAATGAATTTATGGGAAATGTTCAAGACTCATTATAAATTAAGTGGATTAATATATATGTTTAAAATTATCAATTTGATATAATGCACATGCAATATATAAGATCATGTGGTTTTCTTATTATCTAAATCGCTAGACCCCAAAAGTTCATTTTATGTAATAGAAGAAATAATCATTATATGTTTTTTAATTATGGATGATTATATCTAGGATTTTATAGTTTACATCCAGAGAAGTATATAAAGTGTATGTCTCTATAAACCAGATCTGAGAGCGTGGGTCTGAGGACTCGCATCATATTATAGACTTTTTTTTGACCCCATTACATGATTAACCTTCAGGGACCCTTTAATTATATAAAGAGGATGTAGTGAACCTAATTTTTTTATAGTAAACTTATAAAAAACTAATAGTTTATGTGTCTTGGGACCTTGAGAAGGGTAAAATAGTAAATTTACACCTAGAAATATCATTAATTTGTTCGGATTTTTTTATATGTCTCATAATTATGTGTTTACCCCTGACTTTGTGTTTGAATTTATGAGATTTTTGATTTTTATAAAATTGTAATAGATTGATTACCCTATCCACTGTAGAAAAATTGATTCCCATTCAAATCAACATTATGCACAAACATATCTTCAAATAAGCTCAAATCTATCTTACATTTTTCACCACATTAACCGAGATATTTTAATCTCTTGATTAATTCTTTTGTGTTCTATAACCCCTCTTCATTATATATGAGGTGAAAATGAATTTTTATAATATATTATGATTAAAATAGTTCAATTTCACATGTTATCATATTATTATGATGATTTCAAATGATTTTTTTTAGTTTCAAAGAAAATTTTACATAATCTAAATTAATTAAGAATTTATTAATAAAAATAAAAAATAACTACTAATGTAATTTTTTAAATTTATAAATTGTAAAATGATATATATATATATATATGATCTATTATACATCATATTAAAATTAAAATTATCATTTAATTATTTTCATTAATTAAATTTCAGGTGATTGTATCTACTCAACTTTTTCCCTTTCAAACAATAATATTATATTAAAATGAGAAAAATGATATATACCGGTAAGTGTATATTAACATTAAATATCTTTTTTATATAAAATTGACCCTCAAATGGTTCATTAAATTACATATTTTCTTCTTAATCAGTTTTTAGTTCCACCTATTATTATTTTATAATACTATCAAATATTTTGAAAACAAATTGTTAGATAAAATATCTTTTAATTGAAAAGAATGCTGTAAAGAAGCTAGAATATAAATTATATTATCATTATTATAGGAAAATAATTTTCTTATATAGGTTTTTAAATATTTAATATATCAAATATAAAATTTATATACATAAAAGCTATTATACTATAAATTTATAAAATTTGTTGTTAATAAATTTACTCAATTAAATTTCTTGTTTTTGTAATAGGTAATGTTATGAAAATTCAATATGTTACTACATTCTTCATATATTTATTAAACTTATTTCATTTGTTTAATGTTTTAATATAATGGAATGACGTTTTACTACCATTGTGATATTATTATTTTCCTATAACTTAGTAATCATTTTATTTTTCATTTTTCATTTTTAAGTATAGTTGATAAAAATTTCAATATATTCATTATATTACACAATTTTTTTTAACATTATCTTTTCATTAAAATAAAAATTAAATCTGATACCACAAATTTGAGCCTTTTATAATTGTTCAAACCAATTTCTATAGAATATTTTTATCAGATAATAGAAAATTTCAACAAGACCATTAGAAGTGAGAAAATCATACTATACTGACATAGATTTGAAATTATTTTTAGTTAGATAAATCTTATGCATGCCTATGTAGCTAAATTATAATATTTTGGTTCTAAATTATAATATTTCGGTTTTGAAGAAATCATGTAATATAATGTTTGAAAAAAAACCTTTTTTTATGTTACTATCTACATGAATGAATTAGGGTTTTTGACACATGTTACTATAACCTATATTTTATAATTTGTCCACTCAAAACCAAGAATAACAAATACATTATTTTGGAATTAAAATAATTATATTATAATCTATCAATTATGATATGAAATATCCTTCTATGTTGTATTTTATTAATTATTCGTTATTTATAACATTTTTTGTAATCATTTATTTTGTGTCTGTATTAATCTCTATAAATTACGGAATATGTGTTTTATAATATTTTTTAATTAGTGTGTGAATTATGAGGAATTCAACAAGATGTTATGACTTACAAATTATGATCTAAAATAAAAGTAATTAATATTTTTAATGTAATATTTATATTATTGAATAAAACATGATACACAATTTTTATATATTCATGAATTTTATTTTAATAATATAAAATAAAACTAATAATCTATAAATTATTCTTTTTTATATTAATATTTTTTTCTATTTTTTATGTGTGCTATTGTATTTCATGATTTATTGATTCGTAAATAACATTTAATTTTAGTAGTGTGTATCTCAATCCTATTGTTTAATATGATGTAGTTTTATAATCTAGGAACTATTTGAATCATGTTACTATTCATTAGAACTATTTATAATGTAAAGGAAATATATTTATTAATAAGTTTGTGAACATTTTATAAAATTTATATAATGTTTGTATAATATAGAATAATATGTTTCATAACTCATGCATGATCTAGATTTTAATTTTTTTAAAACCTACTTTTTATTTTGTTCATGTAGATTAAAATATATGTGTAACCAATTATTTATAATTTTTTTCATTTTATGAAATTCAATATATATATATATATATCCATTGTATCGAAATAATTAATCTAATTTTGGTAAAAAATTAATTTCATTTGATCTTAGTGTATAAATAATGTTTTATTTTATGTTTATAATATACAATCTATCTTTAATATATTTTAAGATTCAAAAATCTATCCAAACATGTGATTTAATATCTTATATTACTACATGAAAATATATTTATAATACCATCTATGGATGTAAGAGGGGAATTATAACAATTTGGGTTTTTTTATCTCAGTTTTTTTATTTTTTTCAATACAGGTCATAATTAGTGTAACGCCCCGACCACATAATCTCGGAGACAATGCATTTTTTTAATACATTGTCTTGATTACAAGGAATAATGTCCCGAATGACCGATAAATTTTTTGAGTGTTGGAAAATAGATTACATACATTAGAATTACATTACACATTAAAACAAAAATCACAACATAAATAATTCCTTGAGAACACCATTATTCTCAATGATTGACCCCACATATGAAACAAAATACACATATAAGAATCACGGGAAAACAAAACATAATAAAGGGGGAGCTCAGATGCTCAGTAAGGGTATATAATTTAGCATAAGCTATATACATTTAAGGAAAGATGTGTAATAAATACAAAAAAAAATTTAAACCTAATATTGAACATAATATGGAAAAAATAAATCAAATATTACCATATAAACATGAACATGGGTATTCTACTAGTTAAACAATCACATGCAGTATCTAATTTCATAATGAGGGAATGCCAAATGCCAGTCCTCATTACCATATAGTCTGGGACTTGTGCCAAGATAACAAGTAATATTTTGTCAAGGCCATGTTCAAATTCACTAGTTTGTCCAATGATACAATCTAAAGCATTTAGGTGCTATATCATGCACCAACCATCACATAATAAGTCGATTTCATTCCACATATGAAAATGTTGAAACATAATGTAAACATTTGTATTAAAACTAGCATACTAAATGTAAATACTTTATCCATAAACCATGAATGGTATAAAAATATCACATCCATATTAAAACATATCATAACTCATTAAATATAATATGGAATATTTTATTATAATAAATCAACCTCAATCAAGAATAATATCTGGTAAAGGATGTCGGTAAAGTTAATATTGATCAGTAAAACACTGTGAGTGAAATAACCTTTTTTTCATGAAATCATTTAAAAGTCACAATGTTTATAAAGGAGGAAATTTAAAATATATTTTTGAAACAAAGTGTCCCATGTCAGTTTGAATCTTTTTAAAGTAATTTACATTTTAAAACCTTCATGTCCATATAAAAAAATCCTTAAAACCATTTTGAAAAAATTGGAATTAATGGGAATGATTTAGAATATTAAATATTAAAAACAATTAAAATGATGTTTTAGTTTAATATTACTTTAAAAATAATCATTTTGAAAACTATTTTATGAAACATGGACATGTATAATAAATATTTCCTAGAAAAAACATACACATATACAATCTCGGATAATAATGAGATTGAGAAGCTAACCCTTACCTTGTACTTTCCTTTAGTCATGGGTACATTTAACCTCATGTATAATGACCATTGTATGTTATTAAATTATTTATGAGACTTAATAATATTTATTATATCATATATGATTCATTTAGGACTTTATACTACCCATTTTATAATAAATTCCATAGTAAAGTAACTTTTGGGGTAATAATCGCTTTCTTTATCGTAAGTGTTTAAACTTGTTATTGTTGATCATATCACATAGATCATGATTTACATACTTACATAATATAAAAAATAATATATATATATCATATACATTCAGAATATAAATATGTATTATAGATAGATATATGAAATGGAAACACCATTCATGGAGACTATAGTCCGTACGCACACATGAATGTTGTTTCAGTTCTCTTGTCGTATAGTATAAAAGTATGTAAATGAAATATATTTATCTATATAAATATATATTATTGAATTATAAATATTATTTCATATATCTCATACTTAATCAATATATATATATATATATTTATTAAAATTCTTGAATGGTGAATGTTGAAAATGAATCTCATTGCGTCGTGGAGACGGTAAGTCGTACGCATGCACGAGTGATAATACCAATCTATTGATCTTGAAATTGTATGTAATTGGATGATATATAATATATAAAGAATCATTAAAATTTTATATTTTATATTTACATAAATTATACTCATTATTATACCCATCTCAATAATGAAGTGCTAAATAACAAACTATACCACAACGTGGGGAGAGTAAGCCGTACGTATGCACGTATAGTGACTTTGTTATTAATAGGATGGATAGAATAATGAATATGGTTGTAACATATTTATAATAACATAACTTTTTGTATAATACACTAGAGTCATTATTTTTGTACATAAAAAACAAAGAACGTGGAAGTTGAAGAAGAAGATAACTTTGAAAGAGGTTATGAAATTATTATCTCTTCTTCGGGTGCTTCCTTTTGATTTGAACAAAATGGCTCTTTATGTTGGATTTATGATCAATGGATGGCCTATATTATTATTTAAGAGTATTTTGGAGGTTATTTTAGCATGGTTTGGCTGCATCAAATGGCTTTGGATGTGTGAAATTAAGGGAAGGGGATGTGCCCTTTTACAAGAGAGGTAAGGGGCAGCTTTGGAAAAGTTGGAAATATTATTTTATTATAAAATAATTTTAGGTTTCTAATTCCTATAAATGAATTAACTTAGAGGATAAGTTAGGGATTGTTCTAAATCCTCTCAACCAATAGGTTTTAGACAAGTTTATGTCACTATATTAACCATATATTTTTAATTTAACTGTTAGTTAAATAGTCTATCATTTACTATTTATTTTTGTATTTTTATATTTCATGGTTAATGAAAATACAATAAAATTCAAAGAGAACCCAATTTGTTTTCATAATGACATAAGTATCATTATATACGTACTTTTTCTAAGCCTTAGTCTTTTAGGAATATTATATCATTTAATAATATAGTATTTGTTTCAAAAACTCATTTATGTCAATTTTGACACTATTTAGTATTTGGTATTTTTAAAAGTAATAAAAACTTGATTAATTCAGAAAAATGCATTTAATCTACCCTAACATGTAATATTAACCTATAAAATTAATTTATTACATCAAAATGTTCAAATTATATTTATTTTCATATTTATAATACCATTTATTTTCTTGTTTCATTAATTAAGTGATTACTAAATCATCATTGTGTCAGAAATAAAATTATTCATTTAATGTATAAAAATTAAAAATAAAATACCATTATTTAGGCAATTTATTATTATTTATAATTAATATTTATAGTCGAATTTATATTATGTATAACCCTTTATTAAAAATGTTTTTGTTATTAAACATTTAATTTAACCCTTTAAACTATTCATTAAATAAAATAATAATAAATAACAAAATCTAATAAAAGTGGACCAAATGGATAATATTTTATTCCTAAGGATTATTATATTTGAAATAAACTTATCCAATAGAATTATTAAATGTGTTAGGGTAATTATAATATCATTTTTACATTTAATTGTCCTATTTACTTTTCACCGTGATAAATAAAAGTCCAAAGTTACAATTCGCGAAAAATTATTTTCATATTATTGAACCAATTTTTACTTAATTATTTCAACCATGTATCTTATATTTTTGAAATTAAATCAATATAAGTGGTAAAATTACATTTTATGCAAATGTGCAAATGTGCCTAGAATGTGGACAAAAGATGTAAAAAAGATTTATAAAATTTTATACATATAATTTTATTATAAAATTACTCAAATGAATTACATTGAACTTATATAGGTATTATGTATCTATATTGTCTTAAAATAAATTTCTTTAAAATTAATAATTATTTAAATAAAAAGTCGATTTTATTTAATAACGCAGTGTGTTTCACTATTTTTCAAAAACTGAAAGTTTTCAAAAAAATATCAAAACATAACCCTAAGATAATTTCGATATTACAAATAAAAAAATGAATTATATTTTACAAAATTAAAAAATATATAATATTCATTAAATAATTTAAAATCAATTCCCCTTGTCAAAATCAAAAAGCGGGGTTTTAAAAAGTAAAAACTATCAAAATATTGACATGTGTTTATGTCAAAGTTAAATGTGAAATTATTTATAATGACCTAAATTGTAGTAAATGATAAAAATATAATATAATTATACTTTAAAACAATTCAAATTCATAATTTAACACTATAAATTTTTTCGATTAAAAAATTTGTTTTCAATAATTTTTTTTAATTTTTCATTATTCATCAAAATATAAAAGTTATCCGAAAATTACCAAAACATTATCCAAAATAAATTTTTATGTCCCACATATAATGTATAATTTAATTTATTTAAATTTAATATTTAAAAGTTTCAAATATTTGTTTTAAAATGGGTTCACCATTAAAAGGTTGTAAAATATCATTTTTTGAAAAATAATTATATTATCTGAAAAAATAAATTTTTTCTTATATTTTGTCTAATAAACACATAATATGTATTCTAAAAATATATGGAGTATTTAAAATAAAAAATTAGTTTAATACTATTCATAACCATTTTTTGAACGACTAGTTTGGTAAGTCGTGGTGCGCTCGATCTTGGTGTAACGTGTAACACACGTTATTGAATTCCATTGAAGAGATAACATACTATGAAATATTGGGGTGTTACAATTTTTCTTATATAATAATTATTTATTTTAATATACAATCTAGGTATAGAAATATATTAACTATAATATTCATTTTTTTAAAAATTTCAATCATAATATAACATCATATTAAAAATTACACACATCAATGACATTTGGAATTCGTATTCTAGTATATAAATCATTTTCAATTGCAATTAGTGTATCACTAAATTGTGATGTAATAAGGTTATTATACTATGAAATATATGTTTAAAAATATATATACATATATAAATATAAATAAAATATAATATGGGATCTCAAATATCAATTACATGATAAATGTTTTATTATAAACTGTCAGGGAAAATATGAATTTTATGTGTGTTCATTATATGAAACCATTAATTCATTACAGTGTTTTATAATCTATAGTATTGGTATAAATTGTGGTTTATAATCTCTAATATATCATAATGTATATGTGTTTTTCTCGTTTTACTTTTCATTAATTTATGTATCATAAAATATATTAGGTTAGCTTAATTATGTATCATATTCAACTATAATGTCAATATCACATTTTCAAATTATATCACATGAGTCCAAAATTGAAAATGATATGAATTATTATAAACATGTTACTAATTATATAATAATTATAGATATAAATTGATAGAGTTGATATTTTAATTGTAAATAATATCCTATAATAATAGAATTTAAATTTTATATCATCTTGATATAATTTGACAAGTGTTTTAATAATATATGTGTTACCAAATTGTAATTTCATGTAACAAATCATTAGTAATATGGAAATATGAAATGAAATATAAAATATAAAATTCTAATATGTGTATTAATAAATTGATACATAACAATATCTCTATAATTTTTATTATAATAAATGATATGAAATATGAAATCTCTATGTCTTTGCAATATATACAATTCGATGTGTAGTATTTTTGTGTGATGTGTCTCAAAATTGGATTTTATGTATTATAATATAAAAACACATTATATATTTTGAAATATAGAATTAGTGTGTATATATATGTTACATGATTTAGAATATGTGTCTACAAATTGTCTATAATATGAAATTTTTGATAATTTTGGGATATATTTATGTTATCTGTGTGACATATATAATATATAATATCTATGTATTATACATACTATATAAAAAAAATTTACTGTATGTGTAATCTAAAATCTATATAAGATTTTTAATATGTGTAATCTAACTCTTTATGCGAAATCTATGTAATATGTGACACATTTATTATTTTCTATTTTACATTCGTTTGTATTACATAAATGTGTGTATTTTTCATTACAACTTGTTGATTTTTATTATTCATTACAAATATAATTTTTCATCATGATTTAAGAATCTTGTAAACCAAATTAAATTTTTTTTATTCATAATGGATTCTAATTATTATTATTTATCAATTAATGCTATGACACATATTATTTCATTATTTCATTTTTAAAGTAGCATAAATGATTTTTTTCTTTATATTTACTTTCCCATTAATTGATTTAAACAAAATTCATGGGATTTACAAAAACGTTTTTCGACTGATTCTTCAATATCAATATATAAATCCATGGGAAATATTGTAAAATAGATAAAAATAGTATTAAAAGATGAAATTTTATTTTAATTTTCCTCACATTCTAGAGTAACAATCATTATATAGATTTTTTTATTTTTAAATTCTTATAATAAAAATATTATAGAGGTAATAGCATAGATGAACCTTTAATTTTTTTATTTGATTTATTTACAATTTTTCCGCAATTATTGATTAAAATATTTATTTCCTACTGATACAATTTCATACAATTAGATTTACATACCAAGAAATGGGGATCATAATAATTTATTCATTGAACACATAGACAATACATAAAAAACTATATTCATAACATATTATTGGTTAATGTAATCTAATCATTTTCCACATACATTGTGTATGATATATCATTAAAGTATATGTAACGTTTCTCTATGAATATAAAACAAATCATATGCTATTTTTTAATTATTTGAATTTTAATATTCTCTTTCGAATTAGTTTGGATTTTTATATATTGTATATTTATCTATAAATTTTTATTAAAAAAATTAGTTTTTTTCCTTTACAAGATACTAAATCCTCTGAAAATGCACTATTGGGGGATAACAATATATATTATATAGTGTAAATATTAATCCTGAAGCTTATATAGTTATGTGAAAACCTCATTTTTTCCTTTATAATATTCTATATTCTATATCAGATGAAATGTTGTGACAATGTGATGGTTTGGCTCGTGTGGGCCCTCAAAAATAATATTGACTGTATAAAAATATTATTTTTTGTTTTAACTATCACAATTGTATTGATTTTTTATAACTCTTAAATAGAGTGTCTAATGGAAAAATTAATGATGAATATTATTAAGAGACATGTGGTTCACCACTAGGATGAATTGACATGGGATTTAAACATAACATAGTGTAAAATATAATATATTAATAAAGACATATATTTTTTTCATCCACACTTGTGTTTTTATGGTAATTATGTTTTTTCCATCAAAGTGGATCCTCAAATAGTAAATCATAAGTTTCTATTGTGTCTGGAATAATTGTTTTAATATAAGGGTTCTATAATTTAATTTATCTTAATAATTTACTTAGACTCAACTAGTTGATAGGTGGTTGTTTTTTGTTTTTTTAAATAATAATAAATTACACATTGGATTATTATTTTTTTGGATACATAGATGCAAAAATTTTGACTGCCTCAACAGTTTTTCCTTTGATTGCTGACATGGAAAGATGTTGATTCTCATAATGAATTGCACCTTTTATTAGGAGAATGTAACTAAGGGAAACAATGCCTTACACCCCCAACCATATAAAAGATTATCCCTTCCTTATCATGGATCTCATCCCTCTATCTAACCGACCCAAATTCCTTCTCCCTCTCTCTCTAATATTCTTTTTTTATCCCATTCAACATGGAACTTTTAATATCCTTAAAGGTTTTAAAAATTGTGAATCTTAATTTAAATTTATATTTTTTTAATTTATATTAATATTTTTTATTTATTTTGTTGTTTATTTTATAATTTATTTTAATTATTTATTTTACTTTGTTTTTTAGTTAGTAAGATTCAATTTGTTAGTTATTATTAATGATTGAGTAATTATTATTTAATAATGAATATTTAGTAATTAATTAATAATTATATTTAGTTAGTATAATATAACTTTATAATAGGTATTTGGGGTACAATTTCATAAAAACACACACACCCACACCAACTGGTTAGGAGGAAAAGTCATACCCACTACGGGATAACCATCCACCCAACAATTTTTTTTATATTAATATAGTAACTCGTATGTCACCCTTTATAACATAAGCCGTAAAATTATAAATTTTTTGAATCTAATGTCATAATATTTTAACACTATGTAGTGAACATTCCTCCTTTCACCACACGAGGTAGCTTCACTTTGTATGACTGTTGTCACCTCAACCCCCAGCTGGCATACCCAAGGATCGGGAAACCTCCCTCCCTTGTCTATTTTAGCAGATCCATACATCAGCTCGACCAAGCAAAAGACCCACCGCTGTTGTAGCTACAACCATTATGAAACTTCCAAGTCATCGAAGACTATTTAAACAGCACTCGAGGTTGTCACCACATAGTTCCTGTTTGTTGACCCGTTATAGCTGCCATACCAATCATCATAGTCAATGATTGTGATTACACCTACAATATCATCCACAACATGGTCCCACCTCTAAAGACAAGTACTTCTCATGGAGAACTTTATACACCACCTAAGTGCATAATCCCATCAATGAAAGTGACATGTACAAGCCAAAACACCATGCACATTCCATTCCTGCAATGTTGGAAAATTTTGACCAGGAAATATTTTAAATTGAGGAAATACGGAAATGAACCTCAAACAATGCAGTCTAATAGGGCCTATTTTTCCAAAAGAGCAAACCCATGTTTTAGTTAGTATTATAATAAATATTATGAATACATTATTATTTAATATCATTTATCACTATATTCTATGTAATAAATAATAAATTTAAAAAATATATATTTAAGTAAATAATCATTATTATCTAATAAAAAATAAATAGTAAATAAATAACTAAGTTTTTAATAAATAACTAAAAATAAAAAAACATTGTGTTATTCATTAAATTATGATGAAATATTAACAATATAATAATTGACTATTAATTAACCACTGATTAGCAAATAATTATCCTAAAAATAAAAAAGTTATTAACTATTACTTAATTTTCATTAATTTTTGATTAAATATTTGCCAATAATGGTAAAATATTTATTAACAAATAATTAACTAAGGATAAGCTATGGATTAATTAACGATTAATGAAAAATTAACTAATTATATAATTACTACATATTTATATAATAAGTAACTAATATTTGATTATTAATTGACTATCAATTAACTAATTGTTAATTATTACATAACTACTTATTATCTATTAATTAACCAATGATCAATGAATTATTAAATAATTATTAACAAATTATTAACAAATGACTAACAAATAATTAAATCATGATTAAATAATTACTAACTAATGATTAACTGAGGAATAAATAAAGATTATGTTAATATTAACTACCAATTAACTAATAATTTACTAAAAATTAAATATTTAAAAACATTTAATTAACTAATTATTAAATAATATTTTACTATTCAATAACTATTGATTAAATAATAAAAATATAATCATTAAAAAATGATTAACTAACCATTAACTAATTATTAACTAATAATTATCTAATAATTAACTACATGCTAATTGTTCTTTTATTATCATTAAATGTTGATTAAATATGAGTAAACTCATGATTAACAAATGATTAACTAATAATTATCAAATGATTAACTAATAATTAGCTAATGTATATCTAAGGATTAAATAAGTGTCAGAAAATAATTATTTAATTATTAGATAATAAATAAGTAATAATTATGTCAAAATAAAAAAATAATTATCTAACAATCAATTGTTAAGAAACAAAAAATTAATTATTAATTAATTAATTAATTACTTATTAACTATTAATTAAATAATGATTTATGAATGGTTAATGAAATATTAATAAATTATTAATAAATTTTTAAATAATGATTAACCAATGATTAACTAATGAATAATTTTGGATTAACTAAACAATTACCATTGATTAACATATAGAAAAATAACTATTAAATTACTATTAATTAATTAATTATTAAATATTAATAAAATAGTCATTAACTTATGATTAACTAATGAATACATGATCAGTAAATAATGATTAACTAATTTCTATATAATCAATAACTAAAGATTAAGTAATAACTATATAAGGTTTAACAAATGAATAAATATTCATTAATTAATGATTAATTAGTCATTAACTATTAAAAAATCATTAATTAATTTTTTTTATTAAATTTAAAAAAAATTAGCTAACTATTACTAGAATTGTTTCTAACAATTTTGAGAACTAATTTACTAACCTTATTTCCATAAAATAACTTTACACTTCTTCTACTTTTGACCTTAAATGATAATTCATCATAGTGAAAATTACATATAAATCAATTAATAATATATCGATAAAAAATTTTTTGTGAAGGATATAGAATTGATGATCATGGTGGTAATAACCATGAATGGGGTCTGTTATAAATTAACTCAATCACCACACAGTGAATGGAAAAGCGGCACCACTGTATACTTAGTTTAACACTCATGGGGAATCTTCATTTGATTATTCACATTATATATAATAATAAAACTAATTAATATCATTATATACCATTAACAATAATATAATTTGGACTATGAAACATTAGTTAAGACATTATGTATAAGTCTTAAAATTATAAAACAATATAAAATTTTGGTAAAGTAATGATTTTGCGGCTATCCAAGTAATTCCCTCCCCTATTGCAGTCTACAAGTGGATTATTGATTTGGAACATTTTCACCTAGGGATAAGAACATTGGAAGGGGTGAATTGGTATTAATTAAATACTCACTTGGTGTATTTCAATGATTCCTAAATGCACATGGGGGTTGACACACTTGGGGGATCTAATTTGGATGATTCCCACTCTCTTCAGAAACAATTGAACATATAATAATATCTTATTAATATGAAATGGTTCTATACAATTATTACAGGGCCCACCATACATGATTATTCATCATAGGGAATATTGTTTACACTATTTTAATCTGGATGAGAATCCATTTTTATGCTGGGAATCATGTATTCTTGTGTCAGATATAGAATATAAGTTATTCAAATGAATCAATTGGATTTATATACTGTATAAAAAATAATTGGTATAAAGAGTGATAATGTTACCTTAAGAGAACATTAGAAAAGAATTCATGGTCAGTTAAATCTGAGACTTGATTTTGATATCAATTCTATTATTTACAGACAATTAAAATTCCATGATAGGTGATGAAATCTTGATTATATATTGGACAATGATAATGTCTGATTATAATAAATAATATTATTGAATCAATGGTCTCACAATGATATTATGGATTTATAAATAGAGGTCTCTACTTTCTAGAACTAGCCTCATATTATACAATGACATAAGAATACAAAAATCATCTAAAAAGGTCCATCCCATTAATATGTTACCATTACATATTATGAGGAATAATAAAAAATACTGATAAAACATATTTGAAATAAGATCATTTTGATAATATGGATGTATTTAATTTTAGAATATTAGGATAAAATAGGGTTGATGTGGTGGGAGATAAATAAGTTGGTGATGAAATTTCTAGAAATGTAATAGTAATTCCAGATCCTCAATGCATAGTAACTCATCATCCAATATTTGTATATTTTTTAGAATCTATTACAAAATTTTCTAATTTTTTCTTTAATATTTTCACAAATACAATTTATATTCCTGTAGTTATTGAGGAGATATTTTGTACAATGGAAAAATAATTCTTTTTTGGATGAGAATTTCTATATAAAAATTGCCTGAAATTAATACTCAAATGATTTCATATTGGAAGAAACTGCATACATTTAGTTTAGGATTAAAACTAGATAAAATAATTAATATGATGTGACAAATACTATAATTATTGTATGTTTACCTTGAGGGTTATTACTTACATTTCTATTGGGTGGTGAAGGATTTGTAAAATTGAGGCATCTCATACTCACATTCAACATGACCTAAAATAATATCATTCATAATTTGACACTAACTTTGTGTCATATATTATTGTTGAGATGATAAATACCTTACAAGATGTGTCTATATAATTTATGAAGGATAAAATAGATCTAACAATGGGCTAAAAAATTTCCCATGGAGACACATGGATTTTAAAATAGAAGAAAATTGTGAAGGTGTACGGTTGTTGGTACGACTCTTATCAAGTGTTTCAAAAATTTATATAAACACTTTAGTTAAAAAATCATTTGTTTATTACATAATGATATAAATTAAAATGTGTATCATGTTAATTAAATTTAATTTTATAATGTTAAATTTCATCAGTTATTCTTTGATTTTATACTTTTTATTTCTGTATTTAGTTTCTATTTGAATTTTATACAGATTGATAAAATGTTTCCATATTGAATGAAAACTGGCATATTTTGGAATATGGAATACCCGGATTGAAACCATGCATCTTTTATAAAAATATTTTCCAAAGTGTAATAGGAAAAACATGATTTTATGAGTTGGGTTTGTTTTGTATTAACAACCATTTCAACCACATTTGGGGAGAATGGTTGATATCTGATCATTATCATGTGATTAATGAGATTACAAATGGAGGTCCAGTTATATGGAGATCCCAAAATTCACATCAACAAAATAATATTTGATATATTAATAAAAATGTCAGAAATACTTTTCTTGATTAATCTTTGATGAAGATTATAATTAATCATCATATACAATGTTTTGATTGCTTTATAAAATATCAATGTGATGAAAACATTAATTTATTTGTAATAGGATCACATTATTGTAGCATATGTGTGGTATTAGTGAAGGATTTAGTAGTGATCAGAATAAATTATTAGGGATAATCATGGAGTGTATGACAATATAATATGTATTTCAAAAGTGAAATGGATATTATAATACGATGGGGGAAGAGAAATGAACACATGAATAAAAATATTATAGAGTGAATCAATTGATTAATCATCGAGATTCATAGGTTACATATAATAATCCTATTTCCGGAGACATTTTATCATTGGGTAATGTGATTCATAGAAAGTGGTATAAGGATTACTAACTTGAATCATCATGGGTTTTCATATAGATGACAATTTTATGGAGAGATAGATAGGAAAATTGATGAATCCTATTATTTTTAGCTTTGAATTTTTAACTAATAAGGAATTAAATTAAAATAAAAATACTGTTAGGACCCTATCAAAAATAAGAGTGGTCGATTATTAGTGGTATTATATGATAAAAGGCATTATTACTGTGGAAAATTATATGCATTTTTGTTACCATGCATTCACTCTATAGTAATATGTGACTTAGTGAACATCCCATGGGAACAAAAGTTGATCCAATATACTATGTCAATACCATTATTAACTAGTATAGTTATTTGTGAATGCCTATTAGGGTGTTTCAACATTTCCCAAATCCATAAGATCTACCTCAATTTATAATTGAAATTAGTTCGTTGCAACCACAAGGCATAAGAAACACAAAAATTATTGAAAATGACATAGTGTGACATTAAGAAAGATGAAAACATTTGATATGAAACATATGTCACATGGATGGTTTTAAAAGGAAACGATGATTATAATATTGGAACAAGTTCTCATTATTAGACCAGATGATGTATTTCCTCCAATGAATGGAATTATTTTGGACTTTATTCATGTTTATTCCCTATCCAATTATTATTTACGTCTAATTAAAATTTCTATTTGAACTTTTATAGTGATTTTTTAGAATATTATAATTTTGATAAATTTGATTATGTTATTATAAAATTTAATGTGTTTAAAAGTATTTAAGAAGAAAATACATTCAAAATAATGAAATTTAGTTTTTCTAAATAATGTAGTTGTAATTACGTACAATACACTCTAACATAAAAAAGGTCAATATGTGTGATCATCTTAAGAAATCAAAAAGGGTTTTAACATAACTATTTTGTTTTATATTCTACCAATCATAAAATTATACTAACCATAACTATATATTTACATTTTACACATACATAACTTTTATTTAATTTTTATTCATAGAGATAGATGATATTACCCTACTCAACGAGTAGTATGAACATAATTTTCATGAGGTGCTAGTGGTTCATGAGTTTCTATGGGTTATGGTGTATAGGAAACACTAGTATCAATACAATATGACTCCAAATACTATTATACCATACCAATAATTTTCAGGATTTTATAGTGTCCCTATATAATACTATAAATTTCTTAGACATTAAATCATTTTTTCCTTCACTGAAAGATAGATCCATAGGATTCAAACATTTAACTTTCATGAGGGGAAGATGATCACCACCCTAGAGGATGTAGAAATTTTGATCACTCTTCTTATCCAAGGTTTCTTAGTTTTAGGACTCACCCATCGGGACTGGTTTGATATTTTCCACAAATATCTAAGAATATCATACGATATATGATAGTTCTCTTCTAATGATATGGCTTGACCCCAAAATTGAACATTTACCCACTGACGAAGATGAGTATATTATCATGAATCATGTGAATGCATATAACATGCATAATATTAGGGGGAAAAATTTCATTGATCACTCCAGTATGCATGTCCACAATATATATTTGGGGATACTAAATTTATTTTATCTAAATAGAAGTTATCAATTAGAATCAATATTCTTTGAATACATATACCACACATTACTCACAACATTCCAATTATATAACAAATATCTAGAGGGATCTATCACCCTCATCAATATATTTGAACGAGATAACATCCTTCCCCATTCCCCATTTGTTTGTTGTCCAAAGACTGATATGGATGTGTTGCCTGATGCTTCATGTGGATATGGTGCACGCACCCAGATTTATTGTTTTTATGCTAATTTGAATTATTGCACATAATTTATTAATAATAATTTCTTTCCATATTTTAGGTTATAAGTAGATTCAGGGAAAATAGATTTTCCGGACATTGAGATTTAATTTGGGTGCAAACTATTTGATGTTGAACTATCCTTTACCTACCAATGTAAGTATATAGATTTATATATTGACTAACCAATTTCAAAATATTTTAATTTTTGGAAATTAATAACATAATATAGGAATAAATTATACCTATCATTTCAGATTTCATACCTACAATACTAGGGTATATTAGACCATGTTATCACATAGCACACTCAAGTGACTGGTGATTCCACAGTTATAGTAACTCTCATAAAATTTCATATTTTTGAGAGGAAATAGCCCGATAATCTCATGTGTCATTTTGGATTGGTTCAGTGTATTCCATTTTCACCAATACAACTAATATGTATTCATTCCTTGAAGCTTACGCAGAGGAAAAATTTCTACTGATAATGAAATCATGCACATTATATCAACTTAAGGGAAAGACGTGAATCATTTCACTTTGAGGGAATGTGTTTGATGTTATACCATATGTCACAATAGCTCAAGAACGTGTCATGGTATATATTAATGACTATATTTTATCTTATGTCACACGAAAAATGGATCTAGGAACTATAAATCATTAGCATTGCATTAAATTTTTTGATACACAGTTTTTTATTTCATTCTGAATATATTTAAAGAATATCCAACAAAGTCATAATATCCATATATTTGATCCTTAATAGGGTGAGATATTTAGTTAGGTAGTATACCATGTTGTAAAACGAGACATGATACTATCATATTATATATTACATGATAATATATTATATTATTCACCTTAGGATGATTATGTTCCTACTCCGGGAGTGGATGTTTCTAATTAGGTACATCCTCCAACAATTTCCGATGTTGATGTGTAATGAAGATGATAAGATAGACCACATTAGTTTTCACATGTGAACTCACAAGCTTTATAGGAAGAGGTGGAATATTTAGAAAATGAGCCTTAATATATTGCATATGTTTAAGAAAACCCATAGGATATATTTCTATTGACAACATATCCCCAGTTTTCACATTTTGTAAAAGATCCAAGATCTTATTAAGAGTCATTTCTCATTCTTTCATCTTTTATGAATGAGCCTTCACTACCCATATGGATCCCTCATCAGATGATACGTCCTACGACAAACGTAATGGGATAAATAACATGTGTATATATCGACATCATTATGGAATCACCACTTGATAATTCATATATAGATTATAAGAAAATCAAGGTTCTTACACCTAAGGAAGATCCTATTTATGGTCATCAAACTCTACACCCATCATAGAGGTCAACAATCTCGATACAGGTTTCTCATTCCAACTTTGGACCATAGGATGAAATGTCATCCTATACTATGATGAGTAATAATTATAATAATTGATTTATATATTTTTTACAAATGAAAATTATTTGCGATTATATTGAGTGTCTTATCTAATTGATAATGTTCAAATTATTATACAAATGTTATTAACAAATTATATGTTATAAATTTTTATGAAAAAATGATGTTCCATAGAATATTTAAATTATAATTAATAGTATTAATTTTCACACAGACACACACTTAAATTCCATTTTACTATAAATTTTTGTCCTAACTGTATATAAATAAAAAAAATCCAATACATAAAAATTATTATTTTTATAATTTTTGTAGTTATTTTGAAATTATATATTTTTTTAAAATAATTCTTAAATAATAATTATTATTTAATAAAAATTAGGAAATATCAGTAAATATTTTTAAATAATTATCTATAATAAGTAATTCATTAAAAATTTGTAATTGAATTAAACTAATTAATAATAATTTTAATAGTGATTTTTACTATGTATTTATAATAAGTATTAATTAATTTTATCTATTTCACAATAATAAATAAAAATGTATAATTATTTAATAATACACATTAATAAATACATATTAAATAAGTTATGTTTTTTTAAAAAAATTAATAATAAATTATTAAGGGGAAATTAATATTAATATGTATAAATAATTTTTGTTCGATTTTTTTAATTAATGATAATAAGATAAAAATAAATACCTAGTAAAAATTATTAAATTTTTTGATTACTATTAATATATATTGATTTTTAAAATTCAACATTTATTACATTGAAAATAGAAAACAAATATTTACCGTAGTTTTTTCAAAATTATTAATAATATTATTTCTAAATAATTATATACCATGGTATATATATATATTTGAAAAATAAATAATTATGTATTTATAATTACTTATTGATATATAAATAATTATATATAATAACTATTAATTAAAATATTATTTATAAATAATTTATTTGTGTAAAATGAATTTTTTTTCTTTTTATTGAGAATGAATTTATTCATTTTGATTTTTTGGGGTTTGGTTGAAGCTTTTTTGGTCTATAATGCCTTTACCAAATGTTTTTATGAAAATGTGTTAAATCTTATAATTTTGTTTCCCTCTTTTAAAGGATGAGAAATGATCTAGTAGCATTAACGACTTTAAGGATTGTTTTTCATAAAAATTTAATCATATTTTTTTAATTTTTTTTAAAAACAAAAAAATCATTGAAATATATTTTAATAGAAATGGGGAATCCTAAGGCCTTTCCCTATTTGAACATGTTTATTTCTAATTATGGGAGTTTTCACATAAACCCAATAATAAGATAGAGATGGAATTATTTTAGAGTGTTTAATTTTTTTTTAAAAAATTATTAAAGTAATTCTTATTTTAAAATATGTTTTAAACTATGATAGAAAGGTCAAATCAGTGTTTCCACCATTGTGATTTAGTCCAAATGTGGAAAGACTGATTCTACCATTTTCAAAATAAATAAATCAATTAAAAAATATAAAATATATATGTTTGTATATTTAATGTATATATTGTTTATATTTTTTTATATATACATAAAATACAACTTAATAATACAATTGTTATTTGTAATTAAATTATTTATATTAGTAATATAATTAATATTTTTTTAAAAACATAATGACATTTACATTAGTAGATACATTAATAGTTATATTATTTCTGTCACTATTAAGATTTATTACTTTAATTATTATGAATATTTAATTTTATAATTAATATATAATAATAATTTAATTATTAAAATTTAATTATTATGACTAAATTAGTATTACTTACTAGTAATGTAATTAATAATTAATTTCTAAATAAGAATAATGTACATTAGTATTTGAAAGTGAAAATGTTATTTTTTTATGAAATATATTTTGTGACGTGTAAATTAGTTTTTTTGTAATATTTGTGATTTTTTATTTTAAATTGTGTTTTATATGATATGAAATTATGTCAAATTTCATTTAAATTTTATTTAAATTTTTTAATTTATATGTATTGAATGTAACCTACGTGAAACATAATAATTTTTAAAGTTGCTAGACTTGAGTGTCTATAAATAATAAAGTAGAGATACAATCTAAATGAAAATTGACACACATCATGAACGTATAAAAAATAATTGAAAATAATAATCACTTTACACAAAAATTAAGGAAATGTTTTTTAGTAGAAAAATATATTGTTGTTTTGAAACATTAAATTTGTATTCACATTTTTTTACATTCCTTTCATTTTCATTTTTTACTTGTTTAGTCAAAGTTTCATATTTCATTTATATTTTAATTATGATATATTTTATATAAATTTATTTTTTAATCTATTAATTCCATGTTTTTTATCAATAATGATTTTGTCAGTTAAATTTTCTTTTTTTATATTTATGAATTATTATTAATAATTTTATTATATCTTCAAGATATATTTTAAGTTATAATTAGATTATTTAAATAGGTTATATTTTATAATATTTAAATTTACCTACTTAAAAATTGATATTTTGTCATATGTTTTATATAGTTAACTTTTAATAATTTTAAAATAGGAAAATTATGTAAAATATTAATTAAAATTGAAATAGTGGATAAACATGTAAAAATGGTTGATTGTAAAATGAAATTAATAATTTAATATACATACAGCATTTTAAAGGATGGAATATGTTGATGTTTCAGACCTTTTATATCTATAGAAAACATATAAATAAATTAGTACACTAGTATTTTATAATGGGGTCTCACCTCACAATCTAGTGTACCAATGTGATTCCCATATTGGGACTACTGAGCTTTGTATTGTAGTGGAGTGAAATGAAATGTAGAGGGATCATCCCCATGTTCTCAAACCTCCTATGTATGATTCTCTACTTGTAAATCATTATGAGGATGAAGAATCTAGATGTCATCAGGTGAACAAGATCCTTCCCACACTATAAAAGTAGAAGGACCTGACATCCTATATTGGGGGGACCATAAGGCCTATGATGCTGTGATTTATAAATATTGATGAAAGTAAAATAACACCTAATATAAGCTCAGATTAGATATACTAGGGGGAAATTGGGGATATCCTGATAATATAAATGGATCTCATGCCTCTATTTTGACATCCATAATCGAATGAATCTATATTTCTAGAGGTGAAAACTCTACCTATAGAATTAGAGAGGAATAATGTGATGAATGAAATTATATACATTCCCATAGTCATGGATACTCAACATCAGTATCTATTTGGGGGGGGGTTCTTGGATGGGAACTTGGTCTACCTAGGCATGAACAACATCTCTCTAAGGATGATGATCAATGATATAATCACCGAGAACACGATACAAAGGCATCATCCCCTGTGTTGGGTCATAGTACACTTACTAGATAAAAACCTCTCTTCCTCTCGATTCGACATACAAGTAATATTCTATAGTAGAAAATGTTTTAAAGACATTAAAATTGGATAAAAAAGGGTGCAACAAAATAAAAATAGAAATATATTAACTTAACAAATCATTAATCCCTCTACCACGTGTATTAATGTACAATATATACTTTAGTATATATCATGGATTATATTAAATGATGGTCATTTATCCTAGAGGTCCAGATACCATGAATTTCATTGACCCTAGTCAAAATCCTACTTCCCTATCAAGTTACAAGAATAAGTAACTGCTGGCTCTCATGGTAATGTTAGTCGGAATGGAATCTCAAGGGGGGGGGGGGTGAATTGTGTTACTACATAAAAGTTCTGTTAGAGACTTTATATTAATGATCCTCTAAATTTTGAAAACATCCTAATTAATTAAGGCAGTAAGGATATAGATGTCTAATTTGTCAATAGGTTTCTCAATGGGTGATTAGTCCTCAGTTGAATTAGTGTAAAACACATCTTCAATTTTTGATACAATCTTACTGAATTAAACCCATACACACACATACCAAAAATAACTATCAAAGTGCATGTAAAATAGTTTAATGTTTGAGAAATAAGATGCAAAAAATAGATAAAATAGAGTATAACAAAATATAGTGCACAGAAAGGATAAACAAGAGGTTCAGTCTCAAGCCCAGACTTAATCTTCTCCACTCGGTGACCATATTCCACCAAGTAGTTTAAATTAATAAAATTGATACACAACATGTATTGGGATTTACAATTGTTTTCACAAAAAATCTAGAGTTTACACCCTCTATCATAGTTCTTCGTGGGAATGACAAACAACACAGATCACACATGATCTCTTCCAGAGTTATACGTGAGAAAACAAAGTGTAAGAGAAGTTAGTTGTGGGGATGTTTTAATCCTACAGTTCAAGAACATGAGACAGCGTGTATCACACAAATACACACTTCTCAAAAATTTAAAATAAAATAACACAATAGAGAAAATGTGATGATATTGGGTTTAGAAGGATCTATGTGTTTGCAGTTCATCTCTTGACTCTTTAAAGTGAAGAATTTTATGTTCGAGTATTTCTATATAATTTCTCCCCCAAAAAGTGTGTTGCAACTCCAGGTTCCGACTTTCATAAATTGAGTGTTCTACTTCTTGGGTTGATCGAAAGATGATGAAGTATATAAGTTATAAGTGAGTTTGTCTCAAATGATCTTTGTGGGGCTTTGGAGTTATCAGTGTAAGTGTTGAATGGTTTGTCTTTGATCTATCAAGTAAGCTACTTCCTATACTACATCTACTACTCTTCACATTCATAGCATCTTGACTTGGGCACTCATGAATACTCATTTTCTTCCTTTTTCTTCTCTTTTTTATATTTTATATTCGACAATAGGAATAAGTACATCACGTACAATCTTTCTTGTACCTCGTACTGTCCAGATTTGGTCTCCTAATATGTATAGAATCAAAATTAATTAATGTTACAAGCTTTAATGTATGAAAATATGAAAATTAGAATAATGTTAATAAATTGAAAAATTATAGAGTAGAAGATTATGGTAGACTAGTAATGGAAGCCTTCACAACAATAAGCTTCAATAACAAGTTCACAATGGTGGCATTCATCGGTAACATTCTCAATGGTAACCTTCCACCAATAACTCTCCATCGATAACCTTAAATTGATAATTCTCCATTGGTAACCTATAATTGATAATTCACCATAAGTAACCTTCAGTTGATAATTCTCTACTGGTAGCCTTGCATCGGTGACCTTTGCATCGATGAATTTTTCATCGGTGACCTTTGCATTGGTGACCTTTGAATCCGTGACCTTTGAATCCGCGAAATTTTCCTCAGTGATCATTACATCAGTGACCTTTACATTGGTGACCATTGCATTAGTGACCTTTTCATCGGTGACCTTTTTATCGGTGACCTTTGAATCGGTGATGTTTTCATCAGGGTCCTTATCATCGGTGACTTTTGCACTTTGAGAAATTTTGCACTATGATCTTAAACAAGAGAGCAGTGAGATTAAAATTACATAGTTATCACTTTGATAGAAACATGAGTTTCACATAAATTATTATCTTATAAGAGAAATGTAATTATTATATTAAAAACATGATTTGGGATTATCAGAATAGGATTTTGGATTATCAAAACATGATTTCGTATTATCAAAACCGGTGAGTCCAACAATCTCCACCTTTTTGATAATAACAAATTATGTCACTATTTTCTGAATTAGGGTTAAGAACATTTTCTAATATCATCAGAGGTGTATATAATAACATTTGAACTGTAATTATTATGAAAATAATTGATATGAAAATTCAACTAAAAAACATAATCTTTTGTAACCTATCATTTTTCTTCCCCATTGTTTTTAATAAATATAATGTAATATATAAAACGAAACACGTGTGAATTTTCCATTAAGGAAGAAAGAATACAATATACAAAACAAGGTTACAAAGTTCCCTATAAAATAAGAATACACACATTAAATCTACATTAGAGATGTCCAAATTACATTTGTCTTTAGAAGTGGAGGAAGCAGGTTATGAAGAACGAGGGATAGGCTGAGGGATAACAGTTTGTAGGGTAGGAGGAGCTACAATAGAAGTATCTTTAGACTAGTAGTGATTAGATCTCTGAGAAATGGTGGGGGTCAAGCTTCTGATAGCCTGTGCATGAGTCATCAATGGTGCAGCATTGGCAGATCTTAAGGCACCTGAGGTAGAAGGCAATGCTAGTGGAACAATGATGGGAGTGCAGTGCACATGGAAGAAGGTAAAAATAAGATTTCTGAAATACATAATAATAATCCCCCCTCTTCCGATGGATGAAATAAAATCATCCTTATTCTCTATAAATTTCTCAAAGGTAGGAGTCAACTCATGAAGCTTTCTATCCTAATCTTTAAAGGCTTCAGTGACAGAATGAATCCTCAAGTTCTCCAATAGCAACATGAAGTGACCATCCATCTAATGCTTACTGTATACACGTTTTCAGTTGAAATCAATGTGTAACTTTATGGCATTTTGATCTTGAGAATCTTCATTTATATAATTTCCCACAAGACTATGAATTTCTTTGGTAATGGAAATAACCTGATTCATACACTGAGGATCTGAGGTACTGGTACTAGAGAACTTCTCAAATTCTTCTCTAACAACTGACCTAAAGTCTTATAGATCAATAGGAGGAGAGGTTGAAGATGAAGTAGATGCACAGAAAGGTGTAATAGTAAATACTATTGTCTCCATAAAAGATTTTTTCATCCCACAAATCAGCCTTTTCACATCATCATCTTGGCCAATCACATGTGTCTTCATGCAATTCTAAAAGTCCTCAAACACATTGGGAATTATTTGAACCAAAATTTTAATATATCAAAGATATTTTTTCACATAAACCCTTGAAGACATATAGGAGTCTAATATGGATATAGTCTATTTCACAGATTCCATAGAATATTCCAAGGTTCTAATATGATTCATACAGTCCTTTACTTCCTCTAGAAAGATGGAGTGAGTGGTAGAAACTAGTCTTTCAATTGAAGAAGTGAAAAATTCTTCATTATGAGTCATTACCATCTATATCCCAACAAATCTATAATCTAGGTGTCTCATCAGATCATATTTTATTGAATCCAAATCTTACATCTTCACACATTCTCATGGAAGAAGTACTACTGGCTACAAAATAGTTGTCTCTATAAATTAAGGGATTGGAGGTCTTCTGATGGGCAGGCCATCATTAGAATCTTCATAATCTAAACCCAACACCACAAATCCAGGGATAGCTGACTAATATTATATTCCATGCTCTACAATAACTGAACCTGTGAAAATAGCTTCCTCCCCCTAACATGGAGCATTCTCCTGATCAACCATATTCATCACAACCATACCTCCATGAGTAACCTCATCTATAGGAGGGTTCACTACCACTTCTTCTACTGAATATTCAACTACATCCAATGCAATTCCTACTTCAACTGAATCAAAAAATTATTCATCAACACCTTCATCCATTTATGTATTCCCTATAAAACGACTGAGACTAAAACATTCTTATCCTCATATATCAATTTTTGTCTCAAAGTCATCATGACTAGATTCAGTGTCCTCAACCTCATCTTAAGTCCCACTAATGTATCTTAATAAATTTTTCCCCTTCTTCCTCACTAGTCTCTTTATCATCATTGTCCCGTAGAACAATATTCTTTCTAGGAAATCTCTTTGGTGGGTTAGGATCACCAATGGATACTCTGTTATCATGATATTGGAGGGAATGTTTGGATAACTCCTATCATCTATAAGAGAGTCCTCTCTTTCTGGCATAGAAGCAAATTTTCCTTCATCATCTAAATATGTAGACTCTACTTCACCATGCTTTGGATCAGGATCTCTCTTATCCTTAGGCTTAGTAGGATGAGTGATTGGATTAAATTCCTCATAAAACTTATCCTCATCATGTACACATTTTCTTTTCCAGGGGTTCCAATTAATCTGCATCAACTATTAAATTACATTTGAAATGTAGAAATGGTAACTTACTACAACTTTTTACTCATTTTCTATAGCAACTCATTTCACCTTCGGAATCAATGATTTCAATCTAGAATAAAATAATTATTTTGATTTTGAACCGGGCTGTTTCAAATCCGCCAATCGAATCATCAATAGCCTATATAAATTTATCTTCTATCCATGTTTCAATAAATACAGAAGAAATACATCAGAAAATTTCAATGTAGAAATTTCCCCTCTTATGGGACTCAGAACATGCTGAAGAAATTTAAACAGTAGCTTGTCTTCTCCTTCCATCTCAACAGCAATGAATTTCTTATGAATCCCACTCTATGTCAGTTCAGCTAAGTCTTCTTTATAACATATTAACTCAGTTTTGGAAGGCACAACTCCTGAAAAGTAGTCATAAATCCCTTAATGTAGTACTCTCAGACATGTAGCCCATTCAACAAAGGAAAAGCTTACAGTTACTCCATTTACCATTTAAAACAATATGTTCTCATCCTCAGTCTGTTTGAATTTCATTAACTAATAATAATTTTAATATAACATCAGAAAATAAGGTCTATTGATTTTTTCAAACCATTCAACCCATCCTTGAGCTTCAAGTGACATCAGAACCAAAGATCTGCTCATCTATAACCATTCTGAACTGAGCCCCTTCTCAACTATGATTTCCATTTTTTACAGATGAGGGCTGATCGTTTTTTACATAGCCTTGAATCCACTACTCAACATAGCGCGAGGTCTCTTTGGATTTGGAACACCCCCTTCATCACTGACCAATTGTTTCTTTACTCTTTCTATTCGATCTGAAGCGGTTAGAGGGTTTCAAAAGGGGGTTAGGTTCTATGGTTATGGAGAAGGAGATTCACGAGAGAGTTTGTGGTGGATCAAAATGTGGTATGTTCTCTTAATTTTATCATTTAGGGACCGAAAAATAGATCAATTAAAAGTAATATGAAAAAAAGGTTTCAAATTTTGGTATAAAGAAAATGTGAAGTCCCCGAAAAGATCGAATTTCGGTAAGGTTCCATTAGTGAGGTTTTAATTGTGAGGTTCTTATCGGTGAGGTTCAATCAATGAGGTTTCTAACAGTGATGTTTCTATCAGTAATGTTTCTAATGGTGACGTTTCTATAAGGGAGGTTTCACATGGTGAGGTTTCTATCGGTGAGGTTTCTAATAGTGAGGTTTCTATCGGTGAGGTTTATAACAGTGAGTTTTCTATTGGAGAGGTTCTTAATAGTGAGATTTATAACAGAGAGGTTACTAATGGTGAGGTTTCTATTGTAGTAGTCTATCATACCGAACTCATGATTGATGTAATTCAACCTCCCAGAATTCAAATTCGTTGTTAATATATCATCCAATTGATGTTTGGTACCAATGAATTAAAGAGTGATATCACCTCTTTGATAATGATCTTTCAATAAGTCATGCCTCACATCAATTTTATTTGTCCTACAATAAGATAATATATTTTTAGAGATGATAATATCACTTGTATTATCACAATTTATAGAGACATGTTTGAATAGATATCCAAAGTATAGTTAAGTGTGTTTCATCTACAGAATTTGATCACAACAACTCCTAGTAGCTATATATTCAGCTTCAGTAGTAGATAATGAAACATAATTCTATTTTTTACTACACGAAGTTACTAGTGACATGCCTAAAATTTTACATTTTCCAGAGGATCTCGTTCTATCAAACATTCAACATGAAACATTTTCATCTAAATAACTTATTAAATAAAAATATTTTCCTCTTGGATAATATAGTCCTATGTTTATTATAAACATGAGATATTTGAAAATCCTTTTAACAGTTGTTAAATACGACTCTTTTGGATTGGATTGAAGATGAGCTCACATGAATACACTAATGATAATATATAGTGTTCTAGCAGTAAGATAGATCATACTCCCAATCATACTTCTTTAATTGGTTTGATCCACGGGTTTACCAGTATCATCAGCATCCAACATACAGGTGGTACTCATAGGAGTATCACTACCTTTATTGTTGTACAAACCAAAATGTTTTAAAAGATTATTGGTATATTTTCTCTGATTTAAAACAATACCATTTTTATTTTAAAAAAATTGAAATCCATGGAAAAATTTATGTTCCCCCATTAAACACATTTCAAATTCATCTTGCATCATTTTTGTAAAATCAATACATAATGAATATTTAGAGGATCCAAAAATAATGTCATATATATAAATATGTACTATTAAAACATCATTTGAAATCCATTTAATAAAAAGTGTTAGATCTTCTCTTCCTTTAGTAATACTTTTTGAAATAAGGGACGAACAACGCCTATCAACCAAGCTCTTGGAGCTCGTTTCAGACCATATAATGCTTTAGATTGTTTAAAATTTTTTTTAAAAAATGGGGATTTCTAAAACTATGGAGTTTTCAACAAATATATACTCAACTATGTATCCATTTAAAAATGATCTTTTGAAATCTATTTGATAATGATTGACATACAAATGAGCTGCATAAGAAAGTAGTAACCAAATGGATTCTGGTCTTACTACAGGTGAAAAGGTTTCATCATATTATATTTCTTATTCTTGATTATATCTTTCTGCATCTAGTCTACCCTTATTTCTAACTATGTTTCCAGATTAATCAACATCATTTCTAAATACCCATTTAGTGATTATGGTCAACTTGTCTTTAGGTATTTCTACTTATTCCCAAACTTTGTTTCATTCAAGCTGATTTAATTATTCTTGAATAGATATGACCTAAAAGTCATCATTGAATGCATCAACGATATTTTTAGGTTCAAGTTGTGAAATAAAGGCTTTATGTTCATCCTAGTTTCTCAGGGAAGCTCTAGTTTCTGTTCCTATATTCAAATCACCGACTACAACATCTAATGTTTTATTCATGAGAGTTTTAATACCTCTAGAATGATATGAAATATACTCCTCATGAATTTTTATAGTTCCAAATCCATCATGCATGGATCTTGAAGAATTTCTAGAACATGTTTTTTTACTAAGGGCTCACTATCATTATCCTTCAAGTCCATAATTGACATATCATCCTCAAGATGTTCAACAGAGGTTTTGGGTTCATGGGGATCAGTCTCATAAAATTTCACCTGAACTTATTCTTCCACACATTTGGTTCTCTTAATAAATATTTTATAGGCTATACAATAGATTGATTAACATAGGATAATTCCTTTATCACTTTTGGAAGAAAACTTTTCAAGATTGTCCTTAGTGTTATGGATGAAGACTTTTCAACCAAAAACTCCAAAGTAATTAACCTTAGGATTCCTATTATTCCAAAGACCATATGGGGTCTTCTAAAGAATATGTCTAATTTAGACTATATTGATAGTGTAACAAGATATATTAACAACTTCAACCCAAAAATAGATAAGTATATTATACTCATTAAGCATAGTCTAGGAAATTTTATAAATTGTCATATTTCGTCACTCTTCGGCTCCATTTTTTTGGGGTGTTCAAAGAGAAGAGAAATTGTGATTATATCCATTTTGTGAGAAAAATGTTTCAAATTCTTGATTTTCAAACTCACAGTCGTGATCACTTCTCAAGGTGTAATTTAAGTCCACTGTGATTTTTTACAGACATGGAATATTTAATGAAGTAATAACATGCTTCACTTTTGTGATCTAGAAAGTATACCCATATATATATAGAAAAATAATCTACAGTAACATAAACATAGTGCTTCCCATTTAGTCTTGATACTCTAGATGGTCCAAACAAATACATATGGACCAACTCAAGTAGTTGATAAGTAGAAAATTCATTCTTTGGTTTGAAATAAACATTGTGTTTTTCCCTTTTAACATGGATTACAATCTTTGTTAAGTGGGAATTCTAATTTAGGTAAGTCTCTAATTAAACCTTTCCTAGTTAGTTTCATATGGGAGTGTACATTGTAGTGTCCTAATATTCTATGCCATAACAATAATTCCTTATGAAAATAATTTAATCATGAATTATTTTTCTTATCTGAATAATTTAAATCAACATCATATACATTTTCATTTTTAAGAGTAGTGAATATTAAATCATTTTTACAATTAAGAACACTTCATGCATTATTTTCAAATTTAACATTAAAATCATCATCACTTAAATGTGATGTACTTAGTAATTTGTACTTTAACCCATTAACAAAAAGTAATTTTGAAATTATTATAGTATTTCGGTTACCAATTTGGCCTAATCCAACGATAATCCCTTTTTCATTATCACAAAATGTAACATGTCCACCATTATCTTTAATTAGGATCTTGAATAATGAGTAGTATCATATCAAGTGTGTTCAACATCCACTATCCAAGTACCGTGTAGTTTTTAGGATCTCGTTAAATAGTTTTCTTGTAAAAAATATTAAGTGTAGTGTAACTTTGTTACCCATATTTTCTTGGTTCCAGAGAGGTTAGAAAGTTAAACATTGGGAACACATAATTATCTCATAGATTTCCTATAATAAACAGATATGTTTTGAGACATGAACACTTTTTTTGGTCCTTTAGAGAATTGTTTTTCAGAAGATTGCCTAAAACATAAACTAGAAGTGAACTATCCAGATTTTGGAACAAATTTATTCTTAATAATTCTTCTCCATCCTAGATAATATCCTTGACCAGTTGTGTATTTCAGAGCAATTTATTTTTCTAGTAACTAATTCAAGGTATCTCTACTTGTAGTAAACTTTTCAAGATCTCTTTTTTAATTAATCATTTGATAATTTATATTATTTATTTTCTTTTAACAATAGAGCACATTTTTCTTTTTCAATATCTAGATCAGACTTATAATTGAAATTTAAAGCACGTTGTATTTTCCATAATTTATATTTATCCTTGAGTTCATTAACAGTGTCCTCAATAATTTCACAGTACTCAAATAGTTCATCCTTAGTCATATTCTCAAAAATGATTAATTTACTTTCATTTTTAGAATAGTTAGAATTAGGTATAGGGGAATTGGGTGTTACCTCAAGTGTTTCTATCATGAACCACATGTTTGCATGATTGTTCTTTCACTATTAGAAGTGTCAAATCCAATTAAAATATCTTCTGACCCACTCCACATATATTTCATAGCATTTTTTATATCCTTTTCCCTTGTCTTTATACATTTTCTTAAATTTCAGCATGGGGTAATCAACGTTCACATGACCTTTTCATTTACACTAAATAAACTATCTCATTTGTGTTATCATTCCATTTTTTGTGATTTTTACACTGACATCTATTATCATACCTTCATTTATAGTTCAACTTTTTATTTTTTTATAGTAAAATTTATTTAATCTCTTAGCTAGATGATCCATCTCGTCATAACTGTTAGAATTTGAGTCTTCATTTATGGATGTGTCTATCAAATCTTGAGCATTTTATTTGTCCTTGTTCCTTGTGGTAGATGTATTTAATGATATAGATTTATTTCTTGGTTCATTATCTACTTATTTATTTACCTTAATCTCTTCTTCGTACATCATAATATTTCTAATTAGTTCCATCACATGTATCTTGTCTATGTATCAAGACTCTCATATAGAAATATAAGATCCTCTCCATTTGTCAGGTAGGAATTGATATAATCTCATAATTTGATCCTTATTATCCACTAGTTTTCCAAGAAGACTCATGGTATTAACTATTTCATTAAACCAAAGATACACTTCAGAGATAGGTTCATCAGAATTCATAATAAAATTATCATATTTAATAGTATAAGTATTGAATCAAATTTCTTTGACATTAGTTGTTCCCTCATGAGAAACAGCTAAAGCATCCCAAATTTCATATGAAATTTTACAGGAAGATATTCTATTAAAATTTTCATCACATAGGGAATTGTACAATGAATTCATTGTTTTTCAATTATGGTTATAAGTGGATTTAGACAACTAAGACCATGTGTCCCTAGAAGTACCATCCAAAACATGTTGTTCTTTAATTGTGTCTAAGATTTCAGGTCTGATTCTCTCTAAATTCATTTTCATTTTTAATTTCCACTAAGCATAGTTATTTTTATTAATGAAAGGTGACCTAATAGTAGTGGTACTCTCAACTATGTTATCCATTTTAACTATAATTGTAAGGAACTAAAAATTTATACATGATAGAAAGTTTAAGATCATTAAGATATAACTAAAATCAAAGTTAATGAATTTGAAAAGTTTCACAACAGTTCAGGTAATAGTAATAAACACTAAACTAACACACATCTGATACCAAATGTTGGTTGGAGAGTAATCTCAATAAGGGGGGGGGGGGGGTGAATTATGTTTGTACTTAAAATTTCTGTTAAATACGTCATAATAAAGATCCCCAAATTTGGAAAATGGACCAGTTAATCATAGAAGTAGAGATATAAATGTCTAATTTGTCAACTAGTTTCTCAAAGGCTGATTAGTCCTCAGTTTTATTAGTGTAAACCACTTTTTCAACTTTTGAAATAAGTTTACTAAATTAAAAACATACACACATATACCAAAACTAACTATAAAATTGAATTCAAAATAGTTTAATGTTTTAGAAATAAGAATCGGAAAATAGATTAAATAGATTATAACAAAATATAGTGCACAGAAATGTTAAAAAAGGGGTTCAGTCTGAAGTTGAGAATAATATTCTCCACGTGGTGATCACCTACCACCATGAAGTTTAAATTAATGAACTTGATACATAGACTACATCAGGCATTACAATAGTTTTCATAGACTATCCATGGATTACACCCTCTACCACAGTTCTTCATTGGAATTACAAACAACAAAGACCACACATAGTCTCCTCCACAATTATAGGTGGGAAAACAAGGAGTAAAATAATTTTGTTGGGAGTGTTTTTTGTGTCCCCCAATTATAGCATAGGAGAAAATGTTTATGACACAAATACACACTTCTCAGAAATATAAAACAAAAGAACACATTAGAGACAATATGATTAGATTTAGTTTAGAAGGCTCTATGTGTTTGTAGATAAGCTCTTGAAAATTTGAATTGAATAATTTGATGATCGATTATTTCTATGGTAATTCTCTCAAGAACAGAGTTTGACAACTCCAGGTTCTAGATTTCAGTAATTTAGTGTTCTTCATTTTGTGTAGATCGAGAGTTGATGATGTAATGAAGGTAGAAGTGAGTTTTTCTCAAATTATATTCACAGATCTTGTGAGTTCTCAGTGTAAGTGTTGAATGGTTTGTTTTTGATCTATCAAGTAACCTCTTTCTTATGCTACATCTACTACTCTTCACATTCTTAGCCTTCTCAGTTGGGCACTCATGCATCCTAATTTTCTTCCTCAGTCTTCTACATTTTATATTTGAGGATTGATAATAAGAATTAGTAAAACAGATGCGCTCTTTCTTGTACATCATACTATCATGATATGGTCTCATGATATATCTACAATCATCATTAATTAATATATGAAGCATTGAAGTTATAAAATATGACCGTTAGAGTAATATTAAAAATTTTACAAATTATGGAGTGGAATAGTATGGTATACTGGTAAAGGTAGCCTTCTTAATGGTATGATTCAACAGTAAGTGAAAAATGGTGGTATTTTTTAGTAACCTTCCCAATGGTAACCTTCCATCAATAACTCTCCATTGGTAACCTTCAATGGATAATTATTCATCAGTAACCTTCAATTGATAATTATCTATCAATTACCTTCAATTGATAATTATCCATTGGTAGCCTTGCGTCGCTGACCCTTGTATTGGTGACCATTGCATCGGTGATCTTTGCACTGATGACCTTTGCATTGTTGAACTTTGCATAGGTGACCTTTGCATTGGTGACCTTTGCATCGGTTAACATTTCATCTGTGACCTTTGCATCGGTGACCATTGAATCAGTGACCATTGCCTCTGTGACCTTTGCATCGATGAACTATAAATCAGTGACCATTGAGTCTGTGATATTTGCATCAGTGACCTTTTCACATAGAGAAATTTTTCACTGTGAGCTTAAACAAGAGAGAAGTGAGATTAAAAGTACAATGTTATCAGTTTGATATTAACATGTGTTTCACAAAAATTATCATCTCGTAAGAGGAACATAATTATCACATAAATAAAACATGATTTAGGATTACCAAAATAGGATTTCGTATTATCAAAAAATGATTTGGGGTTATCAAAATAGGTGATTCCAAAAGGTAAATCAAGAAATACTAAAAAACCTAACTGGAACATGAATCTATCAATATTGTTCCACTTGAATATGTAAAAGTGAATTAGAGGCACTATATGCAAGGAATTTTGAATCCCATCAGCGTAGTATTCAATTAGTTGGTCTAATAGATCCCATTATATAATCCATGAAATATTAAATGACATGTGACATTTTGAATTTTTTTACTAAAAACACAAAAAATATAACATTATAAAATTTTTTATCCATGTAAAGATGTTATAAACTTACCTCGGTGGGTTCTATACTATCCAAAATGAGATAATATGCACCCAAGTGATACCTCATCATCCTGAAAAAGTGGTGTTCTGGAATCCACATATATTTTAAAACATATAAAGTTATAAATAATTTGAAATTAAATTTAATAAATAATGGTAGAATTATAAAAAATAAATTGACTGAACATACCAGAATCCACACAGAGTGTCAAATAGTATATCTATATGATTCCCTTGAGTAGTAATAATAGGGAGAGGGGTGATATATACTCCCATTCTAAAATATGAATAAGGATGAAACAACCCTCAAGACCAGTGATATCTAAACAACATTCCATGCACAATCTTAGTAAGTATATTACCAGAAATTAGATCCCAAAATGTATCTCCCCAACTAATCAAAAATCATCTAGTAACCTCATATACATCTTCTAGATTTGCATCCATCACTGATTATTGAAAATCATCCATCTAACAAGCCACGTGATATATTCAAGGATGTGAAATATGATAGTATAATCATTTTCTTTTTGGGAAAAAAATATTCAAAATACATCACAAGAAAACTCATATATATTAACCCACCATTTGTAGAATCATCACCACCCACAAGGTAAATGCCTTGAAATCGTTGTACATGATAAGGCCAGTCTCCATGTGTGGGTTATATAAATGAACTGCATGGATATGAAGGTAGATCATAACATCCTCATCCTCAAGCATAATGGTCACATCTCCATTAGGAAAGTGTAGTGTGTGAGTCTCGTGTCTCGAGTCTCTATTTCTTTGTGAATACAACAAGAAAGTGATGATAAACTAATGTATAATCTGTTACAATAATGACATAGAATCCATCTTGGTGTAGGTATAGTATATTTGAAACTATAGTTTTAATTTGATCATAATAGTGGAATCTACACAACTTGATCCGTTGAACCTCATGGTCCACTAACATGTCTTCAGATATATGACTATACTGCTTAGTGAGTAGACTTGTATCTTCCATATCAATATTTAAAAATTAAATATATCTTAAGTGTAATATATAAATATAATTTTATTGTTATTATAATTTAATGACTCGTAGAATTTACAATATAACATGTATATTCCCATTATTTAATGAAAATATTCTTATCAAAAGTAAGTGGAATATATTCATGTTTCTTAATGAATATTTCCAAAGAGGTTTGAGAAATGGTTTTACCATGGGAATTTTGTTTTGTTAAAATGGCCATGTTTGATTTATAAAATAGCTGATGTTATGGAATTATTGATATGGTAACTTGCATGTGATGTGCTAGCATTGAGTAGCATTTGGGTTTACCGAGGTACGAGGGATAGGTTTGTCTAATTGACCATGTGATCACCAAAGGAAGGACCATGTGAGCTTCCATTGTTTCCTAAAGGACTAAGAGAGACTTTGGGTAAGAAGACCATGGGTTCCTCTTTCTTGGTTGCAGATAGACATTGTTTTCTCATGGATTTTGGATTATAAGAATAATGTGTGTGATTCTGTTGATTATCTAGCATTAATACATTTTTACTCAGTCACGATTTCCCTAATGGTCATAGCCCATAGGTATAAATTACTCATTCTAGATTGGTTTATATACTTTATGAATTTGATTAGTTCTATTGGATGTGATGATATATATAATTCCAACATGTTCATATAACATTTATATGGTTACATGATGTTGATTCTATGATCACATTTATTATTCCATTTGGTAATATTTGAGCATGTTGTTCATTATGGACTCATTTGTTTACCTTATCCATGATTGGGATTTTTTTTTGGAAATTCTTGTTTCTTTTATAAAAGAAACCCCACAATTTTTAATGGATTACTTGATTTCTGTCTGTTTTCAAGTGTTTTAGTATTGAAATTGATTTCAAACCATTTTACTTGATTTCATGTAAACACCCTTAAATAGATTCATGGTGTTATGCTAATTGGATTAAACCTCACATCCTTCTTGGGCCCTTCTTCAGAATTTTCAAATTTCAATTTCTCGATCATCATTTTCAAATGCGACTTGTTTGTCCCCCATTCTTATTGGAATAGAGTCATGTTTTTAAATGGGTTTTACTATAAAAATATATTAGTTCACACATAGGTTATATTAGTTGGATCCATTTTAGGGATTAAAAATTTATTTAATTTATACAATGTATATCAATAGGTAAGATTTTATATAGTTATATTTTTCATTTTCTTATAATTCCTCACATGATTGTATATTTTATGGTTATTTCCTCAGTTGATTTAATTTTGTTGAATCTATTGATTACTTGACTACATATTCATGTCATCTCATATGTACTGTCATATTCCTTGTAATATTCACACATAATTTATATTGGTTGGATATAACTGATTTATTGAGGATTTCTTTCATGTTTACCATGCATCCCAAAAGGTTAGATCCCAAAAGGTTATCTTTTTCAATTTTATATGATTTCTCACAAGATGATATATTTCAGGGTTATTTTCTGACATGATTTTATTATAGTGTATCCAAGGATGGTTTTATTATCCTTTAATTTCAACTGACATATACATTTCATATTTTGAGTAACGATAATTTGAAATTAATTTTAAAAAAATCCAATTAAAATTTTCAAAATGTATTTATCATGTGAAAAATATTTCAAAATGGAAGGTAATTTTAGAGAAAAATGATGTATTTGTTTAGATGATGTAATATTTAGGAATTATTGTCTTGTGTGTGATTTAGGTAAATAGATATATAATTTATCAAATAAATATTGTTCAGTAGGAAAATTATTCTAAACAATAAAAAAAATAAAAAAATTAAGGATTTTATATTGAAACCATGTAATTGATAGTATAAAAGGATCATATATAATGAAAAAAATCTGTGTTCCAGAGATTGTGAATTTGATATAGCATTTTTAGGACATTGTTTCTTATTATGAACTTCCAAATAACATATAATACTTCTCAACCATTGCCCTTGTTTTTAGGCCAGTCCATCTCATTTTTCATCCTACTGGACTTCAATCTCCCTTGATGTTACAAAATTTTAATTTCAAGTATAATTATTAATAGGACTTAGGAAATGGGAAATGTAAAAACACCCCAATAGATATCCATGGTGAAAAATATCAATTATAATTGGATTCATGTACTTACATTGGTTCACCAAATGCTTCTCAAGGTATGTCTATAGAGGCACATTTTCTAATTACGGGTGCACATGGAAACCTCAATTCCTGAAATTTTCTGCATTGACAATGCCTCACTTCATCTAATACCACCAAGACATTAGTGTTGATGCCTATGATGGGGTCTGGAAAATCATTCATGTCAAATCAAGAGTCTTATTATTGGAAAGTGTTCACTCAATAAGTATATGATAGTTCAATTTTATTTTGAATATGTTAATGAAAGTGTCACCCACACATTATCTTATATGGAATCCATTTCACAGTATGTGATTCTATTTTAACAAACTAATTGACATAATTATAAAATCTCTAGTAAACTAGCACAGTTATAGGTAACTTGTGAATCCCCTAGAAAAATCCATAGATTTAATCAAAAAAAATTTGTCCATGTGTCCATACATCTTCCTTGTGTTATATGCTGACGTCATTTTTGGGAATATACATCATATAATCACACAGTAAAAAAAATTCCCAACATATTTTTAAAATTCATTATCCAAACCTTATTTTGAATAGATCAAAGGCTACATGACAATGGTCATATATCACTTAAATTAATTTTATCATTAAATTAAAATAGTAAATATCAATAATGTGATTATAAACCAAGCCTAATTTCTGTATTCTTCATAAGTTCATCATCGAATAATTTTCACCTGTTTTTATAAATTTATTTGATAATTTACCAATAATGTGTATTAGGGGCATCCAAATAATAGGATTTTCAATTATTTACCCACTGATTTCTTCATTATGATTAGATATCATATATATTCCCTGAATTTGAGTGGGATAATTTCTAACACATGTTAGAAATCAACTCAATAATTGATTATATTATTTCTACAAAATGGATATTTCAAGTGGCATAAGTGAGATATTACCATCTTGGGTAGCAGTAACCAACAATATTACCATATATTTTATATATAAAAACGTCCCATCAATTTGTAGTGACCTTTTACATAAATAAAATATAGAAATACACAGAATGAATGCTCAGAACAATAGAAGAAATTTTACAAGATATTTATGAAGTCATCTATATTGAGACCCATATTATTTCAAATAAATATGGAAGATAAATTAGTTATTGTGTCCCATTATAGATGGCAATTTGTGATACACACCATAAAAGTATTCCTAATCACCTTATACATTGAACATTTTCTTCAATTTTTCCACACATGATTTATTATAAAAAATATTAAGACCAAATGTTTTTTTTATCATCTCCTACTAAAGGGATAAAATCATATCTTGGTAGGTCATAATAATCTAAATGATCATCGATTCCAAAAATTCAGCATTAAATGATGTACAATATTGAGTCAGGTTTGGATGAATGAAAGTATGATCTACCTCAATCATAGAAATTATCCAACCAAAAAAAGGAAATTTCAAGAGTCTACCTCAAGGGGGATATTCAATAATCCATATATTTGTTACACCATATAATTTATTTTGTATTCCTTGACTCTAGAACTACATATCTTTTGTGTCTCTCAATATGAAATATTTTAAATATGAATTTCATAGCATCGTTACATATAAAATATATTTCAACTTATAATGTTACTTCAAGACCAATATATTATCCAATATAACTCTATAAAACATAGTTCTATGTGTGATAATATTTTATCAAATTTCATTAAAAGTTCCTTTAATTATGACAAATATATGAAAAGTGGTTAATGATTTATTGTATGTTGAGATTGTTGTATATCTGTTGTATTTCTATAAACTTACTCTATAACTTCTATAGATTCCTTCTCATTCCACCATTTATTATATCTCTTATATCATTAGAAAATATCTCATCATCAAAATTATGATCACATATATATGGGAGATCAATTCGGATGTCTTCTTCTACATTATATGGAATTTCATAATTTTATTCAGTTAGAAATTATCGAACAAATCTTGTAACTATATGTCACCATATAATTGGTTATTGAATCTATACACTAGAGACCTCAGCATATAACACTATCATGAAATTATTTGACCATTAAAAAATTAATGTTTTTTCTTGGACATAGTCTTCATCAGCACATAATATATAAACTAGATGAAATAGAAAATTAGGGAATTGAAAATATCTATAGCTAATAGACTAAATCAGTTAATGAGGTCCAAAATTTAAAAAACTGTGAAATCCTTTATGAAGTTATATTAGTATTAAAAATTCAGATATCCTACAAATTTTTGCTTGTTATGTACAATAAAAGTATCGTTTCTCAATTTGAATAACCTATTTGTAGAAGTAGACACAGGAAAATATGATTCCATACCTGAAAAATATTTTTTGATCAAGATTATATTAGTTTTTTACAAAATTGAACATGTGGAATAATCATGTATCATTAAACAAAACAATTATCTTACCAATGATTTTGAAAAAAATACTTATATTGTAAAATATTAAAATAAAGTTTCATATAACAATATTTATTCATTATAGAAGTATGTTTAGAGATTTATAATTAGAATTTGAATAATCTAAATAATATCCCCTAAGTGTTTCAAACTAGGAGTTTAGAATTGCGTATTATTGTTCACCAAGTGATGATGAAGTCTAGATACATTTCTACATTTAGGGTTTTTACCATTAGGTATATCTGTTATAGAGCCACATCCACTGTTGTATCCATATAATGATTTTATTTCATAGATAACCACATTGTCTTTATATAACCATAATTTTAGAGGGTCTTATTATATCCTAAAATTCGAGACTATTTTTTCATATTACATGTTTTAGTCATTGTGAATTTATGTTCAATTATTTATAAAGAAAATGAGAATCATCTAAGACATGTTCCATAAGAGTTTAAAATGATGTTTTCAACAAGGCCCGTTATTGAGAACTAGGAGAAGATCAAGTCTAGATAAAACACGCCTTTTCAGGGTTGATACACCTAGGTACCTCTATGACAGAGCCATATACACTTCTAGCATTCAGAAAGCAATTTCATTGATTATGTGACCACATAATCATTATTTTATTGAAATTTTATAACATATCCTCATATCATTAAATATGACACTATTGATTCATAGTACAATTTTTAATCTTCGTAAAGGTATTTTAGTGGTTTATAAAGAGAATGTGAACCATTAAAAAAATCCCCATTGAGAGTATCAAACAAGGTGCACAACAAGGTACAAATCATCTAAATCATGGTATTAACAAATCATGGGTATAGTTAAGACTCTTTGTGATATAGTTAGCCATCATTGATCTACCTCTTTGACCCTATATAAACATTATTTTAGTCCAATGTTAATCAATAGATAATATTTATTTAACAATAAATTAATCATTATTTAATCATTAGTAAGTCAGTTTTTAATCATTCATTAATTAATATTTCTTATATAGTTGGATTACTGTTAAATAATAATTAATCATAAATTAATCATAAGTTAAACGTTACTTAATAATATGTTAAGAATTATTAATTCCAATGTTAATAATTAATTATTAATAATTTAATCATTCCTTGACAATTCATTAATGAATTATGAACCACTAGTTAATAATTCGTTAAAAATTTATTAATTAATAATTATTAAGTAGTTAGTTTTATTTTAATCAATATTTGATCATTACCTAATTGTTGTTTAATAATTAGCTCATCAATTATTATTTCCATGGTAGTCACTCTTTAATCATTGAATAATCATTCCTTCATCAACGATTAATAATTACCAAATCAATATTTAATAATTATTCTATATTTCATTAATAATTTTTTAATAAATAGTTAATCATTAATTAATTATCCATTATAATTGATTTAATCCTATGTTAAGTACACATTAATAATTTGTTAATGACTAATTAATCATTAGATAAATAATAATTATTATGTCGTTAATTAAAATTTTAATATTAGTTAATTACTATGAAAACATTATTTAATTAGTTATCTAATATTTAATTAAAAGTTAATCATTACTTAATAATTAATTAATCATATGATAATAATTCTTTAATAATTGAGTAATCATTATTTAATCACGTTTTAATCATTATTTTAATAATCATTAATCATTCTCTAATACTTTGTTAATTGTTACATAACCATTCATTAAGAATTATTCAATTATAAATTAATAATGCCTTAATCATTGATTAATAAATCGTTACTCGTTACTTAATTAATAGATATTATATACTTACCTTAAAGTTAATTATTTATAAATAAATATTAAATCAATACGTAATTATTAAATAATCATTCTATAATCATTACTTTTTTTGGTAAATATTAGTTAATACAAACTTAAATATGTCCCACTCATTCATTAATTTCTCATTAATCGTTACATAATTAATAGTTTTGTACATGTAGTTTGTGTTTGGCTTAGTGGTAATCACCTTGTAAAATTACATGAAATATGCGGGTTTGAAACCCATTGGGAACAAGGACTGTAGAAATACTATAGTGGTACTATAGTGGTATAGTAGTAGCGACGGTACTGTAGATCGGCAGTACTATAGCAGCGGCATGGCACTGTAGCGGCAGCGATACAGTGCAGGTACTCTAACAGGCACATTTCTATTCCAAGAATGGGAATTGGGCCAAAATTTTGTGACTACAGGCTGTGTAATGGGCTACAAGCCCACTGGTCCTTCGGGATATGTAATGGGTCTCCCTATACCCAGTTAAAATGGGTCTTTACTTTTCTTTGTTAATAAAATGAGGCTTCAGCCCCAAACTTTAAAAAAAATAGTTAAGTACATTATATTTAGTTAATTGTTAATTACTATTCAACATTATTTAATTATTATTTAATCATTAATTAATCATTAATTAATCATTAATTGATCCTATGTTAGACCTAAGATAATCCTAGGATATTCAATATCTAATCATTCTATAATCCTATATTGTTCATGAGTGAATTAATACTTAATGATAACTTTAATATTATTTAATCATTAGTTATTTAATATTTAATTATTTTTAAATCAATATTTCTATAATATTTATTCATCATCTAGTTAATATTAATTGTTAATTAGGTCACTAAAATTAAAAAACTTATATCTTATACCAAATAATAAAGTTATTATAATAATATATCCAGTACTAAGAATTATTATATATTCATTAATTATTCATTAATAAAAAATTTGTTATTAAATTATAATGGTTTATTTACAAATAGTTGCTATAATTTATAATCTCTATCTAACAAAATAAAAATATAACAACTATGTAAATAATTAACATTAAAATAAATAATAAAAAATACAACGAAATGATGCTTCACAAAATTCACAACTCCTTTTATGCTATTAAAAAGTTTTTCCTGAGGGATAAAATACTGAGAGACTTATAGAGAGATGGAGTATAATTAGAGAGAGAGAGTGGAATTGAGTGAGGAGAAGGGGGGAGGGCAATTTTTTATACAAGGTTTAGGAAATAGTGGCATACTCAACTCCAAATTTCACCTTAATTTTGGAAGTATTTGTGATTAGGGATTCTACCTTTTACAAATAATCGATATGGTTCAATGATTAGGAATGGATGAGTTAGATATTACACCATTTAATTAAACCAAATGGTGGCATAGTCCTTGTTTCCTACCTCGATAACTTTTATAAATATTTTAATCTTAGGTTTATTAAATAAATATATTACATAAAAATCATATAAGAAATAAATACTAAAACTGACTACTTGAAGGTAGTTTCTATCACATGAGTGACCTACCATGCTTGAAATTTGGTTATTGAATACATAAATGGAGAAACTGTGTGAATAAAGCCTTAAATTCCAAAAATAACTAGGCAATTTACCAACGAACTTGGGATAACCTACCATGAAGTAAATAATGAATCAAGCATGGATGATCTACCATTACTGTACGGTGGGTATCCCATCCCTGGGATATCTAGTTAAGAAATATGGATTTAAAATGACCCCAAATCACATCCTTGATATTCGTAGTTCTCAACAAATCATTCAAAGAAATGATATTTAAAGTATATGAGAATAATATGAGGTGAAGGAATTTAACCAGTTGTATGCATAGAAAAGGTTAATGTCTAGTGTTCTTCATCTAATATTATTTAACTAATCATGACCTATGATTTAATGAAATAATTTATGATGGATAAAATTCTATGATAGTGGAAATTTAAAAACCATAATCTTAGTATGTACTTAAATGGATGTATATTTCTTGAGGTTTAAATGAAAAAATAGAAAAAAGATGTGTGATGAAACATTGGAAGATATTATTGTTGATAAATGAACATAAATCATGTTACTTCATTTGAGTAGATTCATTTGGATCGAGTTGTTGACTATAGTAATGGTTTGCATGTGGTTGATAATCTATAGGATATAAATAGATTTATTATATGATATTAAATATTACATGAACATGAATAAGATGACCTATTGAACTCTAATTATGGAATGATTTAAAATTTATGAAATGGAAATAAGATCACATGTTATTCTTTGGAATGTCCGTTAGTAGGATTTTTCATGATACACATAGAATTATCATAAAGAATAATAGAGATATTTGGTTATCATTATTATTGATGGAGCTATTCATGAATTTATATAAGCAATAAAAAGATATTGTGGAAAATTACTGAAAATTATAACATAGAATTGTTATCAAATGATGAAAGAGAGAGTCTATATACTGTTATATTTTATTTTAATGTATAATAAGGTGGATATACTCTTAAGAATATCATTTCGTCTTATGTTTCATCCTAATATATAGGCTAAAGTTATGAATAGAATATTCTCATATTTCATCTAATGTAACGTAAAAGTATGCATAAGGATTCTTCCACCACATAATTACCCTCGTAGGGAGAAGGATAATGTTGTTATTGATATCTTTCTAGGAATACATAAAGAAAATCTCACAAGAAGGGGTTTCTATCATTATATGTTTCTAGAGAAAGGCACAAGAATAAATTGTTTGCATGGAGTTGTAATTATCCATAGATAAATATATAGAGACAATGGTATGTGAAGATCAATGAGAATCTACCTAGAGATAAGGATTAAAATAGAATCTCCTATGAAATATTATAATAACTTGTAGTTGAAGTGGTCCCTAATCTGTATAAAAAATTCCTTTCCCACTTGAGTAGTGTGTGGGAGAAGATAAGATACATTCTTCTTGGGATTTGTAGTGACCCATTCATGAATCTATTCTAACATCCCTATGATATAGTATTATATCCCAACTATTCCAAGAAAACATTGGTGAATGATCCTTGGACTAACCTGTTTTGGTGAACCAATAAACATTTATTGTCATTAATTATTTACATCTGGTATGCATGTGATGAGAATGTACATAAAATAAAAATAGGATGAATTAATTTTCCATTTTTATCAGGAATAATATCTTGAATAAAACTGATCAAAAAGGGTAAAAGAAATTTATATTGTTGTATCACCTTTTTTTAGGACCTCTTAGGTTGACTGTGGTTCAAATAATCATAATCATCTGGTAACATAGTCAAATCTACTTTAAAAAATTCATAATCATTACATGTGTTATATTATAACAACAATATTCCACATATTGACACACCACAAGATTGATTCATCCTTTATATAAATCAATTATAATATCTAAAACCCTTCCCTAATTCCCAATGGCTTAATCAACCTCTCCCATTGGGTTTGAAGTCTATTTTTAGTATCTTTGACATTCATAATTTTAATTTTATTGATCATGGAGTAATTTAAATAAAATATAATATTCTAAAATCATAAAATGGGTTTAAAGGATATTAAAAAAATATACATTAAAATTATTTCATAAAACATTGAAATATTTTAATTCCAAACTCTTGATTCCAAAAAAATTGTTGGAAGTTATATTTTATTGATTATTAAATAAAACTAAATATAAAATAATGTTTATAAATTCATTAAAAAATCACCTATAAGACCACATAATCTATCTAGAAGAAAAAAATAACAAAATTTCTAAAAGTAATCAAATAATTAAAATTTCATCCTAGGATAAAAACATTTTAATAATTATCCACTGGATGAAAAAATCAATTTTAAAAAAAATTTGTATCCCAAAGATAGATGTCGTAGAATGTATCAAATTAATGTAACTTCAAATTACACTAAACATAAGTCATTTATTTTCGTCAAGAAATTTATTTAATAAACTCAATTAAGATAATAAATCTTAAAAATGAAATACTAATGTGCTAACAAAGAGCTTGTTTTTAAGATTAATCTCCCACATTGACCCACTTAGTTTTCAAATATGACAACCCTATTTCCAAACACAATATAGTCTACTGAATTTTTGTTTTATGTATTTTAATATTTATTAAAATTGAAAATTTTGAGTTGAATTAAACATGCCTTAATTTTCATCCGAAAAAACATCCAAACACATATTTTTTATTTATTTGAACAAACTAAAATATTTAACAGAAAATAAACATACACAATAGGTGAAATAGAGATTTTAATAATTAAAAATAATGAATAATTAACTTAACCATCAGTTTAAGATTAAATATTAATAGATCAACCAATATTTTATGTTTGTTTCATATCCCTATAAGATGGAAGTCATATGTGATTAATTCCAAACAAAAATTAAATGTTTTAGTGTAATTTTTATATTACTCTGAAAATTTTACCAAATTCTTGTTTCTTTTCAATGGAGAAAGAAAAAATCAATTATAAAGGAATCCATTGGAGAGAAGAAAATTTTAACTTTTATAAATTTTAAATTTTTCCATCACATTTCATAAATTTTTCAACAATTAAGAAATAAAATTAATACTTCATAAAATTATAATTTGAAAAAATTTAATCAAATTTTTATGCGAGCTATATTTAATAGAGTGTAATTCTTTTTAAGACCCACTACCAGTGCTTAAAGCTCAATGTTATTCCCAATGTTGAATCCCACAGTGTATAAAAAAATAAAAGATGAATTATAATTTAGATTTCAAAATAATTAATGATTAAAAATATATTATTGTTATTGAGAACTCAAAGTAGTATTTTTACAATAAAAAATTTAACATCAAAAATGGATTTGAAAAATTAATTGATGTTTACATTTTGGGAGGGAGAATTAATTTTCATGAAATATAACTAATTTATAATAATTAAATAGTTTAAAAATTCTAATCAGTAGCATTTAAAAACAAATCAAATGTTATAGAGAAATTTATGATAAATAAGACAATATTTCATTTATGTGTGAACAATATTTTCAACAAGAATTTAATCAATCATATCTATCAATAGTAGAGAAAATATTAAACCAATTTAGGATAAAATAGTAAGGACCTCTACCCACACATATAATTTGTAGTATTATACAACATAAAAAGGACAATTATAATTAAATGATATTAATTCAAAGAAATACTCCATTCATAGTAGAATCATTCAACAAAAAATTTAATTTAAAATTATTCACCCTTTATCTTTATTGGTCTTGGTTAGTAAGTACCAAATGCAACATAATAAAAATAATAACATGATATTCTTGGATTAAATTTAAAAATATAGTTAAATGGGAATTCAGATTTAAGGTATGATGTTTAAAATATATAGTGATAGAATCTTATCATGTGGTTATAATTAATTGTGGTGTTATTATCTAGTTTATAAGAAACACACAATGTCTCTTATAATAATGAATTTAATTAAATGAGTGTTGTGTCCATATGTGAATATAAAACCAAAACAACACTAGATTGACCATTCCAATATAAGATCAATAATAAGAATCACAATGACCATAAGATGAGGCATGGTAAACCACAATAAGAAAGTAACCATAAGTAAAGTCAATTTACTATATATAAAACTATAAAAACATTTTGAAAGTCAATAGACCGAGAGTGTCATGTGGTTGACAATTATAATATTATGGTAAAACGATTATTAATGAGAAACTGATTACATCATTTGACTATTCTTATTCTAGATTGACTACACCACCAAAAATTCCATCCAAATAAAATTTAACAATGGAATAGAATTAACATTGGAGGAATTGAAGGGAAATTTAATAATTGTTTTACCCAACCCAATCGGATGTCCACCATATGTGAAAACTGACCACAAAAGGTAATCAATCACAAAACTAAAATATTAATATATGTCACATAAATCATACCAATAATTATAATGTCCTACAATATTATTGGATTAGATACTAAATAAATACAATTTCTTTTATATCATGTGTTATATGCGACCTGGAGTTTTATTGAACCATAATATACTATTAAAATTATTATTTTAAAATGTGATTTATAAGAAAGAAGTTAAATTTGGATGCGTGAATAGTTTATTTTTTAAAAAATTATGTATCAAGTTTTTCAGTAAATAAAATAAATTTATAAATATGTACTCACTTTTTGGTGATGTATTTATATTCTTTGAAACTAATTTTCAATTAAAAAATTAATTCTATCCATTTTGTGAAAAAACTAATAAAAATAATTTTGTGCAATTCTAAAAAAATTTAAATAATTAACATAATTTTTTGAATTTATATGTCAAAAATATTTTAGTGTATACTTTTTGATAATTTTCTAAATTGAATTATTTTTCAATGAATAATAAAAGAATTTTATTATTTTACTAATCACATTTCCATTTATAGTTATTATAACATTAGGTTATATTTTAAAATTATTATAAAATTTAAATTAGTTATATTATGTTATTATTATTCCAATTTAGAAAATTGAAATCAATTTCATTCTGAATTTCTATATTAGAATCTTTTATACTGATAAAAAAATTTCTTTGCAAACTAATATTTTGTTATGTCTACATGTTTAATCATAAAGTAAAATATACAAAATATTTGAATTGAATTTGTTAAAATATAGGTCATATTTTTATAATAATTATTATTTGTAGTTAATAAGGATTACCTAATTTTTTCCATAATAAATATGCAAAATAATAGAAAATAATTATCCTCATTAAGGTTAAAAAAGTTTTTCTACTGGTTAATCCAAATAATATGGGTATTTTTCCTATAAAACATGAATGAATAATATTTTATGGAACAAGTAAAAATTATCCTAGCCCACCATAGTATATAAATTGATTTATCATCATTTTTTCTTGAGAATAACTTTATTATTTAGGATTATTCTGTAATGTTTCCAAGTAATTTCCTAGAAGATCACCTCCCCCACTTATAAAAGGACATCCACACTCCTCCCTTTTCAACAGTAAAGGATAATTTTATTTCATATAATACATAAAAAAATACATTCCTCACTTCCCTCCCCACATCATAGAGGCATTATATTTATTATAAAACCATTTTAATATGTATTTAGGATTTAACCTAATGGGGTTCTCTGAAGAGGAGGGATAGTCTTTAACCATGCACTTTCATGGAATTAATTTTTCTAACACCTTAAAATGTTAATCAGCCATAATGATATAATAAGAAAAATACCTACCATATATTATTCTATTATTATGTTAATGGAATAACCTATATCAATCTAATCTCTATCAAATGCGAAAAAAATGTTGATTGTGTGTACGATATACTACTACCTCATAAACCGATGTAATTCATTTTCCTTCACTTCATATCTTGGATGGTTGTATTGATGGATTTGAAATAGTTATACAATATAATTGACATAATTTTACCTCTTTAATAAAAATATAACATATACCTTATTACCTTTAAATCCTATCGAATATTATAACAGCACTCGTACATATGTGTGTGCTACAATATATACAAAGAGATGTGATACATTTTTCATTTTATTTTGACATTAATGGTAATAAGGATGTGTATATTGATTATATAAATAATATATGACATAAAGATGACTCTATAATTGTGATTTAATTTTTACATTTCCATCATTATATCTATCAAGAAAATGGAAACATCATTCTTATATACGTGTGCTCTGTTGTCTCCATGAACTGTGTAATTCGTTATTCTATATCTAAATTTTATGGAAAAATATAAATATGTGTCTAATGAATATGTATTTTTATTTAAAATATGTTTAAAATTATGGATATTTTTTTAACTATAATCAATGTACAATGAATAAAACTACCAATTTAAAACATAATTGAAAAATATAGTAGTTCTTATAAGAAACAGTGACATGAATAAAAAATTATTAATAAATGATTGATAAAAGTATATGGGAAAATCATATAATGCATTATATATTTAATTATGGTTTTGGAATATATTTATAATAAATTTATATTTATTATAATAGAGGTTTTAATGTGTACATATAATTTCAATACTTGAGGTAATGGATTTTCATCTCAATTTTTTCCATGGGATAAATAACATATTCATCACTTGTTTCTTTTTTGTGGTGTATATGCAACCGAGGAATGTATTTTATCAATTTTACAATAAAAATTATGGTATATATACATGTGTATATTTATCTAATTATATTTCATTCATTATAATTACTATAAAAATTTTACCCATATTGTAATAGTTTTATGTTATAATCTAACTATTTATTGGGATAGTTTTGGATTATGTTTCTGATCATTAAATATTATGTTATATCTTATTGTAACATAATGAAATTTTCTATTCTCTATATTTTTTTGAATAAAATTATCCACTAATTTTCCTTATATAAGATATATGGTGAAAATTTGTTTGTTTTTTGGAAATTGAGTAAATTTAACAATTCCATATAAAATCATTTAGTCTCAATGTCCAGGTTTTATTTTTTTTAGTAAATGGTTTTATAATTCTCTATTTATTGATAAAATATATTTTTACCCATGTTTTACTTTTTAAAATAAGTTTTAAATTTATTATTCTTATCAATTTATGGATGAGTATCCTTTTACTATTTATTGTAAATGTGAATGGAATATTTGTTTTAACATGTCCAATAAGAAAAAAATATTATTCCTCTATGAATTATAAATGGTTTGATGAACACTTTAAAAATTTTAAAGGTAATTTGTCAATAAAAATTTTTTGTTTAGTAATTGGGAAATTTTTATATTTTTAATAAGTGATCTCAAAGTGGAAATGATATTTTCCCAATGAAATGTTACAAGTGATATTTCAAAATAACTTTAAAAATACGATGGAATACTTTGAAGTCATATATAATTTAATGAGGGTACGATGTAATGGTATTATCATTATTCATCCCATGGATGGTTTATGATTGTGATGAAAAGATGATTAGAAATCTATTTATATCCCATTGGTTATACTATGATAAAATGTTTATGAAACTCATTTCGTTTTCAGGGTTTATGATATGATTAATGTTTTTTGATATTTTGAAACACACATTAATGGATTATGTGATGGTTGAGACCTATATCTCCCTCCAATACACTGGGTATGAATTAATGTTATATACGCTTAAAGGGTATAAAGGATTTTATCCCAAGAATATAAGATATTACATCAGAGGATATCCCAAGCCTGGAAGAGGGTGCATAGGAGGTTATCCCAATATCCAATTAAGTTACATGAGAGGTTATCCTAGGAATAATAAAGGCACAGTGGTGGTTATACTAAGGTAAAAAAGAAGATGCACATGATGTTATCGCATACCTAAAATAGGTACATGGGTGGTCATGTGAAAAAATAACATGTTATGAATTTCTTGTTTGGTATCCTTGACCTAACATTTTCTAGGCTTATGTATATGTAAAAAATCTATGTCTTATTATAATTTTATGTTATCAAGAATCATTTTATTTTATTCCATTATGATTCATTCCTTATTAAAATAGAAAAATTATGCCATGATACAAGATTAATATCATTGATTTAAAGGTATTGGTTTTCAAATGTTAATCACATATTCACATACCCTCATTACGATTTCATTCTTATGTGATCATTGATATCACCCTTTTCTACCCATATCATGCAGTTGAGATCACCATTTATTATTTTTACTTTATCCAAGTCATGAAGAAATAAATTGTGTATTTTATTCCTAAGAAGGGTGATAGTTGTGAATAAATTAGTGGGAGATGATGTAGTTCACTTATGAACCAGTTTTTTCTATAACCATGCTTCTAAAGACATTAGATGTATATTTTTTGGGTGTGGATAAACACATTTTATAATAAATAATAATTTATTGAGATTCAATATCTACATATGTAGAGTTTGGGTCACTATTGTTTATATTAGAGAATTTTTTAGTCAACCTTTATAAATAAGGATGATAAAACATTGGTGAGAAACGATGGGATAAGTCATTGTATTGGAAAATGTCATGATGTTTTGATGAAGAGTATATATAGTGGATTAAAATAAAATAAATTAATATTTATATAATATATAAGACTGTGGCTTTGAAACTATTATACCCGGGGGAAATATATCTGAAGAGGGTATATTGATATTTGACTCGATCATCAACCATTGCACAACAAAAGGCCCTAATTCAATCCCTTTTTAACACTCCCCGAGGATATGATTTCAAAATTCATTAACTCTTTGTGAAAAATCATGATGATTTTGATTATATGATGACTATAAATAACCGAAGAAAAATATAAGGAATAATATACTAAAAATATGATTTCAGGATTTAAGAAATGTTAAAATTTTTATTAATGATTATGTGGTTTCCCACTATAACTATTTTCACTCAAACAATGATTTTTCATTTTAGTCAATGGATGAAATCTGGAGGAACAATTTTAATTCTAAATGAAAAGGAAAATGATTTTATAGTCATCCAAAGTATCCAAATTTAATTTGATATAGAATTAAAGATATTATTTAAATTCTCACATGACATTTTAAAGACAAAAATAATGACAAAAATTTAATTAAGGAAAAATTGAACAAAATCATGCTGAGTAATTAATTAAGAAACATCCAACTTCTTTTAGTGGTTATAGTGATCTACAATATTCAAGAAATGTTTAATCACTATTAAAATTATTTTTTGGATAATGAAAAATTCATTTGTAATCTATATCAATTGGAAGGTAAAGCAGATCAATGGCGGAAACATATCATGATTACGAGTAAACAGTAAGAAATTGAATCCATAGAGTGGGGCAATGTCATGAATTTGTCCAAAAATTCTCAATATGATACTACCCCATGCCCGCCTTAATAGTCCAAGGGCAAGTGACAAGAATCAAAATATATAACTAAAATGGGAGTCCATTTACTAAAGTAGCTATATGCACACACCTAACCATATCAATGAGTAAGTGTAGAGAAATAAAAATGATTCAAACTATAGAGTAATAAACATGCATATAAAACCTCTTGAGAGTACAATAGTATGATAGTGAGTTATAAATATAAATATTACAAAATACATACCCAATGAGAATGATGTACAAAATTATTAAATTGGAATAGTAAATAGTGAGAGATTACAGCTATGAATCTACATTCTCCAACCCCCATACATGTTCAAATGATCTTGGTATCCCTATGCTCCATTGTAATCATCATAGACCACGTTTTCATCGATATGAAACATGAAACGTATGAGAAACACCTTTTTAGGTATTATTATATACATATCCAGTAGAACACCCCAAAATATAAATGGGGAGCAGCAAGATACATGATATGAATAGACATATCATTAAAAAAAAGTAATATTAAAAAAATTCAATGACATAGATATAGATATTTATATACAAAAAAAAAGAATCCCAAATATGAGTAAAAATTGGGACCTCTATATCATATCCCAACCCATATAATCAGTACCATCAGTTCTAGAAGGTCTATAAATCATTCCCAAAATCATGAGTTTATGTTGAAAGAATTATTTGTTTAGAGTAACCATGTCTTTCCATTATGTCGTGCAGTTGAGGTGGCATAATCTCCATGTTGAGGACATCGGACCTAATGCATCAATGAGAAGCCACTAAGTGTAAGGAGGAATCATTACCTATCTAATATGTTTATAAATTGGTGGATATAGGACATGTGTTCTAATATTGTAGGGGTTACCACTCAATAGACGAAGGACCTACCCCCTAATTCCATTTGGGAACCACATAGTAGATGGGGGTTATCACATAGCATGTGGGAAACCACACACTAACACCATAAGGGGTATTAGTCAGTAGATGGGGGACCCAAACCATAATTCCATATGGTTTACCAATTAGTATATTGATGGGCCACACACAAACACCAATGGGGGTACCACTTAATAGATGTAGGTATCACACACTAATTGCATAGGGGTTCCATTCAATAGAATAAGGACCCTCACCCTGAAGCCATAGGGGGTACCACTCAATCGATAGAAGACAAACATACTAACTCCATAAGGGTTACTGATTAGTATATAGAGGTCCTTCACTTTAATTCTAAGGGGGGTACCACTCATTATATAGGGTACCTTCAACCCAGTCCGTCAAGGGGGTACAACCCTATTGATCATGCATGATCACTACTGTCATCGAGTGATGCCTAAAAACGTTTTACATGCATAACTTCTTGTATAATCTCTAAAAATTCACTAAAAAGGCTACCATCATGTTCTACATAGAATATATCATTGGATAGAGAACTCCTGGTCCAAAATCCAAGTCTATACAAAGGACATACAAGAGGTAAAATATTCATAAATAAGGATAAAGAGATATATGAAATGTTAGGGGACCCACATGGTGTGTGGTCTTTCTCTACTACACAACTGTGTATCTTTTGATACACATATCACTACATATGAATACCTACACAAATTTTATAGGGACTACAAAATGAACCTTACCTACTGTAGGTCCTTCCTTTTCTCTTGGATGTGTCTATGTATACTTTCTTTGGTCCATATACTTTGGTACATGGTGTTTCATCCTGCATGGGGTCGTACCCATGTGTTATGCCACATAGCCTATCTCCACAGGCAGGGTCAGACGACATGTGACCAATTCACATGGTGTGTGATCAATATATTTTTAACAAACCTTAGGACCACAACCCTAGGGGTAATAAATAACATGTATTCATCCTTGTACACACTGTATAGAATTTTCATTAAAAACCATGATATGTGCTTAAAAAATCGAGAACCTCCTTATTCCCAATGAATCTCACCTCTAGGATTCCCAAAATTGATGAAGAAGTCTTCGGTTTTCCATTTCAGCCACCTAGTGGGTGGAACATGGATTTCCATTAGTCCTTTTGAATCTCGTATGATCCTCATACATCTCATGCACTTCAATATATTTTCTTCAAATCCTATATCCAAGAAGAAATCATATTCTACCCCAAAATCATCTAAATCCATCAATTATTCTCTAAATAGTTCATTCCTTTTGAATCTATCAAAAATATAGGGGATTGATTTGGCCCGATCTTTCCTGGTATTGTTGAATCCGGTCCATGTGGTCCAACAACGAATAATGTGAAGAGCCGAGGGATATAGGCACAATAAATACATGTGAAATGTGTTTTGAAATTTTTTATTCCAAAATATGCATATTGGGATTCCCATGGTTACATTGCACAACATATACAAATTGAAAAATCAATTTAAAATCAGTTTGCGGGCGCATGAAAAGTACTGAAATTGAAAAAGATCAAAACAAATATTTGATCATGACCAATATATTTAATCAATAATGAAAAAAAACATATTTAAGAGTACTACCTCAATTTGGACCATTAATTGATGAAGAATGTGCTCACCAATGAATGAGTGAATTCGTTGTGTTCACTATGCCTTGATTCTACTATATATGTAGTTTTTTCATCGTCAGTTCTCTATTCTCCAATAATATGATTAATGGAACTCCTCTCAAAAATCACAGGGTTATAAGGATATCCTTGTAGATCATTCATAGTGGCTAATTTGTATACTAAGATAATGTTTTAGGTGTCTCAATTAAATAAATTAAATTATTTATTTATTTTTATTAAATGCACCCGCCAATAGTTTCTATATTTGAATCCCCTATTCTAACCCATAATTTGATACTAGGGTAAAACATGTATTCCAGATTCAACCATGGTCTTATATTTTCAATATGATATTCCTTTTAATATTTATCCCATTTTCTTTACGGAATCATTGGCATGTAATATAAAAAATATTTTATATATTTATAAAATTATTTTTTGGCACACTCGGCTTCAAAATCAAATTTTTTTCTCAATGTATGGATTAAAAAACATTTATATATATTATTTAAAGTCATATAATGAAAAAATAGGTTCTCTAATTTTTCCATCCATTAATAATTCCATCCTTAAAATGATAAAACTGAACAAAATTCTTACGATACCAATCCCACATCTGGTTCTCCCACACCTATGAGCACCTCAGAATTCTCACATGCTTCCAAAATGCATGAACCAAGTGGATGGTCCATCCATATTGTTTCCTCTAATAATTATATTCAATTTCCATTGGTTTCTCTAAAAAGTGGATCTATCCTAGATGTCAATATATTCCCAGTCAATAATGTCCATAGGTTCAGGCACATATCTCCCTTGCTGTTACACATGGAAGACATCATACACTTTCTACAACTATTGGCATAAAGTGAGGTTGAAATAAACCTCATGAACCTCCTAAAAGATATCAAAAATTCGAATGAACATCATGGTTATCATTCCAACCTAGATCAATCTCTATAATCCTCATCGTGGGAAGACTCTTTGGAATATATGATATCTCAGAACAAAATTTAAGGGCCCATTACATCGATCAATATAAGAATTATTCCTGATCTATGTTATCCCCAAACAATCCTAGATCACCTAGACCTTTTCCATCATCAACTACACCATCTCTTTCCCAATAATACATGCCTCACCAACCATTGTCTAGCACATGGGTGACATGTAGGGTCCCGCTTACAGGGCCTCAAAAGGATCCATGTTGATAGTAGAGTTGTATATATTATTTAATGAAATCTCTTCCAATGTAAAGTTATCCTCATAGTTCCATCCAAGGCCTATCATGAAATCTCTCAGAATATCCTCTATCACCTAGATAGTGCTATTGGGTTTCCTATCTTTTTGGGGTTAGTATGTTGTAATCATCCACATATGGGTCCTGAATGACTTATGCATGCCTCTCTCTAAAAATGATGTGAACAAAATATCATGGTCATGGACAATCATCAAGGTAACCCCATGAAGTCAAAAAATCTCATGTACATACAGTATCCCAAAACACTCCACCAAAATCTGTTCCTTGCTAGCAAGGAAGAGCAATGACTTTGTGAGTAGGTAAACTATCTCTCAGATGGGGTCATGTCCCCTCTCTATCAACAAAATACCGATCATGATGCCTGTAGATATTCAGTCCCATTTCCACTCTGATAGATCAAGAGGCTACAACAAACATTCCAAATCCCGATGATTAGCCCTCAGGCTCTGGTAGGTGAGGAAACAAGAGATGAACTCAGCCATGATTCTTCTCATGTAGGCCCAAAAAAATCACTGCAAAATGTATTTTGAAATCTTACCAACATCTAGGTTTACAACCAAATGATATGTGTGAAAATATATTATCACATTCTTCTACATTATGACTAGGACCATCACCCATCCCATTAAAAGGTTGAAATGATCTCCTCCAAATGTATGTACATTTGGTGAATCTTATGAAGATATATTTCCCATAAGATGTCACATTCATTTTCTCCAAAATGGGACACTCTCACATGAATATGTAGTAGTGGAATCTACACCATTTACTAAAGAAATGTTCCACCCTCCTTCTCGACTAGGATTAGCTGTATGTAAGCTAACTACTTAGACGTATCCTACACCAAATGATCTTGAGACTTATTATTAAGGGAATTTATAACCATATTTCCCATACTAGGAATATAGACTATTTTCATTCATAGTCCTATAGGATCTATTACAAGTTACACTACCTTTGGTTTATGTCTCTCTTCATTAAGACACACCTGATGTTCTAATGGTAAGAGGAAATTACAAATCACTATCCTAGAAGAATGTTCGAACACATCCTTAGAGTGATGACTACTATTTCCATCACTAGCTCATTAGTTTCATTGTTTTACTCTTGGGGTCACATATTCCATTACCCATATAGGATAACTTCTTATCTATCCATAACATAGAGCCGATCCATGCTCTTGAGTCATCATAATACACTATGTACTACATTCCCTCCGCTAGTAGTCTTATAATATGAGAACTCGCCAACCTCAACTTCAAATCCTCGAAGTCCCTTTGGAATTGCTCAGTCTAGGACAGTAAATTCCAATTTTATTTTGGGTTAGTCAAAGGGATTAAAATACTAGATATGTTTTCTAAAAACCACATGTAGTATTTCACCATACCAAGAAAACTCCAAAACATTGAAACACTATTGGTTGACTCTAAATATATCACTACACAGATATTCGTAGATCAACATCTTATACATGGTTATAAATGAAATTCCCTAGACAGTGAACATCATGAGTACAGAAATGAATCCTTGAGAGATTACCATAATGGTGGTACTCTGAAAAAATATAAGAAAAACCTCATGTTATCTTCATGGTTATTCTCTGTCATAGAGAATATGAGTATGTATTTTATAAATGAGATGAAAAATTAGTCAATGTATGGCTGGAAAATTTAGTTCATTAAATCTATAAATAAGGTGGATGAATTTGTCACATCAAATGGAATCATTTGGAACTAATATTATAAGGCCCTAACCTTAAACATTTTATAATCTTTTGTTATGTTAATAATTCACATCAATGATATTTTCAAATTTAGAGCTTTATAGAATTAGGTCATAACATATACATAACATCTTGAATATTACATGTAGAAAATTCTACTCAGTATCCATTTTTTCATAAAATAGAACACTCTTTTAAAAAAAGAGTCATGTTTAGTTCCATGTTATAGACATCATGTCTTTTCCATGATACCATCCATGACCCTATTCATCCTTAAGTCCTTTGAAAAACATTTAAAAACATGGGATGCATATAAAAAGTTCAGTAAGGATTCTAAAATAAAGAATGAAAACATTACTCCATAAATACATACCAAGAATAAAATCTTTAACATACCTCATGAACTAATATGATTTAAGAATAACTCATAGAATTTATAAATCATAAATTTTACTAATGGCATCCACAATGTACTTATGTTTAAGCTTTCATAGCTACATAGAGAGTTACATTAGGAATACCGATTACAATATTTTCCCTAAATCTCCTAGGAGAAAAATTAATGTTTACCACCATCTGGTTACCCAATGCATTGGAGAGATATTTTGAGCTCACCCACCCTAGTTTTATCACAGAACCACCCATATATGAAATAAATTCCCAATAACCAAAACATATTTATAACATATAAAACAAACAAAAAACAAAAAATAAAATTTCTAATATTCAATAAAAAATATATCATTTCAATATATTGAGATAACCAAATCAATATCAAAACAATTTTCAATACCTAAATACTCAAAATGGTAAATATTATTTACTTTAATTTTAAAAACATTATGTCTTGTTATGGAATCCAAATATCTAATAATGCTCGTGGCGGTAGAAAGGACGTTGTCACTGCATACATTAAAAAAAGAAAAAATTATTGTTGTCATTTTGTAAAACGGTACATTGTAAAATATTTACTTTTAATGAAAGGAAATGTCAAAGTGGTTTATACATAGTATAAATTAAATTCATATATAAACCAAAATATTCCTATGTGAAAGGTGATTGAGATGAATTCCCTTACCTCATGTCTAACATGAGTCGTTCATTCTTTAATCTCCGAAATAATTAACTGAAGTTAATTTATACATTCTTCTAAAAAAATTTCAGGTTTATTATTTCTATTATATCACTTATTACCGCATTATAAACATTATATAATCATTTATACTAAAAACAGTTGTTTTTTCTATATTTGGTACTTGATTTAGAAATAAACTTCTTATAATTACATGTTGTCCGTGTGGAAAAAATCCATTATCTCCAGAATGGTATTTATGATTTAAATATTATATATATCACATATATCCAATATATATTAGTATTTATAATAGTATATAGCTATTGGAGGTAAAAAATGAATTACACCGTTCATGGAGATGGTAAACAGTATGTACGCATGAACGCTACTTTCATATCTATTTCGTATTTTAATGGAATTAAATCGTAATGATACATAAGTATATTATAATTCAAGTATAGTATCATATATAATTTCATTAAATCCATCCTTTATGTGTCCCACATAAGTAATAAATGAGTCATATCACTTTGAGGGGGTGGTAGTCCACACTTCCACAAATGAAATTATCGTATTTACCCATTATGGAATGTTATAAAAAATATAAGCATATATAAAATATAAATATAATATATATCTCATATAAATATAGTTCCATCATTATCACCACCATTAGAGATGGTAGGAGATAATTGATCAATCATCTGTTTATGAGGCAGAAGTTCACTATCCACAGAAACAATATGATCATATACATTAGATGGAGGTGAGTGGATGTGTAGTTTAAATACTTTGCATAACAAAAAAATAATATATTTAGGGTATTGGTTTTTTTATGTAAACAAAGAATAATAATAGAATAATGACAGAAGAAGTAAAATAAAAGAAGAGAAATTGAGGAAAGACGTTACCTTTAAATCGAATAACTCCCTTTGGTTTGAAGCAAAAGGTTTTCTTGAAGTGTCTTATACCTAAGTTATGGATTCTAATAGGAATAGAGGGATGTTGTAAGCCTATTTGTGTAGATGTTGGATGAACCAAGGGGAATTTAAGGTTTGAGTAATGTGTTAGACGTGGTGGCGTTTTATAGGGGGGGTTCTTTAGGAATGTTTGAATGTATTATATTATTATAAAATTAGTTTCAGTCTTCAAAGATAAAAAACTTATTTAATTCGAATATATGGTGCATATAACTCGAAATAAAAACATCCAATAATAATTGGACATGTTTTGGATATTTTTTTGATCGTTATCTTTTTTATTTAACCCTTTGATAACTTATTTAACCTTTACCATGTTCTCTTATATATTTATACTATATGGTTAATATATTTACTTTAAAAATCCAAGAGACCCAAAAGGGATCATTAATGATATTTTTAATATTATATATGTCATTTTAAGAAATATTAGTTTTTAATTTTATTTTATCATTATATAAAATATTAGTTTTTTAAAAAAATAATTTATTTCAATTTATAAACTATTCATATCACAACTTCTAAAAAATCTAAAAAACATTATAATTTCGAAAAAAAATTATTAATTCAAATATAAAAAGTCATTATTTTACATAAAATTCGAGGATTTCATAAAAATTTTCAAAATAAAATTATTTTAATATTTATAATGTCATTTATTTAAAATATTCATTACTGAGGTAATCATTTAATCATCATTTTGTTATGCATAATTTTTTTTATATAAGGTCTAAAAATTAAAATAAAATACCACAATGTAGAAAATATTTTTATCATTGAAATAAATATTTATATTCAACTAAATCACTTATATAACCTCATATAAAATTTGTTTTTCTAAAAGATATATGTTTATGTTACTTTTTTCTTTACTTTAATTTAATTAATATATAGTTTCATTATCACAAAAAAGTGTCTCCATGGGGTCCCAAAATATACCCATGTATTCCTATTTTTTGACATGTATCATCCAATAATATTAGGACAAATGTTTGTGTAATTTAATTTTATTATAATATTCTTTTGTACCCTTATCTACCAAATTTACCCTTTAACCATGGTGAATAAAATATTTTCTAAAGTAAATATTCATAATGTCTAAAAATAGAAGTAACCTATTTATACAATTTGTACCTCTCGATTCCATATATGGATTCCATTTTTCCAAATTCAAAACATAGATGTGGTAGAAAATAATTTAAAATTAATATTTATTGTCAATACAAAAAAGTGTGTTTTTAAGAAATAACTATCAAAATATTTTCCATTGTTTATGTCCAATTTAAAAGTGAAATTAATTCCAATGACCAAAATTGGATTAAATGGAAAAAATATAATCCAATTACAGTTTAAAACCAATTAAAAGAATAATCTAACTATAAAATTAAATTATATTAAAAGGCTGTTTTGAATTAAAAAGAAATACTTTTCACTATTAATTATAAAATGAACATTATCTGAAAAATACCAAAATATTAGCCAAAGAATATTTTGATGTCCCAATTCAAAATAAAAATATTATTTTTTCATATACAACATATAAAAGTGGAAAAAACTAGATTTAAAAAGGGTTCACCATCGAAAGGTGGTAAATCGATCTTTAAAAAAATATTTGAGTGTTTATGATTAAAATTGGATTGATTCACATTATAAGCTTATAAAATTTATTGGATAAATGTAAAACATTTATCAGACATGTATAACCAAATTTTGGATAGTTATTATCATTCCTACAAATACAATGGCTATTCATTATGTGTCATTTAATATAATAAAATTACTATATAATTTTTCGGCATAACTCAACATTGTGTGCATCATTAGATTTCAAAAAACCCATTGTTGCGTATCGAGTAGGCCATCAAAAACAGAATCCCATTTAAAGTAAAATTAATATTCAACTCGCAAATATTAAAAAATATGAGAATTTCGTATTCTTTATTTACCTAGTATGCTACATCATCCCCCCCATTTGGAATGTTTGTCCTCGCAATTTTATTCACTTATCAAATAAATGAGGGTATTTGTCCATCATAGTGTTCTCAAATTCCCACTTTTCCTTTTCAACCATATAGTTGTATCAAAAAACATTACCGGAGGAATTACATTATTCTACAACACTTTCTCTCTTCAGTTAAGAATTTCGGACTGGTTGTTTCTCATAAGAAATATTATCTTCAATCTGAACTACCTCTCGACTAAATACATGAGATGAATCCATCATATAATTTATCAACATTAAATCATGAAAAACATTATGTACCTAGGATAAACATGGAGGAAAAGAAACATTGTATGCAACTAATCCAACTTTCTCCAGGATTTCATATGGTCTAATGAACCACAGACTTATATTTAACTTCTTACCAAAACTCATCAAACTTTTCAATGGAGAAATATTGAGAGAGACATGATCACCTACATAAAATGAAAAATTATTCCTCCAGTTATCTGCATAAATTTTCTCCCTACTCCAAGTTGTTCTCATGTGCATTTGAATCAATTGATCTTTTTATTCCATCTCTTCCACCAATTCTGGTCCAATCAGTTTCCTTTCACCTACTTCATTCTAAAAAGTTGGAGTTCAACATCACATTCCATTTAATGCCTCAAATGGTGTCATCTGTATACTGCACTGAAAAATATTATTATAAGAAAATTCAACCAATGAAATAGAGAGGGTAACTCTATGAAACATTATTATCTCTTTAACATACAATAGAGAAAGTTGATCCATAGGAATATTATTTTTAATAGGAAATAAATGAGACGATTTAGTCAATTGATCAAAAATATCCCAGATTGCAATATTACCTCAAGATGTATTTGGTAATCTCACAATAAAGTCCATGGATAAAGTTTCTCATTTCCACTCTAGCACTGGTAAAGGCTGAAGCATCCCTTACGATTAATGCCACTCTACTTTAGCCTATTGACAATTCAAACACATCATAGTATATTCAGCAATATCACTTTTCATTTCATCCCACTTGTAATACACACAAGGATATCTAAACATCGTAGTACTGTTGTGATGAACTGAAAAAAGAGAACAATGAGCTTCACATATTAACGCTTTCTTCATTCGTGAATCAGAAGGCACACATAATCTCATCCTAAACCTCAAAACACAATCATTATCAATGTTAAAATTATGAAACCTACCCTTATTAACAAACTATACATTTTTATGCAACTCACTGTCTTCTTTTTTCGCTTTCTTAATTCTTTCAGCTAGAGATGATTTCAGTCACACCTAAAACAAAACAGAAGAATTTCCTACACCAATTTTTTTTTTCCAAAGTTCATAAAATAATTAATCAAAGGATCATATTCCAAATGAAACAAGGGTAATATAAAATTAATATTTTGACTTAAAGAATTAGACACATTATTCGTCTCTCCTAGATGGTAATGAGTCATGTAATCATAATTCTTGATTAATTCTAGCCATATCATCGATTAGATGATAAATTATTTCTGAGTAAATATATAATTCACCCATTTGTGGTCAATATATATTTCACATTTTACTCCATACAGATGAAGCCCCAAAAATTTTAAAGTAGAAATGAAAACTAATAATTAAAAATCACTTGTAGGGTAATATAACTATTGAGGTTTTAACTAACATAAAGCATAAGAAATTACCTGATCATTCTGCATTAGAGCACAACCAATTACATTCAATGAAGAATCATTGTAGCTAAAAAATTCACCATCTCTAGAATCCAGTTCCAAAACTAGATCATTCACCAATCTTATTTTAAATTCATGAAAATAATCATCAATTTTTTTGTCCAAATGAATTGAACACCTTTTCGAGTTAACATAGACTTTGGACTCGATAACCATGAAAAATATTCAACAAACCTTCGGTAATAACCTGTTAAACCAAGAAAACTACGGATCTTAGTTATATTTTTTGGTCTTGGCCATTCTCTAAAAAAATTTGTTTTAGAAGGATCAATAGTTATGCCATTTTTTTAAAACTTTGTCCAAGGAATGAAATTTGTTGTAACAAAAACTCACACTTGCTGAATTTCCCATATAGTTTCTTTTCATTTAATATTTGTAAGACATCCCTTAAATGGCTTTCTTGTTCATATTTAATTTTTTAATAATCCAAGATATAATCATTAAACAAATCCACAAACTTTTATAATAACTCATGGAATATTATATTCCTAATATCCATGAATAAAGTAGGTTCATTTGTTAATCCAAAAATCATAACTTGAAATTCGTATATATAGTATGAAACATAGTTTTCAAAATGTCTTCTTACATTAATTTAAACTGATGGTACCTCGACATCATGTCAATCATTGAAAAATAAGGAGCTCCCTAGAGCTGATCAAATAAATCATTGATATGAGGAATATGATACTTGCTCTTAATAGTGATGTTATTCAATGATCTATAATAAATGAAAAATCTAATTGAACCATCTTTCTTTTTAACAAACAAGACAGAAGCACCCTGTGGTGATGTACTAGGTTGAGTTAATCCTTTATCTAATAAGTCCTAAAATTGATTTTTTTTAACTCAATAATTTCGATTTGAGCTATTCGATAAAGGGGTTTTGAAATTGGATTAGCCTCATGAACTAAGTCAACAGTAAATTAAACATATCAATTAGGTATTATACCAAGAAGCTCATCAGAGATAACATCAAGTTTCTCATTTACCATTGGCACATCATTAATCTGAATTGTTCCTTTGTTTTCAACAATATGTTCAAGGTAACATTCATTTCTATCTTTTACTAGTTTCCCAGCTTCCTGATATGTTATCAAAAGTAAGGGTTCATTATTGTACAAAAACTGAAATTATTACTAAGAAGAAACATATTTAGCTCTAGAATCAATATTATCATGATAAAAGGAAATCAAATCCATTCCCAAACTAACATCAAACACTATAAGAGGCAAAACAAAAAGGTTTTTATGTAGTTTCTTTCTGCACACAAGGGTATGAAGCTTCTTATAATTTTTTTTGTCTAAACATTTCCTCCAATTGTTTTTACCATAAGTTCAGGATTCATATCATGATATGGAATTCCCAATTTACTAGAAAATTTATTAGAAATTAAAGAATGTGTAGATCCAGAATCAAACAACACATTTTTATAATTTGGATATAAAAATAGTGTACCTGATACTACGTCATTCGATGTCCCAAAATCTACTGAAGAAGTTTCAAAGGATTTCACCACCCCATTCTTATTGTAGTCTGACCTCTTTCCTTCAATTTAGTTTTTCATTGGACACCCATTTTCATAATTACCCATTACATTTCATTTAAAACATTTTACTAACTATAAATTTCATTTTTTTTCTTACCATTACCATTATATTTTTTAGTGAAATTATGATCTTTATGCCCCATTTTAGCACATCAGTTTCACATACCATAATTCAAAAGACATTCCCCAGCATGTTTTTACTATTGTTTTCACAAACTATAAACATATGTTTCTTACTATCATACTTTCTAGAAGATTTCATCCCTTTCTTCTTCCACCTAAACCTCTTATTCTATTCTTTTTCAAAGAACATCGAATTATCGGCAAACTCCATTTCCACCTGCTCCGAACATCAAAAAAGTTTTTCATAACTTTGGAACTCACAATAAGCTAAAACAGTTTTATAATTTTGCTTTTATACTAAGTAAAAATTATCAATTTTAATAATAAGATCTCATGTGAAACATAGAGAATACCTTTCCAGTTGATTGAATTTTTCTTCGTAAGCATCCACCGAGTCATCCTCCTACATCAATTCCATGAAATGTGTTTTCCATTCTAAGAAAAAACACCTTCAGAAATTATTTCTCAAGAAACATACCTTTGAATTAATTCCTATAAAGATCATCAATCTCCACACTATCCTTGATATTTTTCACAATTGGACACCCCTAATCATCTTCACCTTTCAAATGGTAGACAATGAGACTATCATTTTGATTATATGAACACCCCATGAAATCTAAAACCATCTCTAGTACTTAAATCCACACATTAGCTACCACATGGTCAGATGATCCTCAAAATTATGTGGGATTCTACCTCGTGAAATTCTCTACTACTGACAGTATCCTTTGTGGTTGATCTGGCTGATATCATGCATAAAAAACACTACCACTTATAGCCTAATTCAACTATTCTGGCACTACAATAAATTGTTCAGTTCCAATTCTGACTATCTTAGTTTACAGATTTGGAATGATATCTTCTTACTGATGTTGTCTCATCATAGCTGCCTTGTTTTCTCTACGGAACACCATTCTCAACACAAAAATATCTTAGGCAAAGCAACATGGTAATATATAAATTCAATGTCATTTCAATATTAATATAAATTAATATATGGATATTAATTTAACAGTACCTTAACTCCTAAAGTAATCTAAACTGACCTTTGATACCAAATATAAGGCCCCAACCATAAACATTACATAATCTTGAATTAGGTTAATAATTTACATCCAGGGTATTTTCATGTTTAGAGATATAGAGAATTAGTTCATACCATATACATAACAACTTGAATATTACATGAAGAAAATTCTTCTCATTATCCATTTTTTTCATAAAATAAAAAATCTTGAAAATAATATTCATGTCTAGATCCATGTTTTAAACATCATGCCTTTTGAATGATCCCATACATGACCTTATTCATCATTAAGTCATATGAAAAACATTTCAAAAAAAATTGGGATGAGCATAAAAATCTCTATAAAGATAATAAAATAAAGAAAAAAACATTAGTCCATCAATACATACCTAGAATATGCTCTTTAATATACCTCAAGAAATCATATGATTTTGGAATAACATATATAAATCAAAAATCATAAATGTAACGTTTGGAATCTATAACATACTTACATTGTAGCATTCCCAACTACGTAGGGAGTTATATTTTGAATACCCATCATAGTATATTTCCTAAATGTCTTAGGAGAAATATTAATGTTTACCTCTATCATTTTACCCAATTCATTAGAGAGATATCTCAGGCTCACCCACCGTGGGTTTATCATGGAACCACCCATATACGTAAAAAATTCCCAAGAACCATAACATATTCATAACACATAAAACAAACAAAATGGAAAGATAACATTTCCACATTTCAATAAAAATATATCATTTAATTCTATTAACATAACAAGTCTATTATAAAAACCATTTTCAATACAAAATTATATAAAAGATTATATGGTATTTATATTCCTTTTTTAAAACATTATATCTTGTTAACGAATCCAAACGTCAAATAACCCTTGCGGCGAGTTAATATTCATTGTCACCACGTACGTTAAAAAAAGAAACATCCCCTTTATCATTTCATAATATTCTATGTATAAATATATTCCATCTGAATTAAATTATAATTAATAATTTTTAATACACCATATAAAATAAATTCGTGTATAAATAAAAATATTCCTCAATGAATGGCGATTGTGATGAAGTCTCTTACCTTATGTTTAACTTGACTCGTTCGTTCCTTAATATCCTGAATAATAAACTAATGAAAATTTTTACTTTCTTCAGAACCATTTTCTAGTTTATTATTCCTTTTATATCACTTATTACAGGGTTATAATCATTATATAATCATTTAAGTTAACAACGACTATTTTGTTGATATTTGGTTCTTGAGTCAAAAATGAACTTCTTATAATTATAAGTTGTCCATGTGGTCAAAATACATTATATCTCGAATTATATTCATGATTTAGATATAATATATATCAAGTATATATATATGTGTGTGTATTTGTAACCTTACACAATATTTGAAGATATGAAATTAAATGCACTGTTCATGGAGACGGTAAGATGTACATGCCCATGAATACAACTTTAATTTATATGTTATATTTTAATGGAATGAAAAATTAATGATAAATAGGTATATTGTAATTACAGTATAATATCACATATAATTCAATTAACTCTATCCTTTATACTTCCCACGTATGGCATTAACTAGTCATATCACATTGTGGGTGTGGTATTCTACACTTTCTCAAATTAAATTTTCATATTTACACATTATGGAAACCATAAAGGTATTCTATAAAAAGATATACATAAGCATGGAGAGAATATAAATATAATATATATCACATATTAATATTTTTCCACCATAATGGCCACCATGAGAGGTAGTAAGAAATAATTGAATATTCAATGTTTCTTGAGGTAGTAGTTCACAGTCCATAGACACAGTATATTCATATCCATTAGATGGTGGTGTGTGGATGTGTAGCTAAAATAATTATCATAAAAAACCTATTATATTGATTATAATGGTGTTTTTATGTAAAAAAATAATAATAAGATCATAGAGAGCAAAGAAGTGAAATAAAAGAAGTTAAAATGGTGGAAGATGTTAACATTAAGTCAGGAAACTCCCTTTGGTTTGAACCCAAAGGATTTCTTGAAGAGCATTCTTCCTAAGGTAAGACTTCTAGGAAGAAGAGAGGTATGTTGGGATATTATTTGGAAAGAGTCTGGATGACCCATGGGGATTGGGAGGTGTGAGTAATTGGTTAGAGGTGGTGGCCTTTTATTATATGGAGGAGGGGCTCTTTAAGAAAGATTGAAATTATTATTTTATTATAAAATGAGTTTTGTTCGAAAAGGACCAAAACATATTTAATTAGAATATAAGGTTCATATAAGTCTAAATAAAATCATCCAATAATAATTGGAAAACTTTTGGATACTGTTTTAATTCTTATATTTTTTATTTAACGCTTTGTTAAATTATATCACCTTTACCATGTCCTTTTATATATTCATACTATATGGTTAATATGTTTACTATAAAATTCCAAGAGAACCAAAATGTATCATTAAGGATATTTTTAACATTATATATATCATTTGGATCAATGTTATATTTTTAGGACTATTTTATCATTTAAGAGAATATTAATTGTTTTAAAAAATCATTTATATCAATTTATAAACAATTCATATCATGAATTTTAAAAAATCTATAAAAATATTATTACTTTTAAAAAACATCATTAATTCAAAGATAGAAAGTCATAATTATATCTAAAATTCGTGGATGTGATAAAAAGTATAAAAATATATATTTTAATATTTATAATGTCATTTCTTAAAAACATTCATTAATGAGGTAATCATTACATCATCATTATGTCAAACATAATATTATTTATTTAATGACTAAAAATTAAAAATAAAATACCATGATTTAGGAAAGATTTTTATCTTTCAAATTATAATTTATAGATGAAGATATAACTTATATAACCCCATATAATAATATTTTTACTAAAAGATATATGTTTTTGTTAATTTTGTCTTTACATTTAATTAATAAATATAATGTAACATTTTCACTTACATGTGGCTCCATGGGGACCAAAAATTAATCCAAGAATTACCATGGTCAGATATATATCATCCAATAGGATTTGAACACAATTTTATGTGATTTAATATTATTATAATGTTATTTTGTTTCCCTTATTTACATGATTTACCCTTTAACGATGGAAAATAACATATTTACTAATATAATATTTATAATGTATAAAAATAAATGATACTGATTTACATAACTTAGAACTCTTGATTCTAAATATGTAATCAATTTTCACAAATTCAAAACACAGAAGTTGTAGAAATTAATTTAATATTAATTCCTATTGTCCAAACAAATAGCGTGTTTTTGAGAAATAACTATCAAAAGATTTACCTTTCTTTATGTCCAATTTAAAAGTGAAATTACTTCCAATGAACAATATTGTATTATATGGTAAATATATAATCTAATTACACTTTATAACAAATTAAAATAAATATAAAAATATATAAATATATTATATTAAAAGTCAGTTTTGAATTAAAATGCAAGATATTTCACTATTCATAAAAAAATAACATTATCAGAAAAATACAAAAATTTCATCCAAAGTAAATTTTTTATGTCCCTATTATAAATAAGAATATTTTATTTTTCTAATAGAAAACATAAACATGACAAAAACTAGATTTAAAAATGGTTCTCCATCAAAGGACGGTAAATCATCCTTTTAAATAATATTATAGTGGTTATGCTTAACTTTTGATTCATTCCCATTTTAATCTTCAAACTTTTATTGGATAAAGGTAAAAACATTTAAAAAACATGTATAATCATAATGAATTTAGTCCAGTTCATTCCCTTTAATACAATTCCAACGAATTGACTACCATTTAAAATAATAATAATATTATATTATTTTTTAGTATAACATAATGTTGGCTGCAACGTAAAATTTCAAAGAAACTCGTTGTTGCATATCAAGTATGCAATAAAACATTGCAACCCCATTATAGAAAAATTAATATTTAATTCAAAAATATTAATAAATATGAATATTTCATATTCTTTATTTACCTGGGATGCTACACAAAGTGTCTTTAGTGACATTAGAATGCCAGATTCATAATATTAGCCCTGAAAACATTCAACTACTTCTATATAGACTTGAGATCGATCTTAGATTACCATATCACACCTGAAAACTAAAAAAAGAGGTTATCAGTCCATGGAATGGGGAATGTGTTCTTTATGATGACCTATTTTGGGAAATGATAGTCCACAGAAATCTATAATCTCTCATCCACCATTTTCACAAACAAAACTAGAGATACCCAGGAGGAAATATTTGGTATGATAAAACCATTTATCATGATGTTCATCCAACTAAGATTGGTAGGGGACATATGGTATTATTTATATGACATCAGAGTAGTATTAGGATGCAAGTCAATACAAAATTCCAGCTCCCACTTCAGTGTTAGTCTTGTAATTTCCATTGGGAAGATTTTCATAAAATCAACCCTGACTATAGGAATCCAAATTGTTGAAGAGACTACTAAACCAAGGGCTACACTAATAAAATGATTGGTGATAGTCTACATCATCATGCTCTAAAAACCCACCTTCCCTACAATAAGATATCTCTCAATCATAATGTTGAATATTGTCCCATCAAATAAAAGTAATACGACTCATCTGTGGTTATAGTCCATCTTTAAACGAACCAAGAACAACCATTTTATACACACGATGATGTCATAGGGTTCTATCGTGAAATCCAAAATGTTATACGGGAACCTCTTGCCACCAAATGATATATGAAATCGCAATAAGATAAAATATATAGAAGTAGTATTCTTCATATGATCCCCTAGACATATAATATATGCTAAAGTAAAAACAGTAACATCTATATCTCAAAACAAGAGTAATGGGATGAATGAATGACTCACACATATGTCTACAAGTGTAACACCCCAACCCCAGTTTCCCAGAGTCAGTGAATTTTTTTTTGTACATTGAAATGATTATAAAGAATCATGTCCCGAAAGACGAATCAGTTTAGCAGTCTTGGAAAATAGATTACATTCTTGAATGTTACATTACACATTATAACATATAAATAAATATAAATAATCTCGTATGAATGTAATTATTCCCTTAGATTAACCCAGCATATCAATCACAATACACTTCATGGAATCCTAGGAAAAATGAAACGTAGAATGTGGTGAGCTTAGATGCTCAGTAAGGATAACAATATTGTGGAAACATTCATAAATAAGCACAAACATTTAAGGAAATGTATAAAACTAAAACAAAATCCCATTAAACATAAAATTAATCATAATACGGAAAATATAAATACAAATAATGCCGTTTAATTACTCACATTGATAATCTATAAGTCGAATAATCACATGCAATATCAATAACTATATTCATAATGATTGAATCCATAATGCCAGACTATCATAACCACATAGTCAGGGCCTTGTACAAAGAGAAAAAATAAGATTTTGTCAAGTCATTGTGCTAAGACACTAGTTTGTCTCATGAGATCTACCGATGCATGTAGGAGCTATAGAAGGCTCCACCCGTCACTTATTAAGTCCAATTAATTCCTTATATGAACAAGTTTAAACATAAAATAAGCATTCGTATTGAAACTATCAAATGAAATGTCAATAATTTTTCCATAAAAAAATAATGGTATTAAAATAACACACCCACATTAAAACATATCACAAAACCTTCAATACTATATGGAAGATTTTTATCATAAAAAATCAACATCAAATAAGCTTAAAATCCATCAAAGGATATTGACATAGATAAAATCAATCCTATTTGAGAGAAATATCATTTTTTTAAATCATTTAAAAGTCACATAATTATAAAATAAAACATTTAATTTCAAAATATTAAAATAATATTTTAAGGGAAGCTTCAAAAATTTTATAATATCCAACGTTATCTACACCCGCCATATATGTTATTAAAGACATTCTTACCTTAATTCTGTCGAAAAGGTTAAAAGAGACCTTGTTTGGAAAATGACGGAAAGATTCCATTATAAACATCTTATAAAAAGTAAACAAGGGTATAAATGACATTATTCCATAGACTATGAAATAGTAATAATGATTTGAAATAAATTTTTAAGAAACATGGATTTGGATGATTAAGAGGTCTATGTAGATAATTACTTAAAAACAACCTCAGATAATAAAGAGATTGTGAAATAAACCCATACCAATTTGGTAACTTAAAAAACATACACCCCATTGCAAGAAGTATAAAACAATTATTATTTAAATAGAAATAAATTAAATTGTATTACACAAATAATAGAATTATGGGAAGTAAATAAACCACAAAAAAGTTAATAGTGGCAATATGGCATGAATCTAATGGGAATAAGGAGTGAGATGAAAACCCCTTACCTTGCACTTTCATGTAGTTGAGGGTACGTTTAACCTCCTGTATGAAGACCGTAGTATTTTATTAAATTATTCAAAAACAATATTAATATATATGATATCATACATTATTCATTAATGACATTATATAACCCATTTAATAATAAATTCCATGTTAAGTTAACATTTCGGGTAATAATCGCTTTCATTATTGTACGTGTTTAACTCGTTACTCTTGATTGTATCTCATAGATCACGATTTAAATAATTCCATAATATAAAACATTATTTATTTATCATATATATTTTGAATATAAATATGTATAATAGACATATATTTGAAATGGAAAACACTATTTATAGAGACGGTAGTTCGTACGTATGCATAAATGATGTTTCCATTTTCATTACGTATTGAACAGAACTATGTGAATAAAATATATGTAAGTACATATATATAAAAAATATATATATATCTCCAGTAGCATTATTATGTCATATATGGAAAAAATATTACTGATATATATTTTTATAATATTCGATGAATGGTGAATGTGGAAATGAATATCATCGCATCGTGGAGATGGTAATCCATACGTACGCACGAGCGACAATATAATTTCCATAAAGGTGTGGAATTGGATGGTATATTAATTTTACATAGACTTTATCATGTTATTTTCATTATTTATATACATATTACTCATCATTATATCCATCCAAAAAACATAGTGTTGAATAACAAATTACACCAAAATTTGGAGACGGTAAGCCATACGTACGCATACTTGGTGACATTATCATTCATAAGATGGATAAAATAATGAATATAGTTGTGAAATATTTATAATAACATTAAATTATATAGAAGATGTTGGAGTTATTATTTTATAATTTAAACCTCAATGAATAAGTATGTGGAAGAATAATAGAACTTGAAAGAGTTTGGTGAAATCATTACCTCTTATTCGGGTTCTTCCTTTTGATTTGGTCAAAAGGGATCTTTAGGTTGGCTTTATGACCAAAGGATGTTATCTAAGATAAATTTATTATAGTTGGGAGGATATTTGGGAAGGTTTGGGCCGATCCAAATGGATTTCAATATGTTAATTAGAGTGAGGGGGAGTGCCCTTTTATTAGAGGGGTGAGGGGAACCATAGGAAAAACATAAAATAATATTTTATAATAAAATAACTTTCCTTTTTTAATTGCAAAATAATGTATTAATTAAAGTAAAAGGTGGGGATTAGTCGAAAATAACTTAACCAATAGGTTTTATACAGGTTTGGGTGACCTTATAAACCTTACCTTTTAGACATAACTCTTAGTTAAATAGTTTGACATTTACCATGTATCTTAATATTTTTATATTATATGGTCAATAATCATACTATATACTTCCAAGATAAACCCAAGTGGTTAATTAATGATAAAACTATCATTATATATGTTTTTTGGCCTAAACATAGATTTTATGGAATATTATATCAATTTATAATATAATATTAGTTTTAAAACTCCATTTTGTAAATTTTGACACTATAAAATAATTGATTTTTGTTATAATCTTAACAAATTTATTAATTCGAAACAAATTAATTTAAGAAATTTTAACATGTTATATTAACCAATTATATTCTTGTATTGTATCAACACGTTAAAATTATATTTATTTTAACAATTATAATACCAATTTTTTGATTCTTTCATTAATAAGGAAAATACTGCATCATTATTGTGTCATAAATAAATTAAATTACTCAATGCATAAAAATTATAAATAAAATACCATTATTTAGGAAATCTTTTTATATTTCTAATGAATATTTATGGTCTAAAATAAAACAAAAAAAACCTTATGTAAAAAATGTTTTCCTAAAAGATATATGCTTTTGTTATTTTTGTACTTTCTTTAACTTAATTAATATAATGTGTCATTATCACTTACATGTGGTTCCATGGGGTCACAAAATCAACCCAAAGATTCCCATGGTCGGACATGTATCATCCAATAGAGATAGGACAAGTTTTAGGGTAATTTAATATTATTAGAATATTTTTTTACCCTTGTTTACCGGATTTACTCTTTAACCATGGTAAATAAAATATTCACCGATTTAATTATTCAAAATGTCTAAAAATAAAATTTACCTATTTAAAAAATTTGGATCTCATGATTCTAAATATGGAATTGATTTTTCAATATTCAAAACACTGAAGTGTAAGAAATTAATTTGAAATTAATTCCCGTTGTTAATAGAAAAAGCGTGTTTTTATTAAATAATAACTATCAAAAGATTGATACTTGCTTATCTCCAGTTTAAATGTGAAATTATGTCCAATGACAAAAATTGGATTAAATGGTAAAAATATAGTCTAATTATACTTAAAAACCACTCAAATGCATAATTTATCACCATTATTTATTTCGATTAAAAAAGTTGTTTTTAATTAAAATATATTAATTTTCACTATTCATCAAAATATGAAAGTTTTCAGAAAAGTACCAAAAATTTATTAAAACTAAATTCTTATTTCCCGATTCTAAAGAAGAAGATTATTTTTCAAATTGAATATATAAATTTTTCAAATATTGTATTTTATAAAGGTTTACCATTAAATGGCTGTAAATTTTCATTTTTTGATAAATATTTCTTTCATATTAAAAAATAAATTTGTTCCTATATTATGTCTAAGAAACTCATTATATTGATTCTAAAATTATAATTATTATATAAAGTTTCAATTTTAGTTAATACTATTCACCCTGCTTTTGAACGGCTAGTTTAATATGTCATGGTGAGCTAGAACACGGTGTTGTGTGTCATGCATGTTATTGAATTACATTAAAGAAATTAAGTACTATGAAATCTTAGTGTGTTACATTCTTTCATCCATAAATAAATTGTATCCTAACAATTTGAATTTTTTTCAAAAATAAATGGTTGGAAATATAAAATACCTTTTGTAAAACCCAAATTAGAAATTAGGTTAACAAAATTTAGTATAAATAAGAAGAAAAAGGAAATGAAACTGTCACCACTAAATTATGATCTCGATTAGGACAACATTGGTGGAAATTAGAGGCATATAATTGGTGGAAAAAATGTAAATATATATAGGTCGTGATTTAGATCATCAATCACAAACAAGTGTAAAATTTATGGCGTTAAATTCATTAATCTATGATGATTTAAAATACCATTAGTTTAAAAAACATATATTTTTAGGCTAAAAAATTTTTGGTTTTAAGATTCCATCACTAATGTATAAGAATTAATATCTTCATAGAATAAGAGAATAATAAAAATATATATTTGACATGTAGAGTCTCACCCTTAAATTAATTTCTACCACAAACTCATATTTCACTCTAAAAGATAATATAACTTAAAAATAATATTCAATTTATCCTATTCGTATAGGGTTCAAAAAAATTGAATTTATAATTCGTCTACCTGAATTTTTTTAAGAAAAATACATTATTAATTCCAGGACATCACGTGGGACAGTTTTAGGTGATTCACTATTATTTCCCTTCAGTTGCAGGTTCAAGTTTGGCGGCCTTGCCGGATGCAACGGGCTGCCGCATGACCTCCGGGTTATCCTTTTTATAGAAATCAAAAAATAATCTCAAACTAGACTTATCCAAAATACTTATGTCCAAACTCACAGTCCCAAATTTATAAGGTAGGTAAACAAAATGAAGATTCTTTTTTCCACGTAATAATATGTGAATACATTCATCATTTATTCTTTTAAAACACTGAAACATCCTGAATTACCATAAAACCTTAATGATTAATTTCATGCTCCCTTATTCCTTATAGAATACATGATATACTCCTTTTATTCAAAAATGTTGTTAACTCCAACAATGATGGGATATAAAAAACATTAATCAATTTCAAGGTAGTTAAGAATATCCAATATAATTTATCCAAATCAAACATGTATTATTCCAAAATCACTACTTCAGTATCAGAACCATATTATGGTTTTTCATTCTCTCAACCATATATTTTCCAAAAATTTAACCTTCTATTGAGTCACTTTTCTTGGTTCCCCACAATCTCAAGTCCTTAATGAAATAGTACTGCAATACAATCCTTATATACTCCAAAATTATTATAACCAGTACAACGATGATACAATACTCAAATGACGTAATTCTTTAATAACAACATAAGAACACTAGTCATTATTCTTCATCTAAGGTGGTATAATAATTTGATTATTATCCCAAAACATAATTTGTGATATACTCTTATGAATGGGACATCAATTCGCGTAGTGTCTCAATGCCTTGCAGATAATGAATTTTACAATTGAAAACTTTTTCGTACCCTTACAATCACGTACTTGGTGTCCTTTTTCTCCAAACTTATAACAAACGTCAATTCCCTTCAAACATTTACCTAGGTGATTCATTCCAAATTTATCACATATTAGAAAATCCTTCTTTCTATTAATCACTTTATCCATCATTCTTTCTACCATCCTTTTCTTTTCTAGCTTCCCTTCAAATCCATTGGATTCATATAATTCTTTACTAATCTTATTAACACATGATAATATTTATTCATATGATGATAATACGTGGGAGACTATTTCCATTCAAAAATTTTGATTAATACCATGAATGATATGACCCTCTTAACTCTTTGGATCATACGTATTGCTAGAGTTCTCATTCCTTCAACTGGGTGCAATTTCTACACAATGGCATACACTATGTCAGTTTATGAATTGCAATTCAAAATTCCAAAAATGTAAAATACTTAACGTAAATTGAGCAGTTTATGGACATATTCTATAATCACAAAAAAAAATCTTTGAGGAGGTATATAATCATAAACTCTTCATAATTGTTTGTAAAGAAAATGATAATTATCCTAAATATATCCCCCAAGAGTGTCGTAACCTAGAGTGAAACAAGGCCCATTGTCATGCAGCAGTCCCCATTCGAGTCTAGCTCAAAGCGGTAATTTCAGGTTTTACCACTAGGTACATCTGTGCCAGAGCTACCTCTACCTGCTTCTATCTATATAGGGATGCATTTTCTTTGAAAACTCACAAAATCTCTACATTAGCAAAATTATCGGAATTTAATCTATAAAAATCCTCAAAGTCCATATTAGGTCTATGTCCTCTAATAAGAGTTTATCTAAATATAGCTTCCAATGTTATTTCTAAACTTCCTCTGATATCAACTGTAATGCCCTGACCCTAGTTACCCAGAGTCAGTGCATTATTTTAAATCATCGTCATGTTTACAAGGAATCATGTCTTGAAGGACCGATCAGTTTAGCAGTCCTGGAAAATAGATTACATAAATGAATGTTACATTACACTTTTTAACAGACAAAAAAATAATCTTTTATGAATTCCTTTATTTCCTTGTATTAACCATGCATATCAATTACAATACAAATCATTGAATCCTGTAAAAAATAAAACATTGAAAGGGGTGAGCTCAGATGCCCATTAAGGATAACAATACAAAAAAACATTAATAAATAAGCATAAACATTTAAGGAAATGAATAAAACTAAAACAAATTCTTTTTTGACATAAACTTTATCATAATATAGAAAATATAAATCAAAATAATTCCATTTACTTACTCATATGGATACTCTACTAGTCGAATAATCACATGCAATATCATTATCCACTTTCATAATGATGGAATTCATAATGCCAGAATATCATAACCACAAAGTCAATTCATTGTGCCATGAATACAAATAAGAATTTTTCAAAGCCTTGTGAAAAAACACTAGTTTGTCTCATGAGGCCTACCGATGCATCGAGGATCTATATCGGGTTCCACCCATCACTTATTAAGTCCAATGCATTCCTCATATGAATAGTTATAAACAAAACATAAACATTCATACTAAAACCAGCATACGAAATGTCAACACTTTATCCATAAACCATGAATGGTATAAAAATAACACATCCACATTCAAAAATATCACGAAAACTTCAATACTATATGGAAGTTTTGTATCATAATAAATCAACTTCAAATAAGCTTAAAATCTATCAAATGATGTTGACATAGATGAATCCAAATTATTTGAGAGAAATATCTCTTTTTTTAAATCATTTAAAAGTCAATTAATTATAAAATACTACAATTACTTAGAAAATATTCTTATATGATTTTGAGGGAAGCATAGACGATTTTATTATGGAGGAAAATAGCCACATCCTCTGTATAAGTTAAAAAAGGCATTATTATCTCAATTCTGTCGAAAAGGTTAAAAAGGAACTTGTTTGAAAACGATGGAAATATTCCTTTATAAAAATCTTATAAAAAGTCAAAAAGGGTATAAATGTAATTATACCATAGTCTATAATATAGTAATAATGGTTTGAAATACATTTTTAAGAAACATGTATGTGGATGATAAAGAGGTCCCAGTAGATAATTACGAATAAACAACCTCAGATAATGAAGAGGTTTTGAAATAAACCCTTACCAATTTGGTGACTTACGAAATATTCACCCCATTGAAAGAAGTATCATAAAATGAATATGTAAATACACATAAATTATAGTGTATTACCCAAATAATACAATTATGGGAAGTAAATACACCACAAAAATGGTAATAGTGGCAATATGGCTTGAATCTCATGTGAATAAGGAGTGAGATGAAAATCCAATACCTCTAACTTTCCTTTAGTTGAGGGTACGTTTAACCTCTTTTATGAAGATTTTAGTATGTTATTAAATTATAAAAGAACCATATTAATATTTATGATATCATACATTATTCTTTTATGACTTTATACTAACCATTTAATAAGAATGTCCATGTTAAATTAACATTTCGGGTAATAATTTCTTTCTTTGTCGTACGTGTTTTGACATGTTACTCTTGATTGTATAACTTAGATCATGATTTAAACACATCCAGAATATAAAACATGATTTATATATCATATATATTTAGAATATAAATATGTATAATATACATATATATGAAATGGAAAACACAGTTTATGGAGACGGTAGTCCGTACGTATGCATAAATGTTGTTTCCGTTTTCATAACGCATTGAACGAAACTAAGTGAATAAGATATATATAAGTACATATATATATATATCTCCAGTAGAATTATTATTTCATGTATTACAAAAAAAAATAGTAATATATTATTTTATAATCATCGATGAATGGTGAATGTGGAGATGAATCTCTCACACCGTGGAGACTGTAATTCGTACGTACGCACGAGCGACAGTATAATTTACTAAAATGTGTGTAATTGGATGGTATATTAATTTTACCGAGACATTATCATGTTATTTTCATTATTTATATATATATTAACCATTATTATATCCATCCAAATAACTTAGTATTGAATAACAAATTACAACACGTCGTGGAGATGGTAAGTCGTACGTACGGACACATGGTGACATTATCATTCATAAAATGGATATAATAATGAACATAGTTGTGAAATATTTATAATAACCTCAAATTATATATATGATACTGGATTTATTGTTTTAGAATTGAAACCACAATTAAAGAGTAAGTGGAAGAATAAGAGAACATGAAGGAGGGTGGTGAAATCATCACCTCTTCTCCGGGTTCATCCTTTTGGTTTTAACAATGGGGATCTTTAGGATGGAATTATGACCAATGGAAGTCATCTAGGATAAAGGTATGATATTTGGGCAGGTTTCGGATGATCCAAATGGATTTGATGGTGTTAATTAGAGTGAAGGGGGATTGGCCTATTATCAGAGGGGTAAGGGGGACCATATGAAAAATCTAAAATATTATTTTATAATAAAAATCATTTTAGTTTTATAATGGCACATAAATGTTTTATTTAAAGGATAAGGTGGGGATAGGACAAAAAACACTCAAACAATATGTTTTATAGAGGTTTGGGTAACTATATTAACCTTAACTTTTAGATTTAACTCTTAGTTAAATTGTTCGACATTTACCATGTCTCTTTGTATTTTTATATTATATGGTTAATAAAATTACCATATATTTCCAATAGAAACCCAAGTGTTTCATTAATGACACATCTATAATTATATAATTCCTTTTACTGAACCGTATATTTTTAGGAATATTATATCAATTTATAGTATAATATTTTTTTAAAAAACTCCTTTATGTCAATTTTGACACTATTTAATAATTTATTTTTGTTAAAGTCTGAAAAACATTATTAATTCGAACCAAATTAATTTAAACAATACTAACATGTCATAGTAACCAATAAAATTCTTGAATGGCATAAAAAATTTCAAAATATATTTATTTTATCATTTATAATACCAATTATTTGATTTTTTCATTAATAAGGAAAATACTCCATCATTATTGTGTCATAAATAAATTTAATTATTAAATGTCTAAAAATTATAAATAAAATACAATTATGTAGGAAATATTTTTTTATTTCTAATTAATAATAATATTATAAAATATAACATATATAATCGTATGTAAAATGTTTTTATCTAAAAGATATATGCTAATTTCAATTTTGTATTTACTTTAACATAATTAATATAAAGTGTCATTATCACTTACAAGTGGCTCCATGGTGTCCCAAAATTGACCCAAATATTACCATGGTCATACATGTATCATAAAATAGAGTTATGACACGTTTTAGTGTAATTTTATATTATTATAATATCATTTGTTTACCCTTATTTATTGGATTTACCCTTTAACCATGGTAAATAAAATATTTGCCGAAGTAGTTATTCAGAATGTATAAAAATAAAATTTACCTATTTACACATTTTCTACCTCTTAATTCTAAATATGGAATCCATTTTCATTAATTCAAATCACAGAAGTGACATAAATTAATTTAAAATTAATTCACATTGTCAAAACCAAAAGCGTGTTTTTATGAAATAATAACTATCAAAAGATTGACACTTGCTTATGTCCAGTTTAAATGTGAAATTTTGTCCAATTACCAAAATTGGATTAAATGGTAAAAATTTAATTTAATTATACTATAAAATCACTCAAATTCATAATTTATAACTATAAATTAATTCGATTAAAAAAGTTGTTTTTGATTAAAATTTCGTAATTTCCACTATTCATCAAAATATGAAAGTTATCAGAAAAGTACCAAAAATATATTAAAACTAAATTATTATGTCCCGATTATAAAGATGAAGTTTATTTTGTAAAATTTAAAATATAAAAGTTTCAAATATTTTATTTAAAAAAGGTTTTCCATTAAAATGCGGTAAAATTGCAATATTTGAAAAATACTTCTTTTATCATAAAAAATGAATTTGTTCCGATATTATGTCTAAAAAACTCATAATATTGATTCTAAAATTATGAGGATTATATAATGTTCCAAATTTATTTAAGACTATTCATAACTGCTTTTGAACGACCAATTTGGTAAGTCATGGGGTGCTAGAACTTGGTGTCGCGTGTAGTGTAAGTTATTGAATTACTTTGAAGAAATAAAGTACTATGAAATCTTGGGGTGTTACAACTAGTAATAAATCAAGAGTAGAAAAAACATTGTTTACCTCTAATCGTATTATATTCCATTTTGTCATACTCCATAGATTACAGCTGTCCATGGCCCTAACTACATACTCCCTAATCCTAACGTGGGTCACCAGGTCGGAGTGGTGGAAGGATCTCATAATGTCATCCACCACCCATATTTCCTCCTAATATAGCTCAACTTGCTCCAATAATAACATCTCCTCCTTGGGGGACACCCCTTATTATCCTGGTAGATATCTAGTCATCATTCAACCAATGATATGGTGGTTTATATATTATTTGTTTCGTCTTCAGCAAATCCAGTCAACCAATCACATTCCATGTGCCCTTTTCCCATCACATGCATAGAATATACCATATTCGGGCTACCCTATTACTATGATCTATCCCTATGACACGTGACCACGTGCCGATGTTTGGTCATGGAGATGTCTTCTATATCAATATCATATAAACTTGAATTTTCTAGTGGTTGTAGATGACTCAACCTTATCATACATGATGCCAACACCAGCTTCCTTGAATCCATCTAATAAGAATCTCTCCTCCCCCAATTCCCACTCCAACACCCTTATATAGGTGAGAATATACATGGGTACAATACTAGAATGAATATATATATGGATACATTATTGGGATATTTTTTCTGAAATGTATCCCTCTCGAATAATATTGGGATAGTGAAACATAAGGTCAGTGAACCTCACATCATACTAAACTAATGCCATCTCTCCATACTAAATCCTTATAAGCTCCTGAATCTAAACCAAGAAAAATAATAATGGTTAGTAATCCTAAAATGTAAGATGATGGAAGTAGGTACATGAGAGTGTTCATTCACCATAAATCTAGAAAACTAGACTCCACTAGCAACAAACTGCTCTGTAAAAAAGGATAACATTTATCGAAAAAACCAAATCATTCGGTGTGTGAATAAGTCTCAAGACACAGATCACCAACTATAAAAAATAATCTATAGCCTAGGGATCTAGAAATCCATGAATCCCGATCATCATTTTGACCTATAATTCACTGATTGAGATAATTCGAAATGCATCCTCATCCTACACTGCTGGTATGATCTGCATCTAGATAGGTTGGGGTTTAGCTACCTATGCCCCTGGAGGAAGGATCTTGTTGGATTGACCCTAAACTGAGGCCTCAACACTTATCAAATCTTCATCATAATCAATAATTGGTTACCCATATAACTATTATTGTGTAAGCATGGTAAAAATTTAATCCATACATAACGAGATATGAGACAAATATGTATAAAATGTGGAGTTGACTCAAGAAAGACATTGAAAGGACTCAATCCTATATGCTCCATGTACCATTGCTCCATGCTTCCAATTTAAATGAATTCCAAGTCGAAAAGAATTTAGTCATGTTCATGGTGAATGGATAAATCATCTATTTCATAAATATTGGGGTCTCTATCCATAAATCTACGCTCGAAACACTATGACAGTGTTCCCCTAATTCTACACAAAATCCTCAGAAGGGAATTTCTGTGAACAATGTCCCTAGGAAAAAACATATCTGGTACCAGTATGTCATGACCCAACCTAATGAGGCTGAAGTCACAACTACCCCATTCCCACCTCCATAGATAATGGTTTGGAAAAAAGTGCTAAAATGAATAACTAATATGTGAGGCCTTCTCCTAAAGTACGTGTATGAACACACATGATCATAAAAATATATAAGTACGTAGGAATAAAATAAAATGATGAAACATCTAGAGTAATAACATTACATATAAACCTTATTGGGAGTTAGACAGTATGAATATTCACATTGAATGTAAAAAATGGAAAAAATACTCACACAACCATAAAAATTTCCCAACATAAAAAAACTGTAAAAGTAAATACTAAGAGAGGCCAACTCAGAATATCCAATATCTAAGCACCGTATGCGGTCGAATACCCCAGGTTTTCCTATTCTCCTCTATGATCTCTAATGACATGTCTATCATCTTTATAAGACCTGACACATGTGGAAAATACCATGTAGTAGTGAGTATATACAAACCTAGTATGATTCTCTAAAAGCAGAAGGGAAGTAGTAAGAGATAGGATTGGAATAGATAGTTCAACCAAAAGAAATATAGAGAAAAAAATTGATATAAATTGATATATATATATATATTTTCACCAAAAATAATTCCAAACGAGGGAGAAAAAGGGGACCATCATCTCACAACACTTCTGAAGAAAGATTTCCTTTAGTTCTAGAATATCCATCAATGATTCCATTAATCTCAGGTGTTGGTCGAATGAAGTATCTATATTGAGGGACCACACCTACCCACTCTATTACACAATTATATGTGCACAATCTTCTACTATAGGGATCACACCATATTGTTTTAGGGGAGTTGAAATCAGTGTTTGGAGGGCCCACACATGCCCACTGTGATGAAAAATTAAGGGTGTAAATTCTTTGAGTAATGGAATCACACCAAACTCAGTCAGGTGAGTTCTAATCAGTATAAGGAGGGTCTTTACCATATCCAACAGTAGGGTAAAACATAGTGGATAGAGGAAACATGACCTAATACCATAGGGGTTCTAACTAAGTATATCGAGTAACCACAACCTAATGCCTTAAGGTGGTACCACTCAGTATATGGAGGACATGACCCCTAACACTATAGGTTGGTTGCACTCCATAGATAGAGGACTGCACCTTAATACCATAAGGGGATTCCACTTATTATATGTATAACCTTCACCCAAACACCAAAGGGGTAGACCACTCAATAGATAGAGGACCAACACCCTATCTATATGGGGGGAGTACCACTCTGTATATAGAGGAACCCCACCCTAATTCCATGGGGGTAAGAGTTAGTAGTAATTAGAACCACACCTTATAGACCCTAATTCCATATGGGTACCACATCGTAGATAGAAGACCCGAACACTATTATGCTAGGGACATACCATTGTAATGATCATGTTAGATCATTATCATCATCAAGGTCCCCCTAAATAATATTTACACCAAGAACATATCAAATAATATATAAGAATCCACCAAACATGATTCCATCATCTTATATATAGATAAAAAACTCCGGATATGCTACTCAAAGACCAAAATCAAGGTCCAAACAGTGGAGATATGAGAGGTAGAACGTTCATAAAAAATGAAGGGGTAAAATGAATGTAAGGGGACCCAAAAGGTATGTGTTCTTGCTCCACTAACTAGATATATCCCAAATTGTATAATAATCACTACCTGTGTATCCCTACATGACATGTTAATTGACTATATAGTGTGCCTTAGCCAACTGGGTCCATGCCTGGGCTCCTGACTGTGTCCATGTATACCTTCCTTGTTCTATATACTTCGGTAAACTATGTGCCCTCCCAAAAGGTTTAATTTAGATACTCTCCACCACACAACCTATCTACCATGAAAGGGCCACAAAACATGTGAACCTATCATATGGCATGTGATCTTTAATTTTCTTCAAAACCCTAGCACTGAATCTATAGGGGTACTACATGACACATGTTCTTCTGAGTACACATCATGTAGTAGTGTTTTTAGTGCAACATATATAAATTCCAATGTGTTCAATATCCACCTACAATGAAGTGAATCTCATCTACAGGCCACCCTTAATTGAAGGGTAATCCACTGTTCTTCACTTCTAGCCATCCAGTGGCAAGAAAAATAGATTTTCATCAGTCTTCTCGAGGCCTGTTATCACCTCATATGTATCATGATCTGTGCTGTCAATGTATGGAGTCTATATCTTTGAATAAATAATCAAAAAAACTGAAAATTATATGAGTCCATATACAATTCAAAATACCATTAATATTAATTTATTCCATTGTGAATCTGAGGGTTCAGTTAGGCTCTATCCTAGCTAGAAATGTCAAATTGTTACCCTATCTTACATCAATGACTAACGCAAACAACAAGGTGACAACAAACCAAGAAAAAGTTACGAAACAATCATTTTCCATGAATTATTGGAAAAAATATATTGATTGGGATGCTTGGGGTGAGAAACATTCCACAATAGATGCAAATTAAATAATAAATTTTAAATCAGTACGCAAGAACATGTAATGGCTTGAAAATGATGTAGATTATAATATAGATTAGACCATTTTTAATCAATTTAATGAATTAGTGTATAATAAACAATTTCATGATTACTACCTAAATTTGGATTTTTCTGTAATAAATAATATTCTCACCATAGAATGGGAGATGTCATTACATTCACTATGCCTTGATTAACCAATATCATGAGTTTCATCTCTATCTGATATCAATTCACCAATGAAAGGGTAGAAGTAAATACTCTAAAAACACACAAGGTAATGTTTAGAAGCATTGATATTCATCATAATGGGTAGTTTATATAGGTATTCTATGTTTTATTGGATTAATAAGTTATATTAAATGTAATTATCTTTTTTATTAATTTCACCTGAAAATTATATCTATATCTGAACACCACACACCGACCGATTTCAAGTCATTCCTAGGGTAAACCTCGTGTTCTAGATTCAACTTCCGTTTCATAATTTCAATCTGAGATTAAATATAGCTATTATTCCATTTTATATAATATGTCATTCATTTGTAATATAAAATATATTTAATATTTTTTTAATTTAATTCTAGGCACAATGGGCCTCAGAATAACATACAGTCTTAGTGCTTACCTCTTAAAATATCTGTATATATTTTTCCAAAGTCTTACTTGAGAAAATGGGGACTCTAAAAATGATTTTCAGGAAATTATTTTCAATAATTACTTTACTAATATACTTTTTATGAAAATAGATATGAAATTCATTAATCTAATTCTGAATGTGGAAAAAATTATTGGTACTAATGATGAATAGTTTACAAGACATTTGAGGTTGCCTTTTGGAATTTTCATGAAACCTTAAAGTATATTTGATTGTTTATTCAGTGGATTAAATAATTTATATGACTGAAAATATCCAAAAAGTACAGTATTATAATTGAAATAATCATTCATTATTCTATCAATATCTAAGTGAATATAGGAGTTACCCAACAATATCAATCATTTTTTCAGGAATTGAAATATAAAATTAAACAGAAACACTAAAACCATAGATAGAATAAAATGATATTTCATTCATGCTTAATATGTGGAATTTAAAATGTATAGAATTTAATTAATGGGGATAGTAAATTTTTTGTGTGAATAAAGGATGATCACTGAGAAATTGAATGTTGATGTGATGGGAATAAATTATCCCATGATGAAAATAGAAAGAAATTCCTATATAATTAACCACACACAATCTAGTGTTTCAAATAAAAGTTGTGTGATAATTATTATTAAAAATTAAATAATATAATGGATAATGATAGTGATCATTTTTAGTAAACTATTAATCATTGGTATAATGAGATATATCATAAGATCACTATTTAAGATGTGGGTTTTGATAACAACATGGTAAAAGGTACACATACCATCTACAATAAAATTACTAAAGTCATATTTGACTATAGATATAACTAATATTTTATATCAGATATTTTTTTCCAAGAATATCACAACTATTTCCCATAATATGATGTTTAATTAACAATTAAACCCCTTAATGGTATCATTATTTTATAGCTAGTCCATGAAACTTCTTATATTGATGTTTGTGGAAATTTTTTTCCTAAAAATCTTATTTCTCCCTCTAGTTTAATTGGTGTTATCTTAGGAATCAATTTTATTTATCTACAAAAATCCCACACAAATTGTATATTAAATGATGTAAAATTTTATATTCTAAACCAACATATGACCATCAATAATAATGACAAAAAATATGAATTTCTTCTGAAAATATTATCCAATTTTGGGTTCTTGATTATAATTCCAAAGGGGAGTTTATCTCAAATGGTAGGGGAGAAATACCACATTTATGATATTCATTTTGTAACGGATTTTATCAATTTCATTCCAAAAAAGTTTTCTATTATTCCAAAAACTCTTGAGGATTAGTTATTAATTGAAATCATATATAATTATACACCTATTTCAGAGAGTCCCTGTAGAATGAACATGTTTGAGTTCTATGAATTGAAGAAGAAACTCCAAGATAATCTTGTCAAGGGATTAATTTGAGAAAGTGTGTCACCTTAGTGTGGACTTGTTATTCTTGTTAAAATGAATGATGGATCAATGTGAAATTTAATTGATTATCAGGATATTAACAACATCACTATAAAAAACAATTATCCTCTAAACTGTATTTAAGAATTGATTGATTTTCTCCTCTATGATACTTTTCCATGATTGAACTTTATTTTTGATATAAAAAAATATAGGTTCATGAATTTTGATATACCTATAAAAAATTTTCAAAAAGTTACAGACACTTGTAATATATATTGACCCCATATGGTCTTATTAATTCCTCAACTATCTTCATGGTCTCAATGAATTGATTCTTTAGAGAATAACATGAATAATGTTTGGTAGTACATATATATGTTATTCTTATATTTTATAAGATCAACAACGAACATTAGTATCACCAAATGATTTCACTAAAAAACATAAGGATGTATAATCTATATGAAAATTTTACCAAGTGTGAAATTTGACTCTAGAATGTATAATATATGGGTCATATAAACACAAGTGATAGTGTATCGGTGGATCCATCAAAGATGAAGGCTATTAAATATTGACCCAGAACAACCGTGGCCGATGAGATACATAGTTTTCTTATATTATCATGATATTATAAATGATTTGTGGAAATTTTATTCATGGATATATAATACACTTACCATGTAAACAAGGATGACATCCAACTGTATTTGGATTGAGGAATATGTGTAAAATATAAAAGATCTTAAGAGAAGTTTTTTTAGTGATCCTATGAATAAATTACATTGTTGTAGAGAAGTAATTTTAATATAAAGTGATTCATTAAAGAAAGTATTTTGATGTGTTCTCATGAATAATGATATGGTAATAACTTAGTTATCATTATAATAGATGTTTTCGTAACAGAATTTACCAACTCATGTTTTGGAGTTAGATGCAGTATATTTTTCTTTAATGAAAAGAATGAATTGTCTTTATAGGGAATGTTTTGATATATACACTTATAATAAATTGTTAATGTATATATTCACATAGAAGTAGTTTAATATGTTCCAATGAACATTGTTGTATATTACTAATGATTATGAATTCTCAATAGATAACCACCCAAGAAATGTAAACAAGGTGGATGGTTTTTTGATTCAAAAGTATTATTATAGCATATCTATGGTGAGGATAAAAAAATAAAATAGGTTTATATGTTCAAAGGATGTATCTATAACTAATAAAGGAAGTTGGGAAATATTATATTACTCATATAAGAGTTATCCAAGTGAAAAATAAATAGTTTAAGAAAGGTGATGTAGAGATATGTAAGAAGATTCGAAATATTATTTAGTTTAACTGCAATCATTATCGAACAACCAAGTTTTAGAACCGTGTATGTGTTCCATCCTTACTAGATTTGAAGATGTAGTTTGTGGAAGATAATTTTTCTTTATTCTTTATTCATCTTAGAAGTACAAAGATGCATATAGGTATGATATAGTAATTATGTTGGGATAGAATAATGATAGATATTACAAATTCTGTATCTCTCTGTTTTGTACATAAAAATATTACGGATGAGTGAAAAAAGACTAATGGTATATTATAGCCATTAGGTATACCATAATGGAAATAGGAAAACACCACCATGATTTTTTTCATTAGACTCCTCAAAATATATAAAGTGCAATATTCTATATGGGTTGTAGTTGATCTCCCTACAAAGTCACCACATTAAATCCCTATCATAGATGATTTCAATCAAGATAATATTATTAGGATATAAATTATGTTAGATATAAGGTTTTGTGACATACAAAATTATTGTGTATCAGATTAGGATAAGTGGATTACCTCAATGTTATGGAAAAGTATTCAGTAATCTCATGATATAGAGTTAAGTTTTAGATCTATGTATCTTACTTAGATATATGGTTAGTATCAGAGAATTATTCAAACTATAGAGGATATGTTGATATGTTGTTCTACAAATTTAAGAGGCCATTGGTATCAATAACCTCCTCTTGTCAATTATTCATTTAAAAACATCTTTCACTCAATAATTCAGATCAATCCTTATGAATCCCTATTAAAAAATAAGTGTATAAATCCAATTTGATTGAATGAATTTGGATAAAAAATGTTATTATGACCATAGTAGGTTGAAAAAATTATAGATAAGTTTAGATCCATTCAACAATACACAAGGCTATCATAAAGGTGAAAGGAATGTTAACCTGATAATCATCAATGTGATCTGGAATTTGAAGTTATATATAAGGTGTTTATGATAATTTATACAAGTTATAAGGGTATGAGATTCACCAATAACATAAATCTAAGACCTAGGTATATTATCCCTTTTGATATTCTTGGTCAATTAGGTATCATATCATATCTATTTGTGCATCAATAAAACTAATCTCATGCCTATGATGTATTCCATGAATCTATCATGAAGACGTATATACCTTATAAATCACAGGTACCAAATGGATAGTTCATACCACTATATATTGAACTTTCCAATGCAGAAAAACCTGTGAGCTTTTGGACTATAGAGAGAATGTGTTGCGAATCAGGAACAACCACCTGGTTATCGTTTTTCGAAAAAACAACCAAATTGATGATTCAATGTGGGAACATTAGGATGTGGTGAGGAATGCGTATCCTATATTGTTTTTATAAAAGGTATCTGTTTTAGATATAAATTTATTTTAATTATGGTATAATTTTACACCCTTATATTTTATGATTTTTTTTCAAATAAATCAAATTTCTTAAATGGCTTGCATAACACATAACATCATGTTTTAAGGAATCATAATATATTGTTAATATTATTATTTAAAAATAAAAAATAAAACACAGAAATTAATTTCATTGGTCTGAAGAGGATAAATAAATTTTGAAAATTAAGTAGGAATATTTTAGACAATGAAAATATATTGATAATTAATTACATTATTTTTTGTGATTTCATAATATGCTTTGATAATTCATTTTTATAAAAATTGTTTTTCATTATTTTTTTTGTGAAAATACAATAAAATATATTTTTTCAAAAATTATAAAATTTATTTAAAAAACGAAGATAATTTTCAAATAATAATTTCAAAATTATATAATTTTTTATTTTTATGAATTTTTTGAAAATATTATTTATATGAAGAATAATAAAGAATACTAATATTTTTTAAAAAGTCCATTTTTCATTTAAACAATTTCAAATGTTAAAACATATTTTAAAATGGTGTAAAAAATTAATTATATAATATTATTGAAAATCATATTTAGTTTCTTAGATTGAATTTTTGGTTTAATTTGGATATAAAACCATTTCATCCATAACAAAATGTTTTCATTGGAAAACTAGTTTTTCAACATGTTTGCGAGGTTAATTTAATATTATATTTTTCCAATTATGTTGATTTATTTTGGTAAAATATATTACATAGATTTAATCATCATAAATAATATTTTAAAATAAGTAAAATTTAAATTTCTGTCATTGTTAATAGTAAAAATAACAATTTAATACTACAGTTAAAGTTAAAAATGGTTTAATAGGGGTTAAACCAAAATAAAATGGTTTTCTTACCAATAGAACTTGTCTAAATCATATTCTCTAGCGTTATTTTAATATTATAATACATGAATTATAATATGAAGTCATTTTTAGGAATATATCTTGGTAAGGACTTTATAATTTCGTATTATTTTGGGAAATTTACATGTAATTTCCAAGAAGGTCCCCTCCCAAACTTATTAAAGGATACCCCAACTCCACTTCACTCCTCAAAAAATGTTTATTTTTATTAATCCAATAAATACCCAATTAAATTAATCACTTACCTCTATATATCCTAGAGTAATTATTATTATTTTGAAACCCTATTATTAAATATTAAGGTGTAAACATAATGTAGTTTTTTGAAAAAATATATATAATCCTTAACCATATGTTTTATTTCTATCTATCATTTTATGTCCTTAAAATATTATTTAACCAAGATAGTATAACAAAACAATTATATCCCATATAATAATAGGTTATTATTTTAATGTTATATTCGATAACAATTTTATATTCCATTAAATTAGAAATGAAACCATCAATCTTGTGTAAAATATACTACTACCATAGGAACAGATATAATTCATTTTACATAACATCCTCTTATGAATATAATTAATGATGTATTTAAAATAATTATATGATATTTATGAATTTTTTTTATTTAATTAAAATATATCAAATAACTAGTTACCTTATAATGCTTTGGAAAACGATAGTGTCGCTAGTGCATACATGTGGACTACCCCCTCTGTAAGGCGATGTAATACATTTTCATTTAATTTTGATGTGGATGCTAATAAAAATATATTTAACTAATATATATTGTATTAAAATGATTTTAAGAAGGTTAATTTATATTTATCTTTCTTTGTTAATATCCTCTGTGAGAATGGAAACATCATTCATTCATACGTACGACCTACCATCTCCGGGAACGGTGTAATTAATTTGTTCAACATATAATAAATATGGATTTCTGTGAAAATGTATATAATTAATATATATGGTATTTATATCATGATTAAAATTATGTATATGATGGAACAAAAATCAAAATACAAGCACCAAATATACCAAATCAAAACATATATAAAAAAACCAAGTCTTTATTAATCGAAATCGTGATTTTATACAAGAATTATTAACAAATGCGTGATAAAATGTTTTTGGGAAAATCATATGTTATTTGATATATATGAGTATGTTTATAGAGTATATTTATAATAAATAAATATTTATTATGTATTTTTCCTGAAAACGTAAGAATAATTTTAAGACTTGAGGTAACAAATTTTGATCTCGCTCTTATTTCCATGGGACACATACCATATTCACCACTTGTTTCTTTTTTGAGGTGTATATAACTACCATGAATATGCTTTATTACTAATTTAATGAAATTTATGGGACATAATTATCCATCTATGTAGAAGTTTTTAATGGAGCTTATGATTTAAAATTTACCCACCAACTAATGGTTTTATTCTACAATAATATTGTTTATTGGGATTGTTTATGATTATGTTTTCAATGATAAATTATTGTTATATATATATATATCTATAAAATAATTAATTTTTTTCAAATATTATTATTTCAATAGAATACGAATTTTCTTTTTATTTTACTCTCTTCAATAATTAAATAATATAAATAAATATTTTTTTTGGAAACATAACTTTATTTCTCTCTATGGTAAAAAATAATTTCACCTATATGTCTAAGTTTTCTAAAAAATAATAGCAAATGAATGTTTTTCATATTATTAAATAATTATTAAAATTCATTTCAACCATTTTTTTATGTTTTATAAAATTTGTTAAAAGGAATATTCTCATCATTTCTTAGAAGACACACTTTTGGTTTTTTGTAAATGTGAAAGGAATCTTTGTTTAAACATGTATGAAATAAAAAATATTCATTCCATCAATACCAATAAATGATTTATGAATTTTTTTAAAAGTTCTCAAGGTTATTTATTTAATATTTTTGTTAGAATTTGGGAAGTTTTCAGATTTTAAATAAGTTATTTAAAAGTCGAAAGTATATTTTTATCAAGAAATGTTTTGAAGTGATCATAAAAAATAACTCTTCATATAAGATGATATCTTTTGAAATTAAATAAGATTTAATAGTGATATTATCTAATGATACCATCCTTATTATTTCTTTGGATTGTTTTTTATTAAGATAAAATTATGTTTATGAAATTCATTAATTTCCAATTTTTATACTATGATGGAATATTTATAAATCCGAATTTCTTTTCCGAAGATATGATATTATGAATGTATTATTATATTTTGGATAAAAAATTTATATATTATGTGATGGGTGGGACCTTTTCTCCCTCCAATTCATTCGGTATTGATTAATATTTTATGAGATCTAGGGGTACATGAGAAGTTATCTCATTCCCAAAAGAGTATACAATGTGGGTTATAACAAACCCGAATTTGGGTACACAAGAGTTTTGTTACGCCCCAAGACTCCAAGAGGTTCAACCCCAACACTAGTTGACCCCCAGGTTCACCATTACGTCAGTTCACCGACGTAACCCTCCTAGAACTATGAGGAATTTGATCCATGTCAAGGAATGGTACGTAGGAAACCTCACGAGTTTCAAGCCCATAACCTATCGGACCAAGGTCCTTCTTCATGTCTGTTCGAAGGAACCCACATATATCCCTAAACTATGTGGATGTTGATCCATGCCAAGGCATGGTATTTAGTAATCCTCTATTAGGTTCAAGCCCCTTTTCTTCTTTAAATGTTCTAGGTTGGTGAGACAAAGAGATCCCTTATCCGGCCTTCTATTTGCTATTACTGAGGATTACGTGAGCATATGTATTTCTAATCTTGTGCATGCTGGACTGTATCAACAAATCATTGTTGGAAAAGTTCTTTTTTCTCTTTCACATATTTTTTGTACAGATGATATTCTGTTGTTTGGTTAGGCTGATATATGCACCATTCATTATATTAAGGTGGAGTTTGAGCATTTTGAGTTTGTTTCTAGTCAAGTTATCAGCTGGGAGAAATCATCTATATTTTTTGGGGAAGGTGTTATTGTTTCAAAGAAAAAAAGAGTTGCTCGAATGATTGGGGTGAGCAGAGGGTCTCTTCTCATCAGCTATCTTGGGGTTCCCCTTTTTTGGGTTGCTGTGAAAAGATGTCCTCTGGAAAATACCTACCTCAAATTTCTCAATTAAATGGATACCTAGAAAGGTAAATCCATGTATCAGGAAGGGTGGGTATGTCTTGTTAATTCTGTGATAACCTCAACATGTGTCTATGTCTTTTCCTTATACAAATGGCCTAGAACACATATTAAGGATTTACAAAGACTTATTCAGAATTTTATTTGGACTTGTTCAATTCATGAAAGGAATCTTGTTATGGTTGCATGGATTGATTGCATCAGGCCTGTTGACATAAGCGGAATTGGGCTTAAGGATCTTAACCATTTTAATGAATATCTCATTAAAAAGTTTACTTGTTCACTCCTAACCTCAAGTGATTTATCTTTGGAGTTTTTTGTAATAGATTTGGATCCTAGCTAATGAATGGGTACTCTCTTTATGTCCCTTCCTTGATATGGCCCTAAATTAAGCATGATTATTGTAGCCTCTCACATTCCCCTAAATGGATGGTTTCTTGAAACTCCTCATTGAATTGCTGGATGACTTCTTGGTTATCATGTGTCATTGTTGAGGATTTGGTGATCCCCTCTTCTTTGAAAAATCATTCTTTTTCTGATTTTCATAATAATATCATGGCTCATGGGATGCTTAATGATTCATTGAAAGTGGCGGTGGATTGTTATCATTACTCCGTGATGGATACCTTGATTTAGTTTCCCAGTCTTACTGGGAACTTTAGCACTAAGGAGGATTATAGACACATTTGTTCTGAGCCTTTACTGGTTCCCTCTTGACTTAATATGTTTCATTATTCCTTTATTCTACTGGCGCACTATCTTCTTATGAGGAGGATTTAGAAGTGTAGACTTCCTTTTCAGCGCATGATACAGAGAGATGGATTTTATATTTCACCTATTTTCTTTCATTATGTTGATTGTGATGAAACTATTGATCATCTTTTCATATCTTGTCACTCTTCATCGACTCTGTGGAATTATTTCCAGGATATTTTTGGATGTCATCTTAATTTAAGGAGTCTTGGATGGTTGATGGACTCTATTTCTCAAGATAATTGCAGTTCTCAAGTAAAAATGCTACTCATTTCTGAAGTTTCGTCATTGGTTTCTTTCATTTGGAGGGCTTGAAATTCTATTATCTTTGAGAGAAAAATTATGTCGATTTCTGTTGGGATTCGGGATCTTCATATTGGTGTTCTTGCTGCTGCACGGGCTCAGATTAAATTTATGCAGAATGATGTTTTAGAAATGGTAATTTTGCGATGTTTGGGTGTTTCTGGTTGGTGTATGAAGCTGATTATGATGAAGTATTTCTGGTGGTTTCCTCCAATCTATAGTTGTATTAAGGTTAATGTTGATGGTGCAGCCTTAGGTGCACTGGGGCCTTCGGGCTGTGGTGGGGTTTTTCGCACCTATATTGGTTTTGTTAAAGGCTATTTCTATCACTTTTTAGGGAATATCCTAGAAATTGAGGCGGAGTTATGGGATATGATTAAGTCTCTCCGGTATTCTCCTTTTCATGGTTAGTTGAATTTATGGATGGAGTCTGATTCTTCCGTGGTGGTTGATATTCTTAGAACATGTTCAAGGAATGTTCCTTGGAGAATGCTATCTACATGGGATGATTGTCTAAGGCTTGTGGGGAAGATTTGTTTGGTGGTCACTCATGTCTATAGAGAGGAAAATTAGGTTGCTGATGCTTTATCCAAGCATTCGATTGAGGAGGTTTTCTTGTTTTGGTCCATTGTTACACCGACCTATTATTGTGGTTTGGTTGATTCTGACGCACGTGGTTATGTGTACATGCATATTTGTGGACCTCTTGCTTCTCCTATTTTGATGTATTTACTTTTTATTTAATAAAATTTTCTTGGAGTAGGCTTCCTTGTTCATGAGTCTTATTAGTTTTGTAACACCCCAAGATTTCATAGTACATTATTTCTTCAAATTAATTCAATAATTTGTGCTACAGGAAACACTGAGTTCGAGCATAACACGATATAAAAAACTCGACGATCAAAAATTGGTTACGAATAGTATTAACTGAATTTTGAATTTTATATAATCTATAAAATTTTAAAACCCATATTATGTGTTTATTTGACATAATATAAGAACAAATTCAATTTTTTAGATAAAAGAAGTATTTTCAAAAAATATATAATTTTACCACATTTTAATGGAGAACCTTTTTTTAAAACCAATATTTTAAACTTTTAGATATTCAATTTAATGAAATTAAATTATTCTTTCTAATGGGGAATAAAATTGGATAAATTTTTGGAATTTTTCTGATTACATTCATATTTTGATGAGTAGTAAAAAATACTAAATTTCAATTAAAAACAACTTTTTTATTCGAAATTATTTATAGTGTTAAATTATAATTTTTAGTTATTTAAAGTATTATTAGATTATATTTTTACCATTTAATCCAATTTTGGTTATTACATGTAATTTCATATTTGAACTGGACATAAACAAGTGTCAATCTTTTTTATAGTTATTATTTCTTAAAAACATGATTTTTATTTTGACAGTGGTAAATAATTTTAAATTAATTTCTCCCACTTATATGTTTTGAATTGGAAAAAATTGATTCAATATTTGGAAGCAGTTGGTCCAAATTGGATAAATAGGTAACTATTATTTTTAGACATTTTGAATAATTACTTTGGTAAATATTTTATTTACCAAGATTAAAGAGTAAATATAATAAATAAGGGTAAAATATAATATTATAATAATATTAAATTTCCCTAACATGTGTAATATTACTATTTTATGATACATATCCGACCATGGAAATCCTTCAGTTGAATTTGGGACCCCATGGAGCCACATTGGAGTAATAATGTCATTTTATATCAATTAATTTAATGTAAAGACAAAAATGAAAAAAATAAATATCTTTTAGTAAATAAAATTTTACATAGGGTTAAATATGCCATCCTTTTGACTATAATATTATTTGGAAATATAAAAATATTTCATACATCATGCTATTTTTTTTATAATTTTTGGACATCAAATAAATTAAATTATTTATGAAACAATAATGATGAAATATTTACCTCATTAAAAAATGCTTTAAATAAATAAAATTATAAATATTAAAAAAATATAAAAAATTAGTCCAAATTTTATTTGATTAATTTATTTATACCATGAGTCATCTTAACATTTTAATTAACCAATAGTGTACATTTTGAAACCGAAGATGAGGTTATAATAAAATAATTGTTTCAAACTTTCATAATAAGACCTTCCTCTCCCATATAAAAAAGCCCTCAATTCCTAACCATTTCTCACACTTCTCAAGCCTTTGGCTCGTACAATACCTACAAAAAGTTTCTCCCAAAATCTCTAAATTCATTTTATAGGCCTTACATTAGTCATAAATCCAACTTAAGGAGCCCTTTTGATCAAATCAAAAGGAAGAACCAGAAAAAGAGGTAATAATTTCACCACCCTCTTTTAAGTAATTTTTCTTCTTCAACTTCCACTTTCTTTCTTTTTTCCATTCTAAAATAATAAATCTAGTATCTTCTATATATTTTATGTTATTATGAATATGGTACAACCAAATTCATTACTTTATCCATCCATTGAATGACATGTCAACTTACGTGTGTACGTACGGCTTACCATCTCCACATCGTGGTGTAATTGTTATTCAAGACATTTTTATTTGTATGGGTATACTAATAATGTTTAATTGATGTAAATATTATATTTAACATGATAATGATTCTGTATATATGATATACCATCCAATTATATATTATTTTAATTTCAAAAGAATGATATTGTCACTCGTGCGTACGTACATATTACCGTCTCCATGAACGTGATAATATTCATTTCTCATCGTATCGATTCAAGAAAAATTTTCAAGATATGATTAAAATTAATGTTTAAAGATGTAATATTATTCTTAATATGAATAAGATACATCCATTCCTTAACAAACATTACTTACAAAACAAATTTAGCAAAGAAAATGAATCAGTTGAAACATGAAACAACGATAATACTAAATTATTATTGAGAAAGCAATATTAAAAGATCATTTATGATATCATATTAATGTATATGGATATTATATTAATTAAAAAATATTATTTCACCATTATACAAGAGTTTAACCTACCCTTGACCAAGTAAAAGTACCAGGTAGGGGTTAATTTCAAAATCTCATTATTATCCGAGGAAGTTTTTATGTAAGTATCTACAAGGAACTCTTTATCATCCACATCCATTTTTCATAAAAATATATTTTGAAACATTCTTACTGTTTTATATAATATGGGTTAAATTCATTTATACCCTTGTTTGACTCTTTATAGGATGTTTATAAAGGAATATTTCCGTTGTTTTCCAAACGTGGTCCTTTATAACCTTTTCGACAAAATTAATGTAAGAATATCTTTTTTTAAATTATACAGTGGGTGTGGCTATTTTCCACCGTTATAACATCATCAAATCATCCCTTACAAGATTATAAGAATAATTCCAAAAATAAATGTCTTCATTTATAATTATATGAATTTTAAATGATTTTAAAATAGTAAGAGTTATTTCTCTAAAAAAATGTTTTGATTTCATCTATGTCAACATCCATTGATGGATTTTATGTTTATTTGAATTTTATTAGTTATTATACCTAAATTAAATATTTTATTGAAGTTTTTTTGATATTTTTGATTATGGATGTGTCATTTTTATACCATTAATGGTTTATTGAAAATGTATTGACATTTCTTATGCTATTTCTAATATGAATGTTTATGTTATTTTTAAACCTTTTCATATAAGGAATGTATTGGACTTAATATGTGAAGGGTGGAGCCTGCTATAGCTCCTTGATTAATCAGAAGGTCTTATGAAACAAACTAGTGTTTTGGAACAAGTTTTTGACAAAATATTATTTTTAGTCTTGGCGCAAGGCCTTGACTATGTCGTTATGAAAGTCTGGCATTATACATTCCATCATTATGAAAGTGTCTATTGATATTGCATGTGATTATTTGACTAGTAGAATATCCATGTGAGTAATTAAATAATTTTTTTTTGATTTTATCTTTGCAATATTATGATAATGTTCAAGTTTAAAAGGATTTTGTTTTAGTCTTATGAATTTCCATAAATATTTATGCTTATTTAGAAAAGTTTCTTCTATATTTTTATCCTTACTGAGCATCTGAACTCACCCCTTTATATGTTTTATTTTTTCATAGGATGAGAAGATGTTAATTATGATTGACTTGCATGATTAATCTAGGAGGCTTGGATTTTTTTAGGGAATAATTTAGTGTTTTATTTCTTTTCAAGTTTTAAAGTTGAACTTAGGTATGAATCTTGTTTCCAAAAATACTAAACTGATCGGTCTTTCAGGACCTGATTTCCTTGTGATCATGCCAATGTTAAGTAATAATGCACCAACTCTGGGTAACTGGGGTCGGGGTGTTATAGTTGGTATTAGTGGATTTTTAGTACAAACATTGGAAACTAGATTGAGATAAACTCTGATTAGATCCCATTACCCTAAGATAGTCTTTGAGGATTTGTATATAAGTACCTCCTATAGTTTTTTTAATGGGTAGATTTTGTGAGTTTTCTATGCAATACTTCCCTGTCTGGATCCGAGCAGGTAGAGGTGGCTCTGGCATAGATGTACCTAGGGGTAAAACCTGATAACAAAGCTTTGAGCTAGTCTTGAACGGGAACGGATGCATGATAACAGGCCTTGATGCAATCTTGATTAAGACACTCTCAGGGAATATGCTTAGGATAATTCTAATTTTCGTTACAAACCATCATGAAGGGTTTATGAGTACATAAATCCTCAAATAAATCATTTTTTATGATTATGGATTATATCCATAAACTGCTCATTTTATGTTAAGTGTTTTACATGTTTCTAATTATGTATTTCGATTTATAAACTAATCTAATATATTACATAGTTAACAAGTGACGCCTAGTGGAAGAAATGGAAACTGTATCAATGCAGGTAATCCATGTAGGGATTTATCTCATACTCATGATAATTATAGTTGATCTGGTGATGCAACTGGTGCTGATCAGCTTATCACCATACTAGGACAACTCACTCAGGATATGAAATATAACCTTACCAATTTGGAGCTCCCTGATCCACAACACAGAGGAACAATGTTAGATCGCTTCGCGAGGAAACAACCACCAACATTCAAAGGGAGTAAAAATACAGTAGTATCTTTTAAAAGGATATATTTCTTAGAGAAAATATTTCAAGCTTTGGGGAGTCGCGAAAGGGAAAATTTTGTTATGTCATTTTATCGCCTCACGGGAGATGTAGATCAATAGTGATCATTGATTCACCACAAAAAGGATGATGATGATGTATCATTTATGGAATGGAGGGAGTTTAAAGATATTTTCATAGAAAAATACTTTCCTGATGACCATCAAGCGGGTATGGAATGGAAATGTTTTAGTCTGAGGCAAAATGACGATGATAATGGTACAATGTATGATGCCAACTTTACAAGGTTAACAAGGCATGTAGCAGATTATATACATAACCCAAGTTGTAAGATTGATCATTTAATTGATGGTTTAAAACCATTTCTCCATCGAGCATTAGTATATCAATCTATCTCGTTGTACGAAGATATTTTCACTTGTGCTATCAAGACAGAAAAGTAATTCTCTACGTCTTACGAAAATAAAGTAAAGCAAGAGAAGAATAGTACGGCGGGGAAGAGATAGATAAATGGAAAAGGAACATAAGGATATTCCATTATGTGATAATTCTGAGAAGAAAAACCAAGTTACTTGCTTAAAAGGAATGGTAGTCTATTACATGTGTGGTGAAAAAGTCCACCAAGCTCGTGATTGTAAGGGAAATAATGTTGTTATCAATTTTAAATGATATAATTGTAGAGAAATGTGGCATTATGAAAAAGAATTTCCTAAGTGACAAGGAATATTACCTCAGAAAAGGCCATGGGATCAATGCCAAGCTTATGATATTACGACAGTTGAAGTGGAATAATTAATGTATTTGTGTAAGAACTCGGTTCTTATTCATGAGGTACTAGTTTTTTTCCTTTATATTTTCTGTAAGTTTTTATGAGAAAATCAAGAAAATGGAGAAAATAACACTTTTGTGGATACAGGCTGGGTACTTTTCCACACGCCGTGTACTTTGGTAATCTGGGACGAGTAAACAGAGTGTATAGCCACGCTGGCGATGAATGGTTTAAAAAAACGACTACACGCCGTGTAGTGGGTATATACATGCCGTGTAGTATGTTTTTTTCACTTAAAAATGGCAGTAGCCTCCCCTATTCACAGGGAAGGCTTAGACGCAGTGGAGGGATTGGGAGAGATGTCAGGAGCTATGGAGATCACCCGAGCGAGCACTAGGAATCCGATTCCGCCTCCATCGATCTCGTTGGAACCATACGGGTATGCCCTTCCTTCTCCTAAAGCAGTTCTTAACAATTCCTTCCCGAGTAGAAGTTATTTGTGTATGAATGGGTATTTCTTCTCCCTCATATCTATGTTGTTTTTGTACGATCTGAGGATCTTCGTTCACGTATACCGAGCATGGGCGATCGAGGTACGTGGCTTGGTGTTTAAATTCTAATTGTTCTGTGTTTGTGTGTACCATTGTGCTATGTACCCATGTTCAGGTTTCGTGTGGATAAGGCCTAGGCTGTTTTGAATATTTATAAATTTAAAGGTAGTTAAATGTGATAATAAACTGTTGTTTGGGATCATTGCTTGGATCCAGGACCACCCCGGGGGTGCGTTCCCCTGTTTAGCCATTTGTCCTGTTTACCTGAGCGTATACTGTAAAATTTAGCATTCTCTAAATTGTATTCAGAGAAATTTTATATAATTACTTGATTATCTGTTGGGAACAACACATTTTCTTGCGATTGAGGTTAGTGTTCAATTTAGCCTGAGGGTAGTGTTCTATTTCACCTGAGGGCTACACTTATTATGCCTGAGGGCAGTGACTTCTGTGCCTGAGGGCGATACCTCATACGCCAGAGGGCAATATCCAATATGCCTGAGGGAAGATACCTAAGGGTTTTGATTCTTTGTACCTGAGGGTAAGGTTTGTTTGTTTGAGGACATTGACTGTTTACTTAGAATATTCAATGTGGTGGTATCTTAATTGAAGGATTAAACTAATGTTAAAATTGTAATATAACCAGTAGTTAGTTACTTTTGAGTTCTGCTTAGTTATTTTCATTTTACTACTGCACATGTTGTTGCACATTTACACAGACAGTTGGGTACAGATCATTAGTTGGTGCCTACTGGGATTGATTTCTCAAACCCTATTTGGATAATGTCTTCGGCCCAAACAGATTATGTTGCTACAGGTTTGGATAAGGGAATGGTTCCCTATACAGGTACATGATTGTTGCAGAGGAGTAGGGGAGCATGTGATAATGCTTAGGCTCGTGATGCTACCAGCTGTTCTATTTTGTCTGTTGTACCTATACTTGAGCTTTATTATATTGTACTGTATTGTTGTGTAACTTTTTCTGGCTGTTTACTTATAACTAGAGGCATGTTGCATCATTATCTATATAATTGTTGGTTATCTTTTAATGCAGTTGTTCATTGTAAGTGTGTATGGTTTATTTATACCGGTACTATTGTATGTTATTTTACATTTCTAATATGCTACACTTTTAAAAATGAGGGCATAGTTTCCCAAATATCAGATCTGGGACCTCGCTTCTAGTCGGTAGCCTCTGTCATTTGGGAAATTGCGCTTGAGGTCATGTGACCAACCGGGTTCAGGGGAATCGTTGAGTAGAACCCGGATTTTGGATGTTACAAAGTGGTATCATAGGGTGGTATCATTTCTTTGACATACTGTTTAGAGCTTATTTAGGGATAGGATGGAAATGATAGTTGGTAATAAGTTGTTCCTAGGATTTTCTAACTCGTGTACATTGAAAATCCAGTATACCTCATATTTTTTCAATTATTCCGATTTTGCAAATATTACAGTTAATTTGATTTTGACCATTGGGTGATGCACTTGTGGTGTACTGTTTATATTTTATCCATGGGTTCTATTTAGTTGCAACTTTATGAGATGAGGGTATTCCACATCATGCCTCATTTATCCCCATGGTTTAAATCACATGTCATGCATAGTTTCATGCCATGTAGGCGCATTAGAAATTGAATGTTGTTGTTATAGTTTTGTGCTAGAAAATCATGTTGTTTTGAGAGCTGCTTTGATAAATACCTTCTATGTGACATGTTATTTTTGTGTGAGCCTCTTTATAGAATTAATGCCAAAGTTGGGTTTTTGGGGAGTATAGGCCCTCAATGACTAAAATTTGTTGGATCACTGGCTTGTTACTTGTATATAACATGTATAAGATGCCAAACATTGATTCGCGGGGAGTATGGGCCCTCACGGATCAGAATTTGGGACTTAGGTATTATTTTTAGTATGTTCTGGGTTGCGAGTAGTTTCAGAGGATTACTGTAAAGGAAACCAAGGATACACGTTGTGCAGTTCCTCGGCCACCCGCTGTGTGTACTTTTATTCGGGATGAAATGAATACTTTTTAAGTACATGCCATGTACCTTCAGTACATGTCATGTAGTCTCTTCCAGTGTCATGGACCGTGTGGTCGGGGACACAGGATTGAAAATGGCTTTGAAAAAACATGTTGTGTACCTAATGTACATGTCGTGTACTGATTGACCCGAAGTCTGGCCGTGTAACAAACAACCCGTGTTGGTGAAATCTTTTCTTGTACACGCCGTTTAAATGATGAAAACGCCGTGTAGTGTAACCTGGGGACCCAACCGTGTATCTATAAAACACGGGATGGTGTTTCCTCTTCCTGAACATGTCGTGTACATGAGGGACCCATAGTGTAGTCCTTTCCAGTTGGAAACCATGAGTACTTCGCCATGTGACTAGGGAAACAGGGTGGTGTACACGCCTTGTATGGGTGTAGCACGCCATGTAGTCTTAGGCGAGTAATCGGCCATGTCACGAACGACACGGGTAGTTGAAAAAATTAACCATACATGCCATGTAGGTGCCATACACATCATGTAGTCTTGGTCAACGAGATTCGTGTGGCTTATCCATATAGAAGGACCCAGGTAGGGGAAGAAAAGTACGGTACATGACGTTTAGTTAATATACATGATGTGTAGTCTTGTTTTGAAAATCATGAAATTCCTTCTTCCTTCTGTTTCCTTTTTGGTCCCCTTGTTTTTCAGTCTTTGATAATTTTGATCTAAGGTGTGCGTTTGGCCTTGTAGATTCAGCCACCGAGACAACCACACGTTGTTCGCTAGGAGAGTGGAAATGGTTATACTCTAGTGATGGTGGGCCATGGGCTACCAGTTGATCCCCTAGAAGATCTAGATGTGGCACCAGCTGTTATACCGGACACAGGCACGGATGCGCAGTTCCATGAAGGCTTCATGTTGTTCATGAAGACCATTCAGGGATCACCGCCGGCTTCCACATCTTTGGCTGAGCTGACTCAAATCATCTAGTAGTAGCATCCGCCTACGTTTTCAGGGGATGGTGGACCACTGGCTACGAAGTCTTGGCTGGGGTCTATGAAGACTATTTTAGAGCACCTTTAGATGCCTCGATGGTAGAGGGTCAAGCTCACTACTTACTTGTTGTGTGATTCCACCAAGAGGTGGTGGGATGTTACCACTCAGACTGAGCACCACAGAGACATGGAGTGGGATGATTTTCAAGCAGTATTCTAAGACTTCTTCTTCCCTAAGACAGTGAGGGAAGATAAAGATCGAGTGTTCATGAACCTGCAGCAAGGCGCTATGTCAGTGTTGGATTACTCTTCTTGTTTTACCTAAATTTAGAATTATGCACCCGTTTTGGTGGGTGATGAGACGTTCAGGGCAAGACGCTTTGATTATGGTCTTCTATATGTCATCTGAGCAATGGTGAATGTTTTCTGGTTGCCTACAGTACATGCTATTGTGATATAGGCGCTGATTACAGAGAAGAACCTTCTGGGTGCGTGAAGTGTTGTCCAGGGCGGTTCGACACCAGTTTTTGGTAATAATTCTACCGAGAAGAGGAAAAGACATATGGATTTTTCTCACGGTGGTAGTACCAGCCAGAAGAATGTATTATGTGGTCATGTCATGTGATACCAGTGTGGTAATGATAGGAACAAAAGACCACAGGGTCCACATGACTTAGTGGAGTGCCGAGATTGCGGCATGATGTGACATCTATAGTACTTTTGTAGGGAATTTCTACCTATGGCTAGTGAGAGGGGTTTTGTGCAGACTCCGCGAGCGGGAGCAGGACTAGTAGCTTCTTACCAGTCGGGCAACTGAGATACGTTTGGACGTACATACAGAGGTGGTGGTCATTGTCGTGGTATCCAGGCACCAAGATCACAGAGGCAGCAGGGCGGGACAACTTAGGGTAGCCAGGCTATGTTGTAGGTCTGCGGCACTATGTAGGCATATGCTATGCAACAGACACAACAAGAGCAGGATACAAGACATTCTTCTGTCAGAGATACTATTCTAGTAGCTTCTATTTTATCTTCAATACTTTTCAATATGGGTGCTACACATAGATTTGTATATGTTCCTTTTGTGGAGAGCCTTGGGCTCTGTGTTTCTTTTTCTTCTGTTGTTATGACACTAGAAACTCCATTGGGGACTTGAAAGGTTGGTGTGCATCAGTGTAGGGATTTCCCCCTACAGATTGGTGGGTGTCACATTCTTTGGACCTTTATGTCTTGGAGATGATGATCTATGACTTCATTCTTGAGATGGACTAGTTGGTTCCCATTCAAGCAATTGTATACTGCTATCGTCGTAGGGTGCATTTCACATCAGTAAAGGGTGGTGAGTTTCTATACAAGGGTGAATGAGATGATCAGGCGAGTCGAGTTGGACTCATGCATCGTGGGAAAGGTGGAGTCATAGCCCAAATTGTGAGTATATATTTGGATGATCTGGGGACATGTTAGAAGGATTTCCCTCCAGTGGTTGATCATTTCAGTGATGTCTTCCTGGTCAACTTTTCAGGTCTACCTCTAGAGAGAGAAGTGGATTTTTCTATCGAGATTATGCCATGGGAAAGACTAGTTTCCATTCCTCCTTATAGGATGGCTACACCTGAGTTACAGGAGCTCAAGATACATTTAGGGGAGTTATAGTCAAAGGGTTTTATCTGATGTTGTACTTCTCCTTGGGGTTCTTCTGTCCTTTTTACAAAGAAGGTGGACAACAACCTCATACTATGTGTACATTATCAGAAGCTGAACCAGATGACGGTTAAGAACCGAGATCCCTTGCCGAGGATTGATGATCTTTTTTATCAACTTCGAGGTGCACCAATGTCCTCGATTATTGAATTGATATCGAGATATCATCAGTTACGTGTTAGACCTTCGGATATACATCTTACAGATTTTTGGAGCAGATATAGTCTATACAGTACGTGGTTATGCCGTTTGAACTCATGAATATGTCATCTGCTTTCATGGATCTGATGAAGCATGTGTTCTACCCTTATCTGGATTCTTTTGTGGTATTCTTCGTCAATGACATCTTGGTGTACTCTCACACATGACATGGCCATGCCAACCATCTTGAGATTGTATTGAGTACACTGATAGAGTATAATCTATATGATATTCTCTCAAAGTGCCACTTTTGGATGGACCAGATTCACTTCATGGGTCACATCATCTCAGAGGAATGAGTAGAGGTAGACTCAGAGAAGGTGAGAGCAGTAGTTTCCTGGGAGCAGCCTAAGAAATTGTTTGAGATACAGAGTTTCTTAGGGTTGTTTGGTTACTATAGATGCTTCATACATGACTTCTACTGGTTATCAACACTGGTGTCTTGTTTGACTAAGAAGGGTGTGAAGTTCGTTTGGTCAAAAGCTTGTGAGGCAGCCTTTCAGGACCTGAAAGGAAGGTTGACATCAGCACCAGTCCTGATACTTCCGGAGAAATGAAAGAGATATACAGTCCACTATGATGCATCCGGTATTGTGTTGGGAGTAGTGTTGATGTAGGGTGATCGAGTTGTTGTGTAAGGTCTCATAAGTTGAGTCCACATGAGAGGGATTACCCGATGCATGATCTCGAGTTGGCTGTAGTTGTTCATGTGTTGCGTTGTTGGGGAAAATACCTCTTGGGAGAGTGTTTTTTGGTTTTCACCAACCAAAAAATTCTCTAGTATATCTTTACTCAATGTGACTTGAATCGGAAGCAATGAAGGTGGGTCAAATACCTTCAGTCATTCGATTTTGAGCTTGCCTATAAACCTGGAAATGGTAATACGGTAGCAGATGCACTGAGCTGGAGGACTCTGATATAAGCAATGTAGGAGGCCAGTGCTGAGTGGGAGCTCATGGATTTATTATCTGAGATGCATTTGGAGGTGGATGACAATCAGGGGGCAGACCTATCTTTCTGCTTTACCTGTGACTTCTACCCTCATGGATATAGTGAGGATGAGACAACTATCTAATTCAGAAGGGAAAGTTCTTCGGGAGTCGGTGGAAAGTGAGGACCCTCCTCCATGATGGACGATATGTGATGATGAGGTGCTGTATTTCCATGGACGTGTATGGGTTCCAAGGGATATATGTGAGAAACTGATGCAGGAGTTTCATGCTTAACTTGGGTAGTTCATCCTGGAGTTACCATACTTTAATGTGACTTGAGACGTAAGTATTGATGGTCGGGTATGAAGAGGGAGATATATGGTTTTGTTATGAGATATTCCACCTATCAACAGGTGAAAGAGGAGCATCAGAGGACAGTCAGACTGTTATAGTAGTTACCTATTCCGGAGTGGAAATGGGATGATGTCACGATGGACTTCATGATTGGGTTTTCGATGTCACATAGAGGCAATGATGTCTTGTGGGTTGTTGTGGAAAGACTCACAAAGGTAGATCATGATTTTCTGATTAAGGATACCTTCAGAGTTGATGATCTCGGGAAGTTGTATAACTGAGAGATCGTACGTATTCATGGGGTCCCTCGTTCTATCGTTTCAGATAGGGAAACTCTTTTTACATCTCGTTTATGGAAGAGTTTTCAGAGGGCAGTGGGTACACATGTTCTTTTAAGAAAATCTTACCACCCAATGACTGATGGCCAGTCAGAGAGTAAAATACAGGTGATTGAGGACATGATGCATGCATGCGTCCTAGACTTTAGGGGATCTTGGGAGAAGCATATACCCCTAGTCAATTTTGCCAATAATAATAGTTTTTAGGCATATATTGAGATGGAACCATATGAGGATATATATGGTAGGAAATTCCGACCACCGTTGTGCTGGTTAGAGGCTAGTGAGGTAGCTTTACAGGGACCACATCTCATGCAGGAGACTTCTGAGTAGGTCAAGTTGATTCAGATGTGGATGGATACCGCACTGTCTCGCCAGAAAGCTTATGCTGATCACCGTAGATGACCCATTGAGTTCACGGTTGGGGATCAGGTTTTCTTACATGTTTCATAGAATTTGGGACATAGATGGATTAGTAGACAGGGTAAACATTCACCGAGGTATGTGGGGCCATTTGAGATTCAAGAGACAGTCAGGTCAGTTTCCTATTAGTTGCAATTACCACAGAGGTATCGGGCCATGCACGACGTCTTCCATATATCTCAGTTGTGTCATTATAAATCAGACCTATCTCACATATTTCTACCAGATGAGGTTGAGCTTCAGGTAGATGCGTCCTTTGAGGAGAATCTGATTCGTATCGTGGATAGGAACACGAAGGTTCTCTAAGGCCGGCCAGTTCCTCTCGTACGGGTGCTATAGTAGAATGCCTGAGTGTAGGACGAAACCTGGGAGCAGGAGACCGACGCACGTGCTCAGGGGCCAGATTTTTTCTGTGCTTTATCTTCCCCACACATTGTAGGGAAATTCGAAGATGAATTGCTTTAAGGGAGGAAGTTTGTAAGAACCCAGTTCTTATTCTTGAGGTATAGTTTTCTTCCTTTCTCTATTCCATAAGATTTTTTTGAGAAAATAGGGAAAATGGGGAAAAACACACTTTTGTGCATACACACCCTGTACTTTTCCACACGCCATGTACTTTGGCCATATGGGATGAGTACACAGGGTTTGTAGCCTTTCTAGCGATGAAATGTGTAAAAAAACTCACTACATGTCATGTGGTGGATATGTACACGCTGTGTAGTCAGTCGGCAAGAAAATATTAAGGCGGTGAAGGTAGCCACCAACTAAGTGTTAGTGCACGCCGTGTAATGATGGATTACATGTCGTGTACGCATGTCGACTAATGAATAGTGCTGTGGTGGAAAGTAGTCTTCGTAGGAACAGTTAAAAAATGGAATGTACACAATTTGTAGTCTATTTTTTTCTTTAAATGGGTAGTAGCCTCCCCTGTTACCAGGGAAGGCTTAAAACTGGAGGAGGGATTGGAATAGATGTTCGGAGCTTTAGAGATCACCCACACGAGCACTGGGAATCTGATTCAGCCTCCTTCGATCACGTTGGAACCGTACGGGTAAACCCTTCATTCTCCTTAAGTTCTTCATACCAATTCGTTCTTGAGGGGAAGTTATTTATGTTTGAACAGTAATTTATTCTCCCTTAGATCTACACTGTTTTTTGATGATCCTAGAACCGTCATTCATGTATACCAATCAGGGGCGATCGAGGTAGGTGTCTTGGTGTTTAAATTCTAACTTCTGTGTGTTTTCTTGTACCATTGTGCTACGAACCCATGTTGGGGTGTCATGTGGAGAAGGCCTTGCCTATTTTGAATACCTAGAATAGTATAGGTAATTAAATCTGACAATAAACTATTGATTGGGATAACTGCTTGGATCCAGGACAACCCCGGGGGTGCGTTCATCTGTTTAGCCATTTGGCCAGGTTACTCGAGGGAATACAATAAAATTTAGCATGCATTAAATTTCCTTGAGGGGAATTTTATATAATTTATTTCTTATCTCATGGGCTCAGCCCAGTTACTTGCACCTGAGGGTAGTGTCCTATTTAGCCTATGGGTAGTGTTCTATTTCTACTGAGGGAAATAGTTCTTATGCCTGAGGGTAGTGACTTCTATTCCTGAGGGAAACACCTCATACACTTGAGGGCAATACCCAATATTCCTGAGGGCGGAAGCCTGAGGGTTTCGATTTTTTGTACCTGAGGGTAAGGTATGCATGTCTGAGGACATTGACTGTTTACATAGAATATTCACGGTGGTGGTATCTTAATTAAAGGATTAATTGAATGTTAAAATTGAAATATAACTGGTAGTTAGTTACTTTTGAGTGCAGCTTAGTTATTTTCATTTTACTACTACACACGTTGTTGCACATTTACACTAACATTTGGGAACGAGCCTTTGGGGGTGCCTACTAGGATTAATTTCTAATACCCTTTTTGGTTCATGTCTTCGTCCCAATGAGACTATGTTTCTGTATGTGTGGATAAGTGAAAGGCTCCCTATACAGGTACTTAATTGTTGCTAATGACTAGGGGAGCATGCGATCGGGCTTAAGCTCACGATGCTACCGGCTGTTCTGTTTTGTTCTGTTGTACCTATACTTGAGCTGTATTGTACTGTACTGTATTGTTGTGTAACATGTTCTGGATATTTTATTAGAACTAGAGGTAATGTGAATTATTATCTATATAACTATTGGTTATCGTTTATAGAAGTTGTTAATTGAAAATGTGTATGGTTTATTTCTTCTGCTGTTGTTGTATGTTATTTATATTATTCTCTACGCTACACATTGTCTAATGATGGAATAGTTTCCCCACTATCAGGCCTGGGCCCTCGCTGCTATTCGGAAGCCTCTGGAATTTGGGTAAATGCACTTGAGGTCTTGTGTCCGACCGGGTTCGGGGCAACCATTGAGTGCACCCAGATCCAGAAGGTTTCAATTTGTGTGTCTAGACTCAAAAATTACATCCTGGTTATATGAATAATGTGATATATATAAGTATTTTACTGCAGTACTTGTTCTTTCCATTATGTTTTTAATATGATGAAGGTAATACTATTTTTAGTAAGTGACATTAAGAGAAACATTACTTTGTATTAGGAATCTGATGTCACAATTGATTTTGGAATTTGGAGACCTTTTAGAGAGAGTTTGGAAAGAGGTATTTTGGAAAACAATAAAGGTTCAAATGGATTATGTTGAACTTTTGATAGTATTGTTTAAGGTTAAAACAGTTTTTATGGTTTTTTAAATATATTATAATACTATAGTTTTAGGAAAAGGACAACATATAGGTCGGGCGATAACCTCTCACGTTGGACAATGCTATAGGGATCGAACCCACAACCATAGTGTGATAGCCTTTATTACCTACCACTAGCCTAGAGAAAGTATGTAGTTATTATAAAATATATTTCTTAATTTAAATTTTATGTGTAAATATTTTGAAACTTATACAATTATGATAAATATATTGTTTTTGAGTTCTTAATCTTTTGTTGTGAAAGATGAGTTTGTGGTAGAAATTAGTTCAAGGATGATACTCTACCTGTCAACTATGTATATATATATCTCTCTCTCTTAGTTTATGAAGAAATTAATTCATAAACTTTACGGAAGAAATATTAAATTCTAAAATTTGTTATCCTAATACCGTATGTTTTGTTGAACTGATGATATATTAAATCATCATAGATCAATGGATTTAAGGTACTCAAGTGTACACTTGTTTGTGATTTATGACCACAATCTCTCTATTTAAATATTTACATTTTCATTCCATTTATATGTTTGTAATTTCAACCAATGTTCTCTTATTCGAGACCATAATTTTCTAGTGACCTTTTCATTTCTCTTTTGTCTTATTAAGTCTAAATTTTATTAACTCTATTCCCAAATTGGATTTCCCACAATGGTAATTTCTATTTTCTACATTTCTTTCAAAGAACAATTTGAAATTGTGAGGATGCAATTTATTGAAGGAGGGGAGAATATAACACCACCTGATTTCATAGTACATTTCTTTTCAATGTAATTCAATAACTTATCATACACGCAATATTGAGTTCGAGCGTAACGAGACATACTAAACTAGATGATCAAAAAGTGTTTATGAATAGTATTAACTAAAATTTGAATTTATATAATCTATAAAATTTTAGAATCCATATTATATGTTTTTTAGAGATAATATACAAACAAATTCATTTTTAGATAAAAGTGGTATTTTTAAAAAATGCAATTTTATAGCCTTTTAATGGAGAACCTTTTTTAAAACCAATAATTGAAAATTTAATATATTTAATTTAATGATATTAAATTATTATATCTAATTAGGACATAAAAAAAATTGGATAGATTTTTGGAATTTTTCTGATAACATTCATATTTTGATAAATAGTAAAAAAAACTAAATTTTAAATAAAAACAAATTTTTTAATCAAAATTATTTCTAGTGTTAAAATATAATTCCGAGTTTTTTAAAAGTATAATTAGATTATATTTTAACCATTTAATCTAATATTTTTCCTTGGATGTAATTTCACATTTAATCTGGACATAAACATGTGTCAATATTTTGATAGTTATTATTTTTTAAAAACATTATTTTTATTTTGACAGTGAAAATTAATTTAAAATTAATTTCTTCCACTTCTGTGTTTTGAATTGGGAAAATTTTATTCCATATTTGTAATCCTTAGGTCCAAATTGGTTAAATAGATAACTTTTATTTTTAGACATTTTGAATAATTATTTCGGTAAATATTTTTTTACTATGATTAAAGGGTAAATACAATAAATAAGGGTCAAATATAAAATTATAATAATATTAATTTACCCTAAAATGGGTCCTAATACTATTTTATGATACATATCCGACCATGACAATCATTGGGTTGATTTTGTGATCCCATGGATCCACATGGGAGTAATAATGACATTTGATATTAATTAATTTAATGTAAAGGCAAAAATGACATAAACAAATATCTTTAAGTAAATAAATTTTTGAATGGGGTTATATAAGATATAATTTTTACTATAAATATTAATTGGATAGATAGAAATATTTCCTACATCATGTAATTTTTTTATAATTTTTGTACCTCAAATTAATTAAATTATTTATGACACAATAATGATGCAATATTTATGTCATTAATAAATAATTTAAATAAATATGATTATAAATTTTAATACAATATCCAAAACCTGTGCAATTATAATTTTATTATTATATTTTGACCATGAGTAATCTTAAATTTGTTATTAATGAATAGTTTACCTTTTGAAACTGAAAATGATGTTATAATAAAATAATTGTTTAAAACATTCCTAAAGAGTGCCTCATCTCCGTTATCAAAATCCCTCATTTCTTACCCATTTATCACACTTCTCAAGCCATTGGCTCGTAAAAAAACTTCCCAAATAACCTCTAAACATCCCAAAATTCATTCTAGAGACCTTAATATAGTCATTAGGCCAACCTAAGGAGCCCTTTTGATCAATTCAAATAGAATAACCCGGAGAAGAGGTAATTATTTCACCACCCTCTTTTAATTACTTTTCTTCTTCCACTTCCTCCTTCTTTGTTGTTTCCTTTCTAAAATAATAACTCCAGTATCTTATATATACTTTTATGTTATTATAAATATGGTACAACCAAATTCATTATTCTATCTATCCTTTGAATGACATGTCACCATACGTGCGTACGTACGGCTTACCGTCTCCACGTCCTGGTGTAATTGTTATTCAACACATTATTATTTGGATGGTCATAATAATGATTTCTAATTGTTGTAAATAATAAATATAACATGATAATGATTCTATATATATGATGTACTATCAAATTATATATTATTTTAATATTATAAGAATGATATTGTCTCTCTTGCGTACGTACGGATTACCATCTCCAAGAATGTGATGGGATTCATTCCCCATCGTATCCATTCAAGAATAATTTTCATTATATGATTAAAAATAATTCTTAAAGACTTAATATCATTCTGAATATGAATAATATACATCCATTCCATAACAAACATTACTTACGTAACAAATCATACAAAGGAAAACGAAGTAGTTAACACCTGAAACAATGATAATGCTAAAATATTATTAAAATGAAATGTTAAAAGATCATATATGACATCATATTAGTGTATATGATTTTTGAATAATTTGATAACGATTATTTCACCATTATACATAAGATTAACATTCCCTCGACTAAGGAAAAGTTCAAGGTAATGGTTAATTTCACAATCTCTTTATTATCAGAGGTTGCTTTTAGCTAAGTTTATACAAGGACCTATTTATCATCCACATCCATGTTTCATAAAAATATATTTCAAAATAGTCTTAATATTTTATAGAATATGGGGTAAAGTAATTTATACCCTTTTTTGACTCATTATAAGATGTTTGTAATGGAATCCTTCGGTCATTTTTCAAACAAGGTCCTTTATAACCTTTTCGACAAAATTAATATAAGAATGTATTTTTTTAACTTATATGGTGGGTGTTGCTATTTTCCGCCATTATAACATCATCAAAGCATCCCTTACAAGATTATAAGAATATTTTCAAAAATAAATTTTTTCTTTTATAATTATATGAATTTTAAATGATTTCAAAATAGAAAGAGATATTTCTTAAAAAGGTTTTGATTTCATATATTTCAACATCCTTTGATTGATTTTAAGTGTATTCTTAGTTGATTTATTATGATACAAAAATTCCAAATTGTATTGAAGGTTTTGTGATATGTTTGACTATGTATGTGTTATTTTTATACAATTCATGGTATATGGATAATGTATTGACATTTTTTATGCTAGTTCTAATACGAATTTTTATGTTATGTTTAAACTATTTCATATGAGGAATGCATTGGACTTAGTATGTGATGGGTGGAGCCCGCTATAGCTCCTGATGCATCGGTAGGTCTCGTGTGAAAAACTACGTACTTTTCACAAGGCCTTGACAAAATCTTATTTGTAGTCTTGGCACAATAAAATGACTATCTGGTTATAAAATTTTGACATTATTCATTCCATAATTATGGAAGTGGCTATTGATATTGAATGTGATTATTAGACTAGTATAATATTCATGTGAATAATTAATTGGAATTATTTTGATTTTAACTTTTCCATATTATACTGAAGTTCATGTTTAAAAGGATTTATGTTTTAGTCTTATGCATTGAATTAAAGTTTTATGCTTATTTATGAATGATTCCACTATATTGTTATCCTTACTGAGCATCGGAGATCTCCCATTTCTTTTTTTTACCATGATGCGAAGAAGTTTATTATGATTGACTTTTAGGCTTAATATACTAGGCTAGGATGTTTCTAATGGAATAAATTAGTGTAACAAACCAATTTTGAGATAAAGTATTTATTTATTTTATTTTTATTAATTAAATGATAAATTTAATTTAATAAAACAAATTTTTAAATAAATGGTAAATTATTATAATGAAAATTTATGTATATATGATTTTATTAAATACCACTTTTCCAAACATGATATTATTTTGGGAATATGAAATTATTATTATTATAATTAAACAAAAAAATATGTTTTAATAAAATCTCTTATGAAATTATTTTTAAACACTGTTTTTAAATTGGCATATTAATATTTTAAAAACCCTTTTTTATTACTGAAAAGTAATATTTTCAATTTAAGAAAAATAGAAAATTAATAAAACATTTGTTTGGAAGATTATAAAAAAATTATTAATATTTAACAGTAATATAGATTAATAAATTAATAATTATTATGTTAACATATAAATTAATGCATATATTTAAAATTTCAAAATTATAAATTAATGTTTTGAAATTATGTGAATTATGAATAATGTAAACCGTTAAAATAAAAATAATAAATTTTAAAAAAATGAATATTGACCTTATATACATATATATATAATGAAATGATACATATATTGAGATAATATATATATTTAAATAAATAAACATAAAATGATAAAATAAAAAAAATTATTTAAAAAAACGAATTGAATTCTTGATACGTGTTAGGGTTTCGTTTGGGTAGGATCAAGATTGGTAGAATTCTTCGTGGGAGAATATGGTGAGGCCGAAACGAGTTTAGGTCGACTAATGGAGAAGTCTTAGACGTTGGGGTCTTGGTGAAGTGAGGGAGAGCATCAAACCTAGATGATGTGTAACAATGGTTCTTTCCGAGTTGAGCTGTGTGATGTCGATGAATAGGGTGATGCCGATGTCCGAGTTTGTTAGCATGAGAGTGTCGAGGTGCAAGTTGAGGTTGATGAGTCAGAGCTATAGATCTATGTTTCGGATGAAATAACGATTAGTCCTTGCCTTTTTCCAGGTTTATTTGTTTATATCTACAATTTGGTATCCAAATCTAAATTTAGATTCATTTTTTAGATATCTATTTGTTGTATTTATGGAGTTTTTCACTTGTTTGCTTCATTCTGTTTCTGGTCCTCAATGTTGAATATTAAAATAATGGTCATTATCTAATATTACATGTTATCTATTTTTGTGACACTTTCTAATCTGTTTTGGATCATTTGTTGTGTGGCTTAATGTTGATGTGTGTTTGAAAATTTTCTTCGAAACTAGTTGTCAAGTTTCTTGTTGCTTTCATTTTGATATTTTATACTTTATTTTCACATGAAAATGGTTTTATTAATTGAACTACTTTGCAACATTTGAATATAGACTAGTGTGTCAATTTATGAATAACCGTATATGGGTTATGATTAGTATGAGAAATATATATTTTTTATTTTATCAACAATATCAAGAAATTTCTATATAAGTAGGGTTGTTGGAAAGTGTTGGGAAAATGGAGATTCATTGAGAGTAGTTTAACTCTTTTTCATTAGGGGTAGTTTCAATATTTTCTATTTCCACTACTGGGAGTTTTTATTTGAGCTACTGCAATTGTAATAGAAAAAAGAAGATATTTTATGGGACTCATCTACAAAGATTATGGTAAGGGATTATTTATTTTGAAAATTACATTCAATGAATTCCCATATTATTGTTTGTTTAAGTGTGAATCATTTATTTCCAATATATATTTATTTTGAATTTTTTTCTGTAAGAGTTAGTTTAATTTCATTTTCAAATACCTTTCTTCTTTAATTTTCAATTGAAATTTATTTATTCAGTTAAATCATTCATGTTTATGTTTGTCAAAATTATACTCAAATTTTATTTAGAATAATGGTTTAAAGGACTATTTGTTTATCATGATTTTAATTTTTTGGGTTTGTGTGTAAGGTGTATTTTTCAACACTTTTAAATCCTCATAGAAATAGATTATTATTATCCTTTTTATTTTATTTCAAGGAAGAATTGCTTATGTTAAATAATATGGTTTATATTTTGTGGTTCTGGGTATTGGAAAAGTATTGCTACAAAATTTTCTTTAATGGTTCTCTTAAACCGTAATCAATATGTTCGCAGTTATGGACATATTTTGATGAGCTTTATTAAACCGTTCTAAAACTTTTAGAACAATTTTATTATTTTAAATTTATGATTCTATTTGTATAATTAATATTTATTTTAGAAGGGACATCAAATATTAAATCATGTGAATAATATATATATATACCTTCATGATGTGGAAATATATAATTGTTTTAAATAAATTAATGGTCACGTAATAATTCACATATGAAATAATAAATTAAGAATATCATAATTTTAAAATGTCACATACAAGTCATATAAAAATCAAGGTTATGGCCATATATCGATGATCGTTTATGAAACATCATACATGTATATTCATATATAGTTATATACACCTATTCATCAATATTGGATAATAATTACAAAGAAATGAATTTTTAATGGAATTGGATAAAATTTTTATAGACATGTTATAATTTTAAGTTGTCTTGTACGTGATTATACTATAATTTTACTCATGAATGAAATGTTGATTTAAAAAATATATATATATATCATTTATAATATTTTGTGTATTCTCATTACTATTTTATTATTTTGAATTAAAATAATTGTTCATGTCATTTAATCATGAAAAAAAAATCATTGATAATTATGTTGATGTTTATGTACATGCAAAGTGACGTGTGTTTTTGGGAATCAATTCTCACTAGTGTTTTTTTCAATAAAACTTTACATATATATATATATACTTATATATAGAAATCATTGGAAATTATTATTTACATTCATATACATGTTTAAAGGTAAAAAAATCCAGTATGAAAAACTAATATATATATATATATGTAAAAAAACATTATACATTTTCAAAAAAATATTAGCACTTGTTCGTTGTAAAATGGAAGGTCATTGGGGAGTGAATCCATCCTTCACTAAGTGCGTAGGCCGAAGACAACCTTCAATGAATTAAGTTTCATCAAAATGATGTTTTGTTTTCATAATTTTTGTTTAATTGTTTCCAAAATAAAATCACTTGTTTAGTTTAAAAGTGTTTTCAAAGTATAATTATTTTTCCAAAGGATTGTATTATTTTGTAAAGGTTGTTTTACAAATGTATTTACAAATGAAATTTTTTCAAATGTATTTTTGAATTGATACATTAAAAATTTATTTATCAAAGGTTTTTAAAAACCCCTTACTGGGCATCTTTTGGGCTCACCCTATGTTTTTGAAATGTTTTTCTCAGGTTGCCTTGAATTCCAGAGATGGTCATCTTTGTTGTAGCGTGCGCGGAAGTGTAGTAGACAATTGTTTTATTTTATTTTTAATTTTTTTTAACTCTGATCAATGTAAGGTTATGTCTAATCTTCCAGAACCTAGACCGGTAAAAGATCCTCGTTTCATTAAAGTGTTCTATAATTTTTTAATTACTTTTTATAAAAACAAACATATTATTTTAAGAATTAATTCTGGAAGAGAGGGCTCGGGGTGTTATAATTGGTATGAGAGGCACAGACTAAAGAAATTTGGAGACTAGATGTTTTATTTTGAGGAAAATAAAATATATGTGATAGATTTTCTGTGAGATAGTTAAGTCCCCTTAAAAATTATTTAATTCTAAAGATAGAAATTCATAATATTCATAAGTTTGAAGGAAGAATTGCGAGGGCACAATTCATTTAAGGTGGGGTGAATGTAACAACCCGATTTGGATACAAAGTATTTATTTAATTTATTTTCATTTATTCAATGTTAAATTTAATTTAATAAAACAAATTTTTAAGAAAATGTTAAATTATTATAATGACAATTTATGTATATATGTTTTGATTAAATACCAATTTTTCGATCATGATATTATTTTGGGAAGATGGAATTATTATTATTATAATAAAACAAAAAAATATGTTTTAATAATATCTCTTATGAAATGATTTTTAAAAACTGTTTCTAAATTGGAATCTAAATATTTTAAAAATCCTGTTTTATTTTTGAAAAAGTACTATTTTCAAATTATGAAAATTAAAACATTAATAAAAGTTTTCTTTTGAAGACTAGAAAATAAATTTTTGTTAATATTTATTAATAAGATAGTGTAATAAATTAATAATTATTATGTTAACATGTAAATTAATGTATATATTTTTAATTTCAAAATTTTAAATTAATGTTTTTAAATTATGTGAATTATGAATTAAGTAAACCATTACAATAAAAATAATAAAATTTAAAAAAATGAATATTGACCTGTTATATATATATATATAACAAAATGATAAATATATTAAGATAATTGATTTATTTAAATAAATAAACATAAAATAAAAAAATAAAATAAAGAATATTTGATTTAAAAAAACAAATTGAATTCCTGACGCGGGTTAGGGTTTCATGTAGTTAGGATCAAGATTGGGAGAATGTGCAATGGGAGAATATGGTGAGGCCGAATCGAGATTCGGTCAATGAATGTAGATTTCTTTGACGTTGGGGTCTTTTTCGAGTGATGGATAACATCAAACATAGATGAGCTGTTACAATGGTTCTTTCCGAGTTGAGCTGTGTGAAGCTGCTGAATAGGGCGATGGTGAGGTACGAGTTTAGTAGCATGAGAGTGTCGAATCCCAGGTTAAGGTTGATGAGTTTGAGCTACAGATCTACGATTTAGATGAAATAATGATCTGTCCTTGCCTTTTTCCAGGTTTGATTCGTTTAGATCTACAATTTGGCATCCAAATATAAATTTAGATTCATTTTTTAGATATCTATTTTTATTATTTATAGATTTTTTCACCTGTGTACTTCATTCTGTTTCTGGTCCACAATGATGAATATTAAAATAATGGTCATTATCTAGTATTATATGTTATCTGTTTTGTCGACACTTTCTAATCTGTTTTGGATCATTTTTTGTGTGGCTTATTTTTTATGCGTGTTTGACAATTTTCTTCAAAACTAGTTGTCTTGTTACATGTTGCTTTCATTATTGTATTTTTTATTTTATTTTCACATGACAATGGTTTTATTAATTTAACTAATTTGCAACCTTTGAATTTAGACTGGTAATTCAATTTATGAACAGCCGCATATGGGTTATGATTAGTATGAGAAATATTTTTTTTTATTTTATCAGCAGTATCACGAAATTGCTATATAAGAAGTGGTTGTTGCAAGGGGTTTGGAAAAAGGGGAGTCATTGAGAGTATTTTTACTCTTTTTCATTAGGGGTAGTTTCAATATTTTCTATTTTCCACTACTGGGAGTTTTCATTTGAGCTACAGCAATTGCAATAGGAAAAAGAAGATGTTTTATGGGAGTCATCTACAATGATTATTGTAAGGGATTATGTATTTTTGAAATTAATTTCTATTAATTCCCATATTATTTTTTGTGTAAGTGTGAAACAGTTTTTTCTATTATATATTTATTTTGAAATTTTATTTTTGTAAGAGACAATTTAATTTCATTTTCAAATACCTCTCTTCTTTAATTATTAATAGTAATTTATTTATTCAATTAAATCATTCATGTTTATGTTCATCAAAATTATGTTAAAATTTGGTTTAGTATAATGGGTTAAGGTACTATTTGTTTATCATGAATTTAATTTTATGGGTTTGTGTGTAAGGGGGATTTTTCTACACTTTTAAATCCTCATATAAAAATATTTTTATTCTTCATTTATTTTATTTCAAGGAAGCTTTGCTTTTGTAAAATAATATGGTTTATATTTTGTGGTTCTGGGAATTGGAAAATTATTGCTACAAATGTTTCATTACTGGTTCTCTTAAACCAAAATCAACATGTTTGCAGTTATGGAAATATTTTGATAAGATTTAGTAAACCGTTCTAAAATTTTTAGAACAATTTAATTAATTTAAATTTATGATTCTATTTTTATAATTATAATTTATTTTAGAAGGGACATTGCATATAAAATCAAGTGAATAATATATATATATATACCTTCATGATGTTCAAATATATAATTTTTTTAAATAAATTAATGGTCAAGTAATAATTCACATATGAATTAATAATTTGAGAATATCAAAATATTATTTTGTCACATACAAGTCACATAAAAATAAAGGTAATGGCAATACATCGATGATCGTTTATGAATATTTATACATGCATATGCATATATAGGTGTATACACCTATTCATGAACGTTGGATAAACTTCACAAAGAAATGAATGTTTAATCGAATTGGATAAAATGTTTATAGACATGTTATAATTTTAAGTTTTCTTGTACATGATTATATTATAATTTTAATCATGGATGAAATGTTGATTTAAAATATATATATATATCATTTATAATATTCGGTGGATGCTCATTACTATTTTATGTGTTTGAATTAAAATAATTGTTTAAGTCATTTAATCATGATTACAAATCATTGATAATTCTATTGGTGTTTATGTACATGCCAAGTGACGTGATTTTTTAGGAATAAATACTCACAAGTATATTTTCACTAAAAAATTTAATATATTTATATATAGTTATATAGTTATATAGGTATCAGTGGAAATTATTATTTAAATTCATAGACATGATTAAAGGTAAAAACTCACGTGAGAAAAACAAATATATATATATATATATGTAAAGAAAACATTAAACGTTTTCATAAAAATATTGGCTCTTGTTCGTTGTAAAATGGAAGGTCATTGGGGAGTGAACGCAAAATTTTCTAAGTGGGTAGGACCAAGGTAGCCTTCAACGAATTACATTGCTTCAAAATGATGTTTTGTTTTAATAATGTTTGATTAATATTTTTCCAAAAGAAAATCACTACATTAGTTTAAAAGTGTTTTCCAAGTATAATTATTTTTCCAAAGCATTATATTATTTTGTAAATGTTTTTTTACAAATGTATTTACAAATGCAATTTTTTCAAATGTATTATCGAAATGATATTTTTAAAAGTGATTTATAAAATTATTTTGAAAACCCCTTACTGGGTATCTTTTGTGCTCACCCTATGTTTTTGAAATGTTTTTCACAGGTTCCCTTGAATTCCAGACATAGTCAGCTTTGTTGTAGCGCACACGAAAGTGTAGTAGATAGTTTTTTTATTTCATTTTTTATTTCTTTAACTCTGATCAATGTAAGGTTATGTCTAATATTCCAGAACCTAGACCGGTAAAAGATCCTCGTTTCATTAAAGTGTTGTGTAATTTATTAAATAATTTTATAAAAAAAATTTACATAGCATTTTGAGAACTCATTCTAGAAGAGAGGGCTTGGGGTATTATAATTAGTGTTGTATTTATTTTCATGTTATAAAGTTGAACATATGTATGAATCATGTTTCCAATAATACTGAACTAATCAGTCTTCTAGGACATGATTTCCTTATGATCATGCAAATGTTACATAATAATACATCGACTCTTGGTAACTGGGGTCAGGGGTTACAAGGTTATAACAATATCATTTAATTTTACACAAGAGTTTATACCATGACTTAAATATAGTGCATGAGAGGTAATCCCAAGTCCAAAAGATGGTACACATGATGTTATCCCAAGCCCGAAATAGGTACGTTAATTGTTAGCCCAAGATTGAAATGTTATAAAACTCTTGGTGGGTAACCTTGAAGTTTGATTTTATATAATCATATGTTCGCAAAAAATATATGTCTTATAATAATTTTATGTTCTCATGGATCTTGGTCATGGATTGTTTTATGATTAATGTCTTATGAACATCAACGATTTATGCCATAACTCTAGACTTTGATCTTTAAATAAAGGGTATAGTTTTCAAATGTAATGACCATATTCCCATACCCTAGTACAAATTTTATGATTATTTGGTCATTGATATATCCCTTATTTACCCTTACTGGGAATCAGAGGCCACCTTTTCTTATGATTCTTTTCCGAAAGAGATAAATAAAGGTATTATATATGTTATGTCTGTAAAGGTTCATAGTTGTGAAGAACATAGTTGGAGATGTTTTAATTCACTTATGAACTGGTGATTTTTGTATCCAGGCCTCAAAATAGGGTAGAACTATACAAACATTTCATGAATAATCTTGTTATGAAATTAATATTCATATAATAATATATAATATCATTGAATGAAATTGGTGGGTTTCTATAAGAACTGGTCCATGAAATGATGAATTCCTCACCAAGGTCTATATAGACTGTAAGAGAGAAACTATAAAATTCCTTTAAATAAGAATATTTATTTAATATTCAATTAAAATAATATCCAAATAATTACTATGTGTTGAATCTCATAAATCTTTTGGTTTATAGTTCTTTGTTAGTGATTCATTCAAAGGATGTCGTTAAATACATCTGGTAAATCCAATTTCAAATTTATAATGTCCCGTACCATAGTAACAATAATGGTGTTGAATATTGGAATTATGGGGTCAATTACATGGAGAAAAAGGAATTCCAGAACAATTACCTACCAAATGATAGGTCATGTCACTTTTATTTATAATACTAAACTATTGATATAAATCAAATTACAAATAAATATATAGTTAAATGATAAAAGTAATGGGAACTAGTTTCCATGGGAATTATTAATAAATAAATAAATTTAACATCACTTTAAAAAATAATCTAAATAATCTAAAAATCCATAAATTCTTTAATTTATAGAAATTTGGAAAACTCTACCAACAGCAACCTAGTATATCATCTCTATGTGACCATATAAGTCAAAATAACTAATGTGAGTTTAGACCAGACTCCCAAAAGAAGATGAAAAAAAAATCAATTATAAATAAATAAGTATCTGAATTTAGTTGGCATTCATTAGAAATTGAAATCATCTTTTCAATGAATTGATGGTGGATAAAATAATCTTACAGGAATAACCTGATACTATTGAATAAAATAATCATACGAGTGAATGGAAAATTGATTTTTTTGTACATTACCCTTTTAATAGATTCCACTCTCCCATATGGATTTAGTGGATAATCATTGGGTGATAAATGAATACACATAAGTTTTTTAATGAATAAATTTAATGATATATATTATTGAAATAATAATTGAATTAATCTATGAGTTATTCAATGTCATAAAAAATGAAAATAATATAGTAAAAAACTAAAAAACTAACTACATTGAATGGTCTCTACATTTGATCACTAGAAGAAGAATTCAAGTATTCAAACTCATTAGACCTTCATTAATTATTTTATATTGTATTAAACTCTCCATTTATAAGCCTCTATGTTTTATATTTGTTTTTGGGGTCAAAAGCACATCAAAACACACAAAATAGAAAAAAATGGAGGATTATGTAATTATTGAAATAGTTCATTAAACTAGTGTGTGGGAAATTAATATATTTAATTAATTTGTGAAAAAATTATTTTTTGAACACATTTCGTACTTTCACTGTGTGACACATTTGTCACAACTTGTATCATTACATTACAGGTTTGTAGATCTCTTCTCTACTTCTACCTTTTATCTTGATATGTAAAATCATTTTTTCAATCTTTCAAAAGATTAATTTAATGTTTAGGATTTGAATCGTAGTATTATGATATGAAATATAATCTTTTTTCTATTGTTTATATCATTAATCAATGTTTCTTTGGATTCATAATTTTTCTATCTTTTTCATTGTTTGAATATCCTCATTTTCATACATTTTCACCATTTTATGAAAATTATTCCTGATTTAACATAAATAAAATTAATATAAAAACGGGAAAAATAATTTATTTATGTTTTAATCATAAAAAAAATACAATAAGAAAAACTAGGAAATAATTGGTGAAAAATAAATATATAAGCGAGACTTAGACAAATCCATATTTCTGTTCAAATAGATAGTATCCAAACCCTTTTGTTTCTCCCTAATTTAATGGTTTATCCATTGAACACTAAAAAAAGACTATTCTCCTCTCCCAAATATTCCCATAAATCATTATTAAGAACTATAAAAATTGTTAAATTTTCAATTAATATGATCTTGAGTTTTCATGGAATTTTTTTTTCATAGAATAAAAAAGTTAGACCCTTTTCCTAACCAGGATGCAACTATTTTTAATGATAGTTTGATGAATATATATTTTTTATTAATATATAAATCCAATAATTTTGATAATATTTCCTTATAATCACTTTAAGCTCACTCATATCTAAAATAATTCTTCCACAAGTAGAATAAAATCAAATTTAAATGATTTCATGGGGAAATAAGACTTTGGTACAATTTCAAATGAAAAATGACATTTTTTACGATAGAAAATTCTATATGGTGAAATTCATAAGGTGGTCTTCTATATATTCCAATTATTTCATAATTAATTTTCTTATTTAATAGACTAATCAATCCCCAATCCATATATTTTAATTTTTTTAATCTCACTATTTTAAACCTTACATTTCCACTCTACTTTGGGTGATAAGTTGTTCTAGTTTTGGGAACATGAAAAGACATTTCAATTATTGATGTGAATTTAAAATTCATGACATGAGAACCATTATCAGTGGTGACTTACTTGGGAACTTTAAATTATAAAGAAATTTATTTTTTGAATTTAACTACACTAGTCTAAGTTGTTTAGATGTTCCAAAACACTACCCCACATTGATAATTTATCCAAATGCACAATAATATACTCATTTCTAATAGAATTTAAAAATGTTCCATTAAATTTAAATAAAAATATCAAAAATCAATACATTCTGAATCAAATTTTTTGGTAGTTCTTGTGTCATACAAATATTCTGCAACCCCAAAAATTTACCATACACTTCAAAAGACTCCTAGAATCCTTAAACAATGTAGTCCAACAAAAACCATTTTGTTTTTATTTTTGGGTTATCCTCTCTCATCATGGTTACCTCTATATAATGATGAGTAAAACAAATAAATAATGGAATATATATAATTCAAACAAACACATCTTTTAAGTATACTATCAACACATCTTATAAAATGAAATACATCACCCAAATAGAGGACATTCAACTATGAACTAAATTTTATTATTTCAATTTATAATAGGCACATTGGAGTTAATCATACAATAAGAAAATTGTCCAAATATTTATACATATTATATAATTTTTCTAAAATATGAAATAGTTTCTAATATATTAATTAGATATTTATGCCTCTAATTTCAACGGTTTGGTTGTTGGGTAACATTGAAAAGTGGTCAACAACAATATTTTCAACACCCCTCGTATATATAATTTTAAAATAAAATTCATATAATTTATACTCTGATATCATAAGTATTTCATTAAATAATTTTTTATTATAATGATACATGATATATAAATGTTTAGGGAATATCATAACCTTAGTCTCAATAATATAGTACCTATGATTATCCTGAGAAAACAAAATAAACCAAAACCCATTATATATATAGATATAATTATTTTGATAATCATATAATATTTTACTTGAAAATAATGTAACATATATGGCCCTCTCCATTATCTTTCCAAAAACTACTCTCTTAACTAAATAATTATCCTAAAATTTCTATCACGTGATAATTTACTGTTAGCAGTAGTAATAAATTTTCATGAAGTTAGCTTCAACATAATAATTTTAAATTATTCTGAAAACCTATCATAATAAGACATTGTATCATTAAATAAATGTAATAAATGGGGCCTAATTATTTTTAAAAAATAATTTATGGATATCTAATAGAAACCATAATTCCATATGAAACATCCAATTCTCACGATCTTTTGTTTATGTTAAAACTTATATATTAATTTAATATTATCAATTTATACCTATTACCACAAAAAAAAAGATATTATGTCCTAGTAATATTCCTTTAGTATCTATTAAATGATTTTTTTCATGTACAAAATAATATTTTTCTATTTAAATTATTATAAAACATTTTCCAAATTGTTTGGATTTCTCTTAAAAGTGATAAAAAATATATTTTTCCCATTATAAAAAATAGAAAGGACAATAAATCACCAAAAATTATCAAAGGAATTTTTTAATAGGAAATTTTCATAAATATACATATGAATTTATTTATTTAAATGTCCTAAAAGGTAGTGGGAACCTCATTGTAACCAAAATAACCATCATGAAAAATGAAAAAGTTATTTCTCATCCTATGACTGAAGAATTTGTTCCAGAAATGAAATTGTAAAATGATCATTCATAAAGGAATAATTTAATATCTTTAATCTATACAAACCTATCACTTATATACTATATTCATTTGGAATATTTATTCCAATTTAGTAATGTTGACTCCAATTTTTTTAAGGACAACATTAATAGAGCTAACCCATAGTCTATCTATAATTGGAAATATAATTCCAATATCTTGTTTTTATTTCACCACCTCCCTAACCAACTATTTTATATTGATATTTATTCATCTCGTCCAACTCAACTCTTGGTATATAGTCAAGATCCATCGGTATTCAAAAAAAATTGTATAAGGACTTGTAACCTTAATGTCATTCATAAACAAACCAATAACATATTTTAAAATTGTCATGATATTTAAAAAACAACACTATTGATTTCTATAAAATTGTATGGGATGATGAAAGGTAATGATGTTCACTCACCATGATGTGAGTATTCCAGGTGAGTTAGAAGTGGTTTTAGATCCAACATTGGTGATTTTTTATTATAAGTAAACCACTTGGGAACAAAGGGTCCAAGGTCCTCAATTATTCTCTTTAAATGAGTTAAATAAATCATCTTATTTATTATTGTTATTCATAGAAAACTGAATATAATATTTATTACTTATTATTTGTATTAGACTATTTTCTAAGGAATAATCATCTAGGAATAATTAGACCTTTCAAAAATATTCATCTAATTGTTTTTCCTCATGAGTAGTGTGGATTAATATGCATGTTTTTATACCAATAAGTTTTCCATTAATCTAAAAAATCATCCCAAAATAGTATACATCTTCAACATTAATGTGTTCATTAAATTATTTAATATTTTCTCTTAAATTTATTTTAATTTTTTTAATTCATTAGTATTTTTAAAAATATTGAATTGTTATTTTGTTTCCAAAATTAAAAATTATATTACCCTTAGACACATATATGATAGCTAATATTATGATATAAAAGACCTAATAAGAATTATTAGAATATATTTTTTAAATTATAATACTAAAATATGAAAGTAATGATGCGTTTATAACTTACAAATTTAATATAGAATGTCATCTATTCTGACAGTTGAGAAAGTAATAGATTTGTTTTTCCAAAAATTCAGGTTAACTATAGATGGTTTTGGTATAACAAAAATTATTTTTTGAAATGAATAAAAATAAAATCATATTTATACTCACACCATGGAATTAATTTAACCAACCATTGTCTTCTAGAGAAAAACGGTTGATATAAATTCCAGGTGGTTGGTGTTTAGATGTATTATATTTTGAAGGAAATCATAGTACAACTCTTTAAAATTTAATGTAGAAAATTATTCCCCGGTTATTTTATTTGAAAACATTTAGTTTAATGATATAAAATATGTTGGAATTTAATTTTTTTACGTAAATAAGTATTGATTTGAAGTTTCTTGAAAAGATATATGATTTTAACAATTTGAGGTTCTTGATTCTTCTTATAAATTAATTTATGGAATTGGATAGTTAAAGAAAAACTATTAAAAAGTATAAGATTACCATAGATATTTCCTCAAATATTATCCCTCAATTTATATTCTTTGTATTAATTTATTTTTCTTTTTGGTTTAATCTAGAATAGTATAATTTAATTTGATTCCAGTGTTATCTAAAATTCATGATTTACTAAATTGATTATTTTGAATTTTTGATTCTTCTTTATTTTTATTTTGAATTGTTTTAGGGATTATTTAAACATATAAATGATTTTCAAACCAAATAATACTTATAATATCTATAAATATTTATATAGTATTCACACATGTCATGCTGGTAATCTTACTATTTTACCTTTCTCATAATAATCTATCGAATTGGCTGATTTTGGTTTCTAATATATATATTTAATTTTTTGAGGGAGTCATTTTTGATTTCATATAAGGATTATGTTCATAATCTTTAGAGTCCAATATACATAAAATTAAATTCATAATCACCTCTATATTTCCTTTTGTATTAAAAAACTCATCCCTTTGTTTGTTTTGTAAAATGTTTCATAGGATGTAGTGGATACCAAAGAGTAGATGATCTAAACACTCTTTATTCATTATATGAATTATTTAATGAATTATATGGTATTTTTTTAGTTATTAGATAAAGGATCATCCATAGTATTAATCCTAGGTTCATTCCCAAAAAATGACATTCTTAAGGGGTTGGATCACCATATCAATGTTAGGGGAACATGAATTTGAATGGACAAGTATACCATTATGGTGACATTGTACCCTAGAAAGTTTTTGATGATTTACATTATAAAATAAAACTACTTTAATTTCAACATATTGAGTGGGATTTGTTTATTAATATATATGTTTTTTTCATAATTATTGTAAATTTTGCTTATGTTTATTAAAAAATGTTTAATGTTTATCTAAATTTTATAAAAAAATACCCTCCCAAAAGATGATATATAAGCGTTTAATGACATGAGATGAGGATATTGTAAAATAATACATATATTATTTTGGTGTAAATTTTTGGTTCAAACACTACCTAAGTAATCCTATTAATAAATTCAAAGCCTCATATAACATCTCACAATCATCCAGGATAAATCTAGTGGTCATATGCATTATTTAAATTTTCATTATTCAGAGGATAAAATTTATGATAAAGGTATTAAAATACTAATTTAATTAGTCAAATATCTCATCATATAACTCTTGATAACATGTTATTGAATTTCATTTCAATAAAAATGAAAGATCACTAAATTTCAACTCCTCCATAGCCCATCCTTGAGGAGGTATATTCTAAACCACGTTATAAACTCTCTAATTAATTCAAGAGAATCATTATTAAGTAGTGTATAATATAATGAAAACATAGAGAAATGGTATTATTCAATCTCATAGATTTAAGAACTAGAGGTTTATCTAAGTAATTATAATTTACTAGTAATATTAAGAACATGTAACAACCTATGTATGACCCTCTTTTTCAATTATTTTCATTTTTATGTTGGTATAAATTTTTTGGATGGTAATTAGAAACCACATTGTTATCTTTAGTTTTCACTTAATTTTAAAATAATATAAATGTTTTTATATTTCAACTATTAATGAGATAATTTTTTTTTATTTGAACTTTTTTTATGCTCTAATAGTTTAAATTTTTTTATCAGAATCATGATCATTAGTAGTATTTTTCCAAATTCATATTTATTATATGAATTTTTTTTATAGAATTTTTTTTATAATATTATTTCAAAAATATTTGTGATAAATTTAAATTATTTTTTTGGTTTCATAAGATATCCTAATAAGTAGAAACAAAATTTATGTGTTTCCATTAGACTCAAAAAAATTAATTAATTACAATTTTATTATGAATTAGTATATTTTAGAGAATGGTTGATTCCGTAGGGAAGTTAAATGTCTATGATTTTTAAGAAAAAAACATAAACACAAAATAAATAAAAAAGAAAAAATCCTAATATGTTATATAGTGGCATGAGAGTTAAGGATAACTATATATGACGATGAAATAATGAAAATATAGTAATAATGAGTGAATGAGAAAGTAAAATTATAGAAATAAGAGAATCATACACATAGGAACAATAATTGATTTAGTATAAGAATATAGATTTCTTAGTTTAAAATGTTTTTCATTGCGTAAAAAGTTAATATGAACAAAAACCTGAGAAATTCGATCATCATACCCTATATATAGTTTCTCATATGGATGAATTACAACTATAGTTCATTAAAAATATATCTTATTCAATAGTAAGAAAGAAAAATTATGTTAGAATCTATATCAAAATTTCATTTTATCTTGTTATGAAACTATTATAAATAAAATATATTATTAATTTTATCTAATAAAAAATAATCATAGTTTATAATTAAATAGTCATTTATTCATTACAATTTCAAATAATTAATTTGAAATGAAATAATAAATAGTGTAACAATAAATATGAAGAAAATAATGAATGGTGAAAATGAAATATCAGTAAAATTTTATTTCACTAATAGTTATGATGATGATATGATTACACAAATTAATATAAACCAATGTTTAACTTATTAACCATAGAGTATTATGTTAATAAAATAGGGAGATATAAATATTTTCTCTATAAGACCTTCCACTTCTAATTGTCAAATGATGTTTTAGTCTCCTAGTCTCTAGTAGAGAACTATATCGTTCTCCAAGTGATCCGAAAATTGTTCTCTAAATAATAAATTATTATAAATTACCAGGTTACCCAATTTAAAAAAATCAAATTAAAATCTCGACCACGAGTATAAATACAATGCATATAATCATCTCTATTTCTTATAAATTCAATGCCTTTATTTTTCATTGTCTTAATTTAGTAACTTGATCAAATATCAACAATAAAAGTCCAAACCACAAGATTTCATCTCTTACTACCACTACGTTGACATATAGACATAAATCAGGCTTGGTTCATCCTTCTTCTACCTCACCAAAAGTATCTATATGATTCTCCTCTATCTCATTGGCTTCATTGAGATCATCATTTTTTTTAAAAGAAAATTCTCTGTTTCTTTGAAATTTTATATAATAATATTAGTTCTCTATGTGTAATTTCCCGAAACGAAAAATCTCAAAATGATCTATATGGAATTACAAGATATTTCAGATTAAGAAATTTAAAATAATACCTCAAACATTTAAATTTTTAATTTTAAATCTCTAGATTCCCATATTTTTTTAAATAACATTTTAATGATTAGTCAATAACATAAATAAGATGAAATAATCAGAATTTGATAAGAAAATTAACCATCAATTAATTTAATAAATTTAGAAAAAAACATGCAATATCAACAAGATATTTAAATTAAAATAGTTTCTACCTAGAAGAACCGTTATTTTTAATCCTATAGTTTAGAAAAATTATTATTAAAAAAAATATATCCCCAAAATGTATGTTGAAAAAATGAATCAAATAAAGGTAACATAATTCAATTTATATCACATTACTCAAATAGAATTAAGAGAGAAAATGGTATGTATATGGATAATCATTTTTTAATTTTTCATTCATAAAAATATTGGAAATTGTTTCTAAGGGTTCTGAATGAATTTGAAGTGACTATTTGGCCTATGTATAACTCAATTTTTTTCATTGAATGAATCATGCATAGTGTTGATGATGTGAGAACCATGAAAAATAAATAATATTCTGTAAAATGTTAAAAAAATATTTTTAATGGTACCTAGACTATATTTTTTTCAAATTAATTAAAAATTATTTTAATATAATAAAAAAATATCACATTCATGATTATTTTCATCAATGTAGGTGTACCTCATATGAAGCTATATAATTTTTACATTCATTGTGTGGGTAGGGTTAATTTTATGATCCCATCTTTACGTGATCCACAAGTACTCTTTTGATCTTGGAATATAATTTACTTTAATCATAGTTCTGTAATGGTTGTACTAGTAATCTTGTATCACTCTCATTATCAAAAAAATAGGACATTAGGTATCTGATAATTGTTTATTGATCTATATAATATGGTAGGAATGAAGGAGGATTATATAATCATCTTATAGAGAGAGAGTATCATGTAGTTTTTCCTTATTAATAGAGAATTATCTAAGGAAAAACATGTTTTTCATAATCATCAACCTCTATCATTTCCTAAAATTGTACATTTATAGACCCAAGGAAATGGTTTCAAATTATATAATTTTAAAAAGGACATTAATAATATTTTATTCCCAAATAGAACACCATTACTTGTTTAATAACAATCTAATGATTTTATTTTATGATGTGCACTAACTCGTGAAATAACAAATATTAATTTCAATCTTGAAAAAAAATTATCATTTGAAAAATAACATGGTCTTATCATCTTTATTAACATTAATTTAGATTTAAATTAAATATTACTTATTATATTATATTCATGGTATACCGAATAAAATATTTATTTAAATATTCATGTGATTAAGAAAAATTAATAAATAATTATTTATCACCATGTGAATAATAAGAGTTAAATAATATACATTCAATAAATAGATAAATATTATACTCTCAATATGTTGAATAAATTAGTTATTTTTTAAATTTGGTAAAAATATATTTACAAATGAATATAAAAAATATTAACATATGAATGAGAAGAGATAAATGCAAATTATATATTCATATAATTAAATAATTAAAATGGGAATAAATATTTATATAATATTTGAGATCATTTAATAAACCATAAATAACTATATCTTGATGGTTCTAAGAAGAATATTTTTTTAGATAAAAATTTATATATAAATATAAATAATATTAAACTGATATAAAAGGAAACAGATTAAGTGTGAACCTGTAGGCTTCTTCCTCATTTCCATATGGATGGATTTGTTGAATTCTAAGAATTATATATATATAATGTTCAAGGAACCCCTAGAGGATGTTGATATATTATAACTCCAAAACCCTTATATGAATGCTCCCTATACAATATAATCACATTATCACGATAGTTAATTAAGAATGATGCATACCAGTTTCACTAACCTATTTTCTAATAATGCCTTTCTTTAAAATTCTATGATAAATTCAACATTTCTGGATATCCATTGGGATGGTTTTGTATAATTGTTCTGTTTTTTGACAACATATATAGTTATGAATTTTTTACAACTGAAAAATAATTGCTTAAGTTTATAAGAATATTATTCCTATGATGTTTTTTGGGTGGTGAACAATGTCATTACAGAACTATTTTAAGAAATCATTCATTAAGTCATAAGATATTAATTTTTTCATCATTTTACTAATATGATAATAATTTTGATGATCCTAATATAAAATGAATTTATTTATATAAATAGAGATATGTGTAACTACATCCCTATAAATAGACCACCAAATGAAGATCACTGAATAGAACTAATCTATTGAGGATTAATTAGTATGAAGTAAAATGTTTATATTATTGAATGGTGCTGGATAGACTAGGGAGACTGTTACCAATAAGAGGATTAGATGATGTTCTCACTATTGAGTTTGAATAATTTTCTCGGAGTTTAACGAATCAAGTACAATGTCATGAGAATATTGATGATAAAATTTGGTTAAAATTTTTATTTTGTAATATAAGACATAGTAGGATGTCTTAAACAGACAAAAGATGAATTTCTAATGGGAAACAAGATTTTTTATTTTGGAGCAAAAATATACCATATCCACTGATCAAGTGAAATGTAAAGAAGCTTATTGAGTTTATAGAAAGATACAATTTATGGTTTTTATGTACAAAATGTGGTCTTACATGTTGTGGAATTATATATAATTAAAGGGTTCTGTAGTATAAATAAATTGGTTTCAGTGCAACTAATGAAGAACCATTTTACCAAGTAGTCTATATAAAAATAACACTAAATTTTAATTAGTTACATAAAGGATTCCAAAGTGCTATGTAAAGGTGGAACACTAAAACTATGTAATAGTCATCCATGATTTACATGGCATAAGTTAGTTTACAATGAATGGATTGTTATTGCTATAAAAAATAGGGTATTTGAATAGATTCAAGGATGTTTAAAGGATGGAGAATGCTTCAAAAATTGGATGAGAATTAAAAAACAATGATGATGTTATCAGATTAACCTTTTTGAGAACTTAACTATATTATGTTTTTCAATCCAAGCATAGTATGATGATTGTGTTTGAGGCATGCTGATCGTATAGGGTCATTTAGATTTAGAATAAAGTAGATAATTATTACTAGATGGAAGTTTTCAAAATAATAATTTGTGAAAACATTATTCCAGATAGAGGATGAATAATTCATTCATAAACAATGTAAATACAGTAATATGATTTAGATGATCTAATAATTTTTTTATCTAGATGATATAAAATTGTTTTAATAAGTTCTATAACATTGAGCTAAAGGAATTTTGATGAATTTTGAAGATGCAAAGGCCTTTTTAGTGACCCATACATGACGTATATAGACATTACATTACTTTTTGGGAATATTTAATACCTGACCAAAACATATGCCCAATGACCGTATTAGTTTAGTGTCTTTGGGAACTCGTAACATAATCTTCTAATCCTAGCGAAAGATCTTCAACATCTCCCATGTAGATCTTTTATTATTTTTCTTAAATAAAACATTTCTTATATCCTAGGGAAAAGAAAACATAAAAATGGTGAGCTCAAATGTTCAATAAGGGTAAACGTGGGGAACATAAAACAATCCATAAACATTTGAACGTAAAAACATGAACATAAAACATCAAAATCTTTAGAAATGACATAAATAATTTTAGTAAAGAAGTCATTGTTCATAATGGAAAATTAATCATGATAAAATAAAACATGTTATTGTTGAAAACCATTAAGCACATGATATGATTTCCATAGTATCCAAGGCATTGTAGCCAAGACCATTATAGTGGACAAAGTCCCTTACTGAATCAAGTTCACTCCTCGTTCCACTCCTATATCACAGAACTGGATTAACTTGGTGATCCAGCCATATCTATCTCATGAGATATAAATCATTACCCAATGCATTGCAAGGAGATATAGGTTCCACCCATCTCATAATGAAATCATTATTACTTGTGCCACAAAATAAACATAAATTATTCATCATAACCCAAAGAATAAAAAGGCTTTCATAAACATCATCCCATCATAACGTAATCCATATAAAACAAATGGATATCATTTCATCATAAGATGAATCAAACAATATAATTAATAGAGACATTATACTTGAAACATAATCATACCAAATAATTACATCTTATATGGAAAATAGTATTGATAAAACACTTGAACTGAAATTTGAGTAAAATATCCTCTCTTCTTCAAAATCATATTATTTTCAAAAAATTCAATGAAATTTTAAAAGAAAAGTACTTTTTTAGAAAATAATCATGAAATATTGTAGAGTAATATTCATGAAAATAATTCGTTATGAAACCGTAAAAATATGTTCATGTCGTATATGTTAAAAAAAATTATCCTTGTACTTTTGTCGGAAAAGTCAAAAAGTACATCATATGGTAGAAAAAGAAATATTCCTTCCATACCTTGTGGTAAAAATCATAAAAAGGTAAAAATGACATTAAACATACACGGAAGAAATAGTATACATTTTATGAAGACATTTTGAGAAAACATGGACATGGAGGATAAACATAACCCCAGTAAATACTTACGTATAAGAAATCTCAGATAAAAAGAGATTTGAAAAAATATCCTATACCATTTATATTCGGGGAAACATACATGCATATGTAAATATCTTATCCTTCATAATAAAAATCATAAATCACTCATGGGAATCTTAAACACCATAAAAAATAAATATTTGGTGATTAAGGCATATGTCTCACAGAAATAAAAGTGAGACAAAATAATCCATTACCTGAGGTCCAATTTCTTCCGTACATGTCCGAAACTCCTGTATAGTGGGTTTAAACATATTATAAACTTGTAACAAAACCATGATAATATTTATTGTATCATATATGACTAACATAGGACATTATATTACCCGTTCTTTTCTCAATTCCAGGTTAAAGATGGGTATTTGGTAAAATTGTTTCATTTATCGTATATGTTTCGACTTGTTGTTCTTGATATTATTACTTATATCCAGATTTACATAATTCCATAATGTAAAAAAAATATTTATATATAATATATATTCATAATATTGATATATATGATAGATCGATAAATGGAAAAAAATACACCGTTTATGGAGACAGAAGGTCGTACGTACGCATGAACGCGGTTTTCATTTCCTTATTGAATGGAATGGATATATGTAAATTAAACATATATGTACATATATACAGTATCATTATTATGTAATATATTTCATGATTTTTTATTATAAATAATTTATAATCATATTTGAATGGTTAATCATTGAAAATGAATCTCGTCGCGTTCGTGGAGATGGTAGTCCGTACGTATGCACAAGCAACAATATCATTTTTTAATATTTAAAAAGTTATAATTGGATGGTATATCATATATAAAGAATTATAATAATTTTATATTTATTATTTATATCATTTATACTCATTATTATACCCATCCAAATGATGAAATGTTTGAACAATAATCTACACCACGACGTGGTGACGGTAAGTCGTGCGTACGCACGTGTGGTGACTTTTTTCAATCATAGGATGGATAAAATCACTAATATGGTTTTACCAATTTATAATAACATCAAATTATATTGATGATACTGGAGTAATTATTTTATAATTGGCAGAACAAAGAAGGAGGATGTTGAAGAAGAAAGGAACTTGAAATAGGTGGTGAGATATTTACCTCTTCCTCAGTTTTTTTTATTTGATCAAAAGGGCTCCATAGATTGGCTTTCTGACTAAAGGAAGGCCTCTAGGATGAATGGAGGACATTTTAGAGGGTATTTGGGTAGGGTTTGGCTGAGAAAAATTGCTTTGGAGGTGTGTATTATAGAGAAGGTGGAGTTCCCTTTCATTAGAGTGGTGAGAGGCACCATAGGAAAAACATAAAATATTATTTTATAATAAATTCATATTCGGTTTTGAATTAATCAAAATTGACTTATTTCGAGGCTAGGGTGGGTATGGGTCGCAATCCTTTCAACCAATATTTTTTTTACATGTTTAGGTACCCATTTTTACTTTATCATTTAGATTTAACTCTAAGTTAAATAATTTAACTTTTACTGTGTCTTCTTGTATTCTTACAATATATGGTTAATAAACATACTATAAACTACCAATCGAACCCCAATTTCTATTATTAATGTCATATATATTATTATATAAGTATTTTGGACGAACATTATATTTTTAGGACCATTATATCAATTAATAATATAATATTGTTTTAAAAACACTTTTGTGTCAATTTTGACACTATTTGGTATTTTGTTTTCTCTAAATTAATAACAGCATTATTACTTCTAAAAAAATTCAACTAAAAAACTATAATATCTAATAATAACCTATAAAATTAGTTTAATTCATAAAAAGTCTCAAATAATATTTTTTGGGTATTTATAATATCAACTATGTTAATATTTCATTAATAAGGTAATTACTGCATCATCATTGTGTCATAAATAAATTAAATTATATAATGTAAAAAAAATATAAATAAGTTACCATTACGTAGGAAAACTATTTATAATTCTAATGAATATTAATAGTCTAATTTATCTTATGTATAACCCTATATTAAAAATTTTGTATTAATTAAACATTGATTTTAACTATTTTAACTCTTCTTTATATTAAATAATAATAAATGTCCTAATATAATCCAAGTGGAACTAAAGGATAATATTTTATTCCTAAGGTTGTTTTTGGTCGAATTACACTTGTCCAATATAATTAGTACATGTGTAAGGGTAATAATAATATAATATTTACCCTTATTTACCCTATTCACTTTTTACTGTGGTAAATAAAAGAAAAAATTTACTATTCACAGAATTATTTTTATCTTATTGAACCACATTAAACATACTGATATCAACCATGTCTTTTGGATTTTTGAAAATCCACTCAAAAAATTGGTGAAACTATGGTTAATTTAAATTTTCAAATTGTCCTAGGAGGTGGTTAAAAGACGGTAAAAAGTTAAATAAAATTTTTATATATCTAAAATTATTATAAAATGACTCCAATGAATTAACTTGAACGTATGGGGGTATTATGTGTCTATTTTTTTTTCTAAAATAAATTTAAATAAAATAAATTATTATTTAAATAAAAAGTCAGTTTTAACTAATAATTAATTGTTTTCACTATTCATCAAAAGTTGAATGTTTTCAGAAAAATACCAAAAATTCACCCTAGGATAATTTCGATATTCGGAATCCAAAAATCTAATCCATTTTGAAAGATAAAATTTATAAAATTTCAAAAATTAGCCATTAATATTCATAATGGCTAATTTATATAACATTTTAATAACATATCGTTGTTTAGTGAAACTCAGTATTGTATACTACAGACGCTATCAAGGAAGGTCGTGATTGCGTGTAATGCAAGCCAAGTCAGGTCTACGTGTAGTGAAATTTCCCTTTATTGTTTCGTATAACAAAATCAATACATATTTAATTTATAAATTAAACAAAATCTATACTTAATGTTTCATATAATAATTTCCACAAAACGAACTTGAAATTGTGTGTAACACGAACTAAGAATAGTGTTGCGTATACTACAAGCTAAAACAGTTTTGCGTATAATACAAGATAATCATGGTGTAGTGTACAATAGAAGATGTCAAAGAAATAAAAAATATTATATCTCATAAAATCTATCGGTGTTACATTTTACCCCCTTAAAATGAATTTCAACCTCGAAATTCGTCGGGGTTATAAATCATTTACTACTTGATAGTTATATTCTTAGAAACCCACATCGTAAAAATGATTACTAAATTTTAATTTTTAAATGAAACCTTACGGTTACCCAAATTAACTCATCACTGGGATTCCACAATAGAGAAAATATTTGCAAATCTGGATATGAAAAAGAAATCTTATGATCATGTTCTGATGAAGAGTGGTAGAGAACATGTCTATGAAAAAGAAAACAGTCACAAAGCCATAAATTTGTGAAGATCAAAGGTACCATCATGGACAACGTTTTTGGTTTTCAAGATCATTTACAAAAAGATGAAAAAAAATTTCATTAGAAGAAATTCTTAATTGATTTTGTTACAATCTCACCGTTACTCATTCCTTGAACAATTTCCACATCATCTATTAAAGAAATGAAGTTGAATTTTTCTTTCTTGATGTGATAGAAGATCATGCGATAGAATTATATGTCATTCCATCTGTCTCAAACATAAATTTAGCAAATGTTATATACATAACTCCATCTATGGTGAGATTAATTGTATATGGTTCCTAAAATGAATTTATACTTCATATATCATACAAAATAATAAATTAAAACTAATTTATACTAACCAGGGGCTTCATGTAGGCTAGTGGTAGGTGATAAAGGCATGCCTCACTTCAGTTGGGGGTTCTATTCCCGAAACCTTGTTTGATGTGACGGGTTGTCGCTCGTTCTGCAAGTTTTCTCATTTCATAAACTATACTATTATAACATTCCAGGAATAAAATCGAAAAAAGTTCTATCCTTAAAACAATACTATATGATGTTCAACATAATCCATTCCATCCTTATAAATTATCCAAAAATCTTCTTTCCAAACTCATTTTATAAAGAGAATGATTACTAAAAAGGTCATACAATAGGCACGTGAATACCACCATTTATCCCTCATATATCACAATATATATCTTCTTGGTCACAATCTAAACATGTTATTATCTTAATCATGTATTATTTTTAAACATTTATTACTATAGAACCTTAGTGAAAACATGAATACAATCAAAATTTATCTCTTTCCACATACCAAAATCCAAAAAATTCTATATACTCAAACCATGATATCACTTTGTCCTTATCTCAATCATGAGCTCATGAATACTATCAAACATATTATTTTCTTCTTATCCCTTCATTATGTGTATATCATTTTCCTTAAAAAAATATTTCAATCACATTTCATGGTTACTGGTACCATATTCTTATGGAAACCCACAATGGACCGATACATAGATATTCCTATATTCCATAAAAGTACATCAACAACATTATTATTCAATACCAATATATAAAAACTCCAATCCATTATCTTCAATGATTATTATAGAATAATTCCTTCCTTGATTTAGAAGAATCCTCTTATTTTAGGGCATTGAGTTGGGTAATGCCCATGTTCTCTGCAAATAAGACATTGAACTCCATAATAGTTTGTCACTCAGTGACCCTTTTCTCCACACAGATATCATCTCCCCCTTCATTTTATGTATTCATCAAGGTTCTTCTTCCCTTCTTTAAAAATCTCAATCTTAATTTCTCTATTCTCCTAACCATGAAAACATGCACAAAATTCCATCTTTCTCTTATTAGATAAATTAGGAATACCAATAATGTTCACATAGTTAATCATATATCATGATAACTGATTCGACATAATAACAAAATATTTCTTTCTAGGAATTATGAAATTTCGTTTCTCATAGTCTCCAATTTTTCCATTGGATTTAATGTTGACCCAATTCTTTCTGGTTCCCTCCATTGACTAAAACCAAAAACCATAGTGTTAGAAATAGTTAAAATAACAAATAACAACACAATCATAAAAAGTCACTTATGGGATGTCTAACTTATCACACATTTTTTAATTCATGACTCCTTAGGTTCACCCAAGGTTATTCATGATCATAAATATAATTCTAGGACCGTAACCTATAGTTGTACTAATCCTTAGGGACATCGCTAGACAAACCTTAGAAATATCTCTAGGGATCTCACTAAAGTTTTCAGATCCTATTTTCTATAGGATAAGTAATCCTTCGCTCTGATACCAACTGTAGAGACCCATAATTGATATACATAGACATTACATTACTTGTGCATAATAATTAATACATGACCAAAACAGACGCCCAAAGACTGTATTAGTTTAATGTCTTTGGAAACTGGGAACATAATCTTCTAATCATGGTGAAAGGTCTTCAATATCTCCCATGAAGATCTTCCCCATTCGTTTTCTTACATAAAACCATTATTTATACCATGGGGAAAAGAAAACATAAAAATGGTGAGCTCATATTTTCAGTATGGGTAATCTTGGAGACCATAAAACAATCAATAAACATTTGAAGTAAAAACATGAACATAAAACATCAATATATTGAGCAATGAAATAAATCATGGTAATAAATAATTCATAGATTAGAAAGGAACATTCAACATGATAATATCTAACATGTAATTGTGAAAAAATGTTAAGCACATGATATGATTTCCATAGTATTCAAGGCATTGTTTCCAAGACCATCATAGTGGACAATGTCCCTTACTGAATCAAGTTCACTCCTCTTTCTAGTCATGTATCACTGAACCAGATTAACATGCCCTTCCATCACTGAAAATAACATTAGATATAAATCCTTACCCAATGCATTAGAGGGAGATATAGGTCCCACCCATCTCATAATGAAATCCTTCTTACTTGTGCCACAAAATAAACTTAAATTATTTATCATAACCCAAAGAATAAAATGGGTTTCATAAACTTAAACCCATCATAAAATAATCCATAAAAAACAAATGGATATCATTTCATCATAAGAATAATAATACCATGAAAATAATAGAGACATTATACTTGAAACATGATCATTCTAAATAATGTCATCTTAGATTGAAAATAGTTTTGATAAAGCACTTGAAATTAATTCTTTAGGAAAATATCCTTTCTTCATCAAAATCATTTTCTTTTTAAAAAATCCCTTGAAATTTTAAAATAAAATGATTTTTGTTGAAAATAATCATGAAATATTTTAGATCAATCTTCATGAAAATAAGGCTTTATGAAACCATAATAATATGTTCATGCTGTGTATGTTAAAAAAACATTATCCTCGTATTTTTGCCAGAAAAGTAAAAAAGTACCTCGTGTGGTAAACAAAATAATGATTCCTTCCATACCATGTCATAAAATTCATAAAAGGGTAAAAATGAATTTAAACTTACATGGAATAATAGTAAACATTTTATGAAATCTTTTTGAGAAAACATAGACATTGATGAAAAACATAACCCCAGTAAACACTTACTTATAAGAAATCTCAGATAAAAATGAGATATGTAAAATTATCCCTTACCATTTCTAATCGGTGTAAAATTACATGCCTATGTAAATATCATATCATTCATAATAAAAATCATAAAGCACTCATGGGAAGCATAAACACCATATAAAATAAATAGTTGGTGATTAAGGAATATGTCTCACAGAAATAAAAGTGAGACAATATAATCCCTTAACTTAAGTCTGATTTCATCCATACGTGTCATAAACTCTTGTATAATGGGTTCAAACATATTATTAACTTGTAACAGAACAATAATAATATTTATGATATAATATATGATTCACTTGGGTCTTTTTATTAATAGTTCTTTGGTCAATTCCATGTTAAAGCAGTGTTCTGGGTAAAATTGTTTCATTTATCATACGTGTTTCGACTTGTTGTTCTTGATATTATTACATATATATTGATTTACATAATTCTAGAATGTAAAACATTATTTACATATAATATATATTATGTATATTAATATATATGATAGATGGATAAATGGAAAGAAATACAATGTTTATGGAGATGGTAGGCCGTACGTATGCTTGAACGCTGTTTTCGTTTCCTTATTGAATTGAATAAAATTAAGTAAATGAAAAATATATCTACATAAATACTGTATAATTATTATGTAATATCATTCATGATTATTTATTATTTATACATTATTATCATACTGGAATGGTTAATCATGAAATATTAATCTCATCACGTTCGTGGAGATGGTAGTTCGTACGTACACACGAGTGACAGTATCATTCTTTTGAAATTAAAATCGTATATAATTGGATGGTAAATAATATATAAAGAATCAAAATAATGTTATATTTATTATTTATATCATTTATACTCATTATAAAACCCATACAAATGATGAAATGTTTGAATAAAAAACTACCCCATAACGAGGAGATGGTAAGCCGTACGTACGCACGTGTGGTGACTTTTTCATTCATAGGATGGATAAAATAACTAATATGGTTGTAACATTTTTATAATAACATCACAATATATAGGAGATACTGGAGTTATTATTTTAGAATGTAATGAACAAATAATGAGGAAGTGGATGAAGAAACGAACTTGAAATAGGTGGTGAGATATTTACCTCTTCCTCGGGTTCTTCCTTTTGATTTGATCAAAAGGGATCCTTAAGTTGGATTTATGACTAAAGGAAGGCCTTTGGGATAAGGGGAGGATATTTTAGAGGTTATATTGTCTGGGTTTTAACAAGACAAATAGATTTTGAGGTTTTAATTAGAGAGAAGGGGGAGTTCCCTTTTATAAGAGGGGTGAGGGGCAGCTTAGGAAAAACTTACAATATTATTTTATAATAAATTCATATTCTGTTTTTTATGGCTCCGAACTGACTTATTTTGAGACTAGGGTGTGTATTGGTCTAAATTTTCTCAACCAATAGGTTTTATACAAGTTTAGGTTACCAGTTTAACCTTATCATTTTGATTTAACTCGAAGTTAAAAAATTTATCTTGTACCATATCTTCTTGTATTTTTACACTATATGGTTAATTAACTTACTATAAAATGACAATAGAACACCAATTGGTTAATTAATGTCATATATATTATTATATATGTCTTTTGGAAGAACCATATATTTTTAAGACAGTTATACCAATTAATATTATAATATTTGTTTTAAAAACACTTTTATGTAAATTTTGACACTATTTGGTATTTTGTTTTCTCTAAATTCATGACATCATTCTTACTAAGAAATAAATTCAGATAACCAACTCCAATATGTCATATTAACTTATAAAATTAGTTTAATTCATAAAACGTATCAAATTACATTTATTTGGGTATTTATAATATCATGTATAATAATATTTCATTAATAAGGTAATTACTAAATCATCATTGTGTCATAAATAAATTAAATTATTTAATTTCAAAAAAATATAAATAAGTTACCATTATGTAAGAAATCTTTTTATATATATAATTATTATTTATAGTTTAATTTATCTTATGTAATAACCTATATTAAAAATGTTTTAGTTATTAAACATTGATTTTAACACTTTTAAATCTTCTTTGAATTAAATAATAATAAATGTCCTAATCTGATCCATGTGGACCTAAAGGGTAATATTTTTTCCTAAGTTTTTTTTATTCGAATTACACTTACCCAATTGAATTAGGACTTCTGTTCGGGTAATAATAATAACATTTTTACCCTTAATTTTCTTTGTTCACTTTTAACCGTGGTAAATAAAATTAAAAAGGTACTATTCACAAATAATTATTTTTATCCTACTGAACCACATTTTACTTACTGATATCATCCTTTTCTCCCAGATTTTTGAAATTCCACTCATAGAAGTGGTAAAATTAATTTTTACGTAAATTTGAAAATTATCCAAGGAGGTGGGTAAAAGACGGTAAAAAGTTCATTAAAATTTATATGTATCTAAAATTATTAAAAAATGAATCCAATGAATTAAATTTTACTTAAATAGGTATTATGTATCTATTTTTACCTAAAAAAAATTATTTTAAATAAATTAATATTTAAATAAAAATTTGGTTCTAACCAATAACTCGGTGTTTTCACTATTCATCATAAATTGAATATTTTCAGAAAAATACAAAAAATTCACCCTAGTGTAAATTTGATATTCTGAATCCAAAAATGAATTCCATTTTGAAAGATGAAATTTATAAAATTTCAAAAACTGGTTATTAATATTCATAACGGCTTGTTTGTCTAATATTTTAAAAATATATCCATGTTTAGTGAAACTCAGTATTGCGTACTATGCGCGTAATCGAGGAAGGTCACGATTGCATGTAATGCATACCAAGACATGGTTTCATATTGAGCAAGATCCATTTGGTGTTGCATATAACATAATCAAAACTTATTTCATTTATACATTAAACAAAATCTATACTTAATGTTGAGTAGAATAAATTCTACAAAACGAACTTGAAATTGTGTGTAACATGAGCCAAGAATTGTGTTGCGTATACTGCAAGATAATAATGTATTGTGTTTAGAACAAGCTAATATTAGTGTAGTGTACACTAGATGACATCAAATAAATTAAAAATAATATATCTCATAAAATCTCAGGGTGTTACAGCCTTCCTTAGGCTTCAAATAGACCCTAGAATGGTTCATAAGAATCCAGTGAATTTTGGACGAGTAAGAAATTGAATTTGGATTCCGATAAATATTCTGTTGGGATAACCTATAAAATGGGGGGAATATAAGTAATGTGAATGTATGATAGAAAGTTGAAGTTCTTTAAAAAAGGCCTCAAAATAATATATTAGATGATGTTTCAAAATAAAAGGTATCAGGTGGTTTGCGTTTTCTAAATGAATTGGTCGAAAAGGATTAGAATCCATCAATGTAATATGATATATTTTTTATATATGAGAAACTCGATAGCATTTTAGTTTATAGATATTAGAATGAAATTTTTTTCATAGATACCAAATAATTTTTTCTTTAGACTGAGTTTCTGAATAGATTAGGATATATTAGAGTTTATTTTATCCGTTACATCTTAATGAACCGATGAAATTTTTGAAAGGGTCACCAGATGAAGCATAATCGACAGAGCATGAAGGTTCACCATATAGAGAAACAGTAGAACATCAGACAAAATATTTCTATGGAAACTTTAAATGATCTATAGAGAATATTTTTCCCACTAGTTTTTTCTTGGAAAAATGAAAATATATGTAACTAATTGAAATAAGTATAATCATACCTATAATGTTATATAAAGAATATAGTAGGATTTGAGTATTTATATTCACTTTTTCATTATAGTTAATTTCCATAACCAAAGGGACATTCCATGAATAATATTTAGTTAACCACAAAGAAGGAAATCCTTTTAAAACATTAATTTCATTATTTACCTTCTTATAATTACACTCTGTTATGACTTTTATATAATGTTTATAAGGATAATAAATCCAAATATTTATAGCGTTAGTTTTTATAGAATTTAAATTGAAAAAAGAGAAACACTGATTCAACCCCAATCCCCACATTTAATATGGTTCTCACAGTCAAATGAATCTTTAATTGGTATCAAAGCCATGGTTCTCTTATTTTATCCTTATCATGAAAAATATTTACTTCGTGAATAAAATATGTATTTGTACCATCAATCTAAAAAATATCATCATTAAGAAAATAGGATTATTCCTTATTACTTATTTCTTATCATGGAGGTAATTTATACAACAATGATTAAGTTTTTACAAATTAAAAAAGTAACTTAGACAATTTTATTACAAAATACAAATTATGGTTGCGGTGAAATATTGAAATGATATTCAAGTTCTTTTTTAATAAAATATTCTAAAGAAGGATATGTGTCTCCGAACATCTAGTGATACATGGGAAAAATTTAAATGTATCTTTATGGTAAATATCCCATTAAAGGATAAAAAACTATAACTATGACATAAAATGTTTGAAGATATAAGAATACTACTCAAAGAAACTATTGATGATTATATCACTAGATTTAATGAAATTTCTTCCAATATAAAAGTATTTAAAGATGTCTAGATATATTCTTCAATTATTATGAAACTATTGAGTAACATTCCTGGTTGGTTTGATTCTAAAATTTCAATCACAGAATTTATAAATGACTTTTTTCTTGATGAATTTAATAACATTCTTATTTTATATTAGACATAGAAATCTACATCTTTCAATAATTATATCCACAAGTAAAACAGTGTTTTAGGTCTTTTGGATGCTTCAAATACGTGATGTTGATCATAGGATTATTGACTGTAGTGAATCATAAGATATATAAGATGATGAAATGAATGAAAAAATAGGTATTTTCTCTCAAAAAAATATTAAATAGGTAGAAGAAAATATAGAGTCAAAACCAACTTAAATGTTTCATTCATAGTGCAATTGATCATTATGTTTTAAATTTTCATAAGAACGATCATGGACAATATGAAGATGATCCTGATGAAAAAATTTAGTAATATAATTTGAGTGAAAGAACGATGGAATATAATAAATTTAATTGAAGGGTAGGAACTGTTTTCTTCATTTTTATACAAATCAATATAATTTTTGGTTAATCTCTTGTTGAGTTTCTTTTCTGGATTAAATCCCACACTAATTCTCTAGCCATGTTGGTATGTTTAGGGAAGAATAATGTTTTCTGTTTTATGTTGGATTCAAGAAAAATATATTCCATTTAATTAGAATATAATAAATGTAATGGTTTGGGATGGACAATTCATGAAGTGTAATGAACTTTCCCCACAAGGTAAAGAAGAACATTAAAATACATGTAAATCATTTACATTCCATGTAAATGTAGGTAAATGTTTTAAAATGGGAGTACCCCTTTTGTTTTCCCTCACCCCTCATTTCCTTCATTTTCTCAAACACATAGGAGGCCCTAATTTTTTAACTCTTGTCACTATTAAGCCTAGAATTTGATCTTTTTTTTATCATTCAACCTCCAATTCCATAACCTTATGTATTGTTAGATGTATTCCAATAAGTGAGTTAGTCCTTTATATCATGTCATTATTCTTCATCCTATAAGTGACACTATTTTTACATAGGATCATATGCCCTATTTTTAGATAATTGATATATTCTTATGTTTTCTATTGATCTAATAAAAAATAAGGGGTGATAATATATTAGGATTGTTTTATAGGCTCGAGGTTGGTGGTATGTGACTCATCCCTCCATGTCTCACTATTTTAAAAATATTTTCCTTATGTGAACACTAGTTTCACTGGACATTGTTTATTAAATTCATATTATATTCATATAATATTTGTTACCATATTATAGATCTCCTTATATATAATACATACATTATTGGAGGATATAACAACAATAACAACCTTACAAAATAGGGTATTCACTATTTTTTTAAATATAGTGGCTTGTTATGAATATTTTTTCCATCATTCGGGTGAGCTAGATTTGGTCTCATTAGACATTACTATTTTAATTAAACAAATGATTTGTTAATTGGTATTACATGTATGGTATAACTTTAACCTTATAAGGTAAGTGATTCAAATAAATCACTAAATTTTTTAAATGTTTATTTCCATGTATACTATTTGATATCACATATCCAAGTTAATTAAAATTTTTTGGATGGTTTCATGTCATTATCCCACCTTTTCATGATTATGAATGGTAAAGTAATGAACATAATAATTAAATATAGAATGAAAGTAATAAATGGTTTCATTTCCTATTATTTCTATACATCTAGTATGAAATAAAATGTAATAAACCTTGTAAATTTTAAAATTTCATGAGTATTATATTTCCTAAATTAAATAATAAATAATTTATAAGTTGCATATTGAATTTGGAACTTTTTATATTTATAAGAGTGGTCATACTTGTGACCACCTTGGATTCCCAAGGGAATACTATAAGCACTAAAAGGTATCTATTATAAATTAAGGATCTATTTATGAAGGGGATACCAATCATGGAACATATTCCTTGTATACAAGTTGATATCCTAAATGATGTCATATAATCCAGTCATTATCTTTCAGATATTTGGGGGCATTAGGTGCAATGCATGGATTGAGATTGATGTCTTCAAAAAGGTAATGATGTTTATTCAACCCATTAGGACCAATCAGGATTATCCTATGTTTACATTGGATGAGATCCATGGACTCAAGTAAAATAATTTACAATGGAATACTTTCAGTGTTTCCCCTTGGATTACACTCAAACGCCCCTTATTCCTAGACATCATTTTATTACTGTGTTCGCTCGACCCCTGTGGTCAAGGATTCCTTGGTTACCACTTGGATTCTATTGATTTATCCCAATAATATATAGTATATTTGAAACTTATATTAAACTATTACATAATTAATTAAATGATTATATTTTGAAAATCTAACTCAGGATGATGTTGGTATTGGGTTTTATCATTACAATACTATCTTTTCATTTAAATATACATGTAATCTTTTTTAGTTTATATTTCACTTACTATATTACATAGAATCCATTAGTGGTGGGATATTGAGATTTATATCATACCTGATCTAGACCACCGATGGTACCTAGGATGATTACATGTATGTATGTGTTGATAATGTAAATTGTCCCACTTTGGATAGTAGAATTTCTTGATTTCATTATGATTGATATTGGTAAAAGTTGATTGGGATATCACTTAGGATGCTTGATAGTTTTTGGATTATTTTTTATTCTTCTATATATAATGTATTTCCCATTTCGATGTAACCAATATTATAGGTTTTTAGAGATACATCAAGGCATTATCATTTTGTATATAATTCATTCTCCAGATTTTGAGTATATTTTTTTGTTATATTCATATTCTTATTTTCACCTCCGTATTCAATTATATAATGTTTCATCTATTTTATATTCTTATTATATATAATATTTTCCAATCTAACAGGAGGGACTAGTATCCCCACAAACACACCCTCAAACCTCACTGCTATCATGTAGCCTCTGTCATGCGGGGATGCATGCTTGAGGGCATGTGGCACACCTTCTTGAGGAACCATCGTGACGAACCCTGGTGGGGATGTCAAAAATATCTATCAAAGATTATTTTCTTTGTTTACTATTTTAAGATAATAAACATGCTTTTGGAATGATTTGGATCATATTTATAATCTATGTTAGTGTGAAGGTAACCCACCTTCGGGGTAAATACCAAGTTATCTAAGAATGGGAATTTTTTGTTTTGTGTTTTTCATATTATAGTTGATATACATCCACCATTGGGTGATGCACCTGAATTACTAAAATTGATAGGTTCTGTGGATATTTATCTTATATTGGTAAGATAAGGATCTTTTTCAATGAATAATTTTTGGCACCTAAAATTCATATGGTATGCATATACCTTCCCATATAGGTTTTGTTCACTTCTTTTATTTCTTGAGATTCCTGTGATTTTTGAGTGAGACTTGGTTTTTATATATGCTAGTTATTATTATATATTATATAGGGAAACAATTTTTGTTGTTTAATATTTCAACATAAAATTGAAATAGATTTTTCATATATATAGGTTTATGGGGGAATCTTAAATAGTTGGTTTCTACCAATATCATCTATGTACCTATGGTTACATGAGTTTGAATTTTTTTTTGTGATTGAGTGACTACAAGTTTCAATTTTTGAGGTTTATGAGCCATCATGTATTATATGGGGTAATTTATTATGTTGATACATCATATATCATCCATTAAATTATGAGATAAAATATTGATGGGGTTGACAGTAATTAAATGGTTTTCTCTTTTCGTTATAAAGTGTATGGGAATTTATTATCTAGGAATTATGTAACATTTAATTGAACATTGTAATATGTATATAAGAAATTATAAACTCAGAATGGATATTTTTGACTTATAAAATGAAATGGTTTCCATTTAATGAATAGTAAAAGTGATTTTTACCCTTTGGAACCACAATAAATAAAATTCAAACACATAATAATACCCCAAAATTTTATGTGGGTAGTTGGGGTAGTCCCTTGGGTAGTGAAACTTATTTTTATTATCTAATTCCAATCGTTCTTAATTTTTATCTCAAATCATGATATGATGTGTGTGCATGTGATTTTAAGAGATATTACACTATGATTTCATTGATTCATGATCTTGGGGGGTAACGACGACCATACTCCAGAGATGGTGGGACCATATATTTTCATAACGCTAGAAGTTCCAATTGAGGCACCACCTATTATACCTAAACTGGGTACTAACGCTCAACTTCACAAAGGTTTTTTTTAAATCTAATGTCTTCCATGATAGGTTCTCTACAACATGAACCTAATATGTTTGATCTCTATTATGAGTTTTAGAAGAACTATCCTCCCATCTATTCAGGGGATGGTTGTCCATAGTTTGTTCAGTCTCAGCAAGAGTCCACTCATTCTATATTTGAGTATATGGAGATTCCTATATATAAGTGGGTAAATATTTCCACCTATATGTTAATTTATTAGGTGAAGAACTAATTTGATGTGATTACACAACCATGTTGTCATTAGGGAATGGTATGAGAATACATACAAAATTCCTTCTATAATTAATTTTTTCTAGAAATTATGAGAGTTGATTAAGATTGAGAGTTCATTCACCTAGAGTAGGGTACTATATTTTTCATGGACTATTCATACCATTTTACTAAGTTGAAACAGTTTTCACCACTACTAGCTGGAGATAGGATATCATGAGGTAGACATTTTGAGGATGTGATTATGCATTCCATACCCCCTCAAGTGAATGTTTTTTCACATACCAACCATTTCTGATGTTATTAATTATGATCTTATCATGTAAAGAAACCTGTGAGAAGAAAATTATTTTGAGAATAGTGGTTCAGTACTATTGTAGGGTAGTAGTCATTCAAGTATTGGGAAGCATTTCCATGATGATTTTATTTAGTGTAGTGGTAGCCATAGTACCTATAGTATAATCTCTATTGTATTCCATCTATGTGTATGGGAGGGGCATCATAGGACATAGTGTTATAGTGAACCTCTAGAGTTTTGTTCTTACATCCTTGTAAGAAGTATTCATATATTATATCTAACCATTCCATCTAATTTAATTTCAAGAGGATCTGTAGTGTCTCAACCTTCCAAGGAGAGATTAGTTGCACCACATCAAGAAGGATATTGGAGCAACACCCGCAGAACAAGTCAATAAAGTGTCATGGATGTGGAATACATAGATCTTAATATCTGTACTAGTAGAGTAAACCCACATAAGGTAGTCTAACTATAACATATTGACAATATATTAGGTTAGATGCATGCTTTTATAATTAATACAAGAGGATAAGAGTTCGGGACAGTCTTTAGTAAGAGGTAGTATTCAAGTACCCTTCATTATTGTTTCTAATTTACTTGATGCAGGTTCTTCACACTATTTAAAATTATTATCTACTATGTCAATTTATTTGTTTGAAATATCATACTTTGGTTTTGTGATAACCCTAAACACATTGATTGTAGTGTGCTTAGAGGGCCTAAAACAATATAGGGACTTTCCCTTGGGGTAGGTAGTAATCCCTTCTTATGGGACCTATATTTCCTCAAGACGAAGGGCTTAAATATTACTCTATTGATGGATTGGTTAGTCCCATATCATACCTATGTGGACTGATATCATCATAGGTTGTCATTTACATCACTATATGTTATATGTTATATCTAATAGGGTGAGTGAGATTTTTAGGCTAGTAGATCTTGACCAGAGCACTTTGGTATAGATGGCATGGACTTCTAGATTTATATTCTATTTTTAAAGGATAAGATAATACATATTGTAGATATTCTTATGTAGTATATCATTTTATGGACATATTTCCAGACAATGTTTTTTCTTACATCCCCAAGAGAGGCATAGTTTACAATCAATATCATAACATGAGTATCTATAGTTTATTTTACTCTATATATTGATTGAACTTACCAAGAAACAAGAGGTCAGTAGATTGTCGGAGGATCTGAATTATGATGTATTTATGTGACCCAACACTTTTTCATGTGGTTCACCTATGATTATCACCAACAAGGGGGATGGTAACCTTAGTCTATGTGTGTAACAATGATTATTGAACTAGATTATGGTTATGGATTGATATACATTTCCCTAAATAGATGATCTCTTTGACCTGATTCGAGGATCTAGGTTAATGTCAAATATTGACCTATGATTGGGCTATCATCATGTGGGAGTCAGGCCTTCATATATACAGTGTATATATTTCCATTTTCGGTAATGATTATATACATATCTGGTTATTTCCTTCAGATTTACAAAAATTCCATCCTTTTTCATGGAACTGGTGAATTGGTTTTCCACCACTACTTGGATTATTTTTTCATTGTCTTTTTGGATGACATCTTATTGTATTTTCATACTAATAGAGAACATGATAAACACCTAGAGATCAATTTGAAGACTATGTGGGAACCGACTGTATGCTAATATTTCCATGAGACACTTCTAGATAGATAATGTTCACATATATGGTTATATTATCTTTAAATCGTTAGTTTTTTTTGACGCAATGAAGACGAGTGTTGTGCTTTCATTATAGAATTCCAAGATTGAGTTTTATATACATAGTTTCTTGGGGAAATATGGATAATACAACCATTTTATACAAGTATTATCAAACCTTTTTTTAAATCTTAACATTCATAAATAAATAATTTTATGTTAATGTTACTGAAAACATGTGAGAAATCCTTTTAGGAGCTATATGGAAGTCTTACCTCCATGCCTATTTTATTCTTCCAGAGTATGGAAGAAGATTTAATGTGTTCTTTGAAGCATGAAGATTTATTCTAGGTGAAGTGAAGATGAAATAGGATTGATTAATTGTATAGGTATCTTCGATGTTGAGGCCTCTTAAGAGAAGTTACCTCATGCATGATTTTGATCTAGTAGTAGTTGTCCATGCCTTACATCACTGAGACACCATCTATTGGGTGTCCAATTTGTGTGGTATACGGACCACTTGTGCCTCAAATATATCACTATACTACATTAATTGAAACTCAAATAGAAAATATGGGTCAAATACATATAATATTTTGATTTTGATATTTATTATACACCTATAAATGGAAATGCAGTGGTTGATTCATGGAGTCAAAATTATCATGAAGAGGCCTATGGGAAGCAGGCGATTAATGGAAATCGATCAACCTATTTTCAGATATGCATTTTGAATTTCTTTCAGGTCACAGTCAATATTCTCTTATAGACTAGGATTTTACCTCTTCCCTCCTGGACAATTTAATGGGTAGGTAGTTCTCTGGTACTAGAGAATTGGTTCTCAGGGATAGTATTTCTGGTCAGAACCTTCTTCTATATTGTAATATTAATAGAGAATAAATCCTATGAATATATTTTCATGTTTGGGTTTTTATATATTTACGAGAGTGAATTATAGAATATTACCACACTTCTAAGTTAGATGTTATTCCTGGAATCTCCTAGATGTATCGATATAGGAGACACTAGTACTGGTGGCCATGGATGAAATGATAGACATATGGTTTTATCATAAGGTGTTCCACATATCAGTCAGAGAAGGTGGAGAAACAGACAGCTACTATATTTTAACATACAATACCAGTCCAAGATTTAAAATGTTGAGATGTTGTAATGGATTTTTTAATTGGATTAACAAGGTCTCCATTAGGTAGCCACACAGTTTGGGGTAGTCATGGATTGAATGACTAATGTAGCCACTTCTTTTCAATCTGGGAGACTTTTTCAGTTGATTTTATGGGAAGACTATTTTTTGAAATCAAATGAAAACTTGAGGTCCCTCGTTCTATCATTTTATATTGGGACACTTTATAAACATTGTGGTTATTTAATGTGTTATAGAGATATATAGGTATTAAGGTTCCCTTGAGCACAATTTTTAACCCTTAGAGTGATGGCCAGTCATACACGAAGAAAAAGGTGTTAGATGACCTCATCTAAGAATACTAAATTGATTTATTAAGTTGTTTTTAGAATAATTACTCTCTCATATATTTGATTAGTATTAATATATTTCATGTGACAATTAGTATGGTTCCGTATGAGGCCCTATATAGTAGGTTGTTATCTTCACCCTCATGTTGGTTAGAGGCCGGAGAGATGAAACTAATGGGTCATCCTATTATGATTGAGACATCAAAGTTGGACCAAATGATTAGGAAGATTATTTATACTTATTAATGTAGACATAAATATTATTCCAATCCACAATGATATCCTATGGAGTTCTAGGGTAGGGATCATGTTTTCCTATATCTATCACCCAGGCTTGGGAATATATGGATATAGAGTTAAGTGAATATGTAGCCTCATTATGTTGGGAAATTTTATGTTTTAGATAGATTTAGGCCTATATCAAAACAGATTTCAATGATTTTGAGGTATTTTCCCATGCATTATGTCCCTAACATTACATAGATTCACTATTACCATGTGGAACCATCACATACTTTTCATTATATGGATGTTAATTTATATGTTGATGGTTATTTTGAGGAGTAACCTATATTAATTATTTAAAGGATCTCATAGGCTCTCGGAGGCTGATCTATCCCTTAGGTATGGGTTCTTTGGAAGAATGTCCTTGTACAAGATAAGACATTAGAGAAGGAGGTTGTCATACATGCTTAGTATCTAGAGTTAATCTCATAAAACATTCTACCACCCTTACAATGGATACTCCATGATGAATTTTTTTAGGGTCAAAAAAATATAATAACTTGTTTTTTTAATTTAGGTATAGATCATTTTTCATTATCGAATAATCCCTTATTGAGGTTCTCTGTGGTCATAAATCTAGAATCAATTATTTATCTCGGTTGGTACATTTTTAGGAAGAAGGATGAAGGGGGATATAATTTTATTTTAGAACAATAACATGAAATATATATATAATACTTGGGGTGTATTCAATACATGATTTTTAATGGTCTGGGTGGGCCTATTCATGAAATGTAGTGAAATTTCCCCAGAAGGAAAATACCAAAAATTTCATTACGTGTAATGAATTTACATCCCATGTAAAGGTTGATAATATTTTTTAAAGGGTAAGACACATTTCATTTTTCCAAAAACCATTTTTTTTCTTATTTATCTACCATGTATAGGAGGTCCCCCTTTTTAAGATATACTCATAACAAAGACTAGAAATTGATCTTGTTATTTCATCAAACCGATGATTCCGGATCTATATACCACATTGGAAGTGCAAGAAGTGTGTTCTTCGATGATTTTTATTCATTCTTTATTATTCTTCATATAAGCGATTATATTTTGAGGTATTTTAATATTTCCTATTTTTAGGGTATTGACCCGCTCATCATTTTTCATCTAATCTAGGACAAAATAAGGGTTGATACTAGATGGGGAGAGTGTTATAGGATTTAAGTAGGTGTTCTATGAATCATGCCTCAAATTCTATACGTTTATAAACTATCGTCCATGTGTGCACACTACTTTTAGAAAGCATTTCTTATTAAATTCACATTACATTATTATAATCATTTTTCTCATATTCTAGATCCCGTTATATATAATTATTACATATTTGGAGGTCATAACCTTAGTGAAAACCACCCAACATTTGTTGTTACCTATTTTATGTCAATAATTATTTTTTATGTTTATTTGTCCCATCATTCAGGTGATCCAGACATGGCCTCATGAAGGTATATTTTTTAATCACATAAATGAATTGTTAATATTTATTATGTGTGTGGTATCCCTTAAACCAACTTAGGTATGTTGTTAAAATTAATCAATGAATCTTTTAAATTTTAATTAGAAAGTGCACTATTAGATATCACTTGGCCTGGTTAATTATAATTTAATGAAAATTGGTTTCATGTTATTAGAATTTATTTTCATGATTATAAAAGGTAAAGTAATGAATCTTATAATTAAATATGGAATTGAACTAATAAATAGTACCATGTCCCATTTCTTCATGTCACTTAATATGAAAGGTAGTTGGATGAATATTTTTAATTGTTAAATGGAATAAAGTAAATAATAAATTATCTATAAGGTTCCTGTTTCATATGAATTTTTTTTATCTTTATAGGATTGGTCAGACATGATCCCAACATGGATTCCTGATGGAATTAAATGAGAATTACGAGGACTCCACTTTGATTCAATTAACTAGTTTCTAAGGTACATAACCACCTTTGGACATGGTCCTTACATACTAGAGGAATCTTTGAATGACTTTAGGGGGTCCCTTCACTATCTTCTTGATATTAGGATGCCTTAGATACACTCCATGGATCCAAATTGATGTATTTGATCATGTTACTCCATGGATTCAACCCAATTTTGACCATTCATTCATAGCGCATGTTTACCTTGGATGAGATCATTTGACATAGTTCGAATAATTTACAGTTATATTCATTGGCTGTTTATACATGGATTACACTCACACCCCTTATCGATAGACTGCACGTTATTACTGAGTTGTCTTATCCCCTGAGACCAAACTATTTTATTATTAACAACATTAATGTTATTCCTTGGTTACATATTGGATCAATCCACTTTATCTCTATAATATAGATTATTATTGAAACTTATTATATACTAGAACATAATTAATTAAATGATTAATTGTTAAAAAAAAATCTATGGATAAATAAGTTTTTGGGGTATTTACATTACAATATTGTCCTTACACTCATATATACCTACATACTATTTTAGTTTACAATTAACATATTTTATTGTATAGACATTGGTGGTGGAATCCTAATTGGTATTATCTCATAAACTATTCACTCTACTGATAGTACCCATGAATATTATATGTAGGAATGTATTTATAAGGGTAAGTATTCCACTTTAGACACCCACAACACTTGTTTTAGGATCGATCTTGGTAGTAGATGATCAGGACAACGCTTAGGATAATGAATAGTTTCAGCTTCATTTTTTTGTATTGTATGATTTTCATGTCATAATGTATACATTTTTTCTAGTTTTTTAGATACATTACATGAAATTATCATTTTTTATATGATTCAGTTTTCATCTTTGGAGTTCATATTTATTATTGGATTCATGTTCTTATTTTCTATTTCATATTCATTGATTTCAGGATTCCACTATTTTTTTTTACCATTTTTGATCTACACTGGCATCAGGGAATAGTCTTCGGACAAACACACCCTAGGGCTTTAATTATAGTTTGAAAACACTGGAAAATACAAAGGTTCTCTTGAGGCCATGTGCCCCACCAACATAGCGTACCGTTGAGTGGACCCAAGGTCAAGATGTCACCTGAAGCATGAAAATGATTATAATAATAAATAAATTTTATTTTTTATTAATAAAAAAGAATTCATATCTATAGAAAAAATTCATCAAAAGATGAAAATACTTAAAATAAAAGAATCATTTTTGAAAAAATTCAGAAAATGGAATAATATTATAGTAGTGAAGAAGAAAAACGTGAAGAAACATATAGATAATAACAACTGAAATAAAAACATTTGTCATGTCCTCAGAAAAACCTAAAACTCATGAATGAAAACACAATGGTAATGAAATAAGTGGGAAAGAATAATTTATTAATGGATTATATTAATAAAATTATTTTGTGTACATTCAAAAAAAATTAAAATCTAAAATCTCAATGTTGAATAATAATGAAATATATTGGGATATATTAATAAGAACCTTTATACTAAGGAATATGATTTTTAAAAAAAATCATGATTTACTAAGGATTCGTGTAACTTAATGAATATGAGAGAAACATTCAACAAAGACTCTAAGATAAAATTCAAAAACATCTCAAAATTCATAGAAAATACATATCCACAATTAAGTAATATCTTTACCCACCGATCATAAAAATTAATCTATTATTTATAACTATGAATTTTGATAGAAACAATGTTTTGAAGACTTGTATTTAAACGGTATATGAAAACACATCAAAAAAAGTTGAAAATAACCTTTTTTTAATTCTTTACACCATGTGAAAATAAATATAGAAGGATGTTATGATCTTAAAAAACACCAAAGAAAAATAATTTTTCTACATAAGATGTATATTTTACTTGTTTTGTATGTTATGTGGAATTTTTAGGCATTGATCATACAACTATTTTACAAACACGTATCTCCATACAAATAAACATGAGATAGGGGGGATTATGAAGAAAATGGAGTAACATTTCAATGTTATAGAATTAATGAAATAAATATGAACACAAGATAAAATGTTCTCAATGAAAAAATAACTTGATTACTTGGATAAAGATTAATGAATTTTTGGAAAAAATTTCAACTATATAAATAATGTATGAAAACACTTCCAGGATATGATTCTTATTCTATATAAAATACATGGTCATAAAAAATAATTATTATGAAGGAGGATTTATTGGTGACGTAGATCTAAAATCTAGAAAAAGGAACTCACTTGGGATTATTAAAACTAGGTTTTCCAAACATATGATATTTGATAAAATTATCTTAATGTTTTTGAAAAAGGTATAGTGGGAGGAGTTATATTTGAAAATGTTTGTATCTTAAAAATACAATGATTAGGAACTACAGATAGAGAAGCACAAAAACTGAAATCAAAGGATGTTGGGTATCGTTATGGGCTTAAAAACCATAATAAATGTTATAAAATAGTTTTATTATTTTATAGAAGTGGTAATTATGAAGGATTTTTGTATAATTAGAATAATTTAAAATGGAGAAGTCGTTACTAAGGGTGAAATAATCCACAAATATCTATTTAAATTTAGAGAACATTCTAACCGATCTTAATTTTTTAATGAAGTTTAAAATAAATTATCTCAACTATAACTTGGTCATATTGGTTAGAAAATTTTTAGCACAAATTATAAGGAATATGATGTAAGAAATATTCAATAACGGAATAGGAATGATATTTTTTTGTACAACCTTTTAGAATGGGATGATTGATTGTAATTTAAATAGGAAAGTTTCAATCCAATATACCAGACCCTTTGAGTTAATTCACTATAATACTTATTGATTGATGACATATCATTCAACTAAATATGATTTGTTCTTTATTAATTTGAATGATGACTTTACTCAGATGACTGAAATAAATTTCATTAAACATAAATACAATGATGTAAAAACATTTAGATATATTATACGGGATGTTGAAATATATATGGGTGTTTATATATTAATTCTAAGAACTAAAAATGGAATAGAGTATAAAATAAATTCATTTAGAATCTATCTTATAAATCATTAAATCCACCATCTAATATAGTGATCCATATACTCCTCCATAAAATTGAGTAATGGAAGGAAAAAAATAATCTAAATTTAAATGTGATGAATTATACACCATTAAAATAAAATTTATATGTCTCTATAGAGTAAAGCGGTTAGTGATTCTATTCATATAAAAAACAAATATTTCATTTTTTGAGAATATGAAATGAGTCCCAATTAGATGTATTACAATAAATATCCTTTATTGTAAGATTAAAATATTTTTTGGAGTCATTTCTTTCTTTTAATAAAAAATCTATTTCATATATTATTTCATGAAAATTACAAGGATGGAATATTTAACAGATACTTAGGCAATAAAACAATTTACATGTATTGGAATAAACATTTAGAAACCATATATGAGTCCTATTACATAGAAATTATTGAAAATCCAACTTTATCAACAAAAGATGTTGAAGATGTTATAGAACTATAATTGAATACTTCTAATGAAAAAAATAAAAATGAAGATGAAAGTCATCCAAAATGTATGAAAAATTAATTAGATTAGGCAGGTGATGAATTTAGTGAGACATACAAGAAATATCAAAAATTATATACCCTACTAAAACATGTTGAATCTATGAACATCATTGCAAATAAAAAATCATCAGTTAATACAAGATATAATTTGAGATTAGTGAATCAGACACCATTTATCTCATCAGTAAAAACAAAATTACTGACAAATGTTATTGGAAAAAAAGTTAATGAAGATTCTATGAATTAAGAGTAATATCATATTCATAAAAATGGCACATGGGATCCTGTTCCATGACCAACAAGAATCAATATAACAGGAACAAAGTAGGAGATCAAACACAAGATAAACAGACATGGAACAATTACATGAAACAAATCAGAACTTATTTTTTATGGTAAATCACATATGTAAGGTTTCAATTTTTATGTAATGTTTTCCACCATTGATATATTTGAAACTGTAAAAAAGTTATTTATAGTCACTGTACATCATTTTAAAAAGGTTATCAAATGGATCTCAAGTCAAATTTCATAAAAGGAGAAGTTGAAAAAGAATATTATTTTGATAAAACCTGTGGGATTCTACTTGAAAATGTGGTAATGATGGTTTTTAATTACAATAAATCATCATATTGATGGAAATAGTGCCCCCTTACAAGATGCTCTAAACATGAAAATTTTTCAATAGTTTAACTTTTATAAAGAAAAAATGCAAAGAAAACTATTTTTTATGGAAAAGATCATAATTACAGTTATTTCAATTTTTTATATTTATGATCTACTTTTTTAGTCGATAGGGAAATATTTACTTATAATTTTAATGAAAAAATGAAGAAAACATTGAAAATTAATTTTTTTGGAGAATTAAATTAATATCTTCTACTACAGGTTTAATAAAAGGAATAATATATCATTCTATAACATGAAATATATGTAAGTTTATTTCTAATATTTTTTGTTATGGGTATTCAGACTATCATTTAATCCAATTTAGTTTGTCATGAAGATAAGTAATGATATAAGTGGGTAATTTTTGTGTCAAAAAGTCTTTGAAAAGTTCATAGGAATCATTCTCTATCAAACAGTCTCAAATATATATATTTTATATGTTGTTATATTATGTGAAATATATCAATGTTTAATGAAGGAATCATATAATATAGCAACACCAAATATGAATTTATGTTAATGGAACAATTTTTATTTTATTATTATATAAAAGATTTTGCGACATGATCTATCATGGATAATGTATTAATAATTTGATTAGAACATCTAATTATATAAAGATAACATTAATAACAATTTTTCTATTAGGAGAAGTCTGTTTTATAAGGAATAGTAAGAAATAATGTTCTTTTAAATTTATTAAAATGAATTAATAATATGTTTTATCCACAGATTCATGTGCATAGAAGATGAAGATAAATTTTGTGTGGGAGTATTTGAGACAGAATTCTTTTAAACCATTACATAATGTTTGTGATAATCAAATTGTCATTTATATTTCTAAAATTCATCTATAAAATTAAATATCAAAGAACATAGATATTTATTATCTCATCATAAAAAAGAATAAAAATTGTAATGATTTTATGCTTGTGTAAATTTTAATAAAGGTTAGAATTTAAAATTGTGGGGGAATTTATCATTACATGGACACAAAATTTATTTTCATCAAGAGATGGAATTACATCAAAAAAATTTATTTATCTAGTAGATTTATGTTTGGAAATTCTCTTTTATAAAGGATATTATTTGATAAAATGATAATTTTTTTCCAAAAGAGTTGTTTAATATATATGTGGTGAATGTTGTTGCTATTGACTATAAAAAATGGGGGTGATTGATTATACTTTGTGATATTGTTTCAATATTTATTATATTTCTATAAAAAATTATGTTATGAATGTTTAGGTTGAACATGTTAGAATGCATAATTGTGAGATTCAAAGAATGTTTTCCTTTTGATGTTCTAGAGGAAGTGAAGGATTTAAGTCCATAACTATATTAGAAAATATTTCATTATGTTATATGATGATAATATTTTCATCATGTTCTTAAAATCATTATAATTAATATGACCAAATATGAAGTTTTATGTTTTGATATAAAAGGAGAGAATCGAAACAAGTTCATATGATGCAGACCACTATATGTAGTTCATTAGATAGACATGATTGGATGCTGATGTAGTATTTTGAAGTTAGAGATTATTCTTTTCTTAATGTAACCAGATAGACCATAGTATTTTTTTTCAAGTCATAGTTTGTTGTTATGTTCTCACTATAGAGTTTGTACAATGATCATGAAGTTCTAATGGTGAATAAAGTATTGTGCTGTGGGAATATTGATATTGGAGTGGTAGTACAATGTTGATGCTTAAATATTGGATGAATAATGATATTGTAACATGATATATGAGGAATTTATTCTATGAAATATATCATTATATATTGAAATAATTTTATAGTACCTTACTTGAATTGGTCCATCAAACATTGGTAGAAGGAGTTTTTCTATAAGTAACAAGTATGATGTTAACATTGAATATATTTTGTTACATGCTACATGAATTTCTAATTATTTGATTGAAATTTAGTATAAATGGATCAACTAGAATTAATCAAATGAAGAACCACGTGAATTAGTAGTCGATTCAAATATAATCTTTCAATTTTATTAACTATATAATAGAATCAATGGTTATTCATAATGGAATAATCACAATACTACCTAATGCTCATATTTGATTTAAAAGACCAATGTATGGGAACAAAGGATGGATATTCAAAGAAATTAGGTGTAATAAATTTGAATAAATTAATAGGAGAGAAATATATTAATATAGCTTTATCAAATGGATGGGAATGAGAAAAAGATTCTTAATTTCATCAAAATGGGTTTTCACCAGATTGTGTTTTGTGAATGATTCATGATACCATGTTTGAGAAGATATTAAATTATCATATAAGTTCGCTTGGTTGAAACAAAGGGTAGATAATTTTTAACATATATAGGAGATCCTAATGATGAAACGATAAAAAAATTCCACCAGATTTAGTTTTGATAATGTTTACATAATTATTTTAAATCTCCCTATATATGATGTTTAGAATATTTATCAAAATTGGTTATCTTAATGAGATAATGATGTTTGAAAGTGTTTTAAAAATATAATTTAATGGTTGTTTGAAGTATTTTTTTGGATATTTTGGTATTCTAGAAGATTGAAGAAGACTCTAGATTTTTTTATAAGCATAAAAAATTTAGTTGATAAATTAAATGAATTTTATTTCATACCAATTCCCCCATGAGAGAACTTATAAAATGGGATTGATGTATAGTATAAATATAATTATTTTTCATTCCTATCAGATTATAAATGTGCTGTAGAAATAGAATCTGTTACTAATACCAAACAATGAGATAAGAGTTAAATATTTGATCATAGTGAGTTTTCATACCATACTGGTTGAAGAATACATAATAAAATCAATGTAATTAGACTAATTATTCATGTTTGAGACACCAAATAGAGAATTATTTTTATAATTGAACTAGTGAGTCAGTAATAGATAACATTAATCGTTTAAATAGGATAGTGTGTGTGAATATATTGGGAGATACAAAAGGAGTTTTTATCAATTCATAGTTCATAGAATAGTTTTAGTTATTGTGAGGAACACCAGATGAATAATTTCAAATGGATTCAGAAGAAACTACATATAGTGATACCAGATTGACAAATTAAATAAAGTAATTAAAAAATAATTTTTAGTGAGTTGGGTAGAAATTTTTTCCATCTTGTATTTTCAAGAACACAAGTACAATTTTTAATTGAGGGTATTCAATATAATAAAAAAAAATGGGAGATAGAATGAGTCTAAATGGTTCTAGATCATTAAATTCATTTTTCTATTATTGAGAATTTCATTGGACCATTGAGAGTTACCATAAAAAAGGATATAGTCACACACACTGCATGTCAAAATTATGGATATTTAATTCCTTACATTAACATATTATAATTTTATTCTTCTGATATTGATATATAATTTTTATAAGGATAGTAACTCTAAAAAGATGTATGGGTTTATTTTAAAGAATTTATATTTCAATAATACAACTACTGATTCAACCCACCTTCATAGTGGTTCTCACGATCCTATGGAACATTAACTTCACTATTGAAAAAGAATTTAATTTGATAAATCCATTTAATTCAAATATATCATATAGAAACTTTCATAATGATGTATGGGTAAAATACCTCCTCAACATATTCAATAAAATTATTTACAATGTACCCAGCATAACCCACATCACCATGGTCATATGGAATCATGGTTTAAAATTAAACACCAACATTAACAATTCATTACTTGAATTATTAATAAAAATAATGTTTATTAATAAATAATAATTATTTTATATATAAATATACAATGGAAACTAAATAAGTAAAATTCTTACAAGTGAGACAGTTCTGCTAAAATTTCTTCTTAGAGATTACCATGTTTTAACATTATTAAATATAGAATCATATACTTAGGACTACTCTATCATGATTATATATATACTATGTGTCTCATCATATAATAATATCATAACATAGAACAACATTTTTAATATATTTATCGAATAAAAATGTTCTCATTATTGTTGGGGAAAACAATGACGATTTCAATGTAATAAATATTTTAGAACAATTTCAAATTAAAGTTATCCATAAGAATATTAAATATGTCAGAAGGTACTTATTAAAACTGAATACCTTTAATATAAATGAAATATAATGTAAAATTTAGATGGTTTTAAGAAATGAACTCCATAATACTCCATTTTTCACTAGAGAAAACTGATAAAGACTAGTTATTTCTCATATTATAATTATTCCTCTACTATGTATGGATACATCTACTATTGCTAAAATGTTTCCATGACTTTGGTTAGTGAGAAGAAATTTATGTGTGGTGTATCATATTAATGTTAAATCACTACCTTTATAAAATCCCCAATATCGAGATATTAAAAAGTATCCACCTCTTTCTCATATATAAAAAACATGAAATATTTATTAATCACATATAATCATATTATAATTATGATAAATCTATTTATTTTGGTATAACATAAAATAGGATAATAGTGTTACTAATCCACTAATTATTCTACATTAAAATCCACAACATACATTGATATTGTACATATTTCAACCATTAGAAGCAATAAGTTTTTATTTTATATTTTAAAATGCATACATTGATAGTAGATCAAATTGATCAAAACGATGAAATGTGTTCCATTTCATTTATCACTTGTATTCCACCATCTCGTGACAGTAGAAACTCATTATATTTTACATTAACAAGTATTATATGATTGTAATAACTCTATGTTATGGTATTTTTGTCGTATGTGTTTTATATTCACATACCATGCATCATGAATTAGTAATATTAAATATTAGTACATTTGATGGAATCTGAGATAAATACATACAACATAATCTTTTGAAGTTATTTAGTTATCAATAATATCTTACGATGACTATACATGTTCTAATGGAATGATTATATGTATAAAAATTCATTATTTTTTAATATGTATTATATTTAGTTTGAGAAAACCCATTGATTTATATTGTGTTGAAATTTTTATCTAGAAGATGAATGCTACTTTATGTCATTATTATAGAAATTCATTCCTTAGTATTAAAAACCCAGTAATACCTAATATTTTCATTAAAATGTTATGAACATATCATTTTTTAAAGAATATAGCTCTCCCACTAACATAATAGAGTCCCATATCACTAATTTGTTTCTAAATATATTCGGTAATCACTTTGTAGGATTATTTATAAATTAATTTATATAATATACAAATATAATTGGAATTTAATAATTTCACATATTTAATAGTGATTCATTATAGATATATAAAATGGTTTTTCTATTTTTTTCACATCATATGTACATTTTCCACAACACTATGATATTTTAATATATATTTCTCAAAATGTATTTTTTTAATGGTTTCTGATAAACTCTACACCAAGTCTAAATGAACAAAAATATAGTATGAAATTGTAAACCAACCTCTAAATTAGAGATTATGAGTAATATAACTGAGATAATGAAAAATGTGATCAATTTAAATTTACTAGAAATTGAATTAAAAATCATTTGAAAGTAAAATGGTAATTTTTCTAAACAACTATTTTCATGCATACTAGATGTTTTTATCATAATAAATTATATTAATAACTATTAGTGAATTATTTTTATGAAATTTATATATATTAAACATTCAATAATTTTTTTAACATTCAGCTAATATTGTTTCTATGATTTGGATAAGAATATATCAAATATTATGTAAAAAACTGCATTTTTTTAAATTGGTTTTCATTAAATTTTGAAAACATAGTGTAAAAATATTTTCATTCAATTATATGTATCGAATTAGAGAAAATGGATTCCATATTTGTAATTAGTAGGTTTAAATTTAATAAATACGTATTTTTTAGAAATTATGAATAATAATCATGGTGAAAAATTTCACATCGGTAAAGCGTAAATTGTGTTCATATTAGTTAATAATAAGTAATAAAGATGTACTATTTTGATATGAGTTTTATTGAGTGATGGTAATTATAAATTTATCAACCAATTCTACTAATTTATTTTTTCAGTGGACAAGTTTCCATCAAAATGACCTATATAATATTTGAAATAATGAAAAATATAAAATACCAATATCTTAATTATAAATTTATATTATGTGTCCATATATGGAAAAAATGAATCAATTGATCAATATAATTGTATATTTTGAGGATTATTAAATTATTTTATGATGGAAATTTATTTATAAATTTTTAGTACTTATATAAATACTTTAAATTTTTATTATACACCAACATAGTATTTAATCAATCAATAGAAAAATAAAATAAATGAATTTAATATTATCAAACAAAATATAATTTTTGTGATTCATTATGATACCTGAAACTTTTATTTTAATATAACATATTAGGGATGTGTGATAGTTTTTTATTATAATTAAATATTTTTATTTATTTTTTTCAAACAAAATTAAATAAATACTTTCAAAAATGAAAATAATGATATTTTGACAAGATAATAATTTATTAAGTGATTTAAAATAATTAAAAGTTTGAAATAGGACAATGGGGATAATAATGGTTTACAATTTCATAACATTTCTATTTATTAGTTATGTTTCTACTTATAAGTAATATTATTACCCCTTAATACTGAAAAGGATGTTGGCATGGTAAAGGGTAAAATAGATTAACTAAGGGGTTATACAAAAAGATATTATTTAAGATGAATTTGAAACCAATAAAATTAATATTTTATGGGATTAAATCTATATCATACCTTATCTATTAATATATGTCCATTCCAAAAAAAAATCGTGAAAACAACTTGTCATATTTTAATCTTTGTTTGTAATTCCAATTGTTTCATTTCCCACTATTAATAAAGGGAATTACTTAATTATATTATTTATACTACTTTTAGAAATCATTATGAACCATAATTTGTGAAATTATATTCCAAACACCATAAAAAACATTATATAGGTACTATTATTACCAAAATAAAAACATAGTTCCATAAAATAGAGATATCAATGAGAATGTAATATCAATAACTGATCACTTTCGTTTTAATTTTTATTTTATATTATATCAATCTATTATGTTATTAATAAAATAATAAATTCAATATCATAAATATAATTATGTTTTCTTATGAATATGAAACAAATATTATGCATCCTATTTACTATAAAATGGGAAGTGGATATATCTGTTGTTCTTATGTATGACTTACTGTCCTCACACAGCGATTTAATTCATTTTTCATGACCATAATTTTTATATGTAGATTATGATTGGTTAAATTTTTATAAATGAAATATATAAATTTATTATTCTTCTTAAATTATAATATCATATCTACCTTCTTACATTCCAATCTCTTGTAAAAGGATAACGCTGCTCAGGCGTATGTGTGGACTCCCTCCTCTATGAAGTAATATGATTGATTTTTCATTTTTTATATTAATGTTAATAAGGATGGATTTAATGAATATATATGACATATATATTATAATAATTATTCTATTAATAAGAATTATTTTCTACCTTTATTTCATTCTATCTATCCAAAAATGAAAAGAATTTTCATGTGTATGTATGGCTTACCGTGTCCATGAATTTCTTAATTCATTTTTCTATCTGTATATTTTATATATTAACATTAATGCATATGTAATGAATATATATGATATTTATATCATGATTAAAATTATTTATGGGATGTAAACATGATAATAGTAATGGTAAAAAACTACCAAAAAATTATACATGCTAAATGGAGGACTTATTACTCAAAACTGTCATTTTAGAAAACAATTATTAACAAATGGGTGATAGAGGATTATAATTGTAATGTACCAAACATTTATAAATAAAATTCCTCTTATGAATTAATAAAATTAATTAATATTTATTATTATTAATGAAAAAACATGAACTTTTCATTATAGTATATCCTATCAGATTTAAAGGACCATTAAGCATCATAACCATAAATAATATATCCATTTCATAGTGATAATATGAATAGTATAAATATAGGGTTTAAAAAAACCAATTGATACAGAAAGTGGATTTAATATCCTCAACTAGAAGTATTATACCCCATGAATCCCATTAATAGAAGCATCCAAGGGTGATACCATCTCTAGGATTTTTCCTTGACGAAGACCAAGTTCAGATCCAACAACCTCCTCATGATAAAAACCATTTATAGGATATGTTATTTCACTTTAATTTCATGACCCAATCCATGTATGCCGAATATCCCTACGAAAATATCACTATTTCACACCTTACCCATATGGGTTTTGATGGCGTATTAAAGAGATATGTATCAACACCATATTAATATGAAAATTTATATTCTATTTTCAATATAATTATTTTTATATTTACTTCTTAAAATTACATTATAATTGATTATTATTTTATATAATAAAAAACAAATTTATTATTAAATTATCATTTAATTTAAATTAAGACATTTCTTTTGATGAATTAATTGATTTTTTAAATAAATAATATTTAAATAATATATTATTATTAAATAATTATTATTCAATATAAATGTCCATATAAATTATATGATGTGAAATGTAAATTATGAAAGGGTTTAAAAACGGTTGTCATGGAAAAAAAACCAGATTTCTCAATAAATGCCAATTATTATTTTTAAAATTAAAATAAACATGTTAAAAAATTATTTTGATGAAATGAACATTTTTATAGATTATTAATTTATAAATTATCTAATGGTAAATGTTTCATAATTTTCTAAGACATTAGAATTTTCGTGTAAAAATTAAATACCATGTAAAAATAGGATATGTATTATGACATAATAATAACCAATAATTGATTTAATATATAATATAAAGGGTATCCATGACCAAATATATGTTTTCAATTTAAAATAATTTTTTTTGTTTAATTTTATAACGTCTTTAAATATACACCTGAACCTATAATATATTTTATGGTTTTAAAATAATATTCTTAAAGACATTACTCTAATTCACAACAGAAATGGAATTATTTTATACATTCATCCATTGTTATAAAAAATAATGAAAATCAAACCTCTTTAGAATAAACCATGGTAATGTTTTTGGTTTTGGTAGTTTTATTATATAGAGTACAAAACCTATGTTTGAGAAATAATATAGAACACCCTTTTGTTTTCCAAAATTAACAACATATTATCCCATTCCTCTTCACTAAATGTAATTAGATCACATAATTAATCTTTTATTCCCTCTCTAGAGTCCTCCCAAGGTTCCCCTAAGATCTCAAGAATCTCCTCCCAAGCATTTGAAATCACACTCACAATGAAATGGATCCTTCTCTTCTTCTCTTCTATAATAAAGAATATTATTTAACTTATGTATTTATTATTCATTTCATAATGTTGGGATATGTTCCTCTAAATCCCCCTTAATTTTAATTTTATGTCTAAATGATGATATAATCCTTTAAATCTCATCAATATCTCCCATGAACATTCATACACCCCTTTAATTCTATCAAAATGTCACCACAATTTTCAATACCAAACAATTGTGTAGTGAATACCTATACCCATTTCATATTACGGGTGTTCAATATTATTCACATATACTTATTTTTTAGGGAAATATATGTATCTATTACACACTCCATGATCTTTTAGAAAACTATTATAATATATTAATGGATGTTGTATGATCTATGTGTCACACTTAACCATTAGAATCAAATAAATGTGACAGGTGCACCCATAATCATATAGATCTCCAACGCATTAGGTAATATTTTAGTTTCATGAAACATATTTCTAGGGATTAGGGACGGAAACTAATCCATCATAGTAACTTTTAAATAATGATTTATTCTAAGTCATCCTTTTCCTATGTTTATGATGCAATGTATTATGTTGTTTCCAGAATTATTTTGTTTCCTTTATGAATATCATGCAATATCATGGCTTTGTTTTCAATTTATGATTCTCACCCATTTTATTCCCCTTTGATATACCTATTTTAATAAATTTTATACAGTCATTATGTTATTCCCTTTTATTCCCAAACTAGGATTTATAGATCACCATTTTCTTATGTGTGACCCTAGGTTGTCCCATATGGTGTTATGAATAAGCATGTTAAAATAGTTTTTAGTAAAGATAATATATTTCCTATTTTAATTTATTATGTAATGTTCCTAATAAAAAAATAAACTATAATTATTGATCATATGTGTTCTATTATTTGTAATCATATGTAATTAATTATGAATTTATGTGTCTTAAAGGGAAAGGTTTTCATAGTTTGTATTAAAAGAATTTTTTTTTATTATTAGGAATAAGATTTGAAAATACTAAAGAAAACCATTGGTAAAATAATAAACCAAATAATACATCATTTAATATTGGTAAAGTATATATTACGTTTTTTATAAATAAATTAAATCCATATATAGATACTACATGTGGATTTGGCTCTGTTATAAGTGTACATAGGGGAAAAACCAAAAAACATCAAGTTGAGGTAGAATCGACTGGGAACTAGTGCACGGAATTGGGTCTTACTACACAACAGGATTGAAACACAGAGGGTATATTAATTCATATGTTGTAAATCTCTCTATAAACCATTATTAAGGGGAAAAATTCAAATAATATTCTTTGTTAGGAAAATATAGCATGGATAACATAAATTGAATCCTAGATATTAAGAAGTCACAGAAATAAATGTAATTTATATGTTGTCTCTTTCATTTCATTAGTTTTATATTTTTTGATTAATAGTTTAAAATAATCATCTTTAAATTTCCCTTTATTCTAGACAATGGGATGAAAATTGATGAATCAAGTAAACAACCAATGTGAAGGGAAATGTGATGACTGCCCCAACGAGATTCCCAACTCGATGGTTATGGGTATCATGAAATTTATTATAATAACCTATAAGATGGATTAGATATTTAATAGAAACATGGATCTGTAGGATGACCCAAATTCCCCAATGAGTTAACAATATAATATTGAGAACATTAAGCGAAAAAGGCCTCTGAAATTTATATTATCATTTTATACCATTATCCAAGAATAATGGCTCAAACCTATTGAGATGAACTTATTCATACTGCAATGTTTTGAGTATGAAAAGGTTCTACAAGATATTTAATGTATAGCTGGAGAAGCTCATCAGTGGTGTAAATTGATCAATAATACAAATCCTTAGGAAGTGATCGAAGTGATGGGGTGGAAGGAATTCCAGAAAAAAATCGATAAATATATTCCTTGAACTCTCAAACCTAAAATGGGAAAATATTTCTATGCCCTCAAGAAAAAAGATGTCTCATATATAACGATGTAAGAGGATAATATCAAAATACTTTTAAAATACTCCATTGACTTTTATGTTACCCCTGAATAAAATCTTGACCACTTCTTTGGGGGGGGGGGGGCTAGTCTAAAAAAATCCATGTAAATTCAAAAATTTGATAGCTATGAGAAAATTGTATGATGTTCCCTCAAAGTCGAATTGGAGATCGAATAATCTCATTGTAATTAGGAGGATATGAAGAAAAATGTAGAGGTAAATTATGGAGGTACGAATGAGAAATATAATAGTGCTACGAAATTTATACACCCCACTTGTCAACAGTACAGAAGAAAGAACCCTAAAAATTACCTAAGGGGAATGAGAATTTATTTTAGTGTAGGAAGAAAGGACATATATCCAGTGATTGCTGATAAAGGAACCCCATTAATTAGATAAAGGGTAGTAATACAATATTCATCCCTCAATTAATTTGTTCATTACATCAATTTAAAAGAACCAAGGCACCTTGGAAGATAATTCATTATGCCAAGGGTTTTGAAAGACAGCCAACAACCTCCATATCAGTAAGAGGGAGCTGTTTTTGTCATATCCTCTTATGTGGATCTCAACAATGAAGTGGTTAATGGGTTATAGTTATTCATTCAATAATAGAAAATATAATTTTTTCATTCTGGTCCAATTCATTCCTGCATATCACCCAATTTTAGTATAATTATTAAAAAACCACAACAAATTAGGTAAGTGGAGCTATCAATGGAAATAAAAAATGGGGAAATTATTACACACCAAGTATATAACTCCTTCCATTGAATTTGTTTTTAGATTAATTTATAAATAATCTTTTTTATATGCTCATTGGTATAATTTTATATAATTCAAGGTATGGATTGGATTTCACTATATAGATCTAACATAACTTTCTAGGGGAAGGAGATTTTGCTCCACATCGAGAATCCAACTCCGATTCAATACAATTTCATAGTAGTTGAATATTTTTTTACCACCAACATTCAATAAATGGAAAATATTTACCTATGATAATGATTATCTCCCTCAAATGATTTATTATATGGAAAATATCATCGTTAAATACATACCCCTTTATAGGGAATACACTGATGTGTTTCTTTAAGAATTATATATTCTCCCTCAAAGTTGAGCAGTTGAATTTTCAATCTTTCATATACTTAGAGCATTACCATTATCCAAGGCTCCTTATATAATTGATATGGTGGAACATGAGGATCTACTAAAACAAATATAGGATAATATGGATATAGGGTTCATAAGACTATCTTCTTCAATATGGGGTTCACCAATCTTCTTTGTTATGAAGAAGGATGGGTCAATGCACCTTTGCATTGAAAATTGTGAGCTCAAAAAGATAATTATAATGAAAAATTATCCTGATATAAATATTACGGATTATTTGATAAGATTTGTGGATAAAAAAATTCTGTAAGGTGGATCTTCTGTTGAGATATTATCATGTAAGTGTAAATAAGGATGATATCCCCAAGGCCACTTTCCATACAATGTACGAGCATTATGAGTTCATAGTAATGCCCTTAAAAATCAATAATACTCCAACAATATTCATGGACGTGATGAATAACGTCTTTAGATATTACCTCTAATAATTTTTGGAAGTATTTATATAAAATATTCTAATATTACATAAAATAAATAAGGATCATGATGAGAATCTTACAACTCTGTTAAAAACCATATGAAAGAAAAAGATTTATGAAAAGCACAGGGAATTTGAAATATATTTGAATGAGTTATCATTATTGGGGAATATTATCACAAGTAATGGGATATATTTGGAACCTTCAATGATAAAGAAATTCAGGGATGGTCTAGGCCACCCTATGTGACAGATATTAATACATTCCTTCTATTCGTTGGGTACTATCGTCGATTTGTGAGAAAATTATTATGACTTTAAAACCCACAAACCTAGATAAATTGAAAGGGATTCATTTTTTTGGGAACGATTAATGTGAAGAGAGCATCAAGTATTTGAAAAAAGGCTTATCACTTCACCTATACTCACACTACACACAAGGGGAGAACTTTTCGTAGAAATTATCAATGTTTCAAAGAAGGTCAGGGATAGTGTGTTAATATATAATGATAATGTGATACCCTATGACTCATTTCAATTGAATTTTCATGTGTATAATAATCATAAACATGATCAAACTTTTTCTATAGTGATCTTCATGTTGAGAATATGATCGAATTATCTCTTTAGGGACAGGTATTAAAAATATTTGGTTCAAAAGAGCCAGAATTATATATATAAAAATATTTCTAATCAATCCACTAACATCCTGGGAAATGACATAACTTTTAAGATTCTCTTCTAATGACGGTTTTAAAATTTTATCCTTTAATAGAATGGAGAATGATCCAATAATTTTAAAATGAAAATGATGTACATATGAATCATAATGAAAGGAGCATCATCAATCATTTAAAAAATCATTTCTTACCTGTCACTTCTGGAGAAGGTTAGGGATTCTAAAAGAGATGATGTGGGAATTCAGAAAAAATAGAAGCTATAAGAAAATGGAAATCCTCATAGTTCAATGTTATTGAATAAGGATTTTTGATATTTGTGTCATGAATACATGTACCATAAAATCCTGAGATAAAAAATGAAATGTTTGATGATTCATATAACTCTACCTTCTCCATCCATCTAGGAAGAAAAACTATACATTAAGATATCTGAGATAACTATTTTTTGGAAAATATGAAGAAGGAGATGAAACAAAATACATCAAGATGACTTTTATGTTAGCAAGTGATGGATAAAAAGTAAAAATATAGGGGTATGTTTCATCCATTTCTCATTCCCACATGAAAATGGGAAAACATCACCATAACCATTTTCATTGGTATTCCAAATACATCAAGCTAAAATAATTAAATATGGGGTGTGGTTGATCATCTTATAATGAATACTTACTTAATTTCAATTCGGGGTGAGATCTCACTCGATGAACTAGAAATGATATATATTTGAGAAGTGGAGAGGCTTCATGGTACACCAATGTTTATTATATATAATCAGGACCCATGATTTATCTACATGTTCTGGAAGAGTCTCCAAACTTCTCCAAATATTGATTTGAACTTCCACACATATTTCACCACCAATCTAATGTCCAATATGAGTGGAACATCCTAACTCTATAAGACATGACAAGATCATGTTAAATTGACTTAAAAATAGGATGAGACTAATTTCTTTCTCTATTTCAGTTATCATAAAATAATAGTTTCTACTCAATAATCCAAATGGATCCTTATAATGACTATTATGGGATGATATTAATAACATTATCATGTTGGGATTATTTTTGGTAATCAAAACTTCCCGTCCCTTAATTTTCAAAGAAATGGTGGAAACAGTTTTGACTATTCAGCCACAGAACAAATGTTCTCAAAGTCGACCGATAATATATGCTGACAATTGTAAATGAGACCTTGATATTTATGATGGATACATGGTAATTCTCTTATATATATCCATGGAAGAAATCCTGGAGACATGGGAATAAAAGAATACATAGTCAAAGATACATCAGTACCTTTGAGATCTTCGATCATATGGGAGCAGTTACCTATCGACTAAAACTATAACCTAACCCATCTCAAGTAAATTATGTATTCCATGTACCCATTTTGAGGAAGTACATGATAGACCTATCATATTTAATTAGTCTAAATTTTGTACCTTTGGATAATTGTATATCATATGAAGAGCAACAATTAAAGTTATTAAATCATAGGGAAACAATTTCACAAAATATGACAATGAACCTGGTCAATGATCTGTAGAGAAACCAACCATTTGAAGAATCAATGTGGGAACTATATGAGGTGATAAAATAAAATTAACCGCATTTATTTTAATTTGTGACATGAAAATTTTGAGGGATAAATTTCTAAATGCGGATAGATTTTATCAAGCCAAACATTTATAAATAAAACCCCCCTTATGAATTAATTAAATGTATTATTATAAACTATGGATATATAAAATACCTACACTTATTTGGTTTTATATTATGATAATGAATTTAAAATACCCTTAATAATGATAATCTATCCATTTTACAGTGATAATTTTATGAGTACAAATATAGGGTTTTAACAAATCTAGATGACACAAAAAAATGACGTGCTGACCATAACGAGTATGATCATACCATATGAAACCCATTTATCATAGATTATGAGGGAGATAAAATCTTTTTTAATTTACCTTAACAAAGTACATGCTGATTTTAAATAACATGAGTATTAGTGAAACATTTTACAAGAGAATTTCAAGCTCATCGAGATCATGGCCCCGACAATATGTTCCAAACCACCCCATGAAAATCTCATCGTCGAGCACCTTAACCTTAAGGGATTATCTAGTGTATTAAAGGGAAAAGTATGAAGACCATACTAAAATGAATATGTATATTTTATTTTAAATATAATGACATTTCTAGTAACTTCTTATCGAAACTTTAAAAAAGATCTTTATTTTTATATAATAACACATTAATTGTATTTTAAATTATTATTTAATTTTAATTAAGATGGTTATTTTGATGAATTAATGGATTTTTGAAATAAATAAAATTTTAAGAAAATATTATTATTAAATTGTTTTTATTAAATATAAATTATGTTGTAATTATTGTAAATTAAAATTTAATTTGTATATGTGATTGAAAACTATTATTGTTAAAAAACCCAACATTTCTCAATAAATATCATTTATTATTTGAAAGTGAAGGTAAAAATATCTAGAAATTTATTTTGATAAAATTAATTATTTTTATAAGGATAACATCCAAATTATCCAATGGATATTTTTTTTATATTTTTCAATACACTCTAATTTTCGAGTAACTAATAAATATTATATAAATATATAATGCGTGTAATGACCACATAATGAACCATAAGTGATGTAATTATTAATATAAATGTTATTCAAGAACAAATATATTTTTTAAATTTAATTTAATTTAATTTTAAATTTATTTTATAATATTTATAAATCAGTTATGAATCCCCCAAAACAGATAATATATTTTAAGGTTTTAAAAACATTTTATTAATGACATGACTCACTTCGAGATCATTAATTGGAAAATTTTAATAAGTTCAAGATTTTTATTAAAAAATTAATTAAACCACCCATAATTGTTATAAATAAATAGAAACCCATAGTAATGTTTTTGGATTTGGTTATTTTATTATATATATTCCAAAATCTATGTTTAGGAAATAATAATAAAAAGTGCCTTCTCTTTTACTATACAAACACATCCTTGATCACATTTCCCTTCTATAAAAAATCAATTGATCACATAAATAATCTTCCATCCCTTCCCTATATTCCACTAACGGTTCCCCAATCTATCAAGAAGCTAATGTCATGTATTTTGAGTCACGCTCTCAAGGTAAGAGATCCTCTTCTTCTCCTCTATATTAAATTATCTTCTTTATGTTATGTCTTTTATCTTTAGTTCAAAATGTTGGAATATGTTCTTAAATATCATTTTTATTGTACATTATTTTTATAAATGATGAGATGCCGATTTAAATATTTGAAATACCTACCATTAAAATTCATAATCCCCCATTATGCTGCTAAGATTTCACCATGATTTTATATAACAAATGATTGAGTAGGGAATACCTGTACCCATTTACTATCAAGGGGATTGACCATTATAAACATATAATTCCTTGATATGGGAATTAAATATATTTATTAAACAATACTTAATCACATAATAAACCATGATTATAAATGAATCCTTTTTGTGTGATCTATGTGAAACACTTAAATAAGTTAATGACATGAATGTGATGGGTGCACCGAGAATTTTATAGAAATAAAATGCATTGGTTATTGTTTTAGTTGAATGATACATCATGAAAAGGATTATAAATTGAACCTAATCCTTCTTGGAGGAATCCATGAAGTCTTCAATGTCTTTATACAGTGAACAAGCCTTCTAATTTTGGATAAAACCCACCATTTATAAGTTTCCATTTTGATGGTATTGTTCTCAGGTCAATACCCCATAAAAATCATAATAATAACTAAAATAGTTGATTCTATAAGTGTCGACATAGACCATTCATGTAACATCCACGACCCAAAATCCACTAAACTGGTGCTCCGACCCAGGTAGTTACATAAACCTAAGCGTAACTCCCCATATGCCAAAGGCTACCAATTATCAGTGAGGGTCTTTGTGGTCATGTGGGGAGACTTTACCCCCTTGTTTTCATAGTAAGACCCAACAGAAACAAACAAATAGCGGAAACTATAATCAATAAAAAAGGAACATGTATAAAATCTATTTACAACAATAAATATGCCATGTCCAACTACAAGTACAAAAGTTAAAAAAATCCCAAAATAAGGTCAACGGCCAAAATCCGCAAAATGGTCCCTACTCCACGTCCGGATCCACCACCGACTGATACACATGTCTACTCAACTATCTAGCAAGGACCCTTTCCCTTCCCATGAACTGTAAACCTGAATCACGCTCGAGTACCCCATGGAAGCCCCATCATAGTGTGAGTACAACTCAGTAGGCCACCACCAACGGTATCTACAAAATATCCAGTGCGAACATGTAGTTCCTGAAAAAGGATTATGATTGATAATTCACAAGTAATTATTTAAGTTTCCATTAACCACTTAAGATCCAAAGACATTCCCACTTCTATTACCATTAATTTCACAACAGTTATCGCCACATACCATTTTATCACATTTTCATGGGTTAATCACATACATTATGTTACATGGGTATAAGGCCAAAAAACACATGCAAGTGGGTAAATTTTTTTATCCTATCTCACTAGAACTAACCCCCTCATAGTAACCATATATTCACCTAAAAGCCTCAGTCTGGGTGGATGTAACCGTTAGGATAATAGATCATCAGTCCCCATTCCTAACTCGTGCATTTAGGGTGGAGTTCATAGCATTAGTCTTCACTCGACCTGTGGGAATAGATCCCCAAGTCATACCCCACTCTATCAAGCCTTGTTCACATGTTTATATATATAAGTAACCATTCACCCACCATGCCATTGTCCTCTGACAAACACCATTCACATCAACCACACAGGAATTCACATTATGCCTTAACCCATTAACACATTACCATTTCACATAATTTAACCATTCCCCCAATTCCAATGTTTAATTCCTATCTCACTAATCATTCAACACTAAACCCATAACCTATCATGTTATGGACTTTAATCAGTTTACACATTAACCCATTTAACACGTTCAACATTTCCAAGAATCAACCATTCATCCCATTTCAAACAACCCTCAAGTTATTTCCAAGTCTATGTGCATCACCTAACTTCTATTCCATGTTCATCCAATCATGCCAACATATTCATCAAGGGATATACCATTTATAACAACAAGGTCACTTGATTAATAACAATTCCTAAACCACGCAAAATCCGACACATCCCATGGATGGACCCAATTATGTCAAGTCATCCTCAAAGCATCCCATAGGGATCATTAGGGTCTCTATTTAACGTTTTTAAGCATCCTTTATACCAACCACATCCCGGTTGATCAAATATCATCAATAGAATACTATGAGAAAAGTCACACATGCATAAAGCCACCATAAAACTATGGGATAAAGTTTGTAGGCCACCTACCTCGAAACCGCGGTTAAACGCACACTCAATGGGGTCCTTAGACCTCAATCCGTCCAGCCTTTGGAGTTTCCTCCTAGAACTCACCCAAAAGGTAGGGTTTTAGAGCGTCAGAACAAGATGGAGAGAAGATACAAACCCTAAAACAAAAAGATAAATGATGATGGGATTTTCCACACCCGAAGCTTTGATCCGCATCCAACGACACTATTAATGCCTTAGAAATGAGGTAGATTGAAATCTTGGATCTCTTGGGTGATATGGTTCGCGCCTAGGGTGATGAAGAAGGAATGGAGATGAAATCCCAGGTGGGTTCATAAAATCCTGGAGGGGAAATTTTGTAATTTTTTATAGCTTTAAGAGGTTGTATGGTTTGGACACATGGTTTGACAAACCGTGCACAAACCGTGCACATGTTACAGTCTAGAGGAAGAGTGTTGCATGGTTCACCTGGGTAGGCTGCACGGTTTTCCCTAGCCGTGCGTAGTCCGTGCGCCCAGGCGTGTCTTACCCAGTTATCCTTTCGTTCATGCCCCGAGCCCCCGAAACACCCCCATGACCTCTCATATGTTCAAAATACATCCCCTAAAGGCTGAAAAAAGGGATTCATACAAAACATAATGAAAACACACCCCTCTAAAAATAGGGATATTACAATTCACTTTTTGAATGGAAAATTATTGTGGATAATTAATCATTGGAAAAAAAAATTTAACATATCATATACATTCACAGTGTGACACATTAGTCACCCATTGAATCCTTACAATGAAGGTTCCTAGATCTACACTTCAATTCCAGCCTCCAGCTCGATCTGTAGAATTATGTCATAAATCATTCAAAAAGTAAACATTAAGTTTATTATGAGAATATCAATTTAATGATGTGAAACATAATATTTTCATCTCATTTTAAGCATCCAAATATATGTTTTTCTAGTGTCATGATGAATCACTTAGTGTTATGGTGTGAATATTCTTATTTCCCTACATTTCATGTTTATCGCCAAATTATCCCTAATTTAATAGAAATTTCATTCCTACAAAAATAGGGAAAAATAATATGATTAGGTTATAATAATAATTTATTTAATAAAAAACCAATGAAACCAAAAATAAAATCTCTGAATGCTTGGATTAAAAATAATCATATTGGGTACACATAGATTAAGGACAATTTCTATTCAAATCGATAGTATCAAACCCCTTTGGTTTCCCCTAAAATTAATGATTTATCCATTGACCACTGAATAAATATAGTCTATTATGTTCTCTAGCATATTCTTTTAATCCATTTATAAGCAATATAAAAATGTTAAATGGCCTAGACTATATAGTTTTGAGTTTTCTTGAAAAAATAATTATCATAGATTTTAAAATTAAGACCCTATGTTTAAGCACAATGTTTCTGTATTTATTGATAGAGTGATGAATATATTTTATATTTAGATAAAAATCCTACATTTTTCATAATATTTCCTTTATATCTTTTGATGCTCACTCAACTCTGACATCGATCCTATATGGTTATAAATAAAAAATACTTATAATGTTTATTGGACAATTAGACTTTTTCTCAAGGATTATAATAAAATTGACATATTTTACCCCAGATATTTATTAGAGGATAAATTCATGAAGACATCATATAATTATTCATATCATTATAAAAATACTCATTTTATTTAATAGACCAATCATTCATTGATCTAGAATTTTTATTTTAATTTTTTAATCCCCTTATTAAAAAACTATACCAATCCACTAGTCCGTGGGTGATAAGTTTTACAAGTTTTGTAAACATGAACATATTTTTGAAATAATAATTTGAATTTATAATTCTTTAAATGGATTCCACTATTAATTTTTAATAATTTGGGAACCCTATATCTTGAAAATATAATCATGTTTTGACTTTAACTACACCAAGGCTTTGTTTTTTAGAAGTTTCAAATATCATCCCACTTTTATAATTGATCAATGAGAACAATAAAATAATCATTCCCATTATAATATGAAAATAGTCCAATAAAGTCTAAGACCATAATATCAAAAATCCATAACATTGAAATAAATTTTTTTAGAAGTTCATGCTTCTTACTCACATTGCACAACCAATAAATTTTACCACACACTACAACAATTCTCCTATAATCCTTGAACATTTCAACCAATAAAACCCATAATGATTGACATTTTCGGTTTTCCTATCACACCATAGTTCCCTACCTATAATGATTAGTGAAATATATCAAAAATGAAATACATATCATCATCATGAACTTGTATCCTAATTATACAATGAACACACCTTCTAAAAAGAAACATATCATCAAAATAAAATTATTTTAGCTCTGAAATAAATTTAATTATTTCTTATTGAAATAGGTACAATAGAATGCATCATATATAAGTAAATGTATCTAAATATTTATACCAATTATATTATTTTATTGAAAAATAAAATCATTCTTAATTTAGAAATGGCATATTTATCTATCCCATTTCAATGTTTCTCTTATTGGTTAACCTCAACAAGTGGTAAAAACACATTTTTAGCACCATTATTATCTATAATTTTAGAATAAAATTACTTCAATTGAAGGTCTCATCTCATAATTATTATATTGAATAATTTTTCTACGTGATGATACTTGAGAAATAAATGTTTAATTTATAATATAGCCTAAATATTGATCATATACTACCTAATATTATCATGAGAATATATAATACAACATAACCACTTTTCAGTTGTCATATAATTATTTTCAGCATCATATAATATTTTACTAGAATATAAAGAAAAATATAGCTATCTCTACATTATGTTTTCCCGAAACATCTCCCAAACTAAGTAACTATCATAAAAAGTTACAACAGATGATAATTTCCAATCGATGATAATAATAATTTGTCATGAGTTCATATTATCCTTACTAAGAATAAATTATTTTAACATCATCTCAAAGAATATAATGTAACATTAAATATAATTTATAAAAGGGTAGTTGTGATTTTATAAATTACATAGATGAATCTCTCATAGAAACTATCATTCCCTAAGAAACATATAATTCCTATGATATTTTTTGGAAGTCATAACTTCAAGATAAATTTATATTATCATTTTCTACCACTATTTCCCACAAATATATATTATGACATTGAAATAATCCTCTATTGACCATATAATTTTGTTTTTCTTCTAAAAAATATTATATTTATTGAAATTTTATAAAAAAATCCATAATATCAGGATTCCTTTAAAAATTTAAACCAAATATGTAGAAAAAAATCATGAAAAAAACAATTAACTATTCAATAATTTCAAAATATATGGCCATAATGCACACTAGTAAGGTCAGTAAATCAGCACCAAATTCTAAGTGTATTTTTTAGGATAAAATCATAAATGATCAAGTGAATTTTTCCTTTTATATGTCTTTTGTGATAGATTAAACCTTTTTGTAACAAAAAATATCAACAATGAAAAAAAAATCATTGTCATCCAACCATTCAATAATTTGTTATAGAAATGGAATGGTAAAATGATCATTCCTAATGAATGAATTATGTTTTTTAATCTATACAAACCCTTTACTTATTTACTATCTTATTTTGGATTTTTTATTCATATTTTAAATAAGTGATATCACTTTTTCTAAGGAAAAACTAAAAAGAGATCACCCATTATCTCTCTAAAGTGGAAAAATATATATCTAATATATTTCATTCATAATATCTATGATTTAAGATTATTATTTTTAAATATTATATGTATTGTTTTCCAGAGCACGCCCTGAGACGATGTGAGATTCTGAGGCCTAGTTTGACAGTTAATAAATGTTTATAAAATATTAAATATATAAAATAGAAACCACATGATATTTTCCTAAAAAAGATGAATAACTTCTAAACAGGATCCCAGATCAGAAATTTTAGGGGATCATTGAGTTCAGAATAATAATTTTACCCTTAGTGTGACATCAAATTAATCTTAATGGGTTGTTTCTGAAAACTATGTTGCAGGTATTAAAAATAATAATTTAATAAAAATAATTTTTATATGTTCTATTAATTAAATGATTAATTTATATTTAAATTGTTCCTTATTTTAGAATTCTATGGAGATATTCTTAACCCATAAACCTCTAGAGGATCATTGTAAATAGACTTAGAGAATACTCTATGGCGAATAGTGACAAATCATGGATCGATGGATCAAAGAATCCTCAAATTTGACAGATCACACTAAATAACATGACATTATATTTTTCTTCATCAGGGATCAAACCAAATCAATATATAATGTTTGTTTTATGTGGATTCTTCCCCATTCATGATTCCTACGATGAACATGGACTAATAAAAAAATATAATGATACATTTTTTGATCATCTTATGGGATGGATAATATTTTTGGGTGATTTTCATGAATTTGTCTGAGTCTCTATTTTTGAAAATCTTATAAAAATTAATTGATATTGTCCTGAATATTGATCGAGGTTTATTCCTCTCATTTGTTCTTGTTATTTTGTTACCCAGTTCATCGTCCATCATGTGAATTCTTCATTTGGCCTATGACAAAAATATTCTTGATTAACCTATCATTACACACCGATTTAATATAGTACCGATTTTATATCATTGATCATCGATTGGAAAAGAATAACACAGGTCTGATGATAAAGAAGAACCAATTCAGATTATGGAGGATACCCAAATTTTCATTCTTCAACACACAATGAAGAAAAGAGATGCAATCAATTTTGTGAGAAGATCTAATGATGGAACACATTATTCGATGATAGTGAGAATTTTATAAGATTGGATATTAAATTTAGTGGTAAACAGATCACAATATCGAATATAGGAGGTTCTTGATAACTTGTGGAGTATATATGGGATTCTGGAAAATCTCACAAAACACAGGGTGTAATCTGGTATTACACAGCTTGTGGGGCCAATTTTTTGGAAGGTAGTGGTTCAAGATATATATAAGGATCCCATAGAAAGTGACCACCACCACACGGAGTGGGACACTCCCCTTTTGAATCAACATGTAATCCGGAGAGTACATGGGCATGGGTTGGTGTACACAGTTATAGACACAATGTGTAATCCCATACATACATGGCTTTGTGCACACAAGTCAATACATAAACACAACTTTGGTACATGGACATATCCAGGAGACACATACAAGGTACCATGTGCCTCTAAACACCATGTACTCCTTCTAAATTCCTTGCATATAGAGACAACATATCATGTGGGGCACTTCCAAATGGGCCAAACATGGGATACATTGACATATCATGTACCCATTGGGACATGTTGTGTACTCCCTCAAAGATTTATTGAGGCTTTTTTTTCTTAGTTTGGACTATTATAGGTAGATTCTATTCACATGGACCTTTACCTTGATGGTATAGTGTGGAATTACATCCACATTATAGGATTGTAATCACTTCTAGAGGCCGAGTAATAGATAGAGTTGTGGTGTCCCTTTATGAGGATAGATTTTGATACTCTATTATATATAGTTATAGTTAGAGAAATTAGTGTTACCTCCCTGAGAAGGGTGTTGATTAACCATAAAATATTCCATATTGGTAGGGTTTGTAGAATCATTGATATATGATCCCCTATATAGTAGATTGATCTAGACTGGGATCATGGTGTCCCCCAATGGTTATGGTCGTTACCCATATATATGTATCATGGTCTGCTTAGAAAAATGATATTCTTTTGGTAGGGCCTAATTATGTAGACCACTTCTTTGAGTGTATATAATTTTACAATGGCTTGTGGTGTGATATCTCTGAGAACATGCATTGCTTTGAGTAGAATCAGGTGGCTAGAAATTGGTTTCAACTTATTAATGGAGTGGTATCTATCCTAAGTATATATGCATTTTTATTATTATACATTTATTGTTAAATCTTTTATTGAGATTACTATGAATTTTTCTTTGTTTTGAGTGTTTTTGGGGTATCCTACTTAGTATTTTCATACTCACCCTTGCATGGGATGTTCCCACAAATGACCTATCTTGTGAAAATGAAGATCCTTTTGATGGTGTCCTATAATTATTGGGATATTGGGATTCTAGATGAAGCATGAAAGACATAGTTGTTTAGCAACATCATGATTCTGACATAGTCATATCCATTGATGTAGGTTGGAATCTTTACAGTTTTGTGTTGGGATTTTTCCACTTCTTTTTTGAGAACCATACTGCCACACTCTCTTGTGGGATCATAGATCTATGAATTCATTCATTAAATTAATTTAAATATTTTTTAGACATGGATATGTGTATGGGTGTACATGAACTTTAGGATAATGCCTTCTATTTTTGAGATATTTCCAATTGTATCTGTTCTCCATCCCCTAACGTATTGCGGTGGGATTGAGGAGTTGTAACATGGGCCCCACTAAGACGGGTCGTTATAGATTGGTATCAGAGAATATTCAGTTCTTCCCTAGAACCTTAGTTTGTGAGATTTGTTTTGGGAAATAGTTTTGGGTATTTAGAGTTTGGATTTCATGCTAGGGATTACAGTGTTTCTATGGTGGCCAACAAATCCATACAACATGACTTTAATCACATGACTTTCAACTTCATACATGGGAGAATTAGTTGTAGGTAAATAATTGTATATGCATCAGATTGGAATAGTTTTTTTTGCATGTTATTCTTCTGTCATATTCCTTGATATACTATTTTAACCATGATATGTATTTTTTTATTTCAAGATTCCGCCAAATTGACAGCCATCTAGGATTCCACCGTGTCAGCACAGGGATGATCTGCCTAGTGACAAGACATTGGAACGTGGGATTATATTAGAGATACATCCTCTGGGTGGTTTATAAAAAATATTACCATATATTGAGAATCAAATAGAACCAGAAATACCAACTAAGGATGAGTTCTAAATTAGTGAATTGAATGATATTTATAGGAAGTGAACTCCATGGTTTTTGGGTGATACAGACACCCAAGTGGATAAGGAATTTCTAGAGGTCTTCACTCATGTATTCTGCATTATGAGGAAGTCTACCGATCATATAGAAGTCCTTGTAGTGAGTATTCTTTTGGTATCTGTAGGGAGATAGTATATATTGGAAACTTAGTCACATGATGAGACAACACTTTCCTAGTTAGACTTCATTAATATCTTATGAGAAGAGTTCCATCCTTCCATGTTTTGATCATTACACATACATTATCTTTTTCATCTACAACAAGGATGTATGACTATGGAGGAGTATTCAATGCGGTTTCAAAATATTTCACATTATTCATTGGATATGGTATGGGAACAGTTATTCAAGTCTTGTGCCTTTGAGAAGGTCTTGCATTAGGACATTAGGGTGACTGTGGTTTCACGTATAATTTTCATATATGTTGGATTGATTTAGTGAGCCTTATTAATAAAACATTTTTTGGAAGACCAGAAAAAATAGTGGGTGATATTAGTGGGAACCTAATTGCATAGACATTAGTAGTAGGTATCCAACAATAGTCATAGGGATCCAAGCTTGTCAGATGCTTCAGGATTTGATCCCAGGACTCTGGGTCAGTGTTTTAGGCCTATCAGAGTTGACTGAATCATCCAAGGTATAGGTAGTGTTTCTCTTGCAATAGTCAGGGACATCTACCACAATATTTTTCGACCCATCATGCATTTTAATGGGATATTTTTGAGATAATTCCAATACAGATAAAGAGGTAGAAGAAGGGTGGTACATAGGGAAAAAACATGGAAGAGGGGTCAAAAGGGTAGTATGAGGAGTTCATATGTTTTAATAAATACCACCACCAACCCCAGGTGTTCATGATAGGCTCTGGGAGGTAGTGTTCAAGGATGAGGCCAACTGTAAGCTATGGATTCCAATGAACCCAAGGCTATATCAATGATATAATGTATGATATGAATCATTTATTATTAATATTAGTACTGACAGACACATATGTTATCCATTAAATCCCTTCAATATATGAATTTCAAGATTTAGATATTCTGATTGAGCTTTTGAATCTACCCTTGTGGTTAGAGACTCCAATAGGTGTTGACTCAGTTATTTCATAGATGTTCTAATAGTGAAACCTCAATCTGGTATGTCAGAGATTTGTATGGAATCTTTTTGTAGAACCAATGAGGCCTTTTGATATCATCTTAGGTATAGAATGTATACCTAAAACACATGAATAGATTGGATACTTTAGGTGAAGAGTTTGTTGTGTCCGCAGTAATGGAATGAGGTTTTCATTTGTGGTTGAAAAGTATACATTGGTGGAGCTTGACAATCTTATGAATATGAGATTGCATTACATTATTCACTAGTTGGCCATTATGACCTTGGAGGTAGTGGATTCCTTCGGCTATCAATTTCTTTCAATGGTGGTGGAGTATGAGGATGTATTCATTGAGGACGTTCCAGGGTTACCTCCCTATCATGAGGAATTTTTAAGCATAAAATAGCACCCCGGAATGACACTAATATATTCAACAGCATATCAGATAGCTCCCAGAGTTATTTGAGAGATGTGGGTGCAGTTTGAGGATTTACATAATATGAAATCTGTGAGTCCTAGTGTTTCCCCCTAGGCAACCCTAGAGACATTTTTCATTAAGGAAGGTGGTATGTTGTGCTTATGTGTGGATATCGTCACATAAAATAGATGACTATGAAAAATATGTATCAACTGCCAAGATGAATGACCTCTTGGATCAGTTAAAAGGGGTTCAATGGTTCTTGAAGATTTACATCAGATCATGCTATCACCATTTACAAGTATGAGGCAATGATAAAAGGATGATGACCATGAGATGTCGTTATGGTTATTATGAGTATTTTGTTATGTCGTTTGGAATGAAAAACTACCATGTGTGTTCATGTGACTCATGAACTTGATCATTCATCCATTATTTGACCAGTTCATGGAATCTTTAATTGATTACTTCAAAGCGTATTTGGCATTTGAAGAGGAACACGTGAGACACTTGAGGATGTTCATGGACACACTATGAGAGATCAAATATTACAAAAATCTCTCAATGTGCCAGTTTTAGAATTGAGAGGTGCACTTTATAAGAAACATCATCTTAGAGGATAGAGTTGCAGTGGATCCTATGAAGGTTGAGGCAAATTTTCTTGGGAGCCACCAAAGAATGATTCATAGGTTCAGAGATTACTAGGATTGGCTAGGAACTATTGGAGGATTGTACCCAACTTCTAAAGTGTAGAGACACCATTGATGGCCATGATTTGAAAATGGAAATATATTATGTGGACAAAAAATACCAGAAATGATTACACGAGCTAAGGAAGTGGATGAAAAGCCCTCCCATGTTAAGATTACGAGAGGAGGGTGTTGTGTATGTAGTGTATTTCAAGGCATTTGAGACTTGACATGGGGGTGTCCTAATACTGAAGTAAGCTGTTATTGTCTATGGATCATGCATGTTGAGACCATAATAGAAGAAAAATATGACCCATGATCATTAGTTAGTATTAGTAGTTTTTTCGTTGAATATGTGGAGAAAATACAAGATGGGTGAGTGGTTTATCATATACTCAGACCATAAGATTCTAAAGTATGTCTTCTCTTAGGATGGTACTAACATGAGACAGAGGGGATGGCTAGAGTTCCTCTAGGAAGATGACTAGGATATTGTCTATAATCCTACGAATGATCACATGGGGTAAGATGTACTTAGTAGGAGATATTTTTCTCAGTTATTGGATGATGTGTTAGATTAGTTAGCCTCATTACAGTTGTCCATTATAGATGTGGGTAGGGTTTTATATCTTTAATTGATGGTGGTTACCCCACTACTTCTACTACATGTCAGGGATGATTAAAATGAAGATTCTAACTATGATACATTACATTCCCATATATTTACAAGACATTATTATGATGGATATTATAATGGTAGCTTGAAAACTATCATTTTCAGAGAATGAACAATGGATCCATTTAAATTTCGGGAGTTTTAAACATTCCCTTTGGTGGTACATATAGGTGTGACTATGATGTACCGAGATTACCAATATTATTTATGATGTCAAGCATAAAGAAATAAGTTATAATTTTTGTCTCCAAGTGCATTACTTATCAACAAATGAAGGGTGAGAACCATGTTTAACCAAACCCCTTGAGGTTCTATAAAGGATGTAGGATGGGATATCCAAGGACTCCATGAAGGAATTACAATGTATCATCAAGGGAAAATATTCTATATAGTTTAGCATAGAATGACTCACCAAATCATCCCACATATTAGTTATATGAGATCAGTGTTTAGTATAGAGCTAGGGATGCCTCTATGTATCGAGGATTATCTTATTCCATGGAGATCCATCAATGATCATCTCTAATTGAGACACTTGTTTCACATAATGGATATGAAAGGGATTTGATGAGGAATTTAGGTCTCAGTTACGCTTATGAATAGCACTCCACCCAAAAACTAATGTCCAAAAAAGTAGATCATTCAGGTTCTAGAAGACATGATGTAGGTGTACATGTTGGACTTTGGCCAGAGTTGAGAGGACCACCTATCCTTTGTGGAGTTTTTATACAAAATCTACCATTATTCCATTGGTATGGAACCATTTGAGTGTTTGTAAAGGAAACCCTTAGGGAAATACTTATTTGGTCTAATCTAGGGGAGTGGGCATTCCTGGGTTAGGGGTGGGTGCAAGGTACAATAGAGAAAGTACAGATCATCTAGGAGAAGATAAGGACTATAAATCTCTATCAAAAGTCTTATGTGGACTGAAAATGAATACCTATGGTATTTGATGAAGAAAAAAATCTTCTCATTAGGGTCTCACATAGACATGGATATTGGATATTGGTCACGGTGGAAGGATATCTCAAAGATTCACCAGTTATTTTTAGATTCTACGAATAGTTGGTGAGGTGGTTTAATCATAGATCTACTACCATAGATTGAATGGGTATACAATGACTTCCACATGTCACAGATGAGGAGGAAAGTGCATGACCCCTCACACATTATCGATTTTGGAGATTTTTGATTCTCCTTTCCATCACAGAGTCTAAATGACTGAAAAGGGGTATACCATGGCATAAAGTGATTCATCCTATTTAGAAACATCAAAAATTGACAAAGGCATGAACATGGATTTGCTTCATCATGGGCCACACAGGTTTCATCATGGTCGTGCAACTATACCTATGCTCCACATATTGGGAGCGCAGGCGACTTGCGTGCCCTATTTTATTTTCACCTGGGGTCTTCTGCAGCCTATAAATACCCCTTGTGGGCCCCCCATTTCGGAGATGAAAAATATCAACAACTAGTTTTAAGATCATGGCGCCCATGGCTCTTCTGGAAGTCTTCCGATCACTTCTAAGGTAATTTCTTACTTAGAATGGAAGCTCTAAGGAGTGGGAAAAAGGCCTAAGTATTGAAATTCACCAACACCTACGTGCCTAGGTGTTTAAACCCTTACGGGAAATGGACACACATGTGTGCCGCCTTATACCTTCACCAGAACATGCATGCCACTCTTTTGAAATCCCCTGGGGATAATACATAGGGAATGAGCCAATCCTCTCCCAATTATTACACTATGGGTTGACCGTCGCGCATGTACCTATGTGTCGTGCAGGTATACCTGCGCGACCATTACCTGCGCACCAAAACAGGACCTGTGCGCCTACTTCTTTTTGGGTGCCTCTCGTGCCTATTCACCAATCTTATTCAAATCCACCTCTCATATTCAATATTTTTCCTTCAACACCCTCTTCAAATCTATTTTTTTGGCATGGTTCCCTTTTTGGATTCCTTATCTAAAAAGAATTCTTTGGAACATCTATTAAAACCTAGTGATTTATATATCTTCATGTCACTAAGGTTAGAGATTTCATTCATTCAACCACATCCTTTAAGATGAGAGGATCTTTTACCTGGGCCTCCTCTTCAGGATTAATCCCTAGTCTACGTTCTCTTAACCTCGGCAACATCCTTTGGAATAATTCCAAAGACCCCTAACTGGGAATCCTCCATAGGAGTAAGCCCCAGTCATAATTTCCCAAATCTGGGCATCCTCCTTAGGAGTAAGCCTCTAGTTCCCTATTCACTGGGCCTCCTTCATATGAGTAAGCCTCAGTCATAATTTCTCTAATATGGGCCTCCCTATTAGGAGTAATCCCAAAGTTCCCAAATTCTAAATTCCTTTAACCTGGGCCTCCTCCTTATGATTAAGCCCCAGTCATAAATCCTCTTAACCTGGGCCTCCTTATAAGGAATAAGCTCTTGTTCTTATGTCCTCTAACCTGGGCCTCTGTCTCAAGAATAAGCCTCGGTCATAATTTCAATTAACCAATATTAATTTAATTTTGATTTGGGATTACATCTCAGGAGGAAAACTCAATCATAGGTCCCTTCTAATTTGGGCATCCTTCTCATGATTAAGCATTGCGTTAAGTATCCAAGTCTCCATAAAGCACATATACCTTTATGGACATTGTTCCCGGGTTTCTTCCTTGAAGTAAATCCATATCTTCATCTATCTGGAAAGTCATACATACATAATCCCCACATTATTTCTCATGTTTTCAACTTTCGTGGCATAATTGTGTGGTTTTACCAATACCTCTTGTTTCTCACAATGATCATGACTCAAATGATCTTAGAGCGTAAAATTAATTATGACATCTTTCATTTACCCCTAAACCATGAATAAACCTCATACATATTTACTCGAACTATTTGAGTTGTGATTCCTTTTTCTAATCAAGGATACGTAGGTATCCCATCTATTTGTACGATCCCAACTCTAATATAATCCATGTCCTTCTGAACAACAATAAACTTCAAGTACCCCACTTAGTGGCTTTAAAACCAGTATGGTCATCATAATGACCAAGTGATATCTATATAATGTGTTTAAGGATACCATTGACTGTGAATCTCTAACAAATACAGATGATTCTCTATCGATGAAGAACCTCGAATACATATAAAGTATTCTCTAAATATCCTAAATGTTATTCATTGATTGTCAGATCTAATGGAATGCCCATTTTTATACTTGGTAGTTTAATAAGGATTCATGAACATAACTCAAATCTACAAAGAGAGTCTCGGAGTACATAATAATTCCCCCCAAAAAGGTGTGATGAATCCGACCTCCCATCCTCTAGACCAATGAAAATTCGTAATCCACATCAGTCCAAAACTATTGATCACCTACCTTTGGAATGTAAGTCCAAATGGATATAGAATCATTGGATGTTTTTAGTTCTTCGAACAAACTCATTAGAAACCGATTTGAATGTTTGAACCTTAAACGAACGAGGTCATTTCCAATTCTAGAGGAAAAAATTGGTGAACCTGAAATGAATCATTATCGAAGTTAAAATTATGTTTTACTTCTTTGTTAGGACCCTATTTAAACTCAATGAAAGGGCCAACAAAACAATCAATGACATATGTTATCATCCAAAAGATGTAGTAGCTGAACATATATTGATTATGACTGTTTTATCAAATAGGTACTCTTTTCCACGATCTTCTGCGTTACAGAAATGGATCCTCTTAAGTTCACACCTATGAATACCTCTTCTATGAATACCTCTGCTGCTACTCCTGTAGGATCCTCATCTGCTCTGAGGATGACATCACCTACTCAGCGTCTTCGACACTGGGTTTCAAATGCGCTGGTTACGCAATACCCTCAACACGGTACTATTACTACTCTAGAGGCCACTTGACAGGCCCTCAATGTCAATAATTCACCCTGCTTGTTCGGACATCGATGTCCAGCGATCAAGAAGTGGCTGGTGTCAACAACCGTTTCCAACCGTTTCAGGTCATTATCCCCAGAACGCAATCACCGGTCCCTCCCATATTCTGGGGATGTGAATTTGAAGGTCACCGAAGGGCTTAATTCAAGGAAATATGAGTCCTTCACAAAGGCTCCTATCAACATTCGCCCCCAGACTCATGTGGTAGTGCGCCCTCAATATTATGAGGGTGTCATCTCCAGGTGTTTGGCTCAGGTTCCTCAAACCAGACCAGGAAAGACGAACCACCAGAGGTGACGACTGTTCAGAAATGAGTAGGCTCTTATCTCTTCTATTTCCGGAGAATTTCACCAACCTAAATTCGTGGAAAGCAACAAGCGGGCACACGCACCTATCTTTTTAAATTCTGCTGCCCATCAGACTCGTCACTACTAGAATATTGGGCTTTGAAGACCTCTAACACTAGAGACCTCCAAATGTGGTCGCATCCCTTTGTAAAAAAAATTAACGGCTTCGCCCCCCCCCGTCACCCTCGATCCCCCCCCATCACCGCCCTCCCCGCACGTCATCCCCCACCACCCTGCCTCTCCCTCCAGGCACCATCCGCCGCCACCCCACCTCGCCCTCCGGGTGCCGTTCCCCACCGTCCCCATTGACGCCCTCCACCCTCTGCCCGCGTCAGCCTCCTCACTCCGCGCACCCTCCGCCCTCACCCCTCCCACTCCGGCCGCCCTCCATCCATCCCCCGCTCCCCTCTAGTGTCCCTCCACCCTCTTCCCTCCTCCCTCTAGCCTCGGCCCTCCGCCCTCCGGCCTCCGCCCCCTCCGTCTCCTTCCCCTCAGCCCTCCGGCCTCCGCCCTCGACCCTCCACCCCTCGCCCCCCCCCCCACTCCGGACATCCCCCACACCCTGGAAATCCCCCGAATCTCAGACAACCTCCCCACACCCCAAACCCCCCCCCCTTCACCCCGGACACCCCCCCCCCCCGCACCACGGAGAGCCCCCCCCCCCCCCATCACTGCCCATCCCCCGTCCCCTCACCGCCTCCTCTCCTCCGGATCCCCGCCGCCACCGCCGCCCGTCCCCTCCCTCTCCGCACTGCATTTGGCTCCGGCTCCCCTCTGCTGCCTCTCCTCTCCCTCGCAACACCGCCTTCGGCTCCCCTCACTTCCAGGTTTGTAGTCCAATCAGGTATGACATGGTCTTTCACTTACATTATTATTTTATCAATGGTTCATAACAAATGATTAATATTTATTTTAAATATAGTTCATTTGAAAAATTCAAATGTAATAAGTATTGTGTAAATGTTTGTTATACAGATATTATTATGTATAAGAGTTGGATTGATCTTACAAATCAAACGTCTAGAGATTATTTCAATGGCATTATGCAGTTTATTGACTTCACCAGAGGATTTGAAAGTGACTATATTAGTTTTCCATGTAGAAAATGTGCTAACATGATATCAATTCACATGAGATACTGTGAGGGAGCACCTATTATTTAATGTATTTCTGAAAAATTATCAGAGATGGACTCGTCATGGAGAAGAATATGTTCGTTTTCAAAATACGGATGTAGCTCATATGGATGTTGATACAAGGATGAATGATCCAATTCATGAAATGCTTTCTGAAATAGTATGTGGGTTTGATCATGAAGGCATTGACATCCAGAATCTTGACACCGGTGAGATAAATCTTTTCTCTAGTGCAGATCGTGATTCGAGGAGGTTTTATGAAGCACTTGACGATGCAAAAACAGAATTATATCCTGTATGTACTTCTTACAATAAAATGTTGTTTATCATGGAGTTGTTGCATTTGAAGACTTTGAATAATTGGTCAGGCACATCATTCGACACGCTTTTGGTGTTATTGAAAAAGGTTATTCCTATCAACGCTATGATTCCCTAGTCGTATTACCACGCTCGTAAGCTGACAGAGAACTTAGGATTTACATATGAGACCATATATTCATGTGCAAAAAACTGTATGTTGTTTAGATGGGAATCTTCCCATTTGGATATTTGTATGGTTTGTGGTGCTTCCAAGTGGATAGAGAACAGGGGAAATCCGACTCATCAATCTCAGATTTCGATACAGTGGAAACTGATTCCCATAAAGAAAATGTGTTACCTTGCCCTTAAACCGAGGTTGAAAAGATTTTTTCTGTCATCTAGTGTTTCTAATTTAATTAGATGGCATGCCGAAAGAGTTTATGAAAGTGATATGTTAACCCACCCGGCAGAATCTAATTCATGGAAGGATTTTGATAAGATACATCCTGACTTTTATAAATATGTTCGTAATGTCCGATTGGGATTGGAAGAAGATTGGTTCAATCCATTCAAGTCTATGGTTTGTGAAACTATAACACATGGCCCGTGGTGTTGGTTCCATATAATCTTCCTCTATGGCTTTGAATGAAGCAACAATTTATATTACTTTCCACTCATATTGATGGACCTAAAAGTCCGGGGGATAGGATTGATGTTTAACTTCAGCCATTGATTGATGAGTTGAATGAATTTTGGGGCGATGGTGTGATGACTTATGACTGTGAAACGAATCAACTGTTCAAACTACAGGTTGATTTATAGTGGACTATCAATGTCTTCCCAGCTTATGAAAATTTATCAAGATGGAGTACGAAAGGGTAATTTTCATTCCCTTGTTGCAACAAAAGGAAAAAACATGTATGGCTTAAGCATTCCAAAAAATTGGCATACATGGGTCACAGACGTTTTCTCCTCCCTCAGCACAGGTTCAGAAAGGACAGAGTGGCATTTGATGGTTCTAGAGAGATCATCCCAGCACCAAATATCATAACAGGTGTCGAAATGTTATCGCAGATTGAGGAAAAAAACATCCGCACGATATATTAAATTCAGGATTTGGTGGCTCCTCTGGTATGTAATATTCGAGCTGCGGGTAGGTATCACAGTCTCAATTGGAAAAAGAAAAGTATTTTTTATAGTGTTCCGTATTGGAAAACTAACATAATCAGGAATAATTTAGATGTCATTCACATTGAAAAAAATGTTTGTGATAAGATATTGTTGACCATTTTAGGTGTCAGTGAAAAATCAAAGGACCATGTTAATGCACGCCATGATTTGGAAGAAATGGGTTTAAGGAAACAGTTTCATTTACACTCAGCTGAGGGAAACAATGCATATATGCCTACTGCACAGTATACAATGACTACAAAGGAGAAATAGACATTTCTTTCCATTTTGAAGATGATCAAGGTGCCTGATGGTTACTCTTCTAATATTTCAATGTGTGTGAATCTGACGAGCAACAAATTGAAAATGTTGAAAACTCATGACAATCAAATACTACTTTAGTATTTAAATCCAATAGCAATTTGTGATTGTTTATCCCCCAATGTTGTTCAACCGTTCATTGAGAAGCGTAATTTTTTTAGATAGCTTTGTTTAAGAAATCAACGAATTAGTGATTTCAATAGTTTATAGGATCAAATTGTACATACGCTTTGTCACTTTGAGAAACTATTTCCCCCTGATTTTTCTATGTTATGGTCCACTTGACAGTTCACCTAATGAATGAAGTAATGGATACAGGTCTAGGGAAATTCAGGTGGATGTATCCTATTGAGCAGTATTTGAGTACATTGAAACATTTTATACGCAACCGAGCTCGTCCAGAGGCATCAATAACCAATGGTTATTTGATGGATGAGTGTACTACTTTTTGTTCAGAATATCTTACAGATGATGAAACAAAATTAGATAATCCCTCTTGGATTCAGGATGGTCCAATTGGAGAAGGAACCACAAATGAGATGGACAGCATCGATTTGATACAAGCACATCGATATATTTTGTTCAATACTCTATCAGTTTCACCCTTAATGCAGTAAGTATCTTATCACTTTTATTGTTTAACTTTTACATGTTTTGTTTGCATAGGTTGATCATTTAAACATGGAGTTATCATTTTCAGGAAACACATTAATGAGATAAAAGAAGAGATTTATCATGTGACTAATTTGAAAATTCAACAGTCTCATTATGCGTCATTTCATGATTGGTTCAAGGATTATGTACGTATAAATTGATTTTTATTATGAGTGAAGTATTATGCTAATTTCATTCATTATATATCATTATTGAATTCTATGAATTATGTAGGTTCATAAGCAGAGAAAGTTAGGGGACCCCACGGTAACTGAAGAATTTATCCAACTGGCTGAGGGTCCATCTATAATGGCTCATCGTTATAAATATTTAAATGCTAATGGTTTTGGATTTCGCATTAAAGATGTTTACAACAAATGAGAAACACAAAACAGTGGAATCGGTTGTCCATTTTTCAATTCTGGTTGTTACTATGGTCAATTGATAGACATCATTGATATTGTATACACACATGGGATGAAGTACATATTTTTAAAATGTAATTGGGTTGATCCAGTGTGTGGATGTAAAGTCGATCAATATCAGTTTTCATTGCTGAATTTTAACTATATGTTATACAGAAATGAACGAGTTGATAATTAACCTTTCATTTTGACATCACTAGTGGAACAAGTATTCTTCATTACTTTGCCTTCGAATCCAAGTTGGCAAGTTGTTGTCAAAATTTCTCGGCGAGGAGAGTTTATATTTGAACAAGATGAACCCAAGACTGTTCCTTTTGTTTGCCAACAGCTTGATCAACATACCTTAGTTCAATGTGAAGAAGATATTTATTGGGTCATAGTGGTTGTTGAAGGAGAAACTATCGATTTTCATGCTTAATGAAAGGTATAATTTTTTTCCCGATATTCAGCCTAAGATATCATAAATTATCTAAACATTTTATAAATCCTTGTAAGTTTTAATCCTTAGTTTTGGATGTTTATTCAGTTATAAATAATTTTGTTGATTTAACTCATTTTATATTGATGATATTGTCGGTGTATCTTCCCATTGAGGTAATCTTCATTTGGTTCATGTGCTGCTTGAATTTTTATTAATTCAATTTGAAATTTGGATATGCATTGATTGGTTTTGTACATAATTTGTATATTTGTTTTCTGAACATTCTGATTTTTAAAATTCATTCACAACTAATTATTCAATACCTTTTTGTTTGATTAAAAATTGTAAAAGTTTGATTTTATTTTAAAACAATCCAATTTATCATTTGGACACTTTGGATAGTCCCCTTACTAATGTTTTCCATGACTGCAGGCATGTAGGGGAAGAGGCAGAAGATCCACATCATCCATCTGAGGCATCTATGTCTCAGGGTCGAGGTATATTGGAATGTCATTGTCTCTATTTTTAATTTAATTAATAAACATATATATATATATATTTATAACATCTGTCAATTTGAATATAAAATTGTTTTCAACAGGATCAGACTCGACTGCTTCTTGCTCTCACAGGAGAGGCCCTGGTCGTGGCATATTATCATGGAATTCTGACATGACTTTTGATGTTTCATTTCATGAGGTATTTCATCCTATGGGACGGAATTCCCCTGCATTTATTCGTCAGCTAGATCATATCATACATGATCCACATCAAATTCCATTGACCACACGTGACTGGGCTTCTATCCCTCAAGACACATTAGATCGTCTTTGGAGGGAGGTTCAGGTAAGAAGACTATTTTACTTTATTCCCTATGTATGACCAACAATAACATATGTCATTTTCTTCTTTAATAGAAAAATTTGAATGTATGTCCCGATGAGATTTGACCATTGTGTATGCGAAAATTTCGAAAGATGCAGAATGACTATAAAGGAAAAGTCAAGAGGGACCACTGGGTACCAAATGTGGGTGCCCTAGAAATTCTGGTAAAAGTCCCGAGAGGTGTCCTCCCAGCTCAGTGGCATGATTTAGTTGAAAATTGGTCTACTGAGGGTGTTGTGGTTTGTATATTTATTTTGGTATATATATTTTCAAGAATGTGTGATTTGTTTGAAATTTGAATGCATTGAATGTAGGAGGTGTCAACACGCCATTCTGAGAATCGAGCTTTGCAGGGACCACCTCACAGGCCAGTGAATCGTCACGTGTCTTAGCTCTGACATGAGGTATTTATTATTTATTTTTTAATTGTTTTAATTACTACAGTTTTGTGTTTATATTCTATTCATATACAGTTGCGGGAGCAAGGTGCACCAACTGATAAAATTTCGGTGTGGATGAGGACTCGTGATCGTAATGATACAGAGGCTGCAACATTGATAGTAATTGCTTGTACTCATTTCCAATACTTACATAAAATTTGTATATTAATATATGTATATATAATTAAATATTTCAAAGGCTCAATTTGAAGCTGAATTAGAACATCTACCAGAGGACCAGTGACAGCTTCTCATGCAAAGGGATGAGATCATTCATCGCATTATTGGTCCGGACAGGCATGGATATAGTTTTACCTATGGAACATGGATTCCCCGTTCTATAGTGTCATGCACTACGGTTGTATGTCCTGCTATTGCTCAGATGACACAACAGTTGTCAGATTTTGAGGCATGGTTGCATGCTTCAGAGGAGGTAAATGCGTAATTGAACACTGAGGTTAGAGAACTGTGGCAATATATGTGTCGAGGTGATGGATTAGGGGATCAGACAACATAGGTTTATACTGTATTTATTTATTTAATTTATATTATTTATGTTATAAAAATATTCATAATGTTTTTTTGTTGTAAGCCCTGACCCACCTGATAGAGGTAGTAGTCATGACCACGCATGACAGATCATATTCACGGGGTGTGTTTCTTCTTTTAATGGTGTTGTTGTTATTGATATTTATGATGGGTTTATAGTGAGTTTTGTTTTTGTGATTTGGGGGTATCATTTGTGTTTGGCCTCATGCAATGTTTGTGTGCACGAATTGAGAAGTATCCATGAAACTAATTAACGATTTGGATATTTTTTGCTCATAAAATTTTCAATGTTTAGAATTCCATGTTCTGTAATATTTTTGAAAAAAACATGTGATTCCTAATAAAAATCATTAAACTTGTTTTTGATGAATGATTTGAGTTCACTATATGTAGTCCCCGGCCAACCCCAGACAGCCCTCCCCGCACTTAGGACAGCCCCCCACCCCCCCCCCCCCACAACCCAGACAGCCCCCCCCCCCCCCCGCAACCCGGACAACCCTCCCCGCACTCCGGACATCCCACCCCCACCCCCCCCCCCCCCACACCCCCCGCACTTCAGACAGCCCTCCCTGCACCCCGGAGAGCCCTCCCGCACCACGGACAGCCCACCCCACACTCCGGATAGCCCTCCCCACACCCCGGACAACCCTCATGCACCCTGGACAGCCCTCTCGCACCCCGGACAGGCCCCCCGCACCCCAGACAATCCTCCCTGCACCCCCGACAGGCCCCCCGCACCCCTGACAGCCCTCCTGCACCCCGGACAGCCCCCCTGCACTCCGGACAGTCCTCCCTGCACCCCGAACAGCCCCCCTGCACCCAGGAGAGCCCCCTTGCACCCCAGACAGCCCTCCCGACACCCCGGACAGCCCTCCCGCACCCCAGACTGCCCTCCCCGCACTTGGGATCACCTCCTCGCACCCCGGAAGCCTCCCCACACCCCGTACATCCCTCCCCGCATGCCCATCAGACGTGCGGTGCACGCGGTATGGCCGATTGTGTCATTTTCAGCAGCTCAGCGCGCGCTAAAATGGCGTGTTGGGGGGTCAAAACCACCCGAACGACCTCAAGAATTCCATGAAACCATAAGACCATTTCCGTTGTGTGAATTGTGAAATGGTCGGGTAGACGGCACGTCATTCGGAGGTGTCGTTTGAATGCAGTGACCGAAAACGCGTTTCTGGTGTCATAAAACACTAGTAACAGCATGAGACAGTCGAATTCAGAGAAAACATACTCCAAATGACCTGAAACCACACGAAAACATTAGGAATATTATTCATGATGTGTAGGAGGAGATGACACACCCATCAGACGTGTGGTGCGCGCGGTACGGCTGATTGTGTTGTTTTCAGCAGCTCGATGAGCGCTAAAATGGCACGTTGGGCGGTCAAAACAACCCGAAAAACCACGGAATGCCATGAAACCGTACGACAACAGCCGTTGTGTGATTTTTGAAATGGTCGGGTAGAGGACACGTCAATTGTAGGTGTCGTTTGACCGCGGTGACCGGAAACACATTTCGGGTGTCATAAAACACCAGAAACAGCGTGAGACGGTCGAATTCGGAGAAAACATGCTCTGAATGACCGGAAACCACAATAAAACATTAGGAACATTATTCGTGACATGTAGGAGGAGACGGCATGACCATCAGACGTGCGGTGCGCGCGGTACGGCCTATTGTGTTGTTTTCAGCAGCTCGGTGTGCGCTAAAATGGCGTGTTGTTGGGTCAAAACAACCTAAACGACCTCAGAATGCCATGAAACCATACGACAAAAGCAGTTGTGTGAATTTTTAAATATTCTTGCATACGACACATCAATTGGAGGTGTTGTTTGACCGCGGTGACCAGAAACGCGTTTCCGGTATCATAAAACACCACAAATGGCGTTATACTATCGAATTTGGAGAAAATGTGCTCTGAATGACTTGAAACCACATGAAAACAGTAGAAATATTATTCATGACGTGTAAGAGGAGACGAAACAACCATCGGACATGCGGTGCGCACGGTACAGCCGATTGTGTCGTTTTCAGCAGCTCGTCGCGCGCTAAAATGGCGCGTTGGGGGGTCAAAACCACCCGAACGACCTCAGAATTCCATGAAACCGTACGAAAATAGCAGTTGTATGAATTGTGAAATGGTCTTGTTGACGGCATGTCAATCGGAGTTGTCTTTTGACCGCAGTGACCGGAAACGCATTTCTGGTGTCATAAAACACCAGAAACGGTGTGAGATAGTTTAATTCGGAGCAAAAGTGCTCCGAATGACCTAAAACCAAAAGAAAAAATTAGGAATATTATTCGTGACGTGTATGAGGAGACGACACGCCCATCGGACACGCAGTGCGCGTGGTACGGCCGATTGTGTCATTTTCTGTAGCTCGGCACGCGCTAAAATGGAGCATTGGGTGGGTCAAAACCACCTGAACGACCTCAGAATGTCATGAAACTGTACGAAAACAACCGATTTGTGAATTCTGAAATGGTCGGGCAGACGGAATGTCAATCAGAGGTGTCGTTTGACCACAGTGACCGGAAATGTGTTTCTAGTGCCATAAAACACCAAAAACGACGTGAGACGGTCGAATTTGGAGAAAATGTGCTCTGAATGACCTGAAACCACACTAAAACATTAGTAATTATATTCGTGATGTGTAGGAGGAGACGAAATGCTCATCGGCCTTGCGGTGCTTGCGGTACGGCTGATTGTGTCGTTTTCAGCTGCTCGGTGCGCGCTAAAATGAAGCGTTGGGGGTCAAAACCACCCGAACGACCTCAAAATTTCATGAAACCGTACGAAAACAGCCTTTGTATGCATTTTTAAATGTTCGTGTAGACATCACGTCAATTAGAGGTTTTGTTTGACCGTGGTGAACGGAAATGCGTTTCCGGTGTCATAAAACACCAGAAACAGCGTGAGATGGTCAAATTCGGAGAAAACATGCTCCGAATGACCTGAAACCACAAGAAAACATTAGTAATATTATTTTTGACGTGTAGGAGGAGACGGAACACCCATCGGATGTGCGGTGCGCGCGGTACGGCCGATTGTGTCGTTTTCAGCAGCTCGGCGCGTTCTAAAATGGCACGTTGGGGGGTCAAAACCACCCGAATGACCTCGGAATGCCATGAAACCGTACGAAAATAGAAGTTGTGTGAATTTCGACATGGTCGTGTAGACAGCATGTCAATCGAAGGTGTCTTTTGACCGTGGTGATCGAAAACACGTTTCTGGTGTCAGAAAACACCAGAAACGACATGAGACGGTCGAATTCGGAGCAAACATTCTCTGAATGATCTGAAACCACACAAAAACATTATTAATATTATTTGTGATGTTTAGGAGGAGAACACACAACCATCAGACATGCGGTGCACGCGGTACGACTGATTGTGTCGTTTTCAGCAGCTCGACACGCGCTCAAATGGCGCGTTGGGTGGTCAAAACCAACCAAACGACCTCGGAATGCCATGAAACAGTACGACAACAGACATTGTGTGAATTTTGAAATGGTCAGGAATATGGAACATCAATCGGAGGTGTCGTTTGACCGCGGTGACCAGAAACGCGTTTCTGGTGTCAAAAAACACCAGTAACGGCGTGAGATGGTTGAATTTGGAGTAAACGTGCTCTGAATGACCTAAAAACACACGAAAAATGTAGGAATATTATTCCTGACATGTAGGAGGAGACGACACACCCATCATACTTGTGGTGTGCAAGGTACGGACGATTGTGTCGTTTTCAGTAGCTCGACACGCGCTAAAATGGCTCGTTGGGGGGGTGAAAACCACCCGAACGACCTCAGAATCCCATAAAACTGTACGACAACAGCCTTTGTGTGATTTTTGAAATGGTTGGGCAGACGTTACATCAATCATATGTTTCTTTTGACCGTGGTGACCGGAAACGCGTTTTTGGTGTCATAAAACACCAGAAACGGCGTCAGACGGTCGAATTCAGAGCAAAATTGCTCCGAATGACCTGAAACCACACTAAAACTTTAGGTATATTATTCTTGACATGTAGGACGAGAGCTCACGCCCATCGGATGTGCGGTGCATGCGGTATGGCCGATTGTGTCGTTTTCAGCAGCTTGACACGCGCTAAAAATGCGCGTTGGGGGGTCAAAACCACCCGAACGTCCTCGGAATTCCATGAAACTGTCATAAAAAACCAGAAACGGCGTGAGATGGTCGAATTCGGAGCAAACGTGATCTAAATGACCTGAAACCACACGAAAAAATTACTAATATCATTCCTGACGTGTAGGAAGAGACGTCATGCCCATCGGACGTGCGGTGCATGCGGTACGGCCGATTGTGTCGTTTTCAGCAGCTATGCGCACGCTAAAATGGCGCATTGGGGGGTCAAAACCACTCGAACGACCTCGGAATGCCATGAAACCATACGGCAACAGACGTTGTGTGAATTGTGAAAAGCTTGTGCAGCCAACACTTCAATCGGAGGTGTCGTTTGACCACAGTGACTGGAAACGAATTTCACATGTCGTAAAACACCAGAAACGGAGTGAGATGGTCGAATTCGGAGCAAACATTCTCTAAATGACCTGAAACCACACGAAAAAATTAGGAATATTATTCGTGACGTGTAAGAGGAGACAGCACGCCCATCAGATGTGCGGTGCGCGCTGTACGGCTGATTGTGTCGATTTCAGCAGCTCGGCGCACGCTAAAATGGCACTTTGGGGTGTCAAAACAACACGAATGCCCTCATAATTCCATGAAACCATATGAAAACATTCATTGTGTGAATTTTGAAATTTTCGGGCAGGTGGCACGTCAATCGGAGGCGTCGTTTGACCGTGGTGACTGGAAATGCGTTTCTGGTGTCACAAAACACCAGAAACGGCGTGAGATGGTTGGATTCGGAGAAAACGTGATCCGAATTACCTTAAACCTCAAGAAAATATTACAAATATTATTTGTGACGTGTAGGAGGAGACGGAACGCCCATCGGACTTGCGGTGCGCGTGGTACGGTTGATTGTGTCGTTTTCAGCAGCTCGGCGCGCGCTAAAATGTCGCGTTGGGGGGTCAAAACCACCCGAACGACCTCAGAATTCCATGAAACCATATGAAAACAGCTATTGTGTGAATTTTAAAATGTTCGGGCATACGACACGTTAATCAGAGGTGTCGTTTGACCGCGGTGACCAGAAACGTGTTTCTGGTGTCATAAAACACATGAAACGGCGTGAGAGGGTCGAATTCGGAGCAAACGTGCTCCGAATGACCTGAAAGCACGCGAAAATATTAGGAATATTATTCTTGACATGTAGGATGAGACGGAACGCCCATCAGGCATGCGGTGCATGCGGTACGGCCAATTGTGTCGTTTTCAGCAGCTCGGCTCGCGCTAAAATGGCGTGTTGGGTGGTCAAAACCACCCGAACGACCTCTTAATGGCATTAAACCGTAAAAAAATAGTCGTTCTGTGTTTTTTAAAATGTCCGGGCAGACAACACGTCAATCGGAGGTGTCGTTTGTCCGCGGTGACTGGAAATGCGTTTCATGTGTCACAAAACACCAAAAACGGCGTGAGATGGTCAAATTTGGAGGAAATTTTCTCCGAATGACCTGAAATGATAGAATTTCTTAAATTGGGGGGTTTTAAATTATTATATAACCATGATTTGATGTTAGATATAATTTTATTATATGTATATAATAACTGAATAATTATGTCCAATTTACGTTTGTTTTGTTTTGTTGTTTTTTTTCTTATTGTAGGTTTATTGAAGCAGACGATTTAAATAGATGGACCTGCTCAGATCATTGAAGCACATTTATCATTTATTGTTTATGAAGATCTTGATGTTTATGTTGTTGAAATTTTTTTCCATTTATTATGATTTTTACCCTGTTTTATCTCTGATTTTGCACCGTGAAGAAAAAAAAATTCATACATTTCATTTAAAAATGAAAAATATTTTATTTAATAATATATATATATATATATATTTATTATATATATATATATATATTAAAATATTTAAAACATATTATATACATATACATTTTAAATATTTTATTTAATAATATATATATAAATATTTTCTTCAATATATACATATATATATATATTATTTAATAAATATATATATATATATTTCTTGTGGTAGGAATTATTTTTTCAAAAAAAAATTTCCCAGCGTAGCGACCGCCAATGGCGGTTGCTTAAGGTCGGAATTTTAGCCACCTATAGCGACCGCCATTGGCGGTCGCTATTGACCTACAACGATGAAGCTGAAGCGACCGCCAATGGGGGTCGCTGGGCGGTCCCTATAGACCTATAGCGACCGCCAATGGCGGTCGCTAATGCCCGATTTTTTATTAGTGCGTTTGCGAGAAAGATGACATTCTTTCCATGCAATTCTATCAGAGTACTATAGACAAGAATATAGTACTGTTTATAAATAATCAGCTAGTCATCAGGCTTGTATGACTAAATACGATGATGTCCACCAACCCAATGTGTTGACAATTGGTAAACAAGAACATACACCTGCTTACACTAAACAATTCTGTCAGTAGCCCTGTCTGCCAGTATTGAAAGAAGATCATCTACCACATTCGGATGAGTGAAATCAGCAAGCACATACACCTGCTAGTATTGATCATGCCAACCAAAAGTCTTGTTTTGTAGCACCTAGAGAAGTCAATTGGAAATCCCCATTGACAAACAGGAGGCCGACTCAACTCTCTGCCCCCACACATGAGTACTGTCAGAATTCACTGACAGGAAAAGGAGGAAAGGAGAAGGAATACACACCTAATCCTAGCATAAATTGGACGTATATCCCCATTCCAATAGCTGAAGTCACCATGCATATTCTATCAATGGTGAAAGAGCAGAAGCAAATCCCTGCTCATATTCTGGATGCCTGTTAGAATATAATAACAGCTTCCGCCGCATCACAGGGAAATAAATGAAAATCGAGCCCTACTAGTGGAGTCAAACATCAACATATCACTCTAGAACAGACACATACCCATGTTACATTCCAATAGGGTTGTGAGGGATACTCCCCCATGTCACACAGACAACCAAGTCAGGCACATACCCATAATTTGAGTGGATATAATCTGCCTAACATGATCATTTCTCTTGACCAGGAACATAAACCTGCACATAATGAACACTTTCATCAACATGTGGTTCCTAATGTGAGTGTGAAGGAATCTAAGAAGAAGACCCATCCAGCATAGTCAAGAAATCATGATCCAATTTTTAATAAGGCCTTGCTCGATGATGGATTTCTTGATTCACTCAGACAATTAGCTGTTGAAACTCATGATTATACTCTTTCATTTCCTAATAGTCGGAACATTAATTTTGATGGTCTTTATCAAACACTTCCTAATGAAGGATTGCTTCATGACAGTTCGGTCGATCATGACGTTTCAACTTTAGATGAGAGCCACAAGAACTCTCTGTGTGGACAGAAGACCAAGGAGAAAAATGTTTCAACTTTTTCTGTAATCCACCAAAGTGGTCCACCCCATGATGATGAATTTAGCTAAAAAATTCCTCTCCACAGTAGTAATGCACAATTTCTAGAAAATTCTTCAGAGGAAAATGTAGTGGCGTGAAATCCCTCTTATCTTGAGGCACTTGCAAATGTAATGTCTGTCATGTTTGATGCTTTACTTCTAGAAGGTCAAATACTTTCTCAATCAGAAGATAGCCCAGGGTGTAGTTCATTCTTCGAACCACCCATGGGTCGTTCATCTTCTAGTTTGATCAACAAATTTTCTACCAATCTTGTTGAATCTGATAAAGTAACAAGTAAGAACCAACTTTGGTCTAATCATGTGGAATAATCTTAATCAAATGATAATGAAGAAGTAATGAATATGAGAAAACAACTGGCGAAAGGTGATGTGATAGTCATGTTTTGGCCTTTGGCTGACTCTCAGTATGACATTCCATAGATGTTGATCGAAGATGGAATTCATGATATTCGTCTCAACATATGGAAAACTCTTTGTTAGTTGAAAAAGAAAATATTATCTTATGATGAATATGAAAATCATATCAATATAATAGAATGGTTTCAACGCCAAATTGACTTGGCATCTCCCACAGTTTCTCAATATCTGAAGGCTGAAAAGCAGCAGAGAGCCCTTCAGAATAATGCCTTGGTGCACTAAGAATATTGCGCCCATTAATTGCCAATGTCCCATGTGGTATTCATATCAGGGGATGGGGTGTACATGGAGAACTACATTTCACCTCACTCTCCATTCATCAAATCCCGCCGAAAATGGTCTCATGTAATGTCATTTCCCATGGCCTGCCACAGCCAATTGGCTTTGATTGTAATCAAAGGTTTTCCCAAGAACATGCCCCAACTAGTTCTTCTAAATGTTAGGGATAAATAGAAAAAGTTGTTGAATTAATCCTACACCATGAAAACGATAATATCGACCATGCATCTCATTTAGAAAATGCACATCATTAAGTGATAGAGGTGTCAGAAATCATCCAACGATCATTTGAGTCGGGTGATTTGAGTTGATGTCGGTTGATGCATCAAACAAATTTCTTGACTAAAGTCTTCAAGATCAAGATAGATTTTATTAAAGTCCCAGATATTGCATCTCAAAAACCACCCTGGCTTGACATACTGCAGACTCTTTTATCCTAACCCTTAGAATCAACAAATAGGATTTGAGGAGTTGAGCATGAACAACAAGAACATCCCCAGTCCACCGGTCTCGGGACTTTTTCAAATCCTCAATCTCTTCAGTAGAGAAATTTGTTCTTCTCTCGATTAGGGAAGAAGCCACAAGAGGAACGAAGAGCCAAATTATTACGATATTCCCTCCAAATTATGGTTCATCAAGGAGTTCCTGAGGGATTGAATCAATAGAAGGCAATGTCTCATCAAGGACACAGAAGAAGAAAATATCACAGAAATGCTGATAAAAGGGATGAAATGTGTAATGCATCAATTAATTTCATCAATGAAATTGTTTTTGTTCCCCAAGATGAGTCTCATTCAGAGGGATTAGATGAGGAAGCTCTTTCTCAATAAGTTGTACACACAGACACAAATGAAGAAGGGGTGCGTACACGAAATCAAAGGCTTACCCAGAATCTGGGTGTTCCTTTAAATAACCAACTTCCCCCTCTTCTAAAGGGATCAAACAAGGGGAAAGGAAAGAACCAAGTTACATACCCTTCCTCTAGTGAAGGAAAATCACTCTTAGTAGAGCAAAGATTTTCACAACATGAGAAAAAAATGAAGGAATTAAGGAGGTTGAATGCAGAACTACTTCAAGGTATTCGTCTTCCTAAGTGTGCTGGAGTCAGTTAGCCAATGGAATTTGTTTCAGTTACTAAGATAGATCAATAATATCCTCCTCTACCAGTACACCCTCATAGGTCTAATCCTACGGGTCATGTGCAACAACAATTTGTGGTGCTACAATCTGTTGAATTAATAACTTCCACACCTATCCAAGCTCCATTCATTTCACCTTCATAGGTCCAAGCTCAATAGGATGTTTCTCAAAAGTTAATAACAACTATTGAGTCATTAACATCTCAGTTGGAAGCTATGGAGTTAAAGTGTGCACAAATTCAACCATAAAGGAGTGCTTCCCCTGAATGGGTTGATGAAATTCCTCCCCCATCAAATTTTTCAAGTACCACATTCCCAATCATTAATGGTTCAGGAGACCTAGAGAAACACTTAACACATTTTGTTTCTCGTTGTGATACCTTGATGGGAACCCCTCAGCAATAAGAAGTAGGATCATGTGTTTTGTACAGTCATTACATGGGCCTGATTTTGTTTGGTACACAAGCTTGCAATCCCAATCAATTAATAGATGGGAAGATCTCCGTCAATGATTTATTCTTCAATTCAGCTCAACGTTTCCAAAGAAAACAGTTTTTTATCTTAAAAATTGTAAGCAAAGGGATAATCAAAGAGTTTCAGATTTCATTGATCGTTGGAAGGGATTAACATATCACCTACGCTTAGCACTCCCTCAAAAAGAATTTTTTCCAATATGTGTGTCAAATTTGTGTGTTGAGTTACATATGCCATTGATCACTATGAAATACAATGGAGGGTTTTGAGACCTTAATTTCATCGCTCAACAGATTGAAGACTCTCTTACAAAGAATAAGGATAAAACTCGTGCAATTCCATTAGCTCTAGGAAGGAGAATGGGAAGAGTAGAGACTTCTACAGTAATTCTTAAACAAGAACTTGTACCTTCTTCTACTTCAAAACCTTCATCTTTCCGAAGGGCTCCACCTCCTGAGCGTCAACAAAAGAAGATGTTTCGTCAAGATGATCAAAGATATCAAATACAGAAACAATTTGATGAATTTAATATAAAACATTACTCTTTCCAAAATGAACAGGTTCTTGGTCACTTCATTTCAGCTCTGGAAAATAGTTTGGTTCAATTTACATGGCCCAGAAGGCCAATCAAGGAAGGATATGACGACCATTCCAATTATTTTCCATTTAATTAGATGTTGGGGCATGCCATCTAGGAGTGTATTGTCTTCAAATACCTTCTTCATAAAATGGTGGACTCGGTAAAGGTAAAATTTAAGGGTTCTTCAGCCTAGTTAGCTTGTGTTACTGCTACAGATCCAGAGGAAGGAGGTGAGTGGAATGAAGTCAAAATCAAAAATGCACAAAAATATGATGATTGGATGGTCTGGAAAACGATCAATCGAACTCATGCCATTTTGTGAAATAAATTTAAGAAACCAATTGTGTCTTCTACTAAGAATACCACAGCAAAACCTCCATCAAAAGAAAAATCCTCAATGGGGCGGCATAATTCAAATAAAGAGAAACAATTAGAAGAAGATGAAATCGTGTCAAAGACCAAGTTGTCTTTGACTCTGGCAGATTTTATGACATTTACTTCAAATCAACGGGCACTTCCCCACCAAACGACACAGCCTAAATTTTATAATCAAGTAGAGTCTTCATCAGATGATGTGTTGAACTTCTTTCTATTAATATGATTCAATTAACATATCCTTATGCCAGTAGAAGATTCGATTATAATGAGCCTAAATTACCTATAACAAACAGAGGAATTTGAGGGAGTTCCAGAGGTCATGAATACAGAGGAAGACATGGATATCTCAGAATCCACTATTCCAATTATACCCCTGCTAGAACTATGTATGCAGCAGAAACTCGTTACAGAGCCCTTTAGCAATCTCAACTAGAACACAACAATTCTTCCAAGAAAAAAAATAGTCCTCGCACAATTGTTTTGGTGGATCAGTTGGAGGTCACACCTTCTTTTTCTCAGCACGTAAATAGACATAGTCAGTCTAATTTTCCAAAGATAGGTGTATTCTCAACTCCTATCCCAATACAAGATGCATCTACTTCCAAAGCATCAACATCTAAGGCAGCTGCGAAACCACATGTTTTTGTTGGGAAACACAGAACTTTGGATCCAAAATATGATATATTGAAACATTTGGCACATTTACCAGCCATGTTATCAATTATAGATGTCTTGAATCTATCAAAGGATATTCGGGAGGCACTAATCAAGGCTTTTTCAAGTCCTCGTGAGTTTTAAACTGAAATTGTTGCAGCTGAATTCTACCTTGTAGAGAATAATCCTGTAGAATTCCATGCAGTGATATTATTCACTGATGAAGATGAAGATGATGTTGTGAAAGGGCATATTAAACTATTGTATTTATCTGGAAAGGTCAATGATGTAGACATCGGACGAGCTTTCATTGTTAATGGTTCAGGAGTCCACCTCATCCCCATTTGTACACTTCATCTATTGAGACTCACCGAATCTGATTTATCTCATTTTACTTTGATGTGAAAATGGTATGATAAAAATGATCAAGAAGTTTTGGGCGATATCACACTCAAAACCATGTTTGGAGACCTTGTATCCAATTTAAATTTCATGGTGGTTCGTAAAGACATAGCTTTCAACATGTTGCTTGGAAGACACTAGCTACATAAACATGCAGATATCCCTTCATCATACCATCAATGTCTCAAATATTATATCAATGGTCAAATTGGGACATTATATGGTCATAAATCCCCATTCAAAACATGTGAATCTCAATACATTGAGGCAAAATTCTATCACATGGAAGGAATGGAGAAATCCACAGCAAGGGAGGTTACCAAGGTTAATGCTCCATATGGTTTGGAAAAGATTCCAGTAAACCCATTTACACATGTGAGTACAGATTATGTGTTTCATTTTAGTCAAATTGACAGGATATACCCAAATCAAAATATTATTATTGAATCTTCCATAATGTCAATTGTGGTAATCAATCCAGACAACATGGGGGAAATTGGTGACTCACCAAGCAATGAGGAACGCTCAAATGGAGATTTCATCATTTCATCCGCTGAAATCAAGAAAGTATATACTTCGCCAACTGGGCCAAAAGATGTTATAGCAAAGTCAGAGGTGAACGATGATTCCGATTCACAATCCATCATCTCCTCTTTATTACCCAAGGAAGAGCCGTCATCATTGATCAGGTCAGAAATGGAAGCCTCTTCTTCAAGATGTTAAAATTTTAACATCTCTATTGATCATGGAATATCTGCTTCACCATCTACTATGAAAGTAGAAACATAAGAAATAACACATGTTGAAGAATAAGAGGAAGATCTCAGGGATGCTCCACCAACATTTGAAGAGGGTATCTCTACCACTGTGGATAAACTCAGAGAAATAAATCTGGGTACAAAAGAAGATCCACACCCCACATTAATTAGTGTATCCATGACTATTGAAGATAAAGAGATATCTATTTCATTTTTAAAGAAAAATCGTGATATATTTTCTAAAAATTATACAGAAATGTCACGGATCGATCCTGATGTTGCTGCTCATTGTTTCAGTTTTTCAGAAGAACATCGAGGATTCAAGCAAGCCGCAAGAAGAACACACCCAACTTATGCTTCCAAAATTGAAGCTGAAGTGGATAATCTTATCAAATCATACTTCATTAGAGAAGTTCAATATCCCAATTGGTTGGCTAACATTTTCTCAGTGAAAAAGAAAAGTGGAAAAATTAGATTTTTCATTGATTTCAGAGATCTTAATTAGCATTGCCCTAAGGATGATTTTCCAGTCCTGATTATAGAAATCTTAATTGATGCACCATATAGCTATAAAGGAATGTACTTCGTGGAGGTATATTCTGGGTATAATAAAATTTGAATTGATCCAGAAGATGAGGTATCTACAATCTTCAGAGCCCCTCAGGGTGTGTTTTTCTATTGGGTAATTCCCTTTGGCCTAAAGAATGCTGGTGCAACATATTAGTGTGCCATGCACCGTATCTTCAAACCCTTTTTAGGTAAATTTGTTGAATGTTATGTGGATGATTTGGTGGTCAAATAAAAACAACATTATAATCACTTGGCAGATATGGAATTCATATTCCACAAACATTGACAACATTATTTGAAGATGAAACCCTTAAAATATGCTTTTGGGGTAACCTCAAGAAACATTCTCGTCTTTTTTGTACGCCGTCGTGGTATCGAAGTTGATCCTAAGAAGAAAAATTCCATCCTTGGTACGTCACCTCCTGGAAATTTGAATGAATTGAGAGGACTTCAAGGACACATAGCCAATATTCGATGTTTCATCGCCAATTTGGTAGGAAAAAGTTTACCCTTAACCAAATTGATGAAGAAGGGAGTCACCTACCAGTGGACTAAAGAATCTCAATAAGAATTCAATGTTCCCATGAAATATCTCTTGATTACATCAATATTAAGTCCACATGTTGAAGGAATACCAATTATCCTCTATGTGACAACTTTAGAGCGATCATTGGGTGCCTTTCTTGCTCAGAAGAATGATGCTGGGAATAAAAAAAGCCTTTATTATCTCAGTCGGACTATGCCTGAAGCAGAAACTCAATATTCAAGTATTGAGAAGTGCTACCGAACATTAATATATGTAGTTCAGAAATTGAGACACTACTTTCAACATCATGAGGTCCAATTGGTATCTCTCAATAACCTGCTCAAATTCATCCATAATCATCCAATGCTTACAGGATGTATGGAAAGGTGGGAAGTTATTTTGCAGCAATTTGATATCCAGTATGTGTCACAAAACTCAATAAAGGGCCAAGCTCTACCTGATTTCCTTGCTGAACATCCTTCAGTTGAAGATACATCATTAGATATTGAACTTCCTGATGTAGAAGTCTTCTCTATTCATTGTAGTCCTCATGTATGGGAAATGTGCATTGATTTTGCTTCTAGAAGTCCAATAGAGAATAAAATTGAAGATCCTAAATTCAAAAAAGTTGGGTTAAGAATTGTACTTATTTCCCTAGAAAAGAAAATGGAAGGCGGTACAAACAATGAAATAGAATACCAAGCTCTCATTGCAGGCTTGGAGTTGGCACTTCAAGCACAAGTGATTCACTTAAAGATGAGAGGTGACTCAGAACTGGTAATCAAACAAGTCAATGGGGATTATGCCATCAGAAAATAAGACTTACTCCCTTTGTATGGTTACATCAGAGAGTTAATGGCGGAATTTCCTTCAGAATCGGCATTTTATTCTGTTCCACGATCACAAAATGCCCAAGCTAATGCACTGGCCAATATTTCCACAACTCTATCTTATCCAAATCGGGACTGAACAATCATCAGTATTTCCCACCATTGTACAATTTCACCTTATGTTCAAACCATAATAGAGGAAATCAATGAAATTAGTCCCATTTCTGAACCATATGGTTATGCTACAGGATGGATGACACCTATCTGTGAATACCTTCAAAATGGAACACTTCCACCTGATGGAGCTAGGAAAGAAAAAACCTGGTGATGTGTGGTCTATTTTACTCTTTATGATAGCAAAGATCACCTAGAGAAAATTCTCTACTAGAATTTTTTTTTGGTGTTCTTTTCAGATGCATTGATGGTGAAGAGACAATGGCTATCATGAAAGAAGTAAATGCAGGAATCTGTGGTGCCCACCAGTCTGGACATAGACTGTCTGATCAAATTCGAAGGCTTGGATACTTTTGGAATTCAAGGATACATGATTGTGCGGATTTCATGAAGAAGTGTCATTCATTCCAAGTACATGCCAACTTCATTCATCATCTCCCAGAGATGCTTCATATAGCTAAATACTCGTGGCCATTTTCCACATGGGGAATGGATGTGGTGGGACCTTACACCTTAGCTACAGCCAACCAGTTTAATTATATTCTTACTTATGCTGATATTTTTTCCAAATGGCTAGAGGCAATACCTCACAAATAAGTTAGTTCTAAGATCATTGTTAGCTTCATCAATTCTAACATCATTACAAGATTTGGTGTCCCTCATACCATTTTGACGGACAATGGCACCAACTTATATTCATCTGAGGTAAGGAAGTTGTATCAAGAATACAACACCAAATACAACCATTCATCATTGTATCATGCAGCAGCCAATGGCCAAACAGAAGCCTTCAACAAGACTCTTTAAAAAATAATGCAAAATATGTTGGATAAAGATATGTTGTCATGTCCTGATAAACTCTTTCATGCTTTAGGGGCTTATCGGACCACCACCCATACTGCAATGCGGTTAACTCCATATTCATTAGTATATGGAATAGAAGCAGTCTTTCCCATTGAGGTTCAATTACCCTCGCTCAGAGTAGCCATTTGTGATCAATCATCTAGAGATGAACAATCCCAAAAGTTATTGGATGAATTGGAACAGTTATATGTGAAAATATTGTTCACCATGCATCACTTGGACGTCTATTATAATCGAATAACACGAGATTTCAACAAAAAAATTTCATCTTCATTCATTCATTCAGGGAGAATTGGTATTGGTTCTCAGAAATCCCATGATACCAGGAAAGAACCCTCTCATGCTGGAACCAAAGTGGGAAGTACCTTACTCAATACATAAGGTCTACTCTAATGGAGCATATTATTTAATCTTAATGGATGGAAAACTCATCACGACTCCAAACAATGACGGATTTCTAAAGAAATATTTTGTATAAACACAAAATAAATCAGTTAAGGTCTATGCATGTGACCTTAAACTATTTTCATTTGTCATTGTCAAACATGATGATAAATTGTGACATTGTCCAACATGATGTTAAATTGTGTCCCCTTCAACGGTCCCTGCATATGAACTTAAACTATTTGCATTTCTCTTATCAAACATGAAATTAAACTCTGTCATTGTCCAAAATGACATTAAACTATGTCCCCTTCATCGGTCCATGCATATGACCTTGAAATATTTTCATTTCTTTTTTCCAACATGTCATTAAACCGTGTCATCATCCATCATGGTTTTAAACTCTATCCCCTTCAACGGTCCATGCATATGACCTTAAACTATATTTCATTTTTCATTTTCCAACATGATGTAAAACTGTGTCATTATCCAATATGACATTAAACGGTTTCCCCTTCATCGTTCCATGCATAGGACCTTAAACTATTCGCACCATTATCCAACATGACATTAAACCGTGATGTCATAGCAACACGATGCTAAACTGTACAGAAGTCCCTTACATCTAGCAAGATGTTAAACTATGATCTACTTACAGCATTAAATTAAACTTCAAAGTCCCCAAAGTCTTTATAGTAAGACTTTAAACTTCATAATCTTCTCTTACGTCCTAGCTACATGACGTTAAACTGTATAGAACCCCAATGTCCAACATGACTTTAAACTATGGAAAAGTCCCTAATATGTCCTAGCTACATGAAGATAAACTGTACAACACTCCATCATACAACAAGATGTTAAACTGTGTTGTCCATACTGCATTACATTAAAGTGCAGAATCCCCAATGTCCTTACTGCAAGACATTAAAATACATAGTCACTTATATGTCCTACATGACATTAAACTGTGCATCGTTAGGGTTGTTTCTACCTCTTGTTTCTCACACAAAGTATGACTCATGTGAGCATAGAGTAAACTTCAACCATAACACCCTCTCTAGGCCTCTAACCATGCGTAAGTCCCAATATCATTTTTAGGATGTTGTCCTTAAGGAAAACTTGATCACTAATTCATTATTTAACTATTCTACATGGACTTTGATCCCTTTCTTCTAGGTTGGGTATGTAGGCAACCTCCTTAGGATCAATCCCAAAACCAATATCTTCACATTGGTTCACCTCCATCTCATACGATGTTGATTCGTGAAGCCACCCCGAAAACCAATCTCTTTACATTGTTTCACCTTAGACCTTTCTATATGAAATTAAACTGTACAACACTTCTATCCTATACGACAATAAACTACAACATTCTTTGATACCCTCACCTAATAGGGAATCATTATTTACATTGTTCTCCCATCATGTTATATTCCAAAAACTATGTGCATACATGGAAATACCCGAACCTATTATCTTGGGACAAACCATCATTGCACAACATTCCCCTTTAACCCTTCACTTGTACGAACCAAATCTGTAAAGAGGGTATTTCTAGAACTATGTTGGATTGATTCCCATCCTTATGGGATACGTAGGAACGTTCGATCATCCCTCAAATCTTGGCCCATGTATTTGGGCCTAACCCCAAATTTCACTTTCAGTCCCTTGGCAGAAAAGTCCATTATGAAATCATGAATGTGATATGAAAACCCTGGTCTTCATTCACATTAGGTTTATAAAAAACACACATTGTGTATTATTTATTATGGTCTGATTTCTATGACTCTAAACTAAGATCTCCTACACTCTAGTCCCACATGACGTAAAACTATATTTCAAGAACTCCATATAGCGTGATTCCAATCCTTATGGGATACGTAGCAAAGTTCAACATCTCAATTCAGGACCTTGCAACAACATTATTATGGTTAACATTAGTCTATTTATATCCAGATGCATTAAAAAATGCCCATTTTTATGTGTCATACTCCTAACCTTAAATATTTTCAGATCTTCATAACCCTTTTCTTGACTTCTTGTCACAAAATGTCCAATTTTTTAGAGTTATTTTTCCTGACTATGCAGTATGTGCCCTTAGGCGGCCTTGCATAAACAGTCTACATAATGGACCTATTAGCCAAAAGATTCTATTAATTGACTATGCAGCCAGTTCCCTTAGGTGGCCTTGCATAATTCAACCCCCTAACGGGTTTTTCAAATAGTGGTAACATTATTCTTGGGAGGAAGACCTCATTTTTCATTATTTTTCTTATCGACAATATGTAAGGATCTGCTAAAAACATGCATCCTTAACATGTTTTTCCCATACACTTTTTCATGATCTGAAAGTATTCGAGTCTATGGTTTATATTTCCCTTCACTACGTTTGGGTGAAACATTCGCAGGAGGGACATTCATCCAATTCTTAGACAATCTTGATTGGAAATATCCTCTCCATATTCAAGTACCTCTATCCATATAGTAGACTCTATGCTTTGGAAATTTTGAATCTCTATAAACATTCACTGGCTTTTTAGCAGTAGAAAAGTAAATTTCTATGAGTTCATTTTCTGGACTATGCAGCACGTTCCCTTAGGCGGCCTTGCATATGTAGTCTACATAATAGACCTTTCAGCCAAAAGATATTAATATTTTACTATGCATACAATGCCCTTAAGCAGACCTGCCTATTTCAACCCCCTAATGGGTTTGTTAAATAGTGGTAACTTCATTCATGGGAAATACTTATTCTAATGCCTTTTAGCCCTTTTCTGTATCATTCCTCAGATTCAAAATATATTAAGTCATATTTTACATTTTTTCCCTCATACTTGAGTGTGGTAATATGTTTTCAGATAAATTGTCAATGAATTGAGTCAATTTTAATCCATTCGTTCAAAGATATTTCAACCTTAAACATTAGCCTTTTATTGTCGGATGTGCATGAATTTAAACTGCCCACAAAAGACAAGGTAAATCTAAACAAAAGTCAAGTCACATGTCACTAAACATACATTTTGTATGATTTTAGGTAATATTGAGAAACAAAAAGATTCGATGATTGTAGGGTTATTTATAATAATCCTAGAAAAAATAAAACTATTCTTACTAGGCCCATTGGTTTGGTAAAATCTAAAGCATGTAGAAAAATAATTCAGGCACAAATGATTGAAGATGAAAGTGTTTTTCATTGATGCACAAGATTTAGAAGGACATCCACACAGTGGATTCTTTTCTCTTTTTCAGGAATTACAAAAGACTTTCAACATAACTATTCATTTGATTTATGGCATCCCATGTATCATCAACAGCCTCCAGGAATTCATTCATTCAACTGGATAGAATAAGAGATGAAGTGATACCATCTCTTCTTGGAACAATTGTAAAATAATGTTATTGAGTGGGGTTTTAGAAAATTTTCTGCAGATCAAATAATGAATATGTTTATGTCCAATAGACTTGGAAGTTGGATACATGGATTTGAGAATGGATCATTGGAAGTAAAGAGCCTTTTGGAGATAGTACTATTTTCAGATATTGTTCAAATTCCATGATAGTCTTATCTCAACCAACTAGTAGCAAAAAACATTTCATCCCATGGGTATCCCATTTTCATATCTGCAAGGAAATGGCATGGGGGAAAATTTTGAAAGTTCACACCATTGTTGTTGCTCTTAATGCACAGCATAACTGAAATATAAGAGTAGAAATGCAGCTGTATCTCGGGCATATAGTTCTTTGGATTTGGAACGTTGACTCCCTATATATGACCATGGTCCTAGAGAGGCAGGTTCATGCTGTGTGGGAAATTAACATGATATTTCATCATGTACTTGGCCAAATATGGGAGAGTGATGTCGCATATATTATAATAAACATGGCCAACAATGTTTTTCATATCATCAATCCTCTTGCTAGCTAGTTCATCATCTATTCTAATTATTCTATGAGCAATTGAATCTTCACAAAGGTCGAATAATTACCTCTTAAGTGGGTTTATTTTTCATAAATGTTGTGATGAAATTTGAAAAAATGGAAAAGGAACTAAGGCACGCAAATCCAATTTTGTTGTGCTGGTGTAACTATGTTGCGTAGGTTTTTGGCGCGCAGATATCACTACACAGGTCAAAATAACTCTGCATCAGCACGACACAGAAAAATGAAATTAACCGTGGAAAATCATCCACCATCGCGACGAAAGCACCCTACACGGTGAGAGCGGAAATTTTTGAGAGTAGGGTGCTTTGTGCAAGAATGGTCGCATATTTATAGGCCAGGTCGCACCCCTGCACGTCGAAGCCTTCCCGCTACTCACCTGCGCGTTGATATCTGCGCATTCAAACCCTACGCGCCGCCCTTCCTTGGTTTTCTTCTTTAACTCAGAGTCACATCTTCATTCCTTTCAGATCCAACTCTGAGGGGGGACTTTTTTGACGCTCCTTTCCATTACAAAGTCTAAACGTCTAAAAAAGGGGAAAACCTTTGAATAAATTAATTCATCCTTTGAAGAAACATAAAAAATTGACAAAGGAATGATCAAGTATTTGCTTCAGCATGGGTCGTACATATTTCTTCACTGTCATGTAGGTATACCTATGCGCCACATATTGGGTGCATAAGTGACATGCGCACCCTATTTGATTTTCGCTTGGGGTCTTCATAATCATATAAATACCCCTTGTGGACCCCCCATTTCGGAGACAAAAAATTCCAAAATCCTTTTTTATGTTCCCGACTCCCTAGTCTCTTCTGGAAGCCTTTCGAACACTTCTAAGGTAATTTCTTACCTAGAGTGGAAGCTCTAAGGAGGGGGAACAAGGCCTAACTGTTGAAATTCACCATCACCTACATGTCTATGTGTTTAAACACTTAAGGGAAATGGACACACCTGCGTGCTTCCTTATCCCTTCACCAGAACATACATGACACTCTTTTGGAAGCCCCTAGGGATAATACTAAATGCTTGAGCCAAGCCTCACCCATGTATTACCATATGGGTTGACCGTTTCACAGATAGATTTGTGTCACGTAGGTATACCTGCGCGACCATTACCTGCGCACCCAAACAATACATGCACGACTACTTCTTTTTGGGTGCCTCTAATTCGTATTCATTTCACTTATTCGAATCCACTTATCCTATTCAAGATTCATCCTTCAAAACCCTCTTCAAATCCATTTGTTGGCATGGTTCTCTTGTTGTCTTCCTTATCTGAAAAGAATTATGTGGAACATCTCTTAAAACCTAGTTATTTTCATATCATCATGTCACTAAGGTTAGATATTTCATTCATTCAAACTCATCCTTTATGATGAGCGTATCTTTAACACGGTCCTCCTTTTCAGGAGTAAGCCCCAGTCCAAGTTCTCTTAACCTGGGAATCCTCCTTAGGAATAATCCCCAAGTCCCCTAACCTGGGAATCCTCCTTAGGAGTAAGCCCCAGTCATAATTTCCCAAATCTTTGGATCCTCCTTAGGAGTAATCCCCATGTTCCATATTAACTAGTCCTCCTTCTTAGGAATAAGCCTCAGTCATAATTTCTCTAATATGGGAATCCACCATAGGAGTAAGCCCCATGTTCCCAAATTCTAATTTCCTTTAACCTGGGCCTCCTCCCTAAGAGTAAGCTCCAGTCATAATTCCTCTTAACATGGGCCTCCATTTCAGGAATAAGCCTGAGTTCATAAGTACTTTAACATGTGCCTCCTTCTCAGGAATAATCCCCAATCATAATCTCTTAACCATTCTTAATTTACATTTTCTTTGGGCTTCCTTCTCAGGAGTAAAACCCATTAATTTGTCCCTTATAATTTGTGCATCCATATCAAGAGTAAGCCTTATGTTATGTATCCAAATCTCTATGAAGCACCTATTCATTTATAGACCTTGTTCCCTAGTTTCTTTCCTGAATTAAATCCTAATATTAATTTATCTGTGCAGTCATACATACATAAGCCCCACATTATTTCTCAATGATTGCATTTTTGGTGGCACAATTGTCAGGTTTTACCAATACCTCTTATTTCTCACATCGACCATGACTCACATGAGCTTAGAGCGTAAAAGTAAATATGACATCATTCTATGATCCATCAACCATGCATAAACCTCAAACATCTTTACTTGAACTACGTGGGTTCTGATTCCTTTTACTAAACAAGGATATGTATGTATCCAATATGTGGGTACGATCCCAAATATGAAATAATCCATGTCCTTATAAATGCCAATAAACTTTAAGTTCCCCACTGAGTGGATTTAAAACCAATATGGTCATCATAATGACCAATAGATATCTATATAATTTGTTGAAGGATACCATTGACTAAGAATCTCTAACAAATACAGATGATTCTTTATCGATGAAGAACCTAAAATAAATATAATGGAATCTCTAAATCTCATACATATTAATCATTGATTGTCAGATCTAAAGGAACGCTCATTTTCATACTTGGTAGTTTAATAAGGATTTACAAACATAACTCAAATCTACATAGAGATCCCGGAGTAGACAATAATTCCCCGCAAAAGGTGTGTTTAGTCCAACCTCCCATCCTCTTGACCAATACAAATTTATATTCCTCATCGGTCCATAACTAATTAGCCCATACCTTTGGAATGTTTGTCTGAATGGATATAGAATAATTGGATGTTTTCGGTTCTATGAACAAACCCATTAGAAACTGATTATAATGTTTGAACCTTAAACGAATGAGGTCATCTCCAATTCTAGAGGAAACAGAGATCTAGAAATCGATGATAGAGAGACCTTTGTTGAGTATGTAGTGGAGCTCATGGATAACCAATAAAATATCCATCATGGGAATTCGATTCCACTTTTTTGGGTTTGGTGGTATCACAAGAACCTTCAGGAGAGCACCTGGGTGATGGAGACCCAAATTCATACCAATTACCCCCATTTCATTTAGTGGGTTTTTGATTTTATAGATGAAAATCCCCAAGGTGGGGAGAATGTCACATGTCATATTTCATTGTTTTATTTTTAACTATTATATGGATTGATTTTGAGACCATGTGTTATGAAAGCATGCGATTCTGAGTCCTGGTGTTTCTGGAATGAATTTTTGAAATATATTAAACATATTAAATATAATGCACAAATGATTTTCCAGAAAATGAGTAGTAACTTCTAAAAGGGTGCCCGAATAAGAACTATAAGTGCACTGTTGAGTTCTGAATGGTGGTGTTACCCTAAGAGAAACATAACATTAGTCAGCATAGGCTGTTGGTGAAAATGTTTTCACAGGAGTTTAAATGAATAAAATAACTTAATAAAATAAATTGTTATACATTTATTTGATGAAACAATTGTTGAATATATTAATAAATCATTGTGTTATTTTGATAAGGTTTTCTTCATAACCCTGTAACATTTAGAGAATCATTAGAGAGAGCCTTGGAGATTCCTATATGGTGAATAACGAAGACATTTGGATTGATCCATCGATGCAACCTTAGAGTTGATAGATCACACCAACGACTGCAATGAATCGTCATTCTAAATCAGTGGTCGAACCAAATTGAGGTAGGATGTTTGTTTTATATATATTCTTCCCCATTATTGATTCCTACAATGAATGTGGACAAATCACATAAGATATTGATCTACAGTTTGATTATCTTGTGGGATGGGTATAATTGTGTAGTGATATAGGAGAATTAAATTTAATATATTCATTTATATCTTACTAAAATTAATTGAGATCAATTTGGGCATCGTTCAAGGTTCATTACTCTCATGTGTTCTGGTGATTTTCTCTCCCCGTCCATCGTTCATTGTGGGAATTCTTCATTTGTCCCATAACACGACTATTCTCGATCAATAAATAAGTTCAAACCCATTTCTTGGGGAAATAAACTAATATCATAGATCTGGGATTTAAATGATAGTATGAAGGTGAAATAATGGTGATGGAATGATTTATATGAAACAAGATGCACTAATTCACATTTTCAGTGTTCTTCAGTACACAGTAATGAACAGTGATTCAATCCTTTTTGCGAGTATATCTGATGATGGGACATGTTGTTTAATGAAGGAGAGGCTTGGATGATCTTAGATATTTGATTTCATAGTGAATTTATCACCAAATAAATTGTTGGAGGAACTAGATTATATGCAGACTAGATATGATATTCTGAAAAATTCAGCAGAACAATGCATGTAATAAGGGATTACATGGCGTTTGTGGACCCTTCAGTGGTTGTTAGGGTTTATAAACATATCGATTTTACTCATCATGTGCTACATAGAGAACATAGACATGTGTTGGAGTACACAGTCATGGACATGTTGTTTATTCCCACACAGACATGGCTTTGCATACATGGACCGGTACACAGACTTAGCTTGGGTACATGGACTAAGACAGATGACATTGGAAGGGGACCTGCATCTATAAATTCCATGTACTCATTCTACAAGTTGTGTATATTGAGATTACATGTTGTGTGATGATCTTACACACATTCAAGATTTAGGATAGGTGGATACATCGTGCACCCATTGGGAAATGTCGTGTAATTACTCCAAGAATTATTGAGGCTATTTGTTTTATTAGTTTGTAAGAGTATTTGTTGAGTGTATTCCCTTAGTCGTTTCCCACAAAGGGTATAGTGCGGAACTAAATCCTATCACTATATTTTGGTCCCCTCTAGGGTTTGAGTCTCAGATATATTTGTGGTGTCCCTTCATGAGACTGTAGTGCATACCTCTATAATACCTCGTTGAAGTTTATGGAATTATCATAACCTCCTTGTGTAGGGTGTTGATACTCCATATAGAAGTCTGTATTAATATGGTTTTTCATATTGTTTACATATGATACCATTCTTAGTAGTTTGATTCAGAATGGGTTCATGGTGTCACAAATCAATTTTGAGCGTGAACCATATCTATGTATCACTGTACCCTTAGACAAGTAAGCTTCCATGGGAAAACAGAATCATGTATAGAGAGTTTTTTATGAACACCTATTGGTGGGGTGTATTTCCAAATTATATCTGGGTTTGTATCCATGATAAATTTATTTTTATATCTTCTATTTAGATGAATATTCTTGGTTCTGTATGTTTAGTATTTTCAAGGTGTCCTACTATGTATTGTTATACTCACCCACACATAATATTTGTCTGCATGTTTCATGTCTTATGAAGATGAAGAACTTTTTGATGGTGTCAAAGGAGGACATGGAGATTATGGAACATATCTGGATCATGACAGACCATGGTGTTTACTTATGGATTTCTTTTGACTTAGTCCTCACCCATGGATTAGGTTCAAATCGTTACAATTTTGGGTTGGTATTTTTTTAGTCCCTTTTATGTTTTATGTACTTCACTATCATACTATATTGTGGGATCGTATATGTATGCACGAATTATTTCAATTTTTTATATTTTATAATTTTATGGTCTTGGATATTTGTGTGTTTAGAGGTACTTTAGGTTAATGATTCCCATTTGTGGGATATGCCTATACGACGCTGGTCCCCAGCCCCAGGCCTATCAGAGACAAGCATGTGGTAGTCGCAGCTCGAGTCCCCCTAGGATGGGTTTTGATAGCCTTCATAGCGCTTCCTTTCTAATCATATCATTTAATTTTTCATTTATTCTTCTCTTACCATAAACTCTTTGATTATAACTGAGCTCCACAGTTATTCAACAAAATTTCTATGAAATGATTATTCACATAATTCAATCATGTTCCAACCAATGACAAATTGGATCATTTTTTATGATATTTGGTAAACCGACCTCTTTTGTTATTTTAAAATTGGATGACATGATGATAGATAAAGAGGAGTAATCACTTATAAATAATCATTTTAGGTGTGATTGAAGGGGTTTTAGAACCATCATTGGGTTTTTGACTAGAAGTGAGATACTTAGGTTCAAAGAGTCCAAGGTCTGCAATAAAACTCTAAAAAATGAAGTGAATAAATCATATTATTCATTGTTTTAATCTATAGAAAACAATACATATTATTTAGAATTTATGATTGGGTTTAGACCTGTTTCTAATGAATAATCATATAGATGCACTAATACAATTCTAAAAAACTCATCTAATGGTTTTTAATCATACCAATAGTATATTTTTATACAAGTATTTATACCAATTTTTTTTACAACAATATAATAAATCATCCCATAAAACTCTAAATTTTCAGCATAAATGGTTTCTTCAAATTATATAAGATTACCTCTTTAGCATATTTTAGCTTCTTTTTTGAATTCATGAATATTATTATAAAATATTGAATTATTAATATTCCCTTAATCGAAATTGAATTACCCTTGTACAAATATATGATATATACTCCTAGGATACGAACGGTCTAATAATGAATATAAGATATTCCATTTAAAAATATAATGCTAAAATATGATTGTTGGAATGTGTGTACAACTACCCAACTCTAACGAGTAAGTTATCCAGCCTTAAAATTTAGTGTGTAATAGATCTATCTGAAAATATCCATTCAAGTATAGTGGTCAATGGTATTCTATATTTTATTTGTTGAAACAATGAAAAAAAAAATCATATTTATACTCACTCCATAGTGAAAAAATTATTTAACTAACTACTATCTTCTAGAGTAAAAGGGATGATATAACATCACATTACTTGATGTTTAGATATATCATATTCAAAATGAAATCACAATAATCAACAATTAAATTTTAATTTTAAAAGTCTTCCCAAGTTATTTTTTGAAATAATTTTCTTTAATTATATAAAATATTATGTAATTTTAACTATGTCCTTATTATAAGGATTATTGATTTTATGTTTCATGGAAATATATGTGAATTTGAGAAGTTAACATAATTAAATATTCTTATTAATTAATTTATGGAATGGTAATGTTATGTAATAGTTATTAAAAAATCTATGTATCCCATAAATATTTTCCCTCCATTTATTTAATTTTTTTTTTCCATTTTCTTATTTTCGGCTCGAATAGTAGAATTTTAAGTGTTTCCAGTGACGTTTAAATTTTCAAATCCATAAAATTCAAGATACTGATTTTATGATTCGTTTAAAATTATTTCAGGAGTTGGTTTATAAAATATTTAAACTTATTAATTACATTTGAAACATCTCATATATAAAATATCAATATGGGATTCCATAGTATTCAACTATGTATTTATTGAAAACATACCCATTTATCTTCTTCTTTACACTCTATCCGTTTGGATGATTTTGTTCTGTAATTTTTTTTATTATTTATAGTAGTAATTTTTTATTCCATATCAATATTATGTTCTTCCTCTTGAGATTCCTTTCTTCTAAATATTTATTCACAATACCATCTATTTTTCCTTTTGTATTAGAAGAATTATCGCTTGGTCTGTTTTGTAATACATTTTCGTAGGACATGGTGGAAACCAAGGGGTAGATTATATGAGAAATATTTATTCATTATATGAACTATTTGGACAGATTCTATAACCTTTTTTTAATTTTTAGTGAAACGATCATACCTTTTATGATTCTTAGGTCATTTTACAAAAATTAAAATTCTCATGGGGTTGGGTAGGGATATCAATGTTAAGGGAATATGAATTTTAATATATAAAATTTAATAATTGAGGCCTTGTAAACTAGGAAATATTTAATTAATTTAATTATAAATTCTTGTATCTTGAATTTCAACTTGTTTAGTAGAATTGTTTTGATTAATATGTATGAGTTATTTTATCATAAATATTGTTAATTTTGTATAACTATGTTAAATATTGTCCACTAATTTTCATAATATTTATAAAAATATATATCCTATCATAGGATAATCTAGATTAATTTGATAAAATGGGATGAGTTTATTATAAAAGGTGACCATATAGAATTTTTGATTACATTTATAGTTTATACACTACTATGGTGAACCAAGAATTCTATCCCTAGCCTCATTGAACATCCCACCCTCATCTTGTTTAAATCCAATGATCTTATGCCTAATTTAATTTTGCATTATTAAAAGGATTCACTTCATTATAAAGGCATTAAAATCTTAATCTCACATATCAAATATCTCATTTTCAAAATCATTAAACTGTCTTATAGAATTTAATTTCAAGAAAAATTTATGATTTCTATTTTTCATCTACTCCACACACATTCAATGAATTGGTTGATACTAATCCACATTATAAAACCCTATAATGATGTTAAGATAATATTATCCATGCATTTTATAATATGAATGAAACATAGATAAATGGTACTATTTGAACTCGTAGTCTTGAGAACAAGAGTCTTTCCCAATGAATAATAAATTATTACAAATCGTAGGAACATGGAACAACATATGTATGGACCTATTTGTTAACTACATTCAGAGTTGAGGTTTGTGGAAATTTTCATTATAGTTATTCTACACCACTATTATATCTTTCATTTTCATTTTATTTTTATATAACTTATATGTTTTTGTATTTCAACAATTAATGAGTCTAATATTTCATGTTTTGAACTTTTTAATGCATTAATAGGTTTATAAATTTTAACACAATAATGCTCACTAGTAGTATTTGTCTTGATTAAAGATAATTTGTGGGTATTTTTTATAGAAATAGTTTTTTAATATTTATTAAAAAAACATAACTATGAAATTTTATTTCTTTTTCTTGTATCCACAATATTTCATCATAAATTGAAAAAATAAATTAGTTTTTTTGTTAGAATAATCCAATTAATGATTTATAAATTTACTTTAAATATTTATAGTTGATAGATTGGTGGAGTCCATTAGGATGTGAATGTATGTGCTAAATGAGAAAATAAAAATAACCACTCAATACATAATAAGAATTATTCATAGTAAGTAATATAGTGGTATGATAGTTATGGTGATCAAAAAATGATGATGAAATAATGAAATCCTGGTAATGAATAGTAAATGGGATAGTAGAATTATTGAAACAAGAAAAACAAAGATATAGGAACAACAATTATTTTAGTAGGGGAATTTAGTTATCTTAGTCTAAAATGTTTTACTTCACTTAAAAAAATAAGATGATCTAAAAATTAAAAAATAATTTTATCCTACCCTATATGTAGGTTCTCATAGGAATTAATTACTACTATAATTCATTAACAATAAATTTTATTCAATCACATGAATGGAATAATCAGTTAGAATCTAGATAAACTTTCATTTGATCATGATGTTCTACTATTATTAATAAAATATATTATTAGGATGATTTTCTAAAGGATTATTATAGTTTAAAATTATATATTCATTGATCTGTTACATTTTCAGAAAATTAATTTCATATGAAATAAAAAATAGATTAATGATAAATATGAAACATATAATGAACGATGTAAATGAAATACTAGTAAAATTTTATTCTTATAATTTTTTTTGATGATAATCACATTGGTTAAATTAAAATAAAACAATACAATAATTACAAACAATATAGTAGTATGATGACGAAATAGTGATATAGAGATAATCATTGTAGAAGACCCCCCCCCCACTCCTTATGCTCCATTTATATTTTAGTCTCCTTGTATCTACTAGATAATCGTCTCAATCTCCGAGTGATCCAAAAAATTTCTCTAAATATTCAATCCTTATAAATGTCAAGGTTATCCAATTAAATACAATATATTTAACTCTTATATATGAGATCAAAAAACACCCAAAATAATCTATATTTATTCTAAATGGGGTTCCTTGAGTGTACATTGTCTTTATCTTGTTACTTTATAAAAAATTATAAAGAAAAGTATTCACCACCATATGACATCTGTTAATACCACTATATTCTAAATCTAGACACAATTCAAACTTGGTTAAATTTTAATATTCCCCACTAAATATCATTATAATATTCTCTTCTACATAATTAGATTCATGGAGATCATAATTTATCAACCATTCTAATTTTTAGTTTCTTTGAAATTTCCAAAAAATATTTTTATGCTCCAAGTGTAATTTCCCAAAAACAATAAATTAAAATCGTTTAATATGTAAATAAAATATATTTGAAAATAAAATATTTAAAATATTACATAGAACATTGATCGTTTTTATTTATAAACTCTATATTACCATAAAAATTTATTGAAAATTATATTTTAATGATTCTTCACAAAAACCAATAAGAAACACATGATTCTAATTTCGTTAAAAAAGTATCCCTTTAACCATTTAATCAATTTGGAAATAGAACAACCCCTTTAATCAAAATATTCATAGAATAATAATTTCTAAAAATAATAACTATTATTCACTAATTCTTTATTTTAAGCATATTTTAGAATTAAAAAAAAATATATCCTGAAAATTGATATGAAAAATGAATCAAATTATGTTGAAATAAGTAAATTTGTATCATCTCAATTAAAATTAATTATGAGAGAAAATGGTATGTATATGGGTAATGTTTAATAATTTCTTTATTTATAAAAATATTGGACTTGTTCATGATGGTTACAAATGTAGTGAATTTTCCAAATAAGCCAATGTATAACTCACCTTTTTGGATTGAATAAATCATATATAGTATAGATGATGTGTAAAAAATGAGAAACAAACATTTTTATAAAAAAATTGAAAAACATATTTACTGGCTCCTATACTAGATATTGTTTACCTAAATTTACATTTAATTTTATATAATGGAAAATATATCATTCATTAGTTATTTTATTGATGCAGGTGTACCAAATCTAAAGTATGTTCAATTGTATTTTCATTGTGTTGGTGTGGAATAAAATAAGAGACCCTCTAGAAGTGATATAATTAGGATCCTTGGTTCTCAGAATACAATTTTTAACACTCTAGGTTCGATAATTATTGTATAGATCATATTGTGTCACTCCCATTATCACAAAAATGATCCACTTGGTCTAGAATTATTTTCTCCTGATGTCTATGATTTTACATAAATGAAGGATGAAGGGAGAATCTATCAAGGTTGAGAGAAACCCTATAAGTGTTCTATGTTGAGAGAGAATTACATAGGGAAAAAAATGTACTGCAAAATGAGAAAGCTCTCATAATAATCATAATAATATATTTATTTTTTCAATGGTAGGGTTTCATATTAATTAATTTTTCAAAGACCATTTATAGTCTGGTAATCCCAAATTTATCCTCCTTCCTTATAAAATAATAATATTATAATTTTATTCTATGGTGTTCTCTAACTCGTGAAATGATAAATATTTTTTAAAGTTTAATAAATACATCAATATCATCTAAAAATTAAATGCTACTCTCATCCAACTTTACATTATTTTTAATTTAAATATAATTATTATATTCATAGTCTACAAAATAAAATAATAATTTAAATATACACATAATTAAATAAATAACTTAATAATAAATAAATATTTATTTACATGTGAATAATAAGAGATAGATAATATACATTTATTAAATCGATAAATATTATATTCATAATACAGATAATAAATTATTAATTTTAAATTTTTTGGAATAATATAATTTATAATGAGTAAAAAAATTTATTACCATTCAATTTAAATAAGGTAAATAAAAATTATATATTCATATAATTTCATAATTATAATGGATATAAATATTTTCTTAACAACTGAGTTCATTTACAATATCCTAAATAAATATTACCTCTCTATAATGAGGATAATCTATTTTTTAAACATTTAAATATAAATATAAATAATATGTAACCTAGATAAAAGGAAATAATCTTTGTGTGACCTTGTAGGCTTCTTCCTCAGTTATGTTGGGAGGGCTTTTTTATTGTTTAAGAATTGTATCTAGAAAATATTCTAGGATCCTCTATAAGATGTTAATATTTCACAACTACAACAACCACTAATGAATGATCCCTATGAAATATAATCTCATTATCATGATATAACAACATGTAGGATGCACACGAGTCTAACTAACCTATATTAATGATATGAATTTATTTTATTACCATAAATAAATTCTTCATTTCTGAAGATCCTTTTTAATGGTTTTTTATAATGCATATATTTCTGAAAAACATAACTGGTTATTATTATTTTTGTTAAATAGGTGAAAAGAGTTGTTGAAAGTTCTTAAGAAATGTATTATTATGAACTTTTTGCGGAAGTGAAGGATTTTTTTACTCAAATATGTTACGAAAATATTCAATAAGTCAGAAGATAATATGTTTTTCATCATGTTCTGAAAATCATAAACATTATCATGATCCAAAAATAAGTAGAATTTTTTTACATAAAGGGATATAAGAATAACTGCATCCCTAGATGTAGTATACTAAATAAATATCACCAAATAGATGTAATCATATGGATATGCAGTGGTATAAAGATAGTGGTTTCACTTGTTTAATTTTACAAGACATATTATGTATATTGTAACAATTAATAGGATGATATGATGATCTCACTATTGAGTTAGATTAACATTTCATAAGTCTTAAAGATGAAAGAAGTGCAATTCCACTAGTATATTAATGATAATATTGGGGTACAGTGTTTTTGTTTTAACACATGAAAGAGTGTGATGTTTTAAATGAAAGAAAGTAATTTATTTTATAAATGAATATTTTTGATGTTGCAAAAAAATTGTTCCACATCCACTACTCGAGTGCACCAGATAGAAGAATATATAATTTCTAGAAATATAAATTTTATAAATTTGATTTAGAAAATATTGTGTTATATTTTTTGAGGTTTTATATATTTATGGGTTCTACAGTATGAAGAATTCATATCGAGTTTATTTTTTAATACCATCAGACCGAGTAGTCTATATAAAAATAACCCTTAATTTTAATTACATACATAAAGGTATCAAATTTTTTATGTAAATGTAGAATACAATAGTGACACTAAGTTCATCCATGATATACATGATGTAATTTAATTTATTAATGATCTCATGTCAAATATATCAAATAGATAATATTTGAATAGATTCAATGAAGTTCAATGGATGGATAATTATCCATCAGATGAATGCGAGTCATATAATAGTCACAATGTTATTAGATAAATCATTCAAAGAAATTTACCAGATTGATCTTTAAAAACCCATCATAGAATAATGATTGAGTAGAGAAAAGATGACTGTGAAGGGTTAATTAGTTGAAAAAAAGTAGATAACATTCACAATATAGACGATTTATTAAAGAAAAAATCATATAAATATTATACGAGATAGATTTATGAAAATTATTACCTAAATAATTTAATGGCACTAACATTATGATGATGATTTCATATTTGATTTTATTATCTTGATTAGATAATTTTTTTTGATAAGTTATGTAACGTCGAGGTTAAGAAAGTGTGAAGAAGGTTGTATATATGAGAGTATTCTTGATTATTTAAAAAGACTCAAGAATTTTTTATAAAAATACATTTAATTTTTGATAAGAATGAAAATTAATATATATTCCCATGAGTTTTACTATGAGCACACCTAGAAAATGGGTTTCAAGTATAGTTTGAAATTATTTAATGTTATTGATTGTTATAAAGATAAAGTTTTATTGAAATGTTTTTATAAACTGATAATGGATGAAGTTACAAAATCAATGGTATCAAGAAGATAGAGTTTTCTAAATTAAATGGTTTAAAAATATTATAATCATTAAATGGAATCTGATATATTATTCAGATCTGAGACACCAAATATAAATTTAATTTATTGATATTTGGTTGATATTCTTTTAATATATACTATATATTATTTTCATCAGAAATAGTTTCCAAACGTTTTGGGAGATATAGAATTTTAGTTTTTCAAAAATATCACAGAAAAAATGTGTGGTTTTGAAATGGGTTCTAGATAATGAATAATGGAAAAGTATTTATGATGTATCATATGGAGAATCCATAATAAAACATCAAATAAAATAAATCTATAAAAAATTCACAGACCTCTAGAGAAATTTTTTCCCCACAGGATTTTTCTTGTAACTAACTATTGTAACTAATGTGAGTCAATATAATCATACCTATTGAGATATAAAAGGATTATAATATTAGTTGAAACGTTACATTCTCTATTATTTTATAGTGTCTATCTATGGACTAATGAGAGATTCCATGGAAAATATGTGGTCAACCAAAATTAGGGAAAACCATTTAAATCATTCATAACATTATTTACCTTCTTATAATTACCTTATTTTAGGATTTTTATATAATTTTTATGGGGATAATAACTCCAACGTGTTACATTGGATATTTTTATAGAATTGAAATTGTAAAAAGAGAACCATTATTCAATTCCCATTCCCGTATTCTCTATGGATATCATAATCCTATATATATTCAATTAGAATCAGAGACATGATTGCCATATTTTATCCATATCATGGAAAATATCAACTCAATGGATAATAGATTTTTTTCTTCTTTTGATTATTTATTTTTATTATTAAAAATTATAATGTTATCATAACATCTATCTCTTGTGTTATAGGTTATTAATGAAATAATGATTAGGATTCTACAAATTAAGAAAAATAATCTTATTCCATTTTTTGATTTAATAAATATGATAGTTTATGGGAAATATCAATATGATATTCCATTTTATTTTATAGAAAACATTTTCTTGAATTTTTTGAATCTTAAAATATCAAATTAAAATTCAGAAAAAAATATAACTTTGAGGTAAATATCATAGTGATGGAATAAAAAATATGAATTTATCATTTCATGTTTGATGATTTTAGAATAGTGTATACAGAAAACATTGATAATTACAAAACTAGTGTTAATAAAATTTATTCTAGTAATAAAGAATCCAAATATTTCATAAAATATCCTACTACTATTAATAAACTCATGAGAATATTTCTTGGTATTATTTGTTTTGAAATATATATCATATAAAATAACAATTTTTTATCGCATTTTATTTTAGAACATTCATATTTTATATTATATGTTGAAAGATACATCATTTATAAATAATATCATAGATTAAAATGATTGTAAGCTATACAGATGTTCAAAATCCAAGATATTAACAATAGGATTATTGACTAAAATGAATTAGAATATATTAAAGGTGATGAAATGAGTGAAAAAATTAGGTCTCTTATATCCAAATATTTCATTAGATATAGAGAAAATTATAAAGGTAAACACAGACATAAATATATCAAGTATAGGGAAATTGAGAACTATACGATGAATATCCCTCAAAAGGATCCACTATAATATGATGATTATCATTATGAGAAATATCATTTGAATAAGTGGATAAAAGCATATAAGAATTATATTAAATTTACTAGAAGTGTAATAACCTAGTTTTTCATTCATGCAAGAATACACTTGTGTTTTAGTTAAACACATTTTAAGTTATATTTTTCCTTAAATACATTAAAAATCATTTAGACTAATTGATATTTTTTTGGAATAATAATGAAGGGGGATTCCTGTGGGATGACGAACAAATACATGGTTTTTATATATAATACACAATGTGTATATATTACACGATTTTTAGTGGTCAATGAGCTATAATTCATGATATGTAATGAAATTTCCCTAGAAGGGAAAATATTACATGACTTCTACAAAATTTAAATTCAATGTAAATTTTATAAAAGGGTATACCCCTTTTCTCTTTTATCACACCCCATATCCTTATTTCAATTTCACACATAGGAGGACCTCAATTTTTTAGCACTCCTTAGGCCTTTTCCTAGGAATTTATCTTATTTCTTCATCCATCCTCTGATTCTATCTTCTTATGTCATGATGGAAGCATTCCAATAAGCGAATCCATAATTTAGCACCATTATCCATTCTTCTTCCAATCATATATACTATTTTGATGTAGTTTCATATACCCAATATTCAATGAGTGTATTGATTATTTTGTTTTATTCCATTCCATAACAAAGTTATGGTCGTTATTAGATAAGGAGTGATCTATATATTCAAGGTATGTGGTCTTTAAATCATCCCTCAATGTATGACCTTTAAAAATTATTTTCCTTTTGCGCATGTAGGTTTTTTCAGAGGCTTATTATTAAATATATATGGAACGCTTTATCATTATAGGAGTGGTCAGAAATGAGTCCCCATTGGATTAATAAGTGAACTCCTTGAGCATTCATATGACCCCATTATGATTTAGGTAATAGGTTTCTATGGGAGATACCCACCTTGAAACAAGATCCTTGTCTACTAGTAGTTTCTGGGAAGGTCACCATTTGATCCATTAACTATCATCAAGATATTTGTATTCCTTGGATAAACTCTTTGAATCTAGCATGATTTCTTCATAAATTTGGAGTCGTGGATTCACCCCATTTCTACTAATAATTCTTCGCTCGTTTTTACCTTGGACATGATCCTTATACCTAGTTTGAAACATTTACATTGGAATTTCTTGGGTGTTTTCTATTGGATTACACATAGACCAACTTTTCTCTAGACTACATGTTATTATTAATTTGGATCAACCTATGGGGTCATGGATTCCTTGGTTATTTCCTTGGATTCTCTTTTATTAAAATAATCATTATTTGATGCCTTGGTTGCACCATGGATCCTCATGAAGTATCTATATCAAATACAATAATGTTGACACTTTCTAAAAACTAAAATATAATTATTGAAATGATAATATGTTCACATAACACCTAAGGATGAATTATGTATTAGTTTATTTACATTATAATATTGTATTTACTTCCACATATACATGTACACTTTTTAGGTTATATTTCACATAAATAATTGTATAGATGCTATTAGTGGAAGGATATTGAGATTTATTTCACACACTATCTGGGTTATTGAAGGTACCTTGAATGATTATATGTATAAGGGTGTTGATAAGTGGAAGAATCTCTATTTGGCCATATAACTTGCTTTCTTATTTTAGGATGGATCATTATAGTAGATGATCGGGCCAACAGTTAGGTGGATGGATATGTTTTGGCCTCTTTTTTATTCTTTTGTGATGTATACATGCTTTATAGTTTTGTAGATACATGAAATGAAATTATCATTTTCTATATGATTCAATTTATAAATTTTTTTGATTATTATTAATGGATGATTATTCTAGTTTTTCACTGCTTATTAATTGATATCATGTTTTGGCTATTTTATATGCTTGTTATACACACATTGCTTCACTCAAACATAATGGAATTTTCTCCCCACAAGTACACCCTAGTCCCTTTCTACTAGTTGGTTTCTTCTAGTATATGAGGAGGCATGCATGAGGTAGTGTGCCCCACCATCTTAGGGAACATTTGAGTGGTACTCAAGTTATGACATCAAAATGTGTTATTCAATTATTCTTATCATGCCTTACTCTTTTTGAGAAAATCTAAAATATATTAGGAAATATTTGGTACTTGTTGATAATACTTTCTTATGATTATTGAACCCACATACGGGGTAAATACATAGCTTCTAAGGGAATTTTAAATTAATGTTCTGTAATTTTCCTATTTAAATTGATATACCTTCACCATTACGTGTTGAACATAAATTGTGCTATTTGATATTGTTTATGGATATTTACGTTTTCCAATATGATAAATATAATTGTTTCCTGAAGCATTATAGACACCTACAATTCACATTTTATGCATTATTCAATGCCATAATGTTTTTTTTCATGGTGTTCACAAATTGAGTTGTCTATGATTGTTTAGTGAGACTGGGTTTTTATATATATCAGTGCATCTTATATCATATATAGGGGTATAGAGTTGGTTATTTAAAGTGTATGAAACATTATAAAATGTTATTTACATTATAGGATAAAGTTGGAATCATAAATACATTTTTTCTACCCATATCATCTATGTACCTATAGTAATATGAGATGTGATTTGGCTATGATTCAATGAATATGGGTTTCCATTTAATATGTGTATGGGTCCTCATGGATTTAAATGGTTAATTTACTGAGTCAATCCATAATATATCACTTATTACATTTTGAGAGAGTGTGTATATGTGTTTGAATATAATTAAATGGGATTCTCTTTATGTTATAATGTGAATGGTTATTTTCAGCTAGGAATGAAGATCCCTTTAATTGAACCATACCATATGTATTTGAGTAAATAAAAACATAAAATGGAAAATCAGGACTTATTAAATAATTTTTTTCATGTTAATGATGAGTTAATGATCTATTGTCCCTTCACTTACTGTATACCTTATAAATTAAATTCAAACACTAACTGATACCATCGAATTCTAAGATGGTAGTTTGGTTAGTACCTTGGGTAGTGAGCCCTTATTCTTATGATATTTTTCTTCTACAGATACGTTTCTATTTCAAATATTTATTTGGGGAATGTGATTGGAATTTTTAGTGCTATTCAACCATGATGTTCCCGATTCATGATCTATGTTGGTCATGACAACCATGATCTAGAGATGGAGGACCTTGAGCCACCAGTATTTTTATAAAGAGTGACACATGAGCCACTTCCATTTATACCCAAACCAGGCACTAATGTTATGATTAATGAGGGGTTTCTATGTATGATACATTTCATGAGGGGTTCTCCACGACCTACACCTATTATAGATGATCCGACATGCGAATTTTAGTAGAAACACCCTATCTATTTTTCAAGGTATGGAGGTTACCATTTAGTTGGGTCCTAGATAGAGGCCACAATTTATATCTTTGAGAATCATGAGATTTATCTAGAGATGTTGGTCAATCTTTCCAACTATATGCTTTGTTATTTGGACAAGCATTGGTGGGATGTGATTACCCAAGTTGTTCATCATCAGAGAATGGTACGTGATGACTTATATGATAAATTGTTTCCTCAAATTCTAATATCTGAACGATCCATAGAGTTTATGAACATAGAATAGGGTTCTATGTATGTAATGTACTATTCAAATCACTTTTCTAAGTTGTAATGATTTTCACCCTTTTTAGTTTGTGATGATTTATCCCGAGGAAGACTTTTCAAGGATGGGCCTATGCATGTTTTCCGCTCATGGGTGACTATTTTTCAAATACCTACCTTTTCTAAGATCAGTAATTATGTTATTATCCTTCTTAAAAACCTATGATATTATAATTGAATTGATCGTAGAGGTTCAGTGCTAAGGTAGGGTATTAATTATTCTTGCAGCATGAAGTGTAGCCTTTAGGTTTTTCATTAGAGTAGTGGCAACCACAATATTAGCACGGATAGCTCCATTGTATTACATTAGTTTTGATGGAATGGTAATATAATGTTTTAGTGTTATATAGACCCACTAGAGTGACATTATTGTAGCTCTATGGGGAGTCTTCAAGGATTCTTTCAGAACATTTTATATTCTTATAGTGGAAGAGGATCTTTACCAACTCCAACTTTAGGGGTAGGATTAGTTACACCACGTTGGGCAGGAAGTTATAGTAGCATTTGAGAGATAGGTTGAGGAGGGGTTTTGGGATGTGTTATCCAAACATTTGAATATCAGCACTAGAAGAGAATACATGCTCAGGGTAGACTATCTATAGCACATGGTTGTGGATCAGGTCAGATGCATGCTTTACAACCGATGATCGATGATCAGAGAGTAGGGTTGTATACAACGCGAGGTAATATTACAGTATACTCTAATATTTTGTCTACATTATTAGATACATGTTATTTACACTCTGTAGTCTCCTTATCTAACATGTAATGTCACGGGTTACAAATCCAGTATTTCTATTGTGTGATGACCCTGTAAACAATGTTGCGAGTGCAGTCAGATAGCTTACATCAATACAGGGACTTCCCATTAATATAGGCATATACACCTTCTTATGGGACATCTTTTTCATTTATATTAATGGTTTTGATGTCATTTTTAGGATAAACAATTTTTTCCCCTATCACACCAATGTGGACCGCTATTTCCACAGGCTTTTGTTTGCATCACCATAGGAAAGAAGATATCTCCAAAAGGGTGAGTGGGATGTCTAGCCTAATAGAGTATCACCATAGAATAATGGTATAGGTGGATTGACCAATTATATTTCAAGTATCTTCATTTGGGAACCTGTATTTCATCGGACATATTTTACTCCTATATCAGATCATTTCTGGGATGTCATTCCATATGATTTTTCTTGATTAACTCCTGAGAGAGAGTTAAAGTTTACATTAAATCTCATACCAAGAGAAACTCTAGATTCCATTAATCTATATAGTATGAAACATACAAGGCTCCATGATCTCAAGAGGAAGTTGGTTGATCAAGAGTGTAAAGTTTTTATCTGAACCAATACACCTTATGGGGTTTCAACCATGATTTTCGCCATAAAGGGGAAAGGGACCCCTCATATCATCACAGATTACTAAAAGCAGAACTATAATATAGTTAATAAATGGTTTCTATTTCCTTGAATAGATGATATCATTGTAAAACTACATTGAGTTAGGTTATTCTTGAATATTGTCTTTAGATATTGATATCATCGGGTGCAATTCAGATCATTAGATATACCATGTATGACTTTCCATATTAAGTATGGCTTATATGAGCATATCATTATGTCGTTTGGTCATATGATTTCAGCCACTGTTTACATAGATTTGATAAATAGGGGCTTCTACCCATATTTTATTTCTTATTTAATTGTATTTGAGGAAACAATCTTGGTGTATTCTCAAACACACAGTGAACATACTAAACACCTTGATATTGTTTTAAATAAAATTAGAGAGAACTAGATGTATGATAATTTTTATATGTTTCAAACATATATATATACAATGTTCGATTATTGGGACATATTATCTCAATATCAGCAGTATCTATTTCCCCATATAATGTGAGTGTTGTCGTTTCTTAGGAGAATCTCAAGATTTTTCATATATGAAGATTCTTTGGGATGGATGGATATTATAGGAATTTAATTTTGGACTTATCACACCTTAAAATACATCTTATTGGTCTTACTAAGAATGGTGTGAAGTTCCTACGATTAGAATAATGAATGAAATCCTTTCTTGATCTGAATGAAATGATTTACTTGACACCTATTTTGATCCTAATAGATCCTAAAAGAGGTCATATAATGTTTTTTGATGCATCAAGAATCCGTCTAGGTGCATTGTTGATATAGGAGTATAAATTCATTGTTTATAGATCTTTTTATTTGGTTCCCCATTAGAGAAAAAACCCAACACACAATCTTGATCTTGCAATAGTTGTTCATGCCTTATATTTCCAGGATACTATTAGTTTGGAGAGATATTTGTGGTGTATACAGACCAAAAAAACCTCAAATATATCTTCTAACAATGTTAATTAAATATCAGATAGTAAATAATGGTATAACATCTCAATTCCTTTGATTTTTGAATTTCATATATTCCCGGAAAGGGTAATGATCTGACTGATGTGCTGAGTTATAAAACTCTTGCATATATTTTATAGGATGCCAGTGATGAATGGAAATTGATGACCCTCTTTTCTGAGATGCATATAGTGTTTCATGAATGTTATGATCAGTATTCCTGAAAATACTATCTAGTTAAATATTCCCTCTAAGATAGGGTAATGAACAAGTAATTTTAGGATCATGAAGGATTAGTTCCCTAAGAGAGTGTTTTTGGTGAGGACCTACCTCTAGAATGGTATGTCTATAGAGACGACTTAGTTCATATACATGTTTATGTCTCAGTTTCTATAGATATGAGATTTGAACTGATACTGGAGTCCCAGTCAACCTAGTGAAAAGGTCACCCATGCATCTCTAAGATGTATCAAGGTATGTGACACTATTATACGTGTCCTAGGATGAAATTTTAGATAGAGGTTTTATCACCAGGTGATACACCTATTAGCAGGTGAATGTGAATCACCAATAACCTTTTAGGTTCTGACAACTATTATAGGTCCATGAATTGAAATTAGAAGATGTTTCAATTGTTTTTTTCATCATCTTACAGAGTTATCCTTGATATAGCAATGTGATTTTGGTAATCATGGATCACATTACTGAAGTATCCCACATCCTTCCTATTAGATATATTTTTGCAGTTGATGAACTTGGATGACTTATATCTATATGATTATACAACTAAATGGGTTCCCTAGTAATATTATTTCATGTAGGGATTATGATTTTACATCTAGGTTCCAGAAGGGTTTATAGAGATCTACGAGTACATAGGTTCTTCTGAGCATAAACATTCCCCCTAAAATGGATGTCCATTCAAAATGGAAGAATAAATGTGTTAAAGGACATGCTTTGAGCACATGTCCTTGATTTCAATTATTATTGGGAGAATAATCTACCTCTCGTCAAGTCTTCCAATAATCATTCCTTTTATGAAATGATTTAGACGGATCCTCATTTGGCCCTATATGGTAGGCCACACCTTTCACCCCTATGATTGATAGTGGTAGGAGAGGCAATGCAATTGGGTCCTTATCTCGTGTAGGAGACTTTGATGTAGGTTCATCTGATCTACAAGCCTATTCCTACCACTATTTCTATAATGTAATATTTCTAAAATCATCATCAATGACCACTGGAGTTCAATGTCAGGGATCTTGTTTTCTTATGGGCATCATCAAGTCTTGGAAATATATGGATTCAATGGTGATGGAAGATTTCAACTTTTTATGAATAGATTTTTGAGATTCTTGATATAGTCATGATAGTATCGTAACAATTTCCATTCCCTTATGGGTATCGTTCCTTGCATGATGTATTAGATTATTTTTAGATTATTCATTATCATGACAATCCATCTCATAATTTTGATCTAGAGGATGTTGAGTTGGATGAAGATGATTATTTTGAGAAGTATCCAACATGAATCACTGATTGGAACATAAATTCACTCAGAGGAATTTTTTTCCCTTTTGTAAGTGTTTTATTGTAGTATTACCATGTACATGATGATACCTAGGATTGAGTGGCTAAAGTATGTTCTACCTGGCTGGAGTTTCTCTTAGAAGGAATTATACCACCCTTAAAAAGAAAGATAGGGTTTATTTTCATAATGGGTTAGAGGGGGACCATAAGAACCGAGTTTTTTCTATTACTTATGTATCCTTTTAAATTTTGGTAAAACATTGTTTGATATTCTATTTTAGATTAAATATAAAACCAATACTTTATCCCAGTGGACATGTTTTGGGAAGAAGGATGAATGGGGTTTTATATTAGATGCATTCCAAATAAATTGTGTGAATATATAATACATGTAATTTATTCAATACATGATGTGTAATGGTATGGGAGGGACAATTCATGATGTGACATTTACTTTCCCTATATGGGAAATCCTAAACGTTACACGATGTGTAAATATTTTTGAAAATGTGTAAATTTTGGGAGTTATTTTTAAAGGGGTTGACCCCTTTTCCTTTTCATCAGTTCTCATTTCCTTATTTCTCACACACACACATGAGGTCCTCCTTTTGGGATCCCCTCATTCTTAATCCTTAGAATTAATTCCATTTCATCACTGGAAAATCAATTTCTGATTTTTCTTTCATGTTGGATGAGTATCAGTAAGTACATCTTTACTTTAGATCATTTCATCATTATTCTTCCTACCGGTGATGATATTTTAATGAAGGATCATATGTCCTATTTTTAAGATGTTGATTTATTATTAAATTTTTTTTATGATATAGAAAAAACTAAGGGAAAATACTAAATGATGAAGATGTTATAGGCTCAAGGTAGGTGTTCTATGACGGATCCCTAAAATTATTTCCATTTATGATGTATCATCGTTGTTTGTATGCGAGTTTCAATGGGTGATTATTATTAAATTCATATTCCATGTTTATAATCAAATTTCTCATATTCTAGAGCCCCATAAATATAAAAAAATTAAATCATTAGAGTTTATAAACTTATTGTCGACCACACCAAATAAGATGTTCCTTTTTTATGCATTTATTGTATTTTTATGACTGTCTATACCACTATTTGGGTGAGCTATAATTGCACTCGTTAATGGTAAGTGTCATAATAATATAAATGAATTTTCAAAGGATTATACATGTATGGAATCACTTGAACAATAAATGGAAAGTGTTTCAAATTAATCAATAAATCTTTTGAATGTTGACCAGAAAGTATAATTTTAGATATTACATGGCTCTGTTAATTATAATTGAATTGTAATTGGATACATTAATTATCTTTTAGTTTCATGATTTTGAAAGGTAATGGAATGAATCTAATAATTAAATGTTGAATGGAATTAATAAATGTTTTCATATAGAGTTTCACATTAGAACATAGTATGAAATTCAATGGAATGAACCTTCTAAACTATTAAATGGAATGTGCATTATATGGCCTAAATTAAATAATTAATTATGTCTAAGGTTACTATTGCATATAGGATTTCTTTATCTTTATAAGAGTGGTCATACATGATCCCACATTGGATTCCCATGCTAATTCGTTTAGAACTAATATGTTGCAATTCCAATTCATGGAGAAAGTTGCTAAGGGTGATAGACAAATTTTTAAACAGTCTATACCTGCTATCTGATGCCCAACATGACTTTGTTGGATCCCTTGACTTTCTTCCAGATATTAGGATTCCCTGGATACACTTGTAGGATCTACCTTGATGTATTTAGACATATGGATCCTTGGATACACCACATTGTTCCCAGTCATTAATATCCCATATTTAAATTGGATAAGATCCTTCAACATAGTTTGAATCATTTACAGTGGAATGACTTGGTTATTTCCCATTGGATTACACTCACACCCCAATTATAGAAAAAATTCATTTAATTGATGAGTTGGATCGAACTCTGAGGTAAATAATTCAATGATTAGTAACTTTAATAATACTTTTTTTATAATTATTAAATAATTACCTAGTTACACCTTAGATCCTACTACATTATATCTATCATATATAGCACAGTTAGCACTTATTATTAACTGTAACATAATTAACTAAATGATAACATGTTCAAACACCCACTGTGGATAAAATAGGAATTAAATTATTTATATTACAATACTTTCTATACTTTTATATACAACTGTACACTATATCAATTTATATATTAGATACTGGATTATAATGATTCTATTTTTAGTGACCTGATAATAATTACCTCAAACCCTACATGAAAAATAGATGGTACCTAGGAATATTGTATGCGTGGAGGTGATTGTTAGAGGTAGAGTCCAACTTTGGACACCTGACTTTTTTTCTTGCTTTAGGTTAGAGTATGGAAGCAGATGACTGGGTCAACACTTGGGATACTGGATATTTTTTTAATTCATTGTGATTTATTTGTGTTTTATGTATTCTTTTGTCCCAGGAATACATGTTTTAAAATTTTCTAGAGATATGGAAATGCATTATAATTTTTTATATGATTTAGTTTCTATTTTTTTAGGTGATTATTATTTTTTGATGCATATTCCTATTTTCCACTACATATTAATTGATAACATGATTCCAAAATTTTATTTACTTATTATATCTATTAAACTCTACTGTGAAATAAGGGAATAGTCTCCCCATGAAAACAACCTTTAGCCTTTCTAATAGACGAAAACCACTAGAATATGGAGAGGTTATCTTGAGGTGATGTGGTCCACTGGCTCAGGGAACCTTTTAGTGGAACTCAGGTCGATATGTCACATGATATAATAAAAAATTATTTATAAAAAGTAATATTTTATTTATATATTTTCATCTTTTGAGAAATTGGTTTCTTTATAGTGATATATTTGATCCAAAATTTTAAAGGTAGATAAAAATTAATATTCTTAAAATAGTGAAGAAGAATAAGTAGAAGAAATATCAAAATATATATTTTAAGATCATAAAATATTTCATATCATTAAAAAAACACAAAAATAATGAAATAAATTAGAATGGTAAAGAGATAAGTGGGGGAAAATAATATATGAAATAAATATATTAAAAAATTAATTCTACATTCAGAAAATTATAAACCAAAAACTCAATGTTTAATAAAATTTAAATATATAATATGATCTTAATAAGATACTTAAGAAGATGAGAGAATTATTTAAGAAGGATTCTGAAGAACAAGATAAATACCCTCCATCTACTAAGATAATAATTCCCAATAATTAGGTTATATATTTACCTAAAAAATTTAAACATTAATCCATCTTTCTAACTATGAATGTGATTGAAAAAAAAAATTTAGAAGACATTAATTCAAGAGGGGTATGAAAAAACATCACAAAACATGAAAATAACATCTATAATAAATATTCTCCACACCAAGGGGAAAAATATACAATGATATTATGACACTAAAAACTATCTATAGAGAATAATCATTTTTCGATATAAGATAATGTTTTTATAGTTTTGTTGGTGTTGGGGAATTTTTGGGCACAAATTATACAACTTTTCGAAAAAGACTCATCTCACTAGAAATAGACATGATATTAGTGGTATAAAATGAGAAATAAAAGAGATAAAAATTCATATGTTATAGAAAGAAATAATGAGAAAAATCAGTAGATGCTTGAAGGTTTTCAATGAATTTTTTTTATTACATAGAGGAAGCTTGAGAAAGATGTGGATAACCATGATAATTTGTTGAAGAATGTAAGGAAACTATTCTAGTATAATTTTCATTTTCTATAAATGAAAAGGATGACAGAAATTTTAATGTTTAAGAAAGAGGATTTATCGTTAGGATAATTCTAAAAGCTATAAAAAGGAACAAACATAGGATTATTGATAGTGTTTTTCCACACATATGATAGGTGGTGTAATTATTTTAAGAGGAAATTAATAATATGGAGTGGGATGATTTACATTTATAATTAATTATTCCCTAAAATATAATGAATGTTAACTTCAGATGTTGAGGCATAGAAACTAAAATCAATCGTTATTTTGTATCTTTATGAGCTCAAACACAACTTACTATGTGTTAGAAAACATTTTCATTATAGTACGGAAGTGTTATTTTGGAAGGATTCTAGAATCATTAGAAGAATGAAATATGGAAATGTTTCTTCTATGGGTGAAAGAATCTATATAAATATATTTCAAATTAGATATCGTTTGAAATGATTTTATTCATGTACTAAATATTAAAATTAGTTCTGTTATATAATACTTGGCCATCTTGGTTATAAGATTGTATGAACACATTATATGGGTGATGTTGTGAGAAACATACCATAAACAAATACGAATGATATTTCTTTTTGTAAAAAATTTAGAATGGGGATATTTTTAAAAATAGAAATAATAAATTTTATATCAAATATACCAGACCACTTGATTTAATTGTATACAATAATTTTTGACTATTCAGATATCATTCAACTAAAGGTGATTTTTAATTTATTAATTTCATTGATGAATTCACATATATGACCAATAAAAATTTCATTAAACAACAATTTAAGGTATTATAAATAGTTATATACTTCAAAAGGAATATTGAAAGAGATATGAGTGTTTGTATACTAGCATTGAAAACTAAAAATAAAAAGGAGAAAAAATGTAATTAATTCAAACTCTATTTAATAAACAATCAAATGAAACACCAATTTAGTGTTTCATAAACTCCTCAACAAATGAAGTAATTTGAAGGAAATAATAAATGTTTAAATGAAATTTGAATAATTACTCAATATGAATATAAAATTACTATGTTTCCCTAGAGTATACACATTAGTGCTACTATTAGTATACAAAAAATGATTATTTTGGAAAGAATCTAAACTAATTCTCTATAATATGTGTTACAAGAAAAAACATTTCATGAAATATTTCAATATTTTGGGGAGTCATTTATTTATTAAGATAAAAAATCAAGATCATAGAAAGTATGATGAAAATTATGAGGACTCAATATTCACGGGATAATTAGTTTATGTAAGAAGATACATGTGTTGGAATTTAAATTTACAAAAATTGGTTGAGTCCTATGACATATAAGTTATTTAAAATCCAAAATTGTTGAAAAAATATTTTGAATATATTATATAATAAATATTGAAGGCTTCCAATGAAAATTATAAAATTAATGATGAATTTTAGCCCAAACATATGAAAAGTGACTTAGATCAGTCATTCAAGGATCATATCGATATATGTTTGAAATATCAAAAGTTTAATAGCCTATAGAAACATTCTGAATATGAAAATTTCATCCTCTACTAGATAATGGGGCTATATATTTGGAAATATAGCCAGGGATTTCCAAATCTCTAGTTATAGGTATTTATATGAAGCCTATTGCCAATTGTTTTCAAAACCAGTAACATAAACACCCCCTATAGCCATAATTTTTTAAATAATAGATATTGGGCGTTTATTCAATGGATATATCCATGTTTCTTGAAAACCACAGATATATCCTCTACCTATAGGTAATGCTTCGTAGAACCATCATAATAGGTTTCCCATATTAGAGTGGGAAAAACATTTATGTCAGGATGTGTTAGGAAGACCTATATCCACAATTTTTTCCCTATTTCCATGGTTAATATATATATACACCAAAATAAATCCACAATGTTTTATTAAGTCATCATGTTCGTGATATCAATGTTATAAAGATCAATTCCAGCAGGTGTAATTTTATTTCAAATTTATAGCCACAATTTACATGGACTATAACCATGGGTTTTCACCCAGGAAATTGACCCAATAGTCATGATTTAAATTATGTATATAAAAATATAGCCACATTGTTAAAATATGTGAGCTATTTAAATTTATTATAAAACCATGGATATAGTATCTATATATATGATGGAAACCATGATAATAGCCTCTTAAAAGTGATGCTATACATTTTTTCAATAGCCACATCAATACCAGCCATGAATAGCTAGAACCCTGTATATTTATTATTTCTATATTTTTGACCAATGTATCCATGGTTTTGGGTAATATGTGTAGCCAAAATTTCTACTTGTGATTGGAAATCAGAAAAACTCAGTTCATACTAGATAGAATTTGATATTAGAGAACCATACATCTCATATCTCGAAGTTACAATTTCAAATTAGTGATGGAGGCTATTGAACATCAATATTGGGTAGATTATAAGAATGAAAATTCAGATTATATTAAGAAAAATTATACATTGGATGTTGTTTTTTGACCATCATAAAAGAATAAAATAGGAACAAAGCGGGTTCTAAAAAACAAGCTAAATGTAAATGGATAAATTTTAAGAACCAAATCAAAACCTATTTAGAAAGGTTACTAAAAAGTGGATGATGTTTACTTTGATTAATTTCTTCCCTTATTTAGAACATTTTTACTATAATAATTCTATTGGTAGTCACTATACATTGTTATTACAAGGATTATCAAATGGATTTCAAGCCATCCAATATAAATAGAAAAATTGAGGATAAAGTTTATATAGAGAAATTTGTAGGGATTATAAATGAAAATGAATGAACCATGGTGTGTAAGTTAAATAAATATTTATAGGGTTTTAAATAGTGTTATATTTCACATTACTCTAAACATGTTAGTTTTCAGAAGTATTTGGACTTTTATATGGTAAAATTTAATAGAAACGAATATATTATTTAAATGAGCATATATACCCTTATGGTCACTTTTTGTGATTATGATATTTTTTTATTGGTGATAGGTACAAATATATTGTATAATTTACATAAATATTGAATAAAACATTGAAAATTCATTTCATGGAGAATTAAATTTCCATATGGGATTACAGGTTCAATAGAATAAATGATATATATTCTATCATGTGAAACATATACCAATGATAATCTAAATTTGTTTGTCATGGGGGGATTAAAATGAACATTTTACTCCCATATTGGTTGGTATGATGATAAGTGATGCGGAAGGTGTGAAACATTCGAATTAGAAATATATTTAAAAGTTTATGGGAATCTTTCTATATCTTAGAGCTTCATGTGTAGATATTTCATATACTATTACATTATTTTCAATATATCAACATGATCCAAAGGAATAAAAAATTATAGCAACAAATAGAATACCAATGTATGTTAATGGACCATTTTTAGGACTATATTATAAAAGTTGTTTTTTCATAATCTATCTTGGATAGACTATAACTAATTGGATTTGAGATTATAATGATAGAAAACCAACACTATGAACAATTTTCTTCTGAGGAGAATGTTTTATGAGTTGGAATATTAAGAAATAATGTTATTTTACATGGATTATAATGAATAAAAAATATGTTTCATAAAGTCAATCTTGTAAAAAGATGGGGTGGATAAAATTTCAGTTAAAATATTTAAGACTGAAAGCTTCTAAGACATTCAATAATATTTTAGGTAATCAATGCATCATCAATATTTACAAAATCCATGTGAATCTTGAATGTTTTAAAATCATCTAATGAATTTCATATGATAAAAATTGAACTTTTTTTCATACATGTTCACCATTGAGAGAACCTATAAATACAGGTGAATTTATTCTATGAATATAATTATTGTTCATGTGTGTCTAAAAATCAAAGTGTTATAGAAAAGCTATTAGACATTGATATTATAAAAGTATCCAAACATAAAATATTTGATAATTGTGAGTTTTTCCCAAATTGTTTAAAGATGATTGAAACCATTCATTAAAATTAGTCTAATCATTCTGTTGGGAGACAGTAGATAAGAAATTAGCTCTTATAATTGGATTAATGAGCCATTTTGAGACACCATTCATTATTTAAATAGTATAGTGTCTAAGTAAAATTGTGAGATATATGTGTTTTTGATCATTTGGTTTTAGATCTAAGAACACCATTAGTTTTAGTGAGTCACATTGAATAAAAAATATCAAATGTATTTAGAGGGAAAATCAAATAGGAATACTAGACTAACAAATCATATAGAGTAATTATGAATGCACTTTCATTGAACTATGAAGCAAATTTTTTCATGTATTCTTGGAATGGAACATATGTAATATTTTGTAATTGAGTTGATTCAGTATAATCATAACAATTGAATGATATAAGGATTTAAATTGGTTATGAATCATTGAATTAATTTTTCTATTACTATAAATTTATATAGGCCAATGGGAGTTCCCCTCGAAAAGGAAGTCGTCACAAACACTAGGGGTTAACATTATATATATATTACATCACATTCTTTACACACTTATCATTTCATTTTTGTGAGATTTTTATATAATTTTGATGAGGATAATAGGGGATTATATAAATGAATTCTAATTGAAAAAATTCCACCACTTACTCACCACTCTCCTCTTATTGGTTCTCATAATCATATGGAACTTCACTTTCACTATTGAAACGTAATTTAATATGACATATTCACTTCAATTAAAGAGCCTAGATATAATATTCAATATTTGATGTTGCTATAAAATCACTTTATTTTGAAAAATAATTTTTTTGTTTTTAATTATTTATTTATTTAGTTTTATACTTTCATATAATTAATGGTACATTTTTTTTATTTAGTAAAATTTAATATCTAATCTATTTTATAAATTATTTTATATTTTATTCCCTTTAAAAAGTTATTTTTATTTCTCTTATTTTAATAATATTATCATTGTTTTTGTCTCTAATCTTCATTAAATAATTTTATTCTGATGTGTTTGATTAATTAGTCAAACAATTAATCATTTTATTTAACAGTAATTAATTTTTATTTTTTAATCTCTTATTATTTAATTTATAATTTAATTCTAATCATTATATCTAATATTAAATAAATTATCTTTAATATTTAAATTTCATTATTCATTTTTTATATAATACCAATTTAGTTATTTGGTCCACTCTTTAATTGTATAGTTTAGTTTAGTTTTTATCTTTATTAATGTTTTTAAGATAATTGATTATTCAATCCTTAAAGATGAAAACCATGTAATTAATTAATTAATATCATTCTCTTTTTGTTTTTTATGTTTATGCTTTTGTTTTTCGTTTTATTTCATATGCATATTACATTAAGTTTTCATTTAATACCTCAATTTAATTATAATTGTATTAATTTTTTTATTTTTTAACTTTTTGTTTTTAATTAATTTTTGATTAATTTTAGTTTTGGTGTTTAAATTAACGGGTGTATGTTTTTATTTTGTATGAAAAATTTTAATGTTTATCTGTCTTACCGATACCCTATCGGTGAGACGTCTCATTGACACTACATCGGCCTCACACTCTTGCACAACCGCTTGCACCCCTACACTACCACACTGACACAAACTCTCCCTTAACATTGTAGGTCTCTCATACAATGCCATGTATCACTGACTTACCCCCATTTTCTAACGGTGAGACAGATACCCTGCAAACATTGTAACACACGTTGACCCATCACACTAATGCTACCTGCATTTCATCATCCCTCATACCATTCCTTGCATCCTTATGTTGGCCTTCACACTTACCTTTGTCACCGCCAACACAACACTACTGCACCCATTAACATGATTCAATTTTCACCATCTCCATAGAATATACAAGGAATCAAGATAGATTTGACCGAATCTACCCTAAATCTATACCCATGTTGTTTTAAACATGATTGGAACAGATCTATCAAATTCATAAGATCAGTTGTTGAAAGCCCTGAAGGGTTGTGCAGCAAATCCAAACTCGATTACCTTAAACCCCTATCACCTCCTATTGTGCACTGCTAGTGAGTCGTGTTTCTGAGAAGCCTCTATTTCAGATTGGGAAACAATGCTATGGAGTATCATCCCATGCCACCTTACATGATGCATCTTCATCTTCTGCCTAGTGTAGGAGCCCCTACTCTTTGGACCGCGAATCTACCTAGACTCCCAAGACCAAACTTGCCTTATTCTATGCTGATGGTCGTTGGTATGAAGACAAACCCACTCTCTTAGGGTAGTGCATAAGAGAAGGGGAAGGGGAATATAAAATAAAATAAAACTAATAACTAAAATAAATAAATAAAATTATAAGTATAGATATTGAATAAAATAAATTATAAAAAATTTAATTAAAATAAATCTTAATAAATCTAAAATACAGAATAATAAATTATAAATATTTTTTTAATTAAATGAAATTAATTAAATTATTAAGTACTTTAACAATAAAAAATAATTTATTATTAAATAATTATTTCATCATAATTAGTAATACTTTATTTTAAAAATATGATTAAGTTATAATTATCTAATACTAATAATGATAATTTAATAAATTAACCAAATAACGAATATTAAATAAAAACAAAACATTTAAAAACATAAAAATAAACAAAAAACGTTTATAATAATAAATAATTTAATAAATTATAAGTAATAACATATAGAAGAATTATAAAAGAAAATAAAATAATCAATTAGTATATATATTAGTAAATACCACAAAATTAACATTTTTTATAAATAAATATTTATTATATTGTGAATGGTTTTTAAAATTTCTTTGTTTAAAATATATAGATACATTTTGGAAACTAGAACATTTTCATGTGCATCCCAATCAACTTATATGTGTTTTGTAATGGGGGAGTTTCTAAAGAGACGTGTGACGCACCAAAAAAGGGCATGTGTGTGGATTCATAGTTATGAAATGATCTATGTCGGTGGAAGGAAACAACGATTTAGTAGAATATGATAGAGAATTTTAAAAAGAAAATAGAATTAGTAATTTTTGGGGAGATATAATCCATTCACAGTTTACATTCCACCCAAGCAGAGAAGAGCAGAACCATGGAGGACCACCCTTGGAGATCCGAGCAGTTCAGGAATAGATAAACACAAAGGGAGTCACTTCTTCTTATTTTTCTTAATTGTTTACATTTTAGTTAGTTCATTTTTAATGTTTGAAATCAATATCATTGTAGGTTAATACATTTATCTTGCGTATTTTTAATCACATTGGATTTTCTTTTATACTTATTGAAATGCTTATCATTTTACAAAGTTTGAATCAGTCAACAAGACTTATTCTAACATTATTTTTAATTGTCTGCATTTTAACTATTTTTAATTAAAAACATCAAGACCTACTAGTGATATTGGTTTTGAAGGTATTTATTAATGTATTAATTCCATAATCATTTTTAACTTTATGGTGAGTTTATTTCCAGTTGAATTTTTTAAAAAAAAATTCATAGAATTATGATTAAATTCTATAGACATCCCAAACTCCATAAATCAATACTCATTTTGTTGAGTTTCATGGAGAGTTATACACTTCAATTTTTCGTTGAGGTGTGTTTCAATCACTAGTAGTGAGGAATTAATCATTTTTAACCAGTAGTATAGAATTTCTGGGTGTTTTTTTCATGATTTCATTCTCTTCAGTTCTTAGAATTGAATATTTTTCCACTGCTAATTTGGTAGTCCATAATTTCTATGTTTTAAAATTCGTTCTCTTAGTAAAATAATAATGATTCACATACTGTAAAAATAGTAGAAAAGTGAAAATTAAAAAGAAACCCCACCCACTATTGACACGAGTGTGTGTTTCGAAAAGTTTTTTAAAAAGTGATTACTCACTATCTTACCCTATGGGTTTGACCAAACAAACCTCTATATATTCTCGTTAATAAGAATTAAATATTTTACACTATTACACAATTTCAAAAATAGTTGGGCATCATTTTTTGGCATCGTTGTGGGTGAATGCTGCGTATGACCATCATTTCCTAAAAATATTATAAAAAATAAAAATAAAGAACACATTTTTTTTAAATTGAGTAGTGTTAAAAAATCTACATTTTTCACTATCATATTTTCCTATTTTTATTTAATTTTTAATTACTTTTGTCCTTATATTTTTTGCTACTACTTTTTATATTCATTATATGTGCTAAAATTCACTTTTTTTACCCATTTCATGAGAAAATGGTTACTTGTTGTTAGTTTAGAGCCTTTGAACCCTAAGCTTGATAGATATATTAATTATCTTAACAAAAAGAACAAATTTGAAATGGAAAACATATGTGATAGGGTTCTTACACCAAATGAAACTTTTCATAACCATCCTAAGATCTTAGAAGTAAATGAGAGTCCTAGGATGAGGTTCTTCCAAATCCCTCAGTGTTCATGTAACCCATATTCAATTAAGTTAACTCATTGATATAGGAGTTATGAACTGAAACAGTCCAACCTATCTCTTCTTCCAGTGTTCAGTGGGTTCTCTAATGGGTACTCTTCCACCTTCATTAGTGATGTCTACTATATTGTACATCAATTGCTTCTTCAAGGACTCACTAACAATGAACATGGTATGAGATTCATTACCTGTTTCCTTAAATGGAATATTAAAATCTAGTTTTTGAGTCTTGATGAGAAAATATTTGAGAAATGGGACCAATTCTACAATTCATTCATTATGAAATTTTATACCCTAAATCTTAATGATAATTAAGAACTATGATCACTGGATTTTACCAAGAGGATAAATAATCCATTCATGAGGCTTGAGACATATTTTGGGACCTGATTAGGAAGTGTCCCCATCATCAACTCTCATCTTATATTCTAATGGACTTATTTTATGATGGTTTTTTATCCTCTATTTAGGAACTTATATACCAATATTCTAGGGGGAGGTATAATGATAAAAAATATGAATAATAGAGTCAAATTTATAACAACCTTGTTTTAAATTCTCAACCAAAATAATCAAGATGAAAAAGAGTGAATAGAAATTCTAACTTTGGTTTAGGGGTATATAATCAAGCTCAACTTGCACAAATTACTAATAAACATCAAAATTTAATGAACTATAATTCTAAATATTTTTTGAATCAACTGGATTGTAATAACCAAAATCAATCACTTACAGAACAATGTTCTCAATATGGGTAGTCTGGTTATACTGATTTTTTCCCAAACATTTATATTCCAGCCCAATAATAAGAAAATTCTAATTTTTTCAACTATGGTCCTAGAATTCCTTTAAAGGATGACCCTTTCTCTAATAATTGTATCCATGGCTATAGGAACCATCCAAATATGTCTTGGAAAGATGAAGGAATAATCAAGAAACCTACTTCCCCAAAATATCAAAACCAACATAAACATAATTTTCCTTAACAACTAAGGGAAGAGACATCTAATTCACAAGGAAATAATGATGGTCAAGATTCATCAAAATTGGATCAAATCACATGTATAATGGACACATTAGAGAGATATTCATAACTCAACTGAATAAACATGAAATCAAATATGACTCTGATAAAATTAAAAATAGTTTTAGAATGAAAAACTTGGAAACATAATTGGAAAAAATAATTATAGATTTCACATATAGGGATATAGGAGGACTTCCAAGCACAACTGAACTAGACCCTAGGAAAAATTTCATTGCCGTTTTAACAAGAAGTAGGCACAATACTCAAACTTTAGCTAAAAAATAATTTAAACTTCCCAAAATGAAAAACATTGTGATTATGGAAAGAAAAATATTCTTGATACAAAAACTGAAAATATGGAAAATTTTCCCTAAAATAATCAGAATAATGAACCCACACATGGGAATACTAAGGAACCAAGAATGATTAAGTGGGATTTCGTTAAAGAATAAATGAAAAACAATGGGTTTGAGAAGGCGACGAACAATCAACCTATTCTTAAACAATATGACCCTACCCAAACCTACCATGAAAGAGTGAAAAATAATGATGAACCTAAATATTTTAGGTTTCCTAAAATGATTCAAAACCTTAGTATGAACATGACATTTGTAGAATACTGGGATAAAATTCCTTCTTATGTTTCCTTCAAAAATATGTTTCTAAAAAAAGAAATTATTGAAAAAATATGGACAATGTTAATATCAATAAAGAGTGAAGTGCAATCCTGTTAAAAAAGATACGTCCAAAATTAAAGGACCCTGGTAGTTTCATTATGAAATTTAGAATAGGGGATGTGAGAAACTAAATTTTTTGTGTGACTTAGGAGAAATAAATAATCTTATTCCATATTCAATTTTTAGAAAGCTAGGTCTTAGGTATTTAAATCCAACTTCTATTTTTATTCAACATGATGATTAGTCACTCACACACCCTTCTAGGTGGATGGATGATCTGTTAGTGAGTGTATGGATACTCACAATTGTCATAGAGTTTTTTAATTTTGATATGGGTTGTGATAAAGAAGTATATATCATTATATGCAGATGATTCCTTGCTACAGGTGGTGCTGTTACAGATGCGTCCAAAGAGAAAATCACTCTCCGATCTGTTGATGATATGGAAGAGTTTTTAGTATTTTAAAATCCCCAACACGAGGTTGGTTGTCATATGGAAGATTTTTATGAGAATCAATGTTTTAAAATTGAGGTCTGAGATGAAAATGTTTGTTTCCCACTTGATTTCATGGACATTATGATTCCCCAATCTATTGGATGTTTCTTTTATGTTGCTACTACTTCCGCAATCATTCCTAAAGATGAAAATATTATTTCCTTGGAACCAATTCTTGAGAAAGTTTCACACCTTTCGTTTAAACTTTTTAAAACTGTTTTGAAGGATTTCCTTATGAAGTTGATTTTTTTAATGTTATTTAAGTCGGAGAATGTTCTGGGATGATTCTTACTGAAAACCTTAATTGTGCCCATTATGAACAAATGTTTTCCTTGAAAACTTATTTATTTCAGAGTCTATTAATGTGCATGGGGACTTCCAACCTAAACATGAAAGGTTCACATCATTTGAGTAATCTGTGGACATCGATAAGTATTTTTTGTAACATGTGTAAGACTCATTCTTTAGGGAGCCTTCTGAGTTATCAATTTTACAGGTTGTGTTGGGAACATTTTCTGAAAATACTAAGTGTTTTTCTACTAGTTTTACCTCTATTTCGGGACTTGATCTAACATCTATGTTTGGGGAAATACATGAAATAATTCGTGGTCAGTTTAATGATTTTATTAGGAAACATATAGACATTTTTAGAGATGAGGAAAAGATAATTAGGTACCATGTTGAGTTGTAAAATCTATTAAAATGTATTATGATGGAAAAAAATTTGAAATAATTTCTTGTAAATGAAGATTAAAATGTATTGATTGGTCTTGTTTTTCATTATTTAGGCAATATTTAGAATCATACTATTAATACATCATTCCAATTGAATGATCATGGATAAAATTTTCTAAGGGGAAAATTATTGATTGTCACTGTAAACCTAGCGCTACATGGGAGGAAAAGCAATGTTCATGATTTTTATTTATTTTTTTCTTTTTAGGATTTGAAATAGGTGATAATTTTTTTTATTTTGTTTCCACTATTTTATTTTTTTAATTGGGTTTCTTTCTTTGTGTTTTTAAAATTGTATATTGCTGCTAGTTTTATTATGCAGTGGAATTCCCATGCTGAAACTTAAATGGTCATGCCTTTTAGGGAAGTACATTCATTTTTATTTCTGTATTTGTTTCCATATCCTTGTTACATTTACTTTGAAAATATATACTATATATGTGTACTACTGCTTAAAATTTTGTCTCAAATTTATCTTTTTTTAATCTTAGTTTACAAATTTTTTGTTGCATATCAATGTGGTACTGAATTTTTTTACATGTTCCACTTTCTGAAAATTGAAATTCAATCCTATTAATTGTTTAAAACTAATTTTGTGGGGGGGGGGACATGCGTGCTGGGTTTTTTTGTTTTATGGTGTCTTTATTATTTCATTTGGATGTTCAATGATAATTTTCCTACTTTATTGAAAATATATATGAAGAAAATTTGACAAAATGGTACACCCTTATCACTATGTGTATTAATGATATACATGCAACTGTATGAAGTATAATTGAAAATCATTTTTAGTACCTTAAATAATGATTTATCTCTTTGAGAAATGAATCTAAAGTAAAAAAAATTATGGTCAACACACTTTCTATGAACTTTAATGAGACCATTGAAACATTTCATAAATCTACTCAATTGAAAATATGTTTTTCTGTTTAACTGATAAATTATCTTCTCCACATTATATTTCAACATTATTATCAAATTTGAGTTATGAGTGTGGGACATGGGGTTAATCTACATTGAGATAAACTGTTAATGAAAATACCATAATAATCCATATAATACTTCAATCTTTTTGTTACGAAATCGATATTTATTTATATGGTAGTAAAGTAACACCATATATTTTATATTTTTGTTCTACACTATTTTTGAAAAAAAAAAGTTGTTTGCAAACAAAAATAAATTGGAAAACAAAATGATGATAGATGAAAAATAAAGATGATTAGCCTGACCGAAAATTGTCTTGATATTATTGAATGGATTCAAATAACCTAAATGTTATTGCAACATACTAATGAAAAAGGAATGGCTTATTTCCCTTGACATGTGATAAGTCACTCAAATTAATCAATATTGGAGTTCGTCACTCAAATAATGTTTAACTATATGTTTAATATTTGAAAATTACACCATAAAAAACACATTGTCTACTACGAAGTTTTCTAAATTAAATTATTTAGAAATTTTATGCAAGATGAAACTCATTGAATGATAATAAAATTTGAAATTAAGTAAATGTGATATAAATAAATTGAATAAATTCAGAATTGATCTTGCTGATCAACTCTAGATACATTAAAATGAAAATGTGAATTGGGAGATAAATATATATCTTATATAAAACTAAATTCCCCAATCACTAAGTATTTAGCTAATTATAATTTTCAATAACTTAATTCAAAACATCCTATAATAGCATACATGAATTAAAATATTGGGAGGATGAACCCCCCAAATGATGTTTTTCTCTGGGTCTCCTACAAATCCAAGACTTGCTACTCTCCAAGTCTCATGGAACACTATGATCTACTGATCTTAGTTCTTAATTCTCCTTTAAGTCATTGTGGATAAAATATCAGGATGAATGAATTGTATACTTGGTCTTACTTCTCAATAGGGAAAGTCTCTCATCCAATCTTCTAATTGTCATATTTTAAGAAGTATTTTCATCCTATGGTCAACACCTTGTTGACCAATCTACAAGGGGGAATTACAATGATAAGAAAAAAGATTAATTGATACAAATTTATAAAAACATTTATTTTAATTCTCAACAAAGAAGTTCATGAAGAAATTGTGTGAATAGAAATGCTAACTATGGTCTAGGAGTAGATTCTCAAGATCAACATTCTCAAATCACTAATCAACAAAAAACTGGAATGAACTAGGAATCTAAACTAATTTTTAAATTAGCTGTATTTTACAAACAAAAACTAATCATGTAGGGTATAATGTTCTCAATATGGGATGTTCGGATACACTAATTTGTTTTCCCAAACATGGGAATGCTAGCCTAAAAGGACAAAAATTCTAATTTTGTCAACTATGGTCACATAATTTAGGTAAAAGATTACCTATTCTCTAAAACTTATAAACAAGGATATAGGAACCATCCAAATCTATCATGAAAGGCCAAAAAATAATAAAGTAACCTACTTCCCCTGCTTATCAAAACCAACATAGAAAAAATTTTCAAAACCAATTAAGGGAAGAAACTTCCAATTCACAAAGAAATAATGATAGTCAAGATTCGTCCCAATTGGTTCAAATCATATTGAAAATGGACACTTAAGATGATATATTCATGAACCAATTGAATTATCATGAAACCAAATATGAGTTTGAAAATTTTCAATATAGTGTTGGAATACAAAACCTGGAAACTCAATTGGGTCAAATACTTTGAGATTTGACATATATAGATATAGGAAGTCATCCATAAATTATTGAATTAAACCATAGGGAAAATTTCATGGATTTTGATACAAGAAATGGCATTAGCACTAAAACTATTGTTGGAAAATACCTTAAATATTCCCATGCTAAAAATAATGTGAGTCCAGAAAAAAAAATATGATACAGAATTTGAAAATCTGTGAATTTTTCCCCATAATTAATATAATGTTTATCCCACTCCTAAAAAATAAAAATTACTAATAAAAATATATTGGGAAATGATTAAAGAAGAAAAAAAAATATTGGGTTTTAGGATATTGTAAACTATAAACCTATTCTTAATCAGTATTCCCCTCCAATTTCATACCCTGAAAGGGTGAAAAAATAATGTACATTACTGTTTGAGGTTTTTTAAAAGTATTCAAAACCATAGTATCAACAATCCATTTATATAGTACTTGGTTAAAATTCCATTTTGTATTGCGTGCACTAAATTTTTTCAAAAAAAAGTTTGAAAATAGTTAAAAAATGTTAATCTCAATTATGAGTTTAGTGAGATCCTGTTAAAAAAAATTTCCTCCAAAATTGAAGGACCCTGGAATTTTTATCATTCAATTCAGAATTGGAGGAAGTGGTAAATGTAATTTCTTGTGTGACTTCGGAGAAACTATCAATATTTTCCCTTATTTTCTGTTTAGATATTTTGGTCCTAGGGATTTTCAACCAACTTCTTTTTATCTTTGACATGATGATATGTCCCTCACACACCCTTATAGGTGAGTGGATGACCTATTAGTGAGTGTATAAAAACACAAAATTCCCATCTAATTAATTTATTCTTGATATGGAGTGTGATAAAAAGTATCCTATCATTTTAGGTAAACCTTTCTTTTCTAATGGAGGTGTTGTTATTAAAGTGCCCAATGGGAAACTCAGACTCCATGTTATTGATGATATAGATGAGTTTTTAGTGTTTTAAAATCCCCAACACAAGGTTGGTTGTGATTTGAATTATGTTATTTATAATCAATCTTTTAAAATTGATATTCGAGATCAGTATCGTTAATTACCTCTTGAGTTCACTAAGGTTATGATTCCCCATCCTATTGAATGTTTTCTTCGAGATTCTACTCCTCCACCACTCATTCCTAAAGATGAACATATTCTTTTCATGGATCCCATTCTAGAGAGTGAATCAAATTTTTCTTATTATCATTCTCAACATATTTTTGAAGGTTTTCCTTATGAAATTTACTATTTTAATTTTCATGAAGCTAAATAATGCTTTGCGATGAGTCCTACTAAAAATCTTGACTGTGCCCAAAATAAATAATTGTTTTCCTTGAAAAATTCATTACTTCCCAATATAATTCAATTTATGATGTCTACCAACTTGAATATGAAATGTTAAAAAAATTTGAGTCCTTTGTGGATATTGGTAAGTATTATATTGAAGTTAAGTATGATATCTTTTCTAGAGAGTCTTCGGAGTTGTCTCTTTGACATGATGTGTTTGGAACATTTCGTGAAAATACTGAGGAGTTTGCTTCTATATTTTCATCTATTTATAGACTTAATCTTACTCGTAAGTGTCGGGGAAGCCATGGAATAATTATTATTCAGTTTAGTAATTTTATTAAGAAGATTTTGAACGTTTTTAGGGCTGATGAACTGATTTCTAGGAAACAAGTTGAGTTGGACATTATATTAGAAACAACTGAGAATGAATAAATTTTGAGATCATTACTAGTAACTAAATATGAAAATGTCTTCATTGATCATATTTTTGATTCTATATACAATAGTTAAAATCACACTACTAATAATTCAATCCCATGGAATGATCATGGAGAGAAATTTCTAGGACAAGAAATTCTGGACAGGGACTCAAAATCTAGTGTAATATGGGAGGAAAACCCGGGTTCAAGCTTTTTCATTATTTTTTATTGTTATTTTATAATAGTGTTCCTCTTTGTTTTATTTGGTTTTCTCGATTGGATTTTTGTACTTGGTCTATTTTCATTGTATTTTTTTAGAAATATGTTAATGCTTGTTTCATTAGAGTGTAATTCCCAGGATGAACCATAAATGTTCAATCCTTTTGGAGAAGTTATTTCATTTCTATTTATGCATTTATATCCTAGTACATGTTTCATTTACATTAAAATGTTTTGTTCTGTATGTGTGTTGCTACTAATTTTTTTTTCATATATATCTTTTTAATGAAAATATACTTTTAGTATTTTCTTGTTTCATGTCACTTTCCTAATGAGAAAAATTCGGCTTTTACCTCTTACTCAAAATAGAAATCAAAACCAATTCATTGTTTAAAACTATGTGTGGGGAGTACATATAGACTGGGTTTTTTTATTGAATTATTTATGTTTCATTTGGCTATTAAAATCTATTTTTCCTAATTTATTTAATATCTATTTGAATCATGTTTGAAATACTGCTACACCCTTATCAATATATGCTTTAATGCTTTAAAAGAAAATATTTGAACTATAATTGAAAATCATTTTTACTATCCTAAATAATAATGCATGTATTTGGGTAATGAACCTACTATAAATTAATTTATGTGGTAAAAATAATTTCTATAAACATTAATGAGACCCTTTAAGAATTTTATAAATCAACTAAATTGCAAATATGTTTTGAAGTTTAACAGATAAATTGTTTTCTCCACGTTGGAATTCATATTTAGGGACAAATTTGAATTTTAATCATAGGGGAGGGTGGAAATATACATTGAACTAAACTATTAATTAATATCCCATCACAATCATACCACTACATAAACTCTTTTGTAAAAAATGTAGAAATTGTTTCAAAATTCTATCACAATGGCCTTCACACTGTTTCTCCAATTAAGTCTCTCCTATGTATAGTGTATTATTGGTATATTAAGATTCATTTAACATAAAGATGTTGATTTGGGATGATTTATAAGGGAAAATGCTTTGTGATTTTAGGAAAATTTGTTATAGGTACTATTATTGAGTGTGTATTGGGTTACCTGTTATAGAGTAGATATCATAGACTTAGGAACTGGATGTTTTAACTTGATCCTAGGGGACACACTGAGTTTCTATTAACTACTAATGTAATCAAATTAGTTGGAAAATATAAATTTTTTTTATATAAGTCATTTTGAAATAGAGTAAAATGGGAATTTAGGATCCTAAAATGAATCTGTTAGACCCTAGGGACCTTGTGTGATTCTCCTAAATAAAATCCCTCTGTACAGTTTGAATAAGTGCAAATGAAAAGTTCGTAGCACATAGATACATGTATTAGGAAAAATAAAATAATGTATCCAAGGTCAAAATGAGTTTATTAAGGTGAGGGGAATGATGATTGTCATATGAAGAAGGGGGTGATTGGTTTATATTGGAATCATTTAGGTTTTATCAATAATGTGAATAAAAAAACATTTTTAGAACATAGGAAAAATTCAAAGTACAAAGTTACTTTTGTTAAGTTTTTAATTACAATATTTTTTAACCTCTGATCACTCTTGAATTTATAACTTAATCTTGAATAGTATAAAATAATTAGTCCGACTCAAATATGAGGCCTGCCGTCCTCTTTGATGGTGATTCTTTTAGTTTTTGATTAACTTTGAGTATTTGAAACATGGAATGATTGATTTTAATTTTAACTTTTCTAAAGCCTTACCAATAGTTTTTATCCACTGTTATAAACTATTTAACAAGTTACATCTTTAAAGAATGATTAATAACACACCTTAAATAATTTCAAAGTTAAGAAAGCATGAAATAGTTTGAGGAAAAACAATGTTTGACAATTGCGCAATTTTATGTGGATTTAAAATCACATTATTTTGCAACATATTTTATTATGTTTTTAATTATATATTTAGGTAATTTTATACTCTTCTATAATTAATGGAACTATAATATTTATATAAATAAACTTATCAACTAATCAATTTTTATAAGTAATATTATATTTTATTTCCTTTAAAATCACTATTTTTATATTTTATTTTAAAAATATTATCATATTTTATGTCTTTATTATTAATTAAATAATTTTAATCTAATGTGTTAGATTTAATTAATAAACTAATTAATCCTTTTATTTAAGAGGAATTAAATTTAAATGCTTCATACTTTGTTATTTTATTTATAATTTAATTACAATATTTTAATCTAATATTAAATAATTAATTTATATTCTTTAAATATCAATAATCATTTTTTATCTGATAAAAATTAAGTTATTTTGCCTTCTCTTTAGTTGTAATGTTGTGTTTTGTTTTTATCAAAAATATTTTTTTCAATTATTTAATTATTCAATTCTTAAAGTTAAAATCCATGTAATTAATTAATAAATACCAATATCCTTAGGATATTTTATGTTTAAACATTTTATTTTGTTTTATTTTATATTAAGATTAAATTGTTTTTTATTCAATCCTTAATTTTAATTTGGATTATTGTAAATTTTTTAGCTTTGAATTTTATGTTTTTAATTAATTTATGTATAATTTAAATTTTGGTTTTTAAATTAATAGAAGTAAGTTTTTATTTTGAGTCACTGATGATTATGATTATCTATATTACTAAAACCCTATCGGTGATACGTCACACTGAAACTTCTTCGGTCTCACAATCTCACATTTCCTCTTCCACCCCTATACTATAACACTGACACCAACTCTCCGTCATCAGTGTTGGTCTCTCATGCATTCCCATGTCTCACCGACTGACCCCCATTTCCTGTCGGTGAGACTGATTCCCTCTGACTTTTGAAATGCACCTTCAACTATTCCTTTTTCTTACTACCGACACCAAACGTCAGTATCGGTTTCACCCCTCACAATGACACTGCCTCCAACCCCTCCTCCATCATACAATTCCTTGAATCCATTCTCGAGTCATAAGCCGAACCTTTTTCACTATCATCACAACACCACTACACCATTTTACATTATTCCATTTTCATCATCTCTACAAAATAGACACAGAATCAAACTTGTTTTAAAAAATCAACCATAAAACTCTACCCATGCTGTTTCAAACTATATTGACACAAATCTAAAAAATTGACAAGATTAGTTTCTGAAAACCTTGAAGGTTTGTGCTTCAAATATGAACATAATTTCCTTATACCCGTTTCGCCGCCTTCTGTGCATCACTAGTGTGCCGCACTCTTGAGAAGCCTCTGTTGATGATCTGGAAATTCCAATATAAAGTGTTGCTGCAAGTCACCTCACTATTCCACATCTTCACCTTCCACTGAGTTCCAAATCCCCTGCTCCATGGACCACGAATCACCAGATCCTCCATGCTCAAACCATCCTTATTCTTTGTATGTGGTCTTTGGAAGGAAGAAGAACCCCCCTCCCTTAGGGTAACACATAAGGGAAGGAGAATGGGTGGTGGGAGAAGATAAAATAAATAAAATAACTAAAATAACTAAAAACTAAAATTAATAAATAAAATAATCAATATAAAAATTCAATAAAAAAAATTAAATGTGAAATTAATTAAAACAAAGCTCAATAAAAATAAAATACTAAATAAAAATTTATAAATAAATTTTTATTAATTAACAAAAATTAAATAAAATATTAATCACATTAACAATAAATAATAATTTTTTTATTACTTTATTAATTAATTTTAATTAATAATAATCAAATTTAAAAATATGATTAATTTATAATAATATATTTCTAATAATAATAATTAAATAAAATAACCAAATAAATAATATCAAATAAAAAAATTATTAAATAATGGCATAATAATAAAATAATAACCTTTATAATAATAATTAATTTAATAATTATACATAATAACATATAACAATATTAAATAAATTAATTAAAATAATCAATTAGAACATATATTAGTAAATAACTAATTATTATTTAACATTTTTATAATTAAATATTTATTATATTGTGAACAGTTTTTAATGTTTCTCAATTTTAATTATGCATTTACATTTTGTAACCTAGAACACATTCATGTGCATCCCAATGAACATATCTAATGATAATTATCAGGGAGTCTCTCAAGCAATGTGTGATGCACCAAAAAAGTGAAAGTGAGAAATTGTGAAGTGGTGAACTAATCTATGTTAGTAGAAGCCAGTGGTGATTTAGAAACAGATTACAGTGACCGTTTAAAATAATGAGTAACATCAATTTTGGGGGAGATATCTTCCATTCAAAATTCACTTTCCTCAGGAGAATAGGAGTGTCGATCCTTGGATAACCACCCTTGGAGATTTGAGTATTCCATGATTAGAGCTGTGTAACATTTTTATTATTTCATTACTCTGTAATTAATTAATTTCAATGTTTTTTGTCAATATGATTGTAGGTTAATTCATTTAACTTGAATATGTTTAAACCCACTAGTTTTTCTTTTAAACCTCTTCACATTTTTATCTTTTTACAATGTAGGAATTAGATAGTTAGACTGATTCTAAATTTCTTTTTAAATGTTCACATCTCAACTATTTTTTTACTCAAAACATCATGATCGATTGGTGATATTGGTCTTGAAATAATTTATCAAAGATTTAATGTCATAAAAAAATTGGATCTTTACGACAAGTTTAGTTCCAATTTCATTATTTTCAAATTTCATAATAGTGATATTGAATTCTTGTGTAGAAACTACAAAACACAATCCTCTGTCTATTGAATTTCTTGGTGAGGAAGATTCTTCAGTTTTTCCATGAGGTGTGTGTCAATCATATGTAATAAATAAGTTATCATTTTTAACCAGTAGTTTATAATTCTTAAATGTTTTTCCTGATTTCCTTCTCTTTAGTTCTTTTCATTTCATGTTAGTTCGCTAATAATCAGATAGTCCATCATTGCCTAGTGTAAAAAATATTTCTCTTAGTAATATAATACTGATTCACGTAATGTTTGAAAAAAGTAGAAAATTGAAAATTGAAAAGAAACTCTACCTACTGTTGACACAAGTGGGTGTTTTGAAATGTTTTTTAAAATGAAATTAGTCACCATCCATCCCTATGGGTTCAACCCTACAAACTTCTATATATTATATTTAGTATGAAAATAAATTTTTTAAACTTATGCCCAATTTAAACTATAGTTGGGTATAAATAATGATGAAATAGACATATCCTTCATCGATATATTCAAAAATAAGATATTATTCATGATGTACACAACTTACTGAACATCACTATGATCATATAGAATCATGGTTTACGGTAATACATAAAATTTCATGAGTAATTACATGAATTATTAATCACTATAATTTCTATATATCATTAAACATGGTTATAGATAGAAATTTACAGTGACCCAAAAAAACTAAATTTCTTACAAGTGATTTTTTTCCTCATAATATCTAATCTTGTATATTACCATGTGTCCACATTATTTAATTAATCCTCATATTCTTTTGAGTACTCTCACATGAATACCTATAAAATATGTGTTTCATCATTTTTTTTCTGACCACATAATATCAGTTTCATTAAATTAATGGAATATCTAAGTTCCCACTATTATTGGGAAAATAATGACCATTTCAATGTAACTGATATTGTCGAAAATTGTTAAATTACTGTTATATAGATTAGTTACAAATATTTGATAATATATTTATTAACACAAAAATCCAAGAATATGATTGAATTATAATTTAAAATTTATTTGGTTCTTGGGAATCAATTCTAGAAGGAACCCACATCCACTAGTTCCAACTAATGACTATGAGTAATTCCTCATATTATAATTATTATTATACTGTGAATGGAAACAACTGTTGTGAATAAAATATTTACACGACTATGGTTTGTGATGTTTAATGTATGTGTGGTGAGCCTTTAAAATTTTAATTCATCCCTTGAGAAAATACCTAATTTTGAGATATTACCATATATCCACCTATTGATTATATATAAAAACATAACAAATTGAATAATCCCAATATATAATAATATTATAATAATGGTAAAACAATATATTTTGGTATAAAAAATATTTATATGATTTTACTAATCCACATATTTAGCTACATAAAAATACATAACATACTCAGATATTGTATATATTTGAACAATTGAAAATAATAAATTTTTATTTTATATTTCTTTGGACATACTATGAAAGTTGATACAATTGATCAAAATGAAGTCATGTTTTTAATTAAAATTATCAAATTTAGTCCACCATCTCCTAATATAATTAAATCATCCTATATACATTTCCAAGTAATATATGATTATCATAACACCATTCTAGCGAAGTTTTATTGGATTAGTTTGATATTCACATGTTATGAATTATACATTATTGATATTAATCATCAGTATATATCATGAAATATAAGATACATTCTAAGAGCACAAGGTTTTTAAATTATTTCAATTTAAATTATCTCTCCATATATCCTTTCATGCTCTATTGGAATGATTATATGATAAACAATATTTCATTCTTATTTTTTAATAAGTCTAATTCTAAATTTCAGTAAACAAACATATCAATTTTTTAGATATTTTTCATCTGGAGATGAATGTTACCCTATGTCATTATTGGTGATAAAAATTACTTATCTTAAAAAATTGGTAAGACATAATATTTTATCTCCATTTTTTATAAAAATGCTTTTTTAAAAACAAATAAAGACCCCAATAACTTGTTAGAGACCCATGTCACTCATTAGTTTCAAAAATAATATTATATGATCACTTTTCATGATTTACCTATAAATTAATTACTTTAACATACCTATATTATTGGAATTAATTGATATCAAATAACCATTGATGTTATTATTTAAATATATATAAAATAATTTATCTATTTTAGTCACATCGAAAAAACATCATTTGAAACCCATTAATATTTTATTATATATTTATAATTAAATAAATTTTTAATAGCTTGGGAAACCCTCAACCTACTTTTAAATGATATCAAATATATTATACAATTATGAATCATCCTTAAAATTGAATAATATTAATAATATAAAATGATTTTTGAACTTTTCTTACACTCTAAGTTGATTATAAATTGAAATAAATAACATTTGAAAGTAAAATAGAGGTTTTTATGAAAAATTGTACTTATAAACGCAAATTTTTTTGTATTTAATTAAATTATTCAATATTATTTAATAATTTATATGAAATTTATATTTTCTAAGTTTAGTAAAAAAACATTTCATTCATCTAATATTTCTACTTTTCTTGGGATAAGAATAAATATTGTTTATGGTTAGAAACTACATTATTATTAAATTAGTTTTCATAACATTTTGAACACATATTGTAAAAATAAATTCATCCCCTTATAGGTATTTGAATTTGACAAAATGTATTCCATATTTTGAATTGGGAGGTTCAAATTTTGTAAATAGTTCAATTTTTTAAAAATTATAAATAGTAACCATGCTAAAAATTCGTACCTTAGTAAATAGAAACTTAGGTTAATATAGGATAATACTAAGTAAAAAGGACATAATATATAATTATAATTCATATTGGATGAAATTAATTATAAACATATATCCTAATTCTCAAAATTTAATTTTTTTAATGGACACTTATCCATGAAAAAGAACTATATAGTATTTAAAACAATGAAACATAAAAAATGTCACTCTAATAATTATAAATTTATATTATGTGTCCAAGTAAGGAAAAAGAAAATTAAATAATTAATATAAAAGAATATTTTTTATATATTTAAATTATTTTACTAGGGAATTTTATTTATAATTTTTAGTAATCATATAACTACATTAAATTATTTTGAAGCACCAATACAGTATTTTTTCAAATAATGGAAAATCAAAATAAATGAATTTAAAAATATTAAATTATATTTTTTTCTATCTATTTCGATTAATGATGTATATATGAAAACATTTTAGGGATATTTTATGGTTTTATATTATAATTATAACTTTTTGTCGATGTATTTGAAATCAAAACTAGGGAATAATTTTAAAAATTATAACAATAATATTTTATAAAAATACTAATTTATTATGATATTTAATAATATAAATAATATTTAAATAGGACAAGTTTATAATATATGGTATAAAATTTCATCACTTTTCCATTTATGAGACAATTTTTCCCTTATAAGTAATATTAATACTTTTTAAGAGTGAAAATGGTGTGGTCACGGTTAAAGTTTAAATAGATTAACTAAGTGGGTAAACCAGAATATATTGTTTAAAATATCACATAATATAATAAATATAATATTTTTATCCATATATGATCTATATAAAAAAATTATTCAAATATATTTTTATTTTGAAGAACATTTATTGATAATTATGTAGTTATATTTTAATCCTTTTAGTAATTCCAATTGTGAATTTTCCCTCCATTATAAAAGGGAACCACTTCATTATATTATTTATAATACTTTGATAAATCTAGATAGAAAATTTAATGTGATAATATATTCCAATATCCACTTAAAACATTATATTTTTGTTGTTATTCCCAAAACAAAAACCCTATTTCCCTAAAAATGAGATCTAAAAGAGTTGTTCAAAGAGGAGGTAATCATTGTATTAGATAACATTCTTTATATTTTTTATTTTACCTAATATGAATCTATAATATTATTCCAAAAATAATAAATTCGAAACAAAAAATTAAATTATATATTATTATTATTATTAGGAAAAACCTATTATCCACTCTCATTCCCAGTAAATGGAATGTGATATTATTGCACGTGCATACCTATGACTTACCATCTCCATGTAGTGATTATAATCAACTTTCATGACCATGTTTTATAGATAAATATTATACTGTGTTTAATTTTAATATATGGTATATATGAAATAATTATTCTTCTAAAATTATAATAGCATTTATACCTTCTAACCTTCCAATTGGTTGGAAAACAATAATATTACTCTTGAGTATGCATGGACTACCACCTCCACGTAGAGATCCGGTGAATTTTTCATCAGTGTTTTTTTATAGATGGTAATAAGGATGGATTTAATGAATATATATGATTTATATGTTATAATAATTATTTCCTAAATATTAATTATTACTTACCTTTCTTTTATTCCATCCATCATAAATTAAAAACAATGATCATGCGTATGTATGGATTACCCTCTAAATGAATAATGTAATTCATTTTCCTATATCTCTATTTTTTGGATTAAACATTATATATATACAATTACTAAATATAATATTTTTATCATGAGTAAAATTATTCATATTATTAAAGCATGGTAAAGAATTATGAACTAAAACTACCAAACCAAAAGGCACATAAAAAATGAAGGAGTGATTACCCAAAACAACGATTTTAAAATAGAATTGTTAATAAATGGGTGATGAAATACTATAAGTAAATTATATATGGTATGATATATATGAGTGTGGTTCTGTAATAGATTTATATCAAATATATATTTAATTTTTTAGGTGGTCCATACACCGACGAAGGAAGCCAAATATGAATTAATGGTTTATTTCACAATCTCATTATTATTTTAGATTATTTATGTTAAATTCACCTTTGGAAGAATTATTTGATACCTCTATATAGAAAAATAAATTTTCATCTTATTTTTATTAGTACAAACTAATTTTTTTGTATCATTGTCCTCTATTGATGGGATTAAGATACTGAAAATTGACCCTGTTTTTATACTCTATAAAGAATATTTCACTTCCATGTCCATATTATCTTTAAAATAAAGAAGATGAATTTTTTAACCTAAACAAATTATTTATTAAAAATATTTATAGCAATTTTTTTTAAAAAAAAATTATAAATGGGATTTTCTTGTTATATTTAGAATGTGGTACTTTTCAAACTTTTCACAAAATTGTTAAATGAGTGTTTTATATTATATAAGACACAAATAAAATAACATTATTCCATGACCAGTCATTTATTTGATTATTAATTTACATTTTTTAAAAGATATTTAGGAATGAATATTTATTCCTTAATATTTATAAAAAATTTTAGATTAGATATTAATGTGAAAAAATGTATTTTCCAAATAAATTTTCTAGTGAGATTTAACAAAATATTTTAAAAAAAGTCAACATATTTTGTTGAATTTTATTATTTTATGAGGCTATAATATTTTAGTATCATTTACCATATTACATTAAATTTTTTATTATCATCTTTAAAAGTGAAAATATTTATATTCGATATGTATATTTTTCTAAAATAGAAAAATATTTATTTTTTTAATGCATGTTGACTATGTTTTATTTTTTATTCATGTGGTGAATCCATTATAATTGTCATGTGATGGGTGGGTCCATGAATTTCATGTCCCCTCAATTAATAGGTAAGTATCATGAGAAAAAACAATATTGGGTATTTGTATGTGTCCTCACCCATTTATATTGATGTTTAGGCATTAATCCTTGTGGATATTTTTAGATGTCTATGTTGAAGGTGTTGACAGTAAGTTTATATGATCAAAATAATGAGTTACATCAAAATGAAATTATTTATTGAGGAAAATTGATCTATTTTAATATGTATGATACACATGGATATTTTTCAAGTTTATTTTATGGTTTGTGGAATTTTTTGAAATCGTTTATTCTTTTTAAATTTTTCATACCTTATTTAGCTTATTTTGTATGAAACCCCTTTCTAAGCATCTAAGCTCACACAATTTTTTTTGTTTCCTTTCCCCAATAGACCAATAAATTTTTAATGATTGTTATAATGGGAATAATATAGGGAATATATATGATCCTAAATAAATATTTTATTTTATTTTATGTTATCAAATGAAATCTAGGATTTAAGTATGTATCTAGCATACCAATAATACTAAATTATTTAGTAATTTTGCATGTGATTTAATGTATTTAATGGAAAATTAATAATATAAACACTATATCTAGGATACTAGTGTTATAGTCATTAAATTTTATATCTGAGAAAGTTTAGTATAAACCATAAGAACTAGATTTTAAAATAAATTATTAGGTAACATAACCCCATTTTAGAAATTGATAATATTAGAAATTAAACTAGGATTATGATTTTGTTATTAGTTGTAAATAATATTTTTATTTATATTATGTGTTTTTCTTATTTTGAAATTATAATTTATGATTAAAATTTTACAATACAATATATTGTGTTATATAATTTAGAAATGGAACCACGAATAAGGAAATAAAATTGTATACATGAAAAAAATCCTTTTTGGGATTAACCTCGTGAAAATTATAATAAAGCTAGATATAGAGCAGCGACAATAAATGGGAAAATAATAACCATATTGGGGTATCCTTCTCAGATTATGACTAATGAACTTTCCTAGATGGCGTATAAAGATTATCCACAATGTGGTTTAACAATATTTTAATTCTTCATACATTAAAAACGTCGATGAATTAAAGTGACTACATATGAATTTGTAGTCGAGCCATAGATATGATACCTAGATAAAGTGTTTCTCTTTTCGGGATGTAATGAAATAGAGAAAATTTTCAAGGATTTATATCATATCTCTTGGTATGTAGATCAATGGTGGTTGTTGACTGAAAACATTAAGGATGGGGAGGAAATGTAAATCATGGAGTGAAAGGATTTTAGAAAAATTGTCTTATAAAAATTGTACATATGTGATCAATGATAAAATGTGGGGAGATGATTCTTCAGTCTAAGACAAAAATAATATAAAAATGTTGATATGTATGAAGATAACATTATAATTTTTTCAAAACATACATTAGACTATGTATATAATACAATGAGTAATATCTACCATTTAATTGATGGATTCAGTCTAATATATCGAAGTGAAATAGTCTCCCAAATATTCTCATCATATGTGGATAGAGTATCATGTCCTATCAATAAATATAACAAATTGAACAAATTATATATCTTCCAAGTAATGAATGAGGATATGATAATGATAGATTAATAATTAGATAAATCTAATAAGAGAAATATCAATTTTACACCACGTGATACTCATCTTAGGGAACACATTGGTAGATACCTAAAATTAATAGGATATTGATTTATACATGGAGAAGAAAGAAATAATTGTCATTACTAAAAGGGTAATGGAGAAGACATAAAATAATAGTTATTTAACTATAGGAAAATGGGATAACACTCCAACTAATTACCAAAACGTGAATGAAACATACCAAAATATAATATAAGGGTAGAAGTTCAAGATAATACAATTATTATAGACAATGTGGAAGTTTATAGAGATTTGGTGAATGGTACACTTATAATCCACTATATAATTAAAAATTCATTATTTTATTCTAGTTTTATCAACACTTTTATAGATGAATAATATTCTAAGGGTATCATATCACCCCTCAATGATTATATATTGAGTTGGAGGTGAAGAATCATAATTTTTTAATTATTTTATCACAAGTCTATAACTCATATATGATAGAATTTTTTGGGATGATTCTTCTGTTGAATATTCCTATTCTTCCTCTGGTTAAATTTTGTTTAATTTTCAAAATTGAAAGGCAATCTCATAATTTTGTGGTAGTATTTATAAATGATATTATTTATTTTCAAATAATATGGATGAGCATGAAGAACATTTAAATTTTTTTTGAGGATCATTAGGAAAGAAATATTGAATGATAAATTTAACAAGTGTGAATTTTATATTCATAAATATTCATTCTTGGTTCATATAATTTCATGTGATGGTATTTTAGTAGTTGATTCAATGATGGATGTTAATGAGAAATATCAAAGACCAATCCCAAAAACTGAAATATATAGTTTTCTTGGGATGGATGGACACAAAAAAATTGTAGTGATATATATCTGATGAAAATATAATATAATAACAATGTTGACTTGGAAGGGGGTGATGCTCTCTAGGATAGTTGATTGTGAATATAGTTTTAAAGAAATAATTAAAAGTTTTGTAAATTTTGTCGTTCTTGATATTCCCTACTGTGAAAATGAGTTTGTGATCTGTAGTGATGCATTAATGAAGGGAATGAGAATCATCATCAAGAAAATTGATATAATTATAGATTATTAATCATCCTAATTGAGGGCTCGTTAACAAAATTATATGTCAAATTATTTGGAGTTGAATGTGGTAATTTTTTTATATAAAATGTAAAATTAGTACTTATATAATCAAATGTGTCATATATATAAAGATCATAAAGTCATGATGTATAAATTTACACTAATAAAGTTAAATATGAAATAAATAAGATATTTGTTTTTCATTAATTATTATTATTTTTCAATACATTACCCCTTGGGATTGTGAACAAGGTGGTCAATGCTATGGTACAGAAAGACATGGTAAGTTTATCCAAGATGAGAAATTAATGAGATCAAATATATATTGATTTTTATATTAAATATCATAAAATAAAAAGGAAAGAGGACTTATATTACCTTTATAGGATGAATGTTCCAATATCATCCATGATAGGTTTAAGAAAGAATATAAGGAAATTGATGAATTACCTAAGAAGGTAAGGAATTATTTTTAGTTCAACCATGTCCAAACAAGATTGATATGGTTTGGGAACCGAGTATTTATACTATTGATTTTATACATGAAGAAGGATATGTTGGATGTGGAACACAGGTCATCATTATTTATTCATCATAGAAGTAAAAGATTTGTAGAGAACTAAAAGAGTATTTATGGTGAAACAACAAGAAGAGAGATATTGTAGAGTATGGGTCTCGGTGCCTAGTATGTACCCATGTTAAGGTTGATAGACTAATGTCTAAGGGGTTGTTACAAACATTACCCATTCCAAAATTAATATGTGAAAACATCTTCTTGATTTTTTAATCAAGCTCCCTAAAATTTCAAATTTATATAATTCTATTTGTGTTTTAGCCGATAAACATACAATTACGGGACTATTAATTTAAATTTTATATGATTTACCTATATATATACAATCCAAAACATATATTAAGGTTCTATTAAGATTATGTAGAGTAAAACTGTCTATTTTATCTAATTGGGATCCAATGTTTTCCTCGAAGTTGTGTGAATGTTTTTAGTGAGATCTAGATAAGAATTTGAATTTCATTTATTCTTGTTATCTTCAGATAGATGGTTATTCTAAGTGGACCATTAAAACCCAATATTATAAACTAAGATATTACAATATGTATTTAAAAGGAGGGTGGGATTAATAGTTTTTGGTTGGATTTTCTTGTAATAAATGATTTTAATTGATAATTTTTATGGATCCATAAGAAGCCCTTTGTGTTAATAAATGTGGAACTCCAACCTATTGGGATGATGTTGTAGAAATAAATCTATTAGGACCTAAGATAGATGATGAAATGCTATAAAAAATTAGTTTCATTCAAAAAGTCATCAGGGATGTTTAGAATCAATTTAAATTTAATAAAAATACTTATCATCAAGATCTAGATGTTGAAGTTGGTGAATATATTTTCTTATTAATTAATCCTTTGAAGTAGGCTATGAGATTTAGAAATAATCGAAAGATGATCCCAATGAATATATTCCCATTAAAGATTCATTGATCATGTTTCGATGGTATCTGATCTAATAGAACATTGGAAAACCTATCTAATGTTCACACTGTGTTTCATGTATCTATCATAAATAATTATTTATATTATACATAATTTGTATTGAACATAGAAGATGTACCACTAGAGCATGATCTTTATTATGAGGTACAAACGATACAAATCTTGATTGTAGAGATAAGGTGCTACGAAACAAGATGACTCACTTGGTTAAATTTATCTCTAAGAATAAAAAATTGGAAGAATATATATGGTAATTTGAGGTTTTAAATTCTCGATAATTATGGTATAATGTATACCCCTTTGATTTTAGTATATATTTATCTTCAAATAGAAAAATTAATATCTAGACATAAACAAAATATAGAGTTTAAATGATCTCTAATATAATATACCATAATAACCTAACTATTAAATTGGATGGTATGAATAAGATTGACTAATTTTTTAAAAATTTACTCATAATAATTTGATTTTAAATGGAAATTAAAATCAATTGAAAGTAAAAGAGTATTTTTTTTCTTCTGAAAAATGGTTTTTATTCATGAAAAAAGATTTCATATAAAAAAAATAAAATAATCACTATTGGAAAAAGATTATAATGAAATTTATATATTATATATTCAATAAAATGTTTTAATATTCAGATAATATTTTTACTAAGAGTGGGTTAATAATAAATTTAGTTTCATTCCTAAAAATGGTTTTTTAAGTGATTTTCATTGAATTTTTTCTACATATTATAAAATTAATTTCTACAAAATAAAGTAATTACATTTGATAAATTGGATTCCATTTTTAGAATCAATTGGTTCATGATTAGAAAATTACCCTCAATAATTTTCAGGCATCATAGATAGTAATCATGGAAAAATTTATCACCACATTAAAGGGTAAATTGGGTAAATTTGGTTGAAAAAAAAGTGATAAGGTAAAACTATTTTTTCTTCATTCTTATTGGATGATGGAAATTTTACCCTTATCATGAAATTATCATATATTATTTTATTAATGGATATTTTTCAAAAGAAATTACTTGTTTAATATTTAATTGAATTAAAAATATAGAATGTTTTTCCATTACTTTTAAATGTGTATTATGTTCCTAAAAAAGTGTTTGAAGAATAAAAATTTATATTTTTTGAATAATGAAATTATTTTCATGATAAAACATTATTTCCCCTTTTTTGTAACTATATAGTATCCTTAAATTCTCATGAAATACCCATAATTTTTTTGTTCATTTAATAGAGAAATAAAATAAATAAATTAAAAAGTATTAAATGTATTGTATTTTGAGTGAGTTTTTGTTATCCAATATTTTTTAGATAATTATATCATATTAATCATAATCAAATTGTTCATATTCATATTATAACTTTTTGTTAATGAAAATGAAATCAAACATAATAAATAAATAAAAATAACAATAATGACATTTTATAAAATCATATTTCATTAAGTTATATAAAAATAATAAAAATATTGAAACCATAAAGGGGGTTAATATAAGGTATAAAATTTAATCTATTGTTAATTTATAATACAATGTTAACCATACCAGTATAATTATAACCCCTTAAGAGTGGATTGATGTCATCATAATTAAGGCTAAAATCTATTAACATATTGGTTAAACTAAAAAATAATTTTTATAATAACACTGAAACCTTTACAAAATTTATTTGTTTAAAAAATTTCAACTATATGAAACATTATCTTCAAATATCAGAACATTTCATATCATTTTATTGAGAATGAAATAGTTATTTTTTAATATTTTTTGTAATTCCAATTGTATTATTTCTCTCCCTTATAAAAGGACTCCCCTTTCTTATATTCATTACATCACATTGAGAAATATAGCTCCACCATCCTTAATAATGATATCTTATAAACTCTTTGAACTAAATTATAAAGGTTATATTATTCCCAAAATACAATCCATTGTTCCCCAAAGTGGAGATATAAGGGATTTATTTCTAATAAGAATAAATTAATTTAGCCAATCACTTTGTTTTAAATTCTTATTGTAACAAATCTAAATATATAACATTTTAACAATTCAGTTAATTAATTATCCCAAATATACATAATTGTTATTATTATTATGAATCAACTATTATCCACCCATTTATCATCAAATGTGATGTGAAAGTATTGTTTATGCCATCGTATAGCATACAGTCTGCACATAGAGATACAATTATTTTCTTGTCACTATCATTTATGGATGAGTATTATGATGGGATGTATTTTTCTATATGATATTTAAGAAATTAATATTATTATGAAATTAAAATATAATATCAACCTTTGTATCGTCTAATCTATTGGAATGTGATAAATTTTATCATATATACATCTCAACTACCTCTTCTATGGAGCAGTGTGAGCTATTTTTGATTTTAAATTAATATAGACTTTTTAAAAAAAATTAAATGAATATATATTATTCATATTTTATAATAATGATTCATTAAAGATGATTTAAAATTGTAAACAACATTCATGCATATGTACAACTTACCAACTCCATGAATGTTGTAATTCATTTCTCTATCTATATCTTTTATATAATTATTTAAATAAATTTATAATTAATATACATATATATCTATATTATATTTATATCTTTATTAACAATATATATATGATGTAATAATTATAAAAGTAAAAGGATCATAATTACTAAACTAAAACATATACGAAAAATGAAGTAGTTATTACCTAGAATAGTTATTTTAATAATGAATTATTAAATAAACAAGAGATAAAAGATTATAAGTAAATAATACATTGTATAATATATATGAGTGTGGTTATAAAATTGTTTTATAACAATATATAATTATTATACATGATTTCGTGGCACATATGATTGAATATGAACATAAGTAAAGGGGTTATTTTACAATCTCATAATTATTCTGGAATGTTTATGTTAAATTTTTCATTGGGGGAATTATTTCATATTTATACCATTAGAATTAAATATATTTTTTCCATAGGTTATTTTTTTAATTAAAAAGTTTCACATTTATTTACATATCATTGTGGACTCCAGATACCAAACTAATATTTTTTAGGAAAACCCGCCATGTTTTTTATTATTTTGGGAATATCTCTCATCCATGTCCATATTTTCCTTAATATTTTTAAATGGTTTTTTTTATTTTTTAAATAATTTAGTAATGTAATATTATCCAATGTTTGATATTTTTATAAAATGGTTTAAAAATAAACTTATTATTGTTTTCTGAATAAGGGACTTATTTATCTTTTTACACAAGCGTGAAATGACATTTTTATGTTATATGGGAAGGGAAAAAACTACACCACAATGACCACTTATTACACTGAATAATCCTTTATATTATAAAATTTTTAATTTCAGTGAAATTTTTCCTTCATATTTTGTAAATTTTTATATGTTCTTAAAAATTGAAAAATGATGTTATCCACATGAAATTTTCTACTAATATTTTGAAATCATTTTCCATAATATCTACATCATATATTTAAATTTTATGAAGTATAATGATTAATATCATATGATATCATCCACAAAATATCTTTATATGGTTTATGATCAAATCTACTACGGAAAATATTTTAATTCTCTATGATAGTTATTCAAACATATAATGTTATTTATTTTAAGTAATATTGATTAGGTTTAATTGTTTATTAATATGTTGAATGCGTTAGAAATAATATGTGATGGGTGGGATCCAAATTTACATATCCCTTTGATTTATCTTGAGGGATCATACAAAAAAATCTATTTTATATTTTATTTTTCCATATATATTTATATAGATGTCTTATAATGATACGTTGATAAAATGTTTAGATGTATTTGAAAAAGGTATTGGAAACAACATTAGATGATCCATATTATGAATTCTAACATTATTTAATAAGTTTCCAATTTCCTTTAGGATTTGGAATATTTTTTATATGGTAATGAGTTTCAAACTCAAGTGACTATTTATTACATTATTATCTATACATTTAATCCTATCATATTATTCCCGTGTCTTTTATATTCTTTTCAATGACTTGCAATACTGAGAACATGATATCACCCATTTTTTATGATTCCATTACCCAAGATGCTTGGAATTTTTTTTTAATTTATAAAATGTTTTATGATAGAGGGAATAAATACACCACCAACTAAAATATTATATTTTATTTCATGTTTTCAAATGTAATGCAGTGTTTAGGTTTGGGAAAAGTTTACCAAGATGGCTAAGCTATTCATCATGTTTGGATACGATTTGTTTTATTTAATACCAATGTAATAAAAAACCACATCCATTTGGCTACTAATGTTAGAATATATATATTTTCCATAATGTTTCATCCAAATTATGTGGCCTTACCAAGAAGTATCATAATATAATAATAATAAAATAATTGTTTGAGAAGTTGAATTTAAATGGATTTTGTTATCAATGATTGATGTATTGGTTTTTTCATATACTAGACCTTTCATTGATAAATCATGCATTATTGGTATCAGATTATACAATCCATGTCATGATTTACTTGAATAATCAACAAGATTATAAATTATTAGAATCATTTAACATATGAAGTCCTAAAATATTGAAACATGGAATCCCTTACATAAATTTATACATATATGTCAATATCAGTATGTTTTCATTTAATAATTTTTTTTAATTAGCATTCTTAAAGAATAATATATGTAACCCCCACAATGGTGAACATAAATAAACACTTTATTTATGTCTTACTATAAATTATGTTTCTCTTGAACCATTCCTCCCACTATTCGTGGTGGAGTACATCATTCACCGGCCTACTTATGTTCATCTAGATCCTTCTCACATAGAAGATAAATTTTATACAACTATCCTTTAAAAGGAATGATTATTAAATGAAAACATATTTTTCCATGACTAGAAATTAATATCTTAAGTGTCTATTAGATTATTAATTAGGATACACTAACTATTTCATGATTGATTACAGCTAATTCCAACTATTAGAAAATGGTTTCCAAAAAATAGTTTTTGTTATATCATAACAGATTTTATAATATTTTAATTTATATGATATCCATTAAACAATATAATTGGTAAATGGTTACTTAATTAACATATATTGTAAAAATAATTGGATTAAATTATGAACTATTTTTAATATAAATCAGAATCACCATTGATCTTCCTTATACTACCATTATTCTGTTTTTTAAATTAGGTAATGTGGGGTTTATAATACCCTTACTAAAAATATATGATCAATGAATAAATTATTAATAATACATTCAACAAGATAACTTATATTTCACTATATATACACAATTCACACATTTACTTCAAAGAAAATTTCTAGATTTTATAAATGATTCTCATGAATTATATTTATTTAGGTATAGCTTTAGAATAAATCATGTGGCCTTGTAGAAATAAATAAAATATTTTTTTTGTATCAATGTAATTTCTAAAGGTTTATTTATTTAAAACAACATAATTAGTTTGTTATTATACCTATTATATTAGATAAATAGATAGAAATTTTTTTATGGGGATAATAAAGTCCTCTAATTTTGGTTTTATTTCACAAATAATAATCTTCCCCCAACTAACTTGGAGTCATATATATTATTTCAATAATTTATTGTAATGGATATAAATGATTCAAAGTTACCCAAAATTTAGTTTAGTATGAATTACTGTAAAAAAATTTATTAAAAATTTGAAATAACATCTTGTTTTTTTCTAGCTGGTCACTAATATAAATGTTTTGGTAACACATATTACCAACAAGAATCAATCCATTATGGAAATTTCCACATTGGAGATTTTGTTGATATAGGAATCAACCTTTCTTATCCTCTATGAGATTTAAACCTACTTATTAAAATATATATAAACATTATTAATTCTAGTTTGATAATATATGTAAAATATATAATATATTAATGCCCAAAAATTCTAGTGGAAATATTATATTCTGTAAGGAAATTTCCACAACATAATAACTACTTGTATTTTAATTTAATATAATTCATCCAATAATTATTATCTTCATCATGAGTTTTTATTAGTATAATGTTTTTATCCTCCCTCTAAATACATTGTATATTTAAAGGAAATTGTGAAGAACCATTGGTTTTATCTTTCAATTGGATTTTAAACATCTTTATTAATTATTATCACTATAAGGTGTATAGAAATAAGTTTCCACCATTTTTTTAAATGTATAGCTGATTTTTTAGTGATTACCATATAATTATCACCCTATCAGAAATGAATAAATTGAACATCAATGATACATATGATTACATGATATTCATATATAATATGTAATGAACCAGACCCACTGGGTCCATTACGTTTCCAAAACATGGCTACACCAGTTACGGTGGCCCCATGATGTTCGCACACCTGTCACAGTGACACTTTGATGGAGGCACTAGTCTGGGTTCCACTGTGATGGTGGCACTATGAGGGAGGCACCATGTCCTCGCCAGGTGGTCTTTGTTCATTCCGAGTTCCTTACTTTGCCGCTCCCGCAACATATCTTTTGACATAAGGATGATATAATGACCCCTTTCAAATCCTTTTAAATCCCTTCATAATATCAAAAATCCCCCAAGAGTCGGGAAACCCTTAACTTACCAAAATGTGTGGTTTTTCCTCAGTGTCACTCCCTTCCTTGTACCTTCCAGTTCCTCCCCTATTACGTGTTTCCTTATGGTTAAATAAAACTATTTAATGTATATACTTTATGACCACCCCTCCGAAGAGAATTGTTAAATGTCAATTAATTCCATTGTGCATAACATCCCAACCGTGTGGGGAACCCCGATCATACTTTAAAGTCTTTCAAATTTTTATATCTCGTAACAACATGATATCATCTTTATATCACCCTAGAAGTTATTTTTTCTTCCTCTTGGCTTGTCTTCTTTTCTTCCTTGTGCGTTTGGAGTTCCCCTTTCCGAGAAAAGTGTTGCACCTATCCCAAAGCCTTTATGCTCATCCGTAGAGTCCCCGACATTCCTTCCCTTCAAGTCGTGCATCACCAGTTCTTGGTGCATGGAGAAGAACTTAGATCCTTCATCAACCATGTAGTTATTTTCCTTTGTCTCTCCTTACTGTGTATCATGAGGGGTTGGTACGCTACTGTTTCTGTCGGAATGGATGAAACCAAAACTTATCAAAGATAATAAATATATTTTTAAAGAATTATGGGGTGAATTTGATATTTATGGTGTAATCTTTTGTAATTACTATAGTTTTTGAAATGTATGGGCTTATGCTCCATGGAAATCATTGTCGTTGGTGGTCTTTCCCTACGCAATAATGAACCCTTGTCTTTTTTGATGATTAAATGACTATAACATGGAAATTTATTAATCACTTAAACTCGGTTGGTTAAATGGATGCCCAGTAAACATAAATCCTTGTGTGGTCACCCCGGTTAACTAACATAATGAAGAACCTAATGAATGATTTTATTGAACCTGGAAGTTTCCAGACTCTGTTTTGGTTGTAGGTGTGTTTTTCATCTTCATGCTTATGTGGTGAAGTGGATGCAGATGGGATCTTCTATTGTGGAACGGCTATTGGTTGTGAATCTGAAGCTGTGTGGGGTTGTATCTTGAGGCTTGTTTTGGTTCCAGTATATTAAGGGTTCACCCTGATCCCGTTGATGTTGTGACATCACAAGAGAACAGGTATGAATGCTTAATTTGTTGTTTGGCTGTTTCTTCTTCTTTGGCTTGTGGATATTCCGGTCAGTTTCCCAGTAGTGAAAAATTTACTTAAATTGGATCTCTTGAACCTGAAAGCACAAATGGGTTAGATGGGAAGTTGGTTTTCAGAATGAGTTGTGACTTGGCCATGAGTGTTGTGCCTTTCTTTTATGAATAACTAGTAATGATGGTGTTTTTTCATAGGATGGACTTGGAAACCCTAGGTTGGTATGAGTTCTTGTTACCTATACATATGATTTTAGTTCTTAGGTTTCTTATCTGTGCCCCCCCAGGTTGAGCACTTACTGCAGAACACCCCCATTTCATGGGGGAGGGTGTTTTTGCAAACACTCTTATGAGTGGCTGGTTATTATGCCTTCTCTGCTCCCTTTCCTGAATATCCAAAGACACATTGGACCGGATGTGATGGCATGAGGTCCATTATATCCCATGATTCTTCGGGCAGGGTAGTTGTGGTGGTTGGCCCAGGTGTGTACATGCAGGTTGTTTCCTAATAGTCTTCAGGATGAGGCCCAGGTGTCTTCGGGTGTGGTAGTAGTTGTTATGGACCAGGTGTTTGTGGTCGTGGTAATTCATGATGTTTGTGGCCTAGGTGTTTGTGGGTGGGATGGGTGGTTGGTTCCCAGGTGTGTGGTGGTGTGACTGTGGTGAGAATGGCGGGAGAGTTTCGATGTGTACGATGTCTTCAATAACCAGTGGGAAAGTGGCGCGGGGTACCCAAATTTCGATGTGCTATTCCTATATATTACATGACTTGCATTATTTGGGGAGTGTACCTTGGTGAGGCCTCGGTGGATATTATTACTTTCTAGGTGCTTTGGTTATCTCTTTTCCCATATGGCATTAAAATTTCTACCCACTTGTGCATGGGAGTCTTCGGCTTTCCCTACTGAGTATCCTTGTATGCTCACCCTACATATATAAAACTGCTTTTAGGTTTCCAAGAGGATGTTAGGGATCGTACATGGCTGTACTAGCTCGGGCGTTGGGACAGTTGCAGTTGCAATTTTTCTTTCTATGGAAATTTACCTTTGTAGTCTCCTTGTACTTTGTGGCATTAACTTTTGCAACTTGCATATGCGAATGTATTTATTTGGCATTACTTTTTCCCCCCTAGTTTTGGTGTTGTTGGGATTTACTATATTATCTGCTGATCCTATTAAAGAAAAAGGGTAATGCCTTCCATTTTGTGTGTGATTCTATACCGTTGGTGCTAGTTGCCACTCCGATACCTATTGAAGGCAGGTCTTGGTGGTCAATATATCTACTTCAACATGAATAAGGAAGGGTCTGGCAATCTATTGTCCCTTCTATCATCTTTGTGAAGGAAGGTCATGAAAGAATGGTGTCATAGGGAGGTTGAGATATAGGATGGATTTTGGGGTTAGGCATAGCGAGGATTTCATGGGATGGTATGGAAACAATGTGGGGTGATCTTGGTTCGTGAAATAGGCCAGGGAGGACCAGCTAGGAAATGGGATTTTAAGGCCCCCCATGATCTGATTCAAGGACTCTGGGCCTACCGAATGACCAAGTAAGGCTATACTGATTACAGGGTAGAGACTCTAAGGAAGGTACATGCATCATAATGACTTGAGTTCTTATGTTTCATGGGTATTTTTTTGGGATTAAAATGAATAAGAATCCTATGAAAATTTATGAACAATATTCTACACTACTTGGGATTTGGAATTGCTTGTTTACCTTATAGTTATGGCACCAGGGAGACGACCACGAGTAGTTCGGGCGATGGAGGCCTAGATGGTTGACTTGGATGATCGACATAGGGTTAACCGAGAGGAGGAGGATGATCAGTGGTAGAAGATGCTTCGTTTTTTTCATCAGATAACCCTTGGGAAGTACGAGGGAAACATCTCTGATGTGGATACATATAGATGGCTAGAGGATCTTGTGATATATTTCAGCTTGACCTGGGCTTTAATGAAGTACTGGGTTCCTTGGGCTGTTATCCAGATTCTTGAAGCAATGCATTAGTGGTGGACGCTTTATCATGGGTAGAAGAAGGAGGTTGAGGTTGTGTGGGATGACTTTGAGAGGGAGTTACGGGCGGAATACCTCTATTCCATGATGAAGGCTGAGAAGAGGAAGGAACTAATATCCCTCCAAAAGGGGAGTATGTCAGTGAGAGAGTTGAGGATCAATATCAAGGATCTCCTTTTCTTTTCTCCCGACCACTTTCTGGATGAGGAGTCTCAGGCGAGATGTTTGGAGGAGGCCCTTCAACCTTCTCTTCAGTATGTTGTTACTCCCATCACACTACTAACGTACTTAGAGGTCCATAAGAAGTATAAAGTAGTGGAGAAGATTCACATTTTGGGAGGTGTGTCATGAGAGGGAATCTAATTGGGCTTGTCAAAGGGGAAAGATGTCAGCAACATGCCTCTAGCATCAGGACCCTCTATGTATCGACCAGTAGGAAGTATGCCTCATTAGTTCCAGTTCTGATCTCTTGGCCCTCGCCTTTTAATTTTAGGCCCAGGGCCAAGATTATTCATCTGTGGAAGCCGTGGGAACATTTGGAATCAGTGCTGGGATAGAGTTCAGTATGGCAGGGACGGGCAGGTTCAACGCCCACCTCAGCAGCAGCAGTTTCCAACTAGGCCCTTTCAGCAGTAGAAAAAGGGGAAGCAATCTCATGCTCCTCCATGGGTAGGTGTTGCAGGAGGGGGCCGACCTCAGGGTGCTCCTCAGGAACCTAAACCAGGGTGCGATCAGGGAGGAGGCCAACAACCGAGGGGTAGGGGAGCTGGGCGTGGGGAATTTCACGTCACAGAGGCAGCTGTTCTAGCAGGTCCAGAAGTCGTTCGAGGTACGATCAACTTGTTTAGTACTATTTCCTATGATGATATAGGATCGTTTCCCTTTTTTGTTGCACCCAGTCTGGCCCGTGCTCTGTGGCTAGATGCTGAGAGACTTCCAGTGGCCCTGCTGAGGAGCACAACATTCGGAGGTCAGACCAACTTGTTTTATGTTTTCTGAGGGTGTAGACTGATGATAGGGACACATTAGTATATCAGGGATCTTATACTATTGAAGATACAACCAAACGATGTCATCCTAGGCATCGACTAGCTGTTCTCAGTATGTGTCGTCATTGAATTATTCTGAGTAAGGGTCGCGTTTTCAGATTTGGGCAGCCGGTGTGTAACGTACATCAGTGAACGGGGTTTCTAGAAAAGCTGCAGGCGATAAGAGCCCCGCTTTTAATGGTTAGCTAAGCTATCATTGGAGTCGGTGGATGCAGAAATGGTGGAATTTTCAGGTATCATCAGTGAGTTTATGGACATATTCCCTGAAGAGGTGGAGACACTACCCCCTTGGCGTGATGTTGAGTTAGGGATAGACTTGCAACCTGGTGCCCATCTGATTTCGATGGCTCCCTACCGGATAACACCTTCCGAGTTGAGGGAGTTGTGGATTCAGATTGATGATATGATGAAGAAGGGTTTTGTTCGGCCACAAGCATCACCATGGGGTGCTCTAGTATTGTTTGCAAAGAAGGAAGATGGTGGTCTGTGGATGTGAATAGACTACAAGAGACTGAACCAAGTAACAGTTAATAATATTTTCCCCCTCTCAAGGAAAGACGTTCTATTGACAAGATGAGGGGAGCAAGTTGGTTCTCTATTATCGATATGCGGTCTGGCTATCACCAGTTGAGGGTGAAGGTGGGAGACATCTCAAATACCGCCTCCAGATGTCGGTATGTACACATTGAGTATGTAGTCATGTCGTTCGGCATTACGAATGCACCAGCAGTGTTCCGGGGACTCATGAACTCCATCTTCCGGGAATACCTGGATCAGTTCATAGTCGTGTTTATTGACAACATCCTGGTCTACTCAAGATAAGTGGGGGATCGCATTGAGAACCTGAGAACGGTTTTGTAGGTCCCCCGATAGCACTAACTGTATGGGAAGTTGTCCAAGTGAATGTTCTGGACGCGAGAAGTGCACTTCCTTGGGCATGTGGTGTCCGAGTAGGGAATATCGGTGGACCCATCAATGGTTGAGGCAGTAGTTTCTTGGGCAGTTCCAAAGAATGTGGCAGAGGATCGTAGTTTCCTTGGACTAACAGGGTACTATCAGAGGTTCTTTCCAAAATTCTCTTATGTTGCATCAACTTTGATAGCGTTGACCAAGAAGTACTAGGATTTCGTGTGGATTGGGAAGTGCGAGGTATCCTTCAGGTATCTGAAGGAGAATTTGGTAAGTACCCCAGTGCTGAGGTTTCTAGATGAAGGGGTGGGTATGAGGTGATCTGTGATGCTTCAGGACAAGGCCTCCAGTGTGTGTTGATGCAATGACAAGGGGTGATCTCTTATGGGTCTAGACATGTACATCTTCATAAGCATTGTTATTCCACCCTCAATATGGAGCTTGCGGCGGTCATTTTCACACTAGAATTGTGGTGGAATTACCTCATCGGGGAGCACTTCATGGCTTTCAAAGATCACAAAAGATTGAATTATATCTTCTCCCAGTAGGACCTGAACAAATAGAAGTGAAGGTGGATAGTGTTCCTTCAGTACTACGACTTCGATATTTCCTACACCTCAAGAAAAGTGAATGTGGTGTATGATCCCATGACCACGTAGCTACATAAGGATGTGGTTCGAGAGTTGGTGGATGCATGGAAGGCGATGGAGGAATTGGGTGCCCTGCACCTTGATGCGTGGATGGATGGTGGTAGGGGTTTCCTATATCAGATGATAGTGCAGTCTTCTCTATTGTGGAGGGTAGATGAGTCTCAATGGGTAGAATTATAATGGGAAGTGATGTGTGACCGGGTTAACCAAGGCGATGCTCCGGAAGGTTGGATGGTGGATGGTCAGAATCAGATGCTTTTCCAAGGGAAGTTGTTTGTTACAAAAGCGATGCATGAGTGGGTTCTTGGTGAGTTCCAAAACTCCCCCCTAATAGTGCACTCGAGTTTTTCCATGATGAACCAGGGTCTGAGGAGTTAGCTTTGGAGTCCTGGCGTAATGCAGACAGTGGTAGAGTTCGTGGCTAGGTGACTAGTGTGTTAGTAGGTGAAGGCTAAGCACCGTGTTCCATGCGGTCTGTTACAACCTTTAGATGTCCCCGGGATGAAGTGGGATGACATCTCAATGTATTTCTTGATAGATCCACCCAAGATCATGGTGGATATAATGATATCTTGGTCGTGGTGGACCGGTTGATGAAATCGACTACCTTTCTGGTGATCAAGGAGTCAGGTGTAGTGGATGCCTTAGCACAGAGGTGCACGGATGTGGTGGTGCAATTGCATGGAGTTATGTGGTCCATAGTCTCTAATAGGGATTCATGGTTTACCTCATGAGTCTGGAGGGGATTGCCGCATGGTTTTGGCACTCGGTTGCATCTTATAACTACCATACACCCCCATACAGATGGGAAGACAAAGCGCACCATCCAAACAATGGAGGATATGCTATGAGTATGTGTGTTGGATTTTAGGGGATCATGGGTGTGACACTTGCCTCTAGTAGAGTTCACCTAAAATAATAGCTATCACTCTACCATTGGCATGGCTCTGATCGAAGCTTTTTATGGAAGGCCATGTTGATCACCCATGTGCTGGACCGTGGATGGGTAAGCATGTGTTCTTGGCCCAAATGTGGTGCATATCATGATGAAGAAGGTTCATCTTATACATGAGAGGATGAAGGAAGCCCAGAACTGACCAAAATCATATGTCTATAATTGGAGGAGACCCTTGGAGTTTGAGGTCGGGGACCATGTTTTCATCAAGGTCTCCTCTTGGCATGGGAACTAGAGGATCAACAGTGGGAGTAAGCTTTCTTCTAGGTTATTTGGACCATTTGATGTGTGGCGGAAGGTCAGTAAACTGGCTTATCAGCTAGCACTACCACCACCACTTCTGAGACAGCATGATGTCTTCCATGTGTCTCAGATCCAACAATATCTACACAAAAATTCACACGTCATCGACGGGGAAATGTTGGATATCAAGGACAACGTTTCTTTTGTGGAAATACTAGTGAGGATCGAGGATCATGATGAGAAGGTGCTCTGTGGATGGACCATTCCTTTGGTTCGTGTGTTGTGGAAGCATGGTGGGCTCGAGGAGAGTACCTAGGAATGGGAGACACAGATGCGCGCCCAGTACCAAGTTCTGTTTTGAGTTTTGTTCTATTTTTTTTGTACTTGTTTGTGATGGAACGCTTTACCTTGATAACTATGTAATGTGTAGTTTTCCTTATTTTATTGATGTGTGTGAAGATTCGTGACTATGGGGTGGGGAGGACATGATTCCTACTCAAGACATGTTAGAGTGGATGTGATTAAACCCGTTCGGGTGAGTCAGTGCCACCCAAAGCGGATAATATCTTGACCTAGAGGATGAAACTCCCTAACCCATATGACTGGACAGTTTGACCATCAAATTTTTCCTGGTTACTTGAGGGTGAGTTGTTCCTAGATATCAATGAGGTTTACTCTGGAGAGGTATCTTTTGAGGTGGATGTTCGGAACCCCTCTATCTTCTAGTCTAGTTTTGATTCTGAAGGGTGAGAATAGTTTGAGGGATATCTGATGTAATGACAGGGACCCACCCGGTCCATTGCTTTTCCCAAACATGGCTCCACCAGACGGTGGCACCAGTGAAGGGGGCACCAGATATGGTGGCCCCGTGACAGTCCCACACTGGTCACGGTGGCACCGTGACGGTCGCACCAGTTAAGGTGGCACCGTGATGGTCCCACACTGACCACAGTGGCACCGTGATGGTGGCACTGGCCAGGGTGACACCGTGAGGGTGGCACCATGAGGGTGACACTGGGACGGTGGCACTGTGATGGTGACAACATGGCGGTGGCACCATGAGGCTGGCATCGTGTCCTCGCCAAGCGGTCTTCATTCATTCCCAGTTCTTGACTTTTCTTCTCCTGCAACATATCTTTTGATGTACAGATGATTTAATGCCCCCATTCAATGCCATTTAAATCCCATACATAATATCTAAAATCCCCCAGATTCAGTCACCCCTTAACTTACCCAAATGTGTGGTTTTTCCTCAGTGTCACGCCCTTCCCCGTACCTTCCATTTTCGTCCCTTTTACGCATTTACTTATGGTTAAATAAAAGTTTTTAACGTATAGACATTATGACCACCCCTCTAAGGATAATTGTTAAAAGAAATTTAATTCCATCGTGCGTAACTTCCAAACCGCATGGGGAACCACGATCCGACTTTAATGCCATTCAAATTTCCATATCCCGTAAGAACATGATCTCATCATTATATCACCCTAGAAGTTATTTCATCTTCCTCTTGTCTAGTCTCTTTTTCATCCTTGTGCATTTGGAGTTCCCCTTCTCAAGGAAAGTGGTGCACCTGTGCCGGAGCCTTTCTACTCACCCACGGAGTCCCCAATGTTCCTCCCCTACAAGTCAGGCATCCCCAGTTCAAGGTGCGTGGAGAGGAACGTTGATCCTTGATCAACCAAGTAGGTATTTTCCTTCTTCTCTCCATACTTTGTATCACGCGGGGTGGGTACGCTACAGTTACTATGGGAATGGATGAAACCAAACCATAACAAAGATAATAAATAGACTGTTAAAGAATTATGGGGTGAATTTGACATTTATGATGTACCCTTTTCTAATTACTATATGTTGAGAACTGTATGGGCTTATGCTCCATGAAAATCATGGATGTTAGTGGTCTTTCCCTACGCACTAATGAACTCTTCTATTCTATGATGATTAAATTAATGTAACATGTAAATTTGTTAATCACCTAAACTCGGTTGGTTAAATGTATTCCTAGTGAACATAAATCCTTGTGTGGTCACCCAGGTTAACCAACAGAAAGAGGAACCTAATGAATGATGTGCATGAACCAGGAAGTTTCCCTACTCTGTTTTAGTAGTAGGTGTGTTGTTCTGCTTGATGCTTATGGGGTGAAGTGAATGGGGATGGGATCTTTTATTGTGGCACGCTTGTTGGTTGTGAATATGATGATGTGGGTGGCTGTATCTTGAGTCTTGGTTTGGTATCAGTACTTTGAGGGATCTCACTGATCACTTTTCTGTTGTGACTTCACAAGAGAACTGGGTGTCAATGCTTAAATTTATTTTTGGATGTTTCTATTTATTTGGCTTGTGGTTTTTTTGGTTATATGCCCAGTAGTGCATAATTTACTTAAATGGGATCATTGAACCTGAAATCAAGAATGGGTTAAATGGGGAGTTGGGTTTGGGAATGAGTTTTGACTTGGTCGTGAGTTATGTGCCTTTTTTTAGGAATGAATAGTAATGAGGGTGTTTGTTCTTATGATGGCCTTGGAAACCCTATGTTGGGATGAGTGTGTGTTACCTATACATATGATTGTTGTTATTATATTTTTTATTTTCACCCCACCCCTAGTTGAGCACTTAGTGTTGAACACCCCCATTTCACGGGGAAGGGTGTTTTCCCCAACACTCCTATGAGTGGGTGGTTATTAGATCATTTTATGCTCCCTTTCCTGAATATCCAATGACTCATTGGGTAGGCTATGATGGCATGAGGTCGATTATAGCCCATGATTTTTCAGGCAGGGTAGTTATGGTGGTTAGCCCAGGTGTGTGCGAGTAGGTTGTTTCCCAAGAGTCTTCGAGATGAGGCCCCGATGTCTTCGGGCATGGCAGTAGCTGTTCTGGCCCAGTTGTTTGCAGGCGTGGTTACGTGTGGTGGTTGTGGCCCAGGTGTTTTCAGGTGGGATGCGTGGTTGTGGCCCAGGTGTGTACAGGAGGGGTGTGGCAGTGGGACTACGGTGAGAATGGCAGGAGATGTTCGATGTGTAGGATGTATTCAATAAGCAATGGGAAAGTGGCGCGGGGTACCCAAATGTCAATGTGCTATTACTATATATTACTTAACTCACGTTATTTGGGGAGTGTACCTTGATGAGGCCTGGTTTGATAATTTTCCTTGATAGGTGCTTGGGTTATCTATTTTCCCACAGGGAATTATAATACCTCCTCACTTGTGCACGAGAGTCTTTGGTTTTCCCTAATGAGTATACTTGTATGCTCACTATACACAAATAAAACTTCTTTCAGGTTTCCAAGAGGACATCAGGGATCGTGCAGGGATGTTCTAGCTTGGGCATTGAGATAGTTGCAGTTGCTGTTTTTCTTTCTTTGGTACTTTATCTTTGTATTCTCCTTGTACTTTGTGGCATTTACTTTGCAACATGCATATGTGAATGGTTTTCTTTGTCTTTACTTTACCCCCCAGTTTTGTTGTTGTTGGGATTTACTATCTTATCTCGGAATACTATTAAAGAAAAAAGGATAATTCCTTCAATCTTGTCTGTGATTCTATACCCTTGGTGCTAGTAGCCACTCTGGGACCTATTGAAGGCGGGTCTCGGGGGGACATTATCTCTCCTTCAACTTGAAGAAGGAAGGGTCTGGAAATCTTTTGTCCCTTCTCTCATCATGGTGAAGGCGGGTCATGACATAATATATTATCCATATTAATTCTTAACATTAAATAATGTAATTCAATACATAAAGACATGATTACATGGTATGAACCTTATTTGGATTACATGAATATAGTATATGAAGAATCTCATTTATCATTAAGAAACTCTTTCTTTTTCTTAAGATATAAATGGTAAGACATTATAGAGGAATTAACCTATTTCTATATATTATATAAGAATCCTTTTTCTCCACCACATTGTGGGAATATGACAAGGTTTTGAGAATTTATTCACATTGTATTAATTATCATATAGTAAATTAGTGTAAAATATCTATGCCACTCCAAGGTTTTTTTGATTTGCGGAAAATACCTAAGGTAAAAAATGATCATAAAATTTTTCATCATTATTCTTATCTTTTTTACTATAACTAAAATAGTTATATTATAACTTTTCATGATTAAAAAATTTATGGGATGAAAAAATTAAATATTTCTATTAAGCCTATAAATATTTTATCAAGCCTCAATAACCCTCCCCATTAAACATGGGACTTCCTTTCACAATAGATATCATAGTGTAAGGGATTCATATTTTCCTTTATATTATCTAAAAAAATATCAATCAAAATTAAAAGATGGTTTTTAGTTAGGTTCTCTTGCATCTTGGTACTGAAGCTCCTTGTTCCATTTAATGGACACCCAATTCATAAAATTATACATTGGACTTAGGAAAGGTACATTACGGGCCCTGATATAATGCATGTGGAGTACAATTTATGTTATATTAGCAATGGACTTATTGATCTGAATTTTATAAAGAAACTAACTTATTTCATTCCATAAAAATAATTCCATATCACCTGCATGAGTAAAAAAATGACACATAATACACATAATGATGAGGTTTATGGTGTAATAAATTAATGATTTATTTTTCTACATAAGTTAATTTTTTTTGGTATACAACCTCTCTTGGTATGTTTTCTACCTAAATAGGAGTCAACCAATTATTTCACATTGTTTTAATTACACCTTCTGGGAATTAATTACATGGAATATAAATTAATTACATAGTGTCTAAATAAATTGCATTTATTTTATATTAATCAACCTACAAGTGTCTTTATTAATCATCATGTGAGTTAATAACACAAGATTTGAATTAACTAAACCATGATTGAATTCATTTTACAAAATATGGATTAATTACAAAAAATAAATTAACTAAAATTCATGTAAAAAAATTATTCTACACATTAATTAATGACAGTCAATGTAAATTAATTACACTTCATTTCATGTAATTACATATCCTTTTCACACTGACCTACCTATCAAAATTATCATAATTTTATATTTATAAACCTGGGGTTTGTGCTTTATATTAATTAACTTTACAAACGTCTATAATAATATACTAAACACAAATGGTACTACAATCCATATAGAATTATAATTATTTTATTTTATTCCATTGAATTTTCTTAATTATTGCAATGATATATAATATATAAAATTTTGAAAATAAATATTTTTCACCAGTCCAATAACATGGTTCTCCCATCCTCCTTGATTTTTTTCGGATTTCTAAATAAATATCATACATAAATAATATAATAATAGTCTCGTGAATGAAATATTTATTTAAATACTACCATAATAAAATAAATAATATTAATTAAATATTTATTTATGATCTTATAAATAATAAGAGATAAATATTTTACATTCAATCTGAAAATAAATATTATATTCAAAATCAAGATTAAAAATTAATTTTTTGATATTGTCATAAACATTATTTATTAATGAATAAATAACGATCTAAAATGATATGAATTAATAGAGACAAATAATCCTTATATATTAATATAGTTAATTAATAAAATTTTGAATTAATATTTAATTATTATTTTTTGTCTTTTAAAAAATAATCAGTATATATTACTTATCATTATATGAATAATAATTATTACAATGATTAATTATAAATATAAATAATATTTAATTAAGATAAAAGGAAAAACATTGTTTTTGAACCTCTAGGACACTTCTTCAGTGGAATTAGGTTAACTTGCCTAATATCTGAGATTACTAGCTAGCAACTATTTAAGGAACCCATAGAGAAAGAGGATATGTCAAAATCACAATAACCACATACGAATTATCACTGTGTAATATAATTATTTTTATTGATATTAAATAAAGGATGTTTCAAACTCATGTCATTAAACTATATACATGATATTTATTTCCTTGTTTATCTAAAATAAAAAATCATTACACCATGTCAATGGATTTTACTACAATTGTTCCATCTGAATAAATGTTTCAAAATATCAAATTTCATAAATATGAATGGAAAAATCATTCCTCGAATTATTATTTAATGATATGGCATTTAATATGTAACAAACATAACCAACTTCATAATTATAATACTTTTTTATGGTTTAAGACAATACGTCATAGTGTTTTAGAAATGAATAATATTAATTAAAAATTTATTGTTTAAGGATCATTACACATTTTCATAGATAATAGTATCCCATGAATCATAAATAAGTAGATATATTATAGGAAATTGTATTCTCATAATCTCCCATCTTAGAGATTACCAAGTGTGATATTCATGTGACGAAGTGTCATCCACTTACGATTACTCGTACCTATCTGTCAACATTCTATGTCTTTCATCATTGAATTTTACATGACTGTAGACCAATATTTAGTAATATTTTCATGGTTCATTATGTTTCCCTACATAAAATGGGAAAGTATAAAATTTTAAATGAAATATATATTCTTTGATATTATCACATTAATGATATACAGAATAATTATCAATATAAAATAAGTTATTTATTAGTATTATGATCCGTGAATATATGGGAAATATATAATATAAAGTATGCTTTTCTGTGTGTCGAATCTTATATTTTCATATAATATCCTAGAGAATAACTATGAGGAGGATGATGTGATCAACCCAGAAGATAATATAAGAAGAGCTGCACGGTGGAAAATTATCATAGTGGAAGGAATTTTTATATTATCAATGTGATGGATAATTCATTGAAAAATTAGAATGTTTTTACTAAACACTAAAGGAAAAAGGGATTTTTCATGGTTCATTAAATATGTATAGGTTTAAAAAATCACTATTTGATTCATGATTTTCTAAACACCATAGATATATATATGATAGTGATAAAATAATCACCATTTTTATTAGTTTTTTCTTGCATTTAAGTTCACTTTTTTTGAAATTAATAGTAAATATTTATTGGTGGTTTAAACTAATTGTAATAGTTTTTTTTAAAACATATTAATTAAAATATATATATATTAATAAATATACAAATAATAAATCAAAGATTTATATTGAAAAAAGAGATCCAAAAAATATAAAAAATCCTTTTAGTGAAGTCATTTATATTCTACAATGTATAAAAAATAAAAAACATATATATAATAATAAAATATAACAAAAATAATGTTTCATTCATCATAATATTTTTTCCCATATAAAATGACAATAATTAGAAAATTCACTCATCAATAGATCAATTAAACAATATTACCATTACTAAAAAGTAATGAGTGGATGTTTTAAACTCCTTGCATACCATGTAACTCTACTAATTTCATAAAAATGGTGGAACATACACTATATGTTGAGTAAATACCAAAAATCACAAAACATCAATAGATATTTTAATTAAATATTTCTAAAAAATAAAGATTGAATTTGGGTCACATTGCAAAAAATCATAAATCAATTTATAAATAAATAAATATTAATTTATTTTCATTTTAAATTTATACAATATAATATTTAATCTATAGTAAAATTAACATTAATATACACATTATTTCATTTTAAAATCAATATTGGTTATAAATTCAATTTTATAGACTATTAGTATTTTATTAAAAATTATATAATAATTTTTATACGTTGGTTCTTTATATTTTAATTCTATGATGAAAAAATTATTTTTATGAAAGTAATAAATTATGAAAAATTATATTTAGTTTCCAATTTATTCATAGAAAACATAATACTAGATACCCTACTATTTCAGGTAAATACTACATCCAGAAACTATTTCCCAAGTGTGTGTTTTAAAAACCTTTATTTAGGAATTTATTTTAAAGATAATATTGATTAAATGAAATTTATTAAAATAATTCAAATTTAGAACACATAGTATTTTATTTATTTAAGTATTAATTAATGGTATTTTCTAAAAAGGTTATCTTTTAGGTTCAAATTACAATTTTCATGTAAATAGTAATTTTTAATATATTTACCAGTTTAAGAGATTGAACCTAAAGTTTAAATTTTTTTAATCAATAAAACATGATTTTAAATAAAAATATTATACATTTAACATTATTTTTTGAACTTATAAAACATATTTAAATTACTTTTTATCTAATTAAAATTTTACATAAATATAAAATTGTGTTGGTCTTTTCATAAATCAATTGTTTTCATGGGGGGTTTAGTTTTTGTTTCCTTGAAAGCATAATTTCAATTTTTTTATAATAATAAAATTTTTATTAAAATAATTATCATAGATAAATTATCATGAATATATATATATATTTAATTATTAGAAATTCTATTTTTGAAAAAATAAATTTTCAGCGATTAATTGTATTAATGTTAAAATAAATATTTGAGATATTTAGAAATAATATTTGACTAAATTATTTTAACATTGGAAATTATATGTATCAAATTGTGTAATATTTTCATTTTTAATAACTTTCATTATAATTACTTTATATTTTTATTAATCAAATAAAATGGTAAAGGAAAATTAGTGTAAATGAAAAAAATACAAAAAACTACCAAAAGCACACAAAGTTGTATTAAAAATTAATATTAGGAGAATTAAAATATAAAATTTTTTAGCTATATATTTTTTTCTATTTTAATTTCATTAGAATATTAATATTAACCTTAAAATATTCAAAATGTAAGGGTTACCCCCAAAACCACCCTCCCCTTCACTTGAAAAAGGTTAACATCTTCACCACTTCAAGACTCACCAATAATTTAAATTTATCCATTAAACACTTAAATTTATTTCTATAAGTAGAGTCCAATTACATTTTCAAATTATTTTGGTCGCCATTAAAAATAATAAGTCATTCATTTACAAAGAAACATTCAAGGAAAATTTAAGCCCCTCACTTGAGTATTATCATTACATAGCTTTTGTATGATAATTTTATTCCATGAAATTTATTCAACGTACACTAATATAATCATATTATTATAATTTATATAATTTATTACTACTATATTGATGGTATTTCAAGTATTTATTCATAAAACACTTTTATTAGATTGAAAAATTAGTTGTGCATGTGTTGTGGAGACTACCACCTTCCTGATGTAAAATCTTGCATTTCCGTCACTTATTTAAAATATTTGATATAAGGATGGTCTTAAAATGTTAATATTATTTTTAATATATAATTATGGTTATTGTAATACTAATGTCAAAACCTATTAATCATATGATTAACAAATGATCACTATTAATTTAATCTTTTAAAATAGGTGTACAAAGAGGTTAATGTTTTATCCAAATTGTGTAATGTTTTATTATAAATTAATTATTCATATATATACTTTTAATTTTGATACATCACACTAATAAAAACTATATAAGATCATTATGATTCTATAATAATGATGCCACAACAAAACCAACTCTTAATCATTCACTAAATCAGACTATGTTCAGGGATGGGTTATTTAAACCACCAACATCAACAATACATTGATTTTATACCCTGAATTACTATTCGAAATAATTATTTCCCACACTTTTTCCAGGGCGTGCGTGTTCTTCTGTCTGAGGATGACGACACTATTTGTTGCCCTGCATTCCCACTTTCTAAAGGTGGGCGACATCTATTCTTTGTTCATGGATGTTTCTCCTTGATTGAAAATGTATGATGGGATGTCAGTTCTTCATTCTAAGGATTCCATCTCGGAACTCGTCACCTAGTCTGGGTCTCCCTTAAAGACATAAGATGTTGTTCATTAAAATCTTCCCAGTTCCATATCCTCGTGGACACTAGTTAATTACACTTCTTTTTGGGGACATTCCAAGGGGTTTAGTCAGGGAAGCAACCTTCGGTCGGGAGAGTAGTCACGTTGGACATCACTGGTGTGTCTGGAAGTTGAGATACTAGGGTTTCTGGGTTTCTTCCCCTTAATATAGGGAATATCGAGGGCACAGAAGACCGAGACATCCCATGTCGAACGCGAAGAATTATATGCCACATGAATGTATCTATGGTTTTCCTCATCTTCCTATTTTTAACATAGGGTATATCATAAGATTAAAATCTAGCAGAGATGGATCAAATTTATTGGAACACTGACTAGAGCTGACTAGGGGAGTGAAACCCCTATAAGGAACACTAATGATTGGGATAACGTGTGGTTAGCTACTTGATTGTTGTTAAAGGGAATGGGGAATGATGTTTCATGATCCCACTGGGATGTGGTAGCCCAGGTAAGAACCAAAATAGACGATGTATGTTTAATTGAAGTAGGTGGATAATGATATGGATTCAACTCGAGGATGACATTAATATTGGGATTGAGTCTCAAAGAGACCCCTTATATATCCCTGTGGTAGGGAATCAATGTCCTCGTAGTTCACCTAACAATGGAATGCCATCGATTGGGGACTTCATCGACTTACTGTCGAATAGGGTTGACAACAACTTTCCATTGAACGTGGGTCACAATGGCTTACCACTGAATGGGGTCACAACGAATTTCCGTTTCATGGGGTCAGAAAGAGTTATTGTTGGATGGGGTATCAAATGATTACCACAGGATGGGGTCATAGTGGCTTACCGTTGGATGGGGTTACAATGGATTACTGCTGGATGGGGTCACAATGGCTTACCACTAGATGGGGTCACAGTGGCTTACCAATGGATGGGGTCACAATAGCTTACCGCTAGATGGGGTCACAACTGCTTTCCACGGGATGAGGTTAAACATCAAGAAGGCTTCCTACGTACCTTATCCAGGAGGCAAGGATCAAATCAAATGTAGTTTGGGGTGGAATATGTAGTCTAACGTCGTGGGGGATGAAAAGGGGAATGCAGTTTAACATCATGTGGGACGAAGGTGGTCCAACATGAAGGCGGGCCAGAACCAATGTTTATTGGACTTGAACCTCAGGGAGGATTCCCACGTACCTTTCCATGGAAAGGATCAATGTCCACGTAGTCCAGAAGGAGTGGGAACTGATGTGAAGAAGGCCGAGAACGATGGGTTTTGGGCTTAAACATGAGGGAGGCTTCCTACGTACCTTGACTTGGAAAGGATCAATGTCCACGTAGTTCAGAAGGATGTGTGGGGATCACACTCCAGGATTCTCAGATTGGTTGTCATGGTCGATGATTACACTAAGCCCGTGTGAGTAATGCTCGATGTGGGAAAAAAGAGGCAGCAAAGGCCTGATGATCACGTCGCGGAAGGTACATCTATGGGAAGTGGAGTGGGGCTTACACGTGGTTAGTTGTCCAAAGAGGAAACAAGGGCTTACAAGTGGTCAATAACCTGAGGGTGAAGGATATTGGGATATACTCCATAATTATGGCCCGAGTGGTGACGATGCCCAGCGGGAGAGGGATTTGGAACCTAAGAAGAGAGGAGGAGCTTGGATGCTACCTCCTATAAGAAAAGCTAGAGTCATACACCAGGGTGGTTGGCATTCCCCCATGGACATAAGTTGTTCTAACAAATAGGACCTCATTCCTTGTGAGGAATTATTTCACTCCCGTAGATACCAGTGGGAATGAAAAATGTCCAATGTTGGGCACCAAGTGTGAAAGGCACGGGGTGAGGTCACAATTTAACGTCATGTGCTGAGGACGTAGGTGCTTGGTAGTTTAACTTCTTACAGCTCGGATGAGGTGGGTGCGCTCTGCACCGCTAAGACTTACATAAATGATACCCACCAACCTCTGAGGGATGGAAGGCATCAGCAATGTGGTGGAGGGGGTGGGTGTTATGGAGCGATCCATTGGGGGGTCCATATTAGAGTGGTTATGTGAAGAAGAAATACTCGTTAGTGTACCTATGCGAAGAAGCATGGTGTGAAGAAATGCAATGAAAAGTGCCACCCAAGGGACTAAGAAATTTCTCCGTGCATACATAAAAGGACACATTTTAAGAGAGCGTGTGACGCAGATGTGTTGCGCATAGGAGGGGCTTGGACAAGGTGCCTCAAGGTGAGGGAAACACATGGAGTATGCGTATGGGGGTAAGTTGGGGAAATATTGAAGGTCTATGCGCAATATGCAAGGATTGTGTGCAAGAATAAGGGGTTACACACATGATGGAAACGTTTCGCACCTGATGGAGTGGTTGCATGCAATATGGATGGTTTGTGTGCAAGAAGGGTGAGTTGCCTGTAAGAATCACTGGTTTCATGAAAGAAGGACTGGTGGAGAGAAAGTGCACCTGACACAGAGGGAACATGGGCACAAAAGTGGATCCCTAGAATGAAAATGACTTCCAATGAAAAAGAAGTCCCAAGGATCAGGCCCAAGAGGGCCCACCTGAAGGAGCCCCCTCAGGGGACTTATCGCGCAGAATCCAATACATGAAGGCCATGGGGTTCTTTCACGTGAACACAGAAGAGGTGGATTTCATGTCGCAGAACATTTCTTCATCTTCTATTACCATCCCTAATGTGTGGGGATACAGTTTGTTTTATATCTGGAGTACGCATGGTTGCATACAAGAGTTGGACAGGCAAACCCTCATCTAATGTCACCTTATGCGCGAAAACAGGTTCGGGTGAACAAACTCCCATTCGACATCACCTTGTCCACGGAAACGGGGATGGGTATGCAAATGACTGTTTGACATCGCCTTGTGTCTAGAAATAGGGTCGGGTGCACAAATACCTGTTTGACATCGCCTACTGCATGGATACCAAATCGGGCATGCAAATCTGTGGTTGTCGTCGCTTGGGAACGGAAAGGGGTTCGGCGTGAAAACTCTAATTTGATGTCGCCTTGGGCACAAAGAATAGATCGGGCACGGAATGTCACAGTTGACGTCGCCTTGGGCATAAAAGGGGGGACAACCTGTAATATTTTGCACGCGGGATGTCCACTTGAACGTGTCCCCCTAATCTTCCGTGCACTATCCTCCCAGGCCCAGAAATCTCTTCTTTCCATCCTTGATCCATTTATTGTTCTTTTATCTAGCTGATGCAGAACTTCTCTAAATTGTACTGTCAATAGATCCCCCCCCCTCAAAATCAGAGCTGAAAGATATCCCGATGGTTGGATTCTAAGGGAACACAGAAAAATAGGAAAAAAACCCTTCAGAAGCATGAAAAAATTCATTTTTCACCTGCAAGCTTGTTGCACATGTGAGGAAAGCACTGTAGCACACTATAAATTTGTTGAGGGCCCCTACTAGGCCCTACTTTGAATTTTTCCACATGACAGGAATTTTTCTCTCGTGGGTGAAAATGGTCCCGTTCCGCATCTATGATTCCACAGCTGACTCTGGGTTTAACGCACCATCCATTTTTTTCGCACATCGAATTACTTTTTTGTGCCTCCTCTTTTGTGCTCGGGATTTTTATTGATTCGCACCGATCCCTTCAGATTTCAAAAATGGTCGCTCAATATACCGACACTCAGAGGGATGCTCCCACTACAGTAAGAAGGACCCAAATGATCATGAACCCTCAAATTCATCATTCACTAAGGGTTGTGTCTAATAACCAAATGATTTTCAGCATGCCTAAGTAGGCTCAAAAGGATAACGTCTTGTGTGGTATCCTTCCTCTATGGAACTTCGGTTATTTAGAAGAGGTGATGATACTTGGTTTCGAGATAGACACACCACCATCATGGCTGATGCGTGAGGATAGTCTTCCACAATTCCATATTACCAACAACAACCATCCTAATAGGGAAACATAGAACATGTCCATCTATGTCTAAAATCCAAAGACCAAGACGGTTTTGGAAAGCGGTCTAGTCCCCGAGGAATCTCTCGCTATTTATGCGAGTACTTTCAGAAGAAGAATTAATGATGAAACGAAGGGCTTCCAGGAGTGGGAATTCATATCTGGGGGAAACATTACCAATGAATGGGCATCGGAGTACTAGGTACGTCAGACATGCGAGGACTTAGGGCAGGAGATGTGGTCCATTTGGCTTTTTGAGGCCGTTTGGATGTCCCAATTCAACTTCTACCGACAACAGGACTTAGTATTAGAGTTGTTCAGTCATTGTCACCTGATACCAACAATTTTCACCTCCACCATGGGGAGGTGGGAATCAGTCTATGGGACATCCACTGTATCAGGATACTCTCCTTGGTGGGATATCAGTACGACAAGTTCCTATAGAAAGAGAATTTTTGGTGGGGTAGGACACAAACCCCACTTTTTCATGGAACCTCCTGGAGTTGGCTAAATAGGAGCTCAAAATAAAATATATCCTAAAGGAAATATCCTATTTAGGGTGGTTTAGTTTCTTCCTAACCCAGGACATGGCTATGAATATGTGAGGACGAGGGAAGCAATGCCCGAAGACATCTCAGAGGGGAAAATGAATATCATATAGGAATATTTTGGATATAAGAGAGTACCAATAGTGGGGATTTTTCATTAATGAAGGTCGATACATGAATGTGCGATATTCTGGGTGTCTTTACATGTTCTTGAGAGGATGGTTGTTTCCTTTGAGGGACATGTGTATTGGAGTCCACACAGGGATGTTAGTTATCGTTGGGATTGTGGTGGAAAAGGAAAAGGTTATCCAAGATGTGCTATTGTGGGAAAAGATATACAGTATTCTAGGGCACATCTCGAGGGGATGTACACCCAGGAGGATATGGGGGGACTTCTAGATTATCCACAGATAGGTCGCCGCCCACTGTGGTGGGTGTGACTTCTCATATTCCATTCTCCTCTGGTAATGATATGCAGCCATCACTCTTGAACATTGTTGGAATACGCCCATTGACCCTCAGGGATAAAAGAATCAAGCTCATGATCGGCAACCACACCCACTTCAACTTCCACCCATTCCAAACCCTAGTTAGCCAAATGTTAGAAGATGGGTGGGGTCCATTGGAGAAGAGGGAATACCTGAAGATCATTCAGGGTGGTGTGCTTCTGGCCTAGATTGATGGAAAAATCTTTTGAAAACAGTATGTGCCGACCTCGTTCCCCTGTCAGTTCAGGTGCAAGCAGCGGATGCCCTAGAAAATATATACAGAGTTTCGGGAAGAGTGTATTCCCTACATTCTCTTCCAGTTGTGGATTATGTTCATAGTTTTAGTCTTGTGCAAAATCATCACTCTTCCCCCCACCGATGTCAGTGTAGGACTATCAACAGAGTATGCCGAACACTGAATGAGAATGTATCCCAAGGAGATTATTTGGAAACGCGACTAGAAGATCAATGTCTATAGTGGAGAGCCCAAAGAGTGAGAAGGTAGAAGAGGTTCCACTAGGGGAAGTGAGGTAAAGGACAGGTTGGTAAGCTAGAATGCGGCAGGCATGTCCTTTATCTGTAGGGAAAGCATATAATGGGTACTATCCTCCACCCACTAGGGAAGGGTGGTCTTGTGTATGAACTTGTGGTCTGACTAGGGAACTCCCATGAAAGAATCTCATGTACATATTGATGCCATATGCCGATTATATCTTCCCTTCTCTATGGTCTTCTTAGAGAATGCTGCAACAGTCCATGTCAACTGAAGAGTTGGGATGGAGATTGATACGCATCGGGATCAATCGTCTAGACATAGTGTGGATTTGGATATAATATAGGGTAAACATTAATTGTGGGTATGTATACCTAACAACCATGGATGTGTACGCATCCTTGGGGGGTGGTGAGATGAACCACATCTCCTGGTGAATGTAATGCTTGGCCAAGAGCATGAAATAGAGAAGCTTCCATCTGAGGATAAAAGTGTAGAGGAAAAAAGAAGAAGAAGAGGAACATGAAGAAGATGACCAAGTTGAAGGTCTTTGTGGAGAGGGGCCTTAAGATTCTCCCACTCACCAGTAGAGCTCCTGAGAGAGTGGAGAAATTTTCAGTTCCGATGCAGAACTAGAAGAGAAACATGAGGTATGGTTTAAGCATTATATCGTCCTTTATCTCTACATTATCTCGATCTATCAACCAAACCATGTCCTATTCAGGAACACATGTGTGAGGATCCCCAGGAAGCCTTCTCCATAGGGGGTGCAGGTATGCCTATGGAAGTCGGGGAGAAACATTGGGGTCTAGTCCTCAGGATGGAGCATTGTTGGGTGCCGATTTTAGCTAGATGAGTCAAAAATGGGCCAAAAAAATAATCTCCCTCCATCCCCATTGTTCAATAGTAATTGAAATCGGTGATCGAGTTAACAAGCATTGAAGGCTCCCCTGTGGTGGTAGCCCCCGCCATGACACAAGCATTGGAAGCCACCACACATGTCTCCTGTAAGTCCATTATCAATGGAGTTCCTCTTTGAAGGAGAATTCAGTTAATCATGATATTGATTCCTGATGCAGTGATCCCAAGGTTGGATGTACGAAAAATTGTAATGTCCTGGACATTAGTGGAAGCTGGATGGGCTGAAGCTCCGTCGGCCTTTAGAGAATCTACCATTCTAGGTGTCCCTACCCCGATACTCAACAATCCAGATATTGCAATGGGGGATGGTAATGCTGCCTGGGTAGAGTTCCAGCCCGACAAGAGTGATGTCAATGAGGAGGAGGAGGTGTTTGAAGAATACCCTGATACTAAACTCTTCACTTCTTTCCCCGAATATAGGCCCCAGATCCTGAAGAAATTGACATTTCCAACTCAGATGCTGTGGAGGAGAGCCGTATGACATGACAAAAGGTGTGGAAGTGCCTCAGATTCTTTCTCATCCATCCACAGGCAAAATGGCTAAGCTAGATGGGGTCACTCTGCAACTGGATATGCTTTCTTTTCTCTATAGGGGTAGACAATTTCCATTTTCATGTAATGTTCTGTGATTACATGGTGGAGAAGATATAATAAGACAGATGATTTTTGGATATTTCCCATCACTGAGAGGATTCAAAGAATATTTAGGCCATCCTGGTGGCGGAGTAGGAGGTCCAACACCTTGCGGATCAAATGAAAGAAAATTATCCATTCATTGCACACCAATCTAATATTATTGAGTGATTGAAGGTCCAAATTTTATATTCCAAGAAAAAAATAGCACAAGTGAATCACTAAATGATTGGGATTTAGATTGAACAATCATATGAATAGGCCAGGGCTAACAAATTGTGACAAACTTCTTCTGTTGAAGAGAAGGTTCTCAAGAGACGGAATGAGATGTTGGAGGCCACAAGTCATATGTTGGCAGTATTGGACGAGTCCATCCAAAATGTCGATCCTTAAGAGACCTGTTTTTTCTAACCCCTTAAGCTCATTCTGTTTTATTACTTCCAGCTTTGAATTGTATGCATGAATGGACTACTTTCTTGTTTATTTTAATGGACTTCGACGATAATCCTGAAGTAAATAGTGATCCATTCCTAAGCTCGCGTGTGTCACACCCTATGTGAAAAAGGTATCCTCGTGCTATTACTTCATTTGAATATGGGAGTGGAAACCATACTTTGTACACCAAAGGTAGATATGACTCTTTTAGGCTTTCAAAAAGATTGGGGGAGACTTGATTGGAGAATAAAGTCCTTGGAACAGCTGAACTATCACATCCTCAACATGATCTAGTGCACAAGAAAAGTAACTCTAGGGGTGTTAGAATTGATCTAAACATAGGGGAGTGGGAAATTTGACTCATGATACCAAAAAATCGGAACACTATAGGGATGGATTAAAAATGAAGGATAACTATTGACCGTGTTCTAAAAACAGTATCCTTATTGTGTTATCCTGAAATGGGGATAAAAAATGATGGATGACTGCTCAACATGTTCGAAACATGAACATTGACTCAAAATGTCATCCATTAGCCTTCTAAAACATTGTCCCAGGACAAATTGGAAAGCTATAGGTCGAGAAAACATACTATTAGGGGGATCGTTTGGGTGTGAAATAGGATGAGGGTCCAAATGAAGGGCACATAAAGTGTGGAGTTGGAGTTATGGGTTGTTATAATGGAGTCCAACACTTTCGAAATCATGCAACTGCGATGAAGGAACATTCAGTGGTCATATCCATCTGATCATGGATCAAACATACTTCTGATAAGGACCTCTTTGGAAAGGGATCTGGTGTATCCCATGATTAACATGGGCCATCCTGAACTTTTTCACAATAGATTCACATTTTAGTATCATGCGCTGAGGACAGAAGGCCTCATGCAGTTTAACGACATATGATAGGATGATGGGTGAAATGGGAGATCCTAAAAAGGGATTATGTGGTGCGGTAGTTATAAACCCAATGTGAATGAGGACATAATGAGTTCGCACCACACCACACATCCCTGAAGAATGTTTTTATCATGTGACTAAAAGAGAAAGATAGGCTGGGCCCAAAGCAAGGTTCCTGGATGTTCCTATATACCCCATTAGGATGTTAATCAAGCCATACATAGTTTTGATGGAACAATTTAATGTCATGCGGGATGATGAGAGGCATGTGTGGCATGGCTGCGCCAGTACACGTCCTATCAGAACTACTAAGCCCATGTGAGTCGTGCTCTATGTGGGAAACAAGAATTAGTGATGGGATTTTCTGAAAACAGGAAAAAACGGGTTAGGGTGGTCGGATGCTAGTTGAATGACATAGCAATGATGCTGACCCGCCTATATAAGGTGCTTAGATTCACGGAGGAGTAAAGCTGAGTATGTTGGAATTCTATATGAACATAAAAAAGTTGAAATATGTGAATCATTATTCTTGAGATCTAGGCCGATATGATTGAGGTGTGATGATAAGGGATAACTATCGACCATGTCTGAAACATAATATATTTTTTGTACTAGCCTGGAATAGGGAAAGGAAAATGAGGTTCGACTGCTGACCATGTCCAAAACACAGGACCTATCACAAATATTGTTTGATTTCCTCAGGGAAGTGGGCTCAAAAAGGTAAGTTAACCAGTGTGGCTTGATACCAGGCCATAAATGGGGTCCCTTTGGACATGGAAGTGGATGAGAATCCAAATGACGGTCTCATGAAGCTGGGACATGGAATGAGGGAATGTCCCAATAAAAATTCAACTATTTGGACACTACTGTAATGCATCTGAGTACGATAGTAAGACATATCATATAGAGGGTATTGAGTCCCCCTCCAGGACAAAGGTCCTGAGGTTTCATGCTTCCAAATTAATGGTTGAAGTATGTGATATTAAGGGTGGCTTGATTTAATGGACTATGCATAGGGAGACGATGTGGCCAAACATGAGGCATAGTTCCCATAGGAAGATATTTGTTTAAGGTCATATAACATATACATGGTGGGGAAAAGATACGGGGGGCACATGGTACAACCTTTTTAAAACCCGATGTGAATGACGACCCATGAGGTACTCTCTACACCACATGTTCCTCAGAGATATTTGGTCGAGATGCCTAAAAGAGAGGGGACGTGATTTTGGATTCTGGGGGCTAGAACCATAGACCAGATGTCTTGGTGTTCTTACGTATCCCATAAGGATAGGAATCAAGCCATACGTACTTCTGAATAGGCCATGTAGTTTATCATCATATGATAATGATGATGTGTGATCTTAGTTTACGGACATAGAGCTCAGTCTAGAGATGGTAGGGAATGTGACAGACACATGGTGAGGTAATTAAAAAACCTGATGTGAATGAGGACCTAGAGTTCAGATCACCATGTGTTTCTTGGGGAGGATTTAGGTCAAGGGACCAAAAATTCATGTTATTCTGGGCCCGAGGAAAAGTGCACAGTCATTCCTATGTATCCCATTAGGATGGGAATCAATCCATACATAGTTATAAAAGAAGAATGGTAGGATACCAATGTTAGAGATAATAAGGTTGTGTGGGTCTGGCCCTTACATCTAAGGAATCTATATTTGATAGATCTTGTTTGTCATTTAGGATGAATGTGCAATTTTTAAAGCGATGGACCTAGATTAGAAAGTCCAGGAATTTCCATAAGAATCAATCCATATTCATGAATCGACAAATCATATGATGTGTGATCGATACCAAACATGATACCACCTTGAGTGAGGATATCACATTGTAGTGTCGTTTTTCATCGTGCATCCAGAACGATAATGTCACAGATTAGGGTCATGTGAGGGGACCAGCCATGCATTTAAACATCATACAGTATAGACGTAATAGTTCAATGTCATGTGGGATGAGGAATAATAGTTTAAAGTCATATGGCTGAGACATATACAGGATAGATGATGTTCCAAAGGGAATGTGCACGACGTGATAAAAATACCCGACGTGAAATGAGGACGTGGTCTACATCATACCATTCACAATTCCAAGTAGGAAACCTCAGTCTGAGGGGACAGAAAAGGTTAGAGAATATGGGTCATGAGATACTAGCTCTTAGTTGAGCTGGACCAAAAGATGAAATTTCTAAGCGTTCCCATGTATCCCATGGGAATGGGAATCGAGTGATACGTAGTTCTAAAAGAGATCTTAGTTTAAGGTCTTAGAACTCGGACCAAGGAGAAGAGGAATTAGTCCAAGTAAGTGGGGGCCTCAACCTGATCCCTAATCTTGTGTGAGTCAAAATTGAAAAGGGAAACATGGGAGAAAGATATTTTTTGCAATACTAGGAATTCACGCCAAATGGATGTCGATTTGGAGCCCCAAATGAGGCCTTTACCGCAAATTTTGTCCTCCTTATGTGAAAATCTGCACTGAGGGATTGTGCTAGGAGTTTCGAAATTCCATTTGGACCTAGTGGGTTGGAAAATAACGTAAAATGTGTAACTGAAATTTAAGGCTTGAAGGGGTTATAGTGACGATGGAGGATCACTATGGAACATGTTTGAAACACTGTAACCATGTTGTGTGACCAAAAATGGGAACAAAAAAATGAGCATCACCTACTACCCTTATTTTCAATGAAAGACATATATTGATTTTTTTTCTGAAATCCTTGGGGTCTTTGGCCAATAATGTTAAGAGTTCTCTTAGGCCTAGAATCCAAGCAATTTAGGGCTCCCATTATGTGTGAATGATAAGGGAATCCCATGTGACGAGGAACATGAATCCTAAAATGTTGGTCAAAGCATGTCCACGTAGAATCTGAGACTCCAGGTTCTAGACCAGAGTACTCATGGGCCAATTGGTGAATCACCAAAGAGGGCAGAGGGACCCATCTTAAGGGAAGACAACCCAAAGAGATGAAAGGAAGGAAACGGAGAGAAGGCCACTCAGGAGAGATAGGTATGTGGCATGGTAGTTATAAACTCAACTTGAATGGGGACATATGCCCATACCAAACTGTATATTCCTCCTTTGGAAGAATGTGGTCTAAGGAGCCATCATGATAGAGAGGATTCTATGAGTTGGGGCTGGACTTGAAGACTAGATGTTCGGGAGGTCCTACATATCCCATTATGATGGGAATCAAGCAACACATAGTTTTGGTGGAATGAATGACACTAATAAGGGCATGATACCCCAATGAGGGGCCTGTACGATGCAATGAGTAACCCACCATGAATGAGGAAATAATCACGCACCACACTATTTAACCCTAAGTGAGAAGTTTGGAAAATGGCATAAAAAGGCCAAGGGTACTAGGGATGGGCCATGGAAAGAATGTCGTGGCCATCTTGCATTTTAACGTCTTACCGTAAGGAAAAAGGTAGGGGCATGGTATCTCATCCCAGGATGAGTATGACATGGAGAATGACCAATTAATGAGAACATAATCCAACACCACACCATAAAATCCTATGTGAGAACATGGGTTAGGGGCCTGATAAGGAAGAGGGGCATAAGGCTAGGTCATAAACAGAACGTCCCAGCCATCATGCAGTTTAACGTCTGGGAATGAGTACAATAGTGATATTATTTTAGGGTAATTGAGTGTTGACCATTGACCATATTCACGACATGGGACTTGTATCAATTTTTTTCTCGAAATTCTCAAGGGAATTAGCCTATTATGGTAGGAGAGCCCTTGGGCCGAGCATCTAGGCCATTCGGAGGCCCTTTTGAATATATACAATGATGGAAGCCCAAATGATGGGACTCTTGAAACATGGTAGGGCATGTGCTCATGAGGAAGATTATAAATGAAGGGAGGGATGTCTCAATGGGATATGTGTGGCAAGGCTAAATAACCTGTCATGATTGAGAATGTGATTCCATACCACACCACACAATCCTAAATGAGAACTTGGGCCAGGGTCCTGAAGGGGTCGAAGGACCTAAGGACGAGTGTCCCAGTCAATTATAGCAATATGACCCCTCGTGCAGGAATTGCATTAAAAACTCATAATATCATGTGATAAATGCCCGGTGTGGGAAACAAGTAGTAGTATTAGGCTATCACCATCACATAAGTGTCTGACAGCTGGAATTCACCCTGCCATTCGGAGATGACCGATATTTGGAGAGACGAAGAGGTAGAATGAACCACTACATTTCATGTTTGGGACACATGGGGGTGGTGACAATGATCAGAGATAGCATTTGACCAGATTTGAAACACAAAATATATATCATGTGACCTGAAATGGGAACAAAAATGATCATCGACGACTGACCATATTGACAACACAAGACTCATATTTATTTGTTGTCTAAAAAAAGGAGTGTGTTCGCCCGAAATGATAGGAGAGCCCTTAGGCTATGTATCCTTATTGTTCGGGGTCCCCTCTGAATGTGAAAGATAATGGGAACCCAAATGATTAGGTGTGTTGTGAATGAATGATCCCATGCAATCTCAAATAATGTTAGACAGCTAAATAAATAGTGGTCTTCGAATATGGGGATACGTAGTATAGTTATGATGACCATGCCGTGAATGAGGGAAAAATACTAGACCACACCATATGTTTCGTCCCAATGGGATGTCTTGAAATTTGGGGCTAGGGATATAGATGAAATGTCTGGGCGGTCCTATGTATCCCATGAGGATAGAAATCCATCCATACATTGTTCTGAAGAGTCCATGTAGTTTAGCATCATGCATCTGGATATCGGATTATTAGAAGAATGAAGGAGGGAACATGGTGCAATCATCGTAAACCAGACATGGTTGTGGAGAAAGAATCGAACACGATGCCATGTGAGATCCTCAAAAAGAGGTATGCCTAGGAGGTGATAGTCAAAGAGGAAACTACGATTGGACTCAAGATGAGGCATCAGAGCATTATGATGTATCCCATGAGGATGGGAATCATGCCATAAATAGTTCATATGATGTAGTTTAACATCATGCAGAATGATACACAATTTATGGTCTTATAGAACCGTACAGTTTAAGGTTATTTAGGAATGTCATGCAATTTAGGGTCATGTGGGAATGTATAGTTTATGGTAATGGGGGCCCAATGGCTAAATCAATTTATTTCTTGAGGAACTAGGCATTTTTGGGAGGAGTTATATGATCACCATCCATTGTAACCAACAAGTACGCCCCATTGGAGAAAACCTTTTGATGATGTAATGTCCTTCCCATTTGGGTTTCAACTTGTGTGGTTTTCTTCCAGGTATCACTGGTGCCCTAAGGGCCAATAAGAAATCACCTTAGAAGAAGGAGAGGTGAAATTTCTTGTTGAATGCTCTGGTTATCTGGTTCTGATGCCTTTCCAGATTCTGCAGGGCACAATGATTGTTCTCGTCAAGTGCTTCCAACTCGGCCAGACATATTTCAGCTACTTTATCTGGTGCTTGCTGATCATAGACAACAGTGCGTAATGAGAGAAATTGAATCTCGATGGGAAGTACAACCCCTATTATGTACACCATGGAATATAGGGTCAGCTGGGTGGAATTATGAGTCGTCGTCTGATAAGCCCAGAGAGCATTGGGGAGTTTGTCCGACCAACTCTTCGTATTCTGACCAACCATTTTCTGGATAATGATAGATATGTTTTTGTTGAATGCCTCAATCTGACTATTGGAATACGCATGATAGCGGGAGTTGTTGTTAGAACCGATGTTGTACTTATCATAGAATTTCTTTAGCTCAGATTCTTGGAAGTTCATGTCGTTATCAGTGAGGACGGCCTAAGGGACTCTAAATCAGTAGATGATGTTCGAGTTCTAAAATCCAGCAATGGAACAGTCCGTGAATTCTTTGAGTGGAAATGTCTCTCCCACATGAGAAGAAATATATGGAAGTCAGGATGAACCTGCACTGACGAGCTATCATAGTTGGATATGGTCCCATGACATCAAGTCCCCATACCAAAAATTTCTAAGAGAACTAGGTGGAGTGGAGATGCTCTAGTAGAAAATTCATAAATTTAGCATGAATTTGACTTGAATGTCATCTATTGGAAAAGTTTATGAAGTCATGGATTATAGAGAGCCAAAAGTTCCCCAATCTCTGGATCTGGTGGGATAGTTTCAGCCTGGTCTGATGAGCCACAAATGATCCAGGAAGAACCTCTTGATTGGCATGAGAAATCAAGACTCCATGAATTCAATGGAGGAGAACCCCATTAAACCCACACATATAGAGTATTTTCTCATGGCCAGGGATGTACTAGTGGGTGAACTACAATGCACAACATCGAATTCTCTTGTGCTTGGACCGATCAGCTGGGATGTAACCATTTTAGAGATACTCAACAAAGGGGGATATCCAGTTGAGAGTCACTTCAATCACCGTGTCTAGGGGAGCTAGGGGTCCTGATGTGAAGGCTTCAGCTGTAAGGTGGCTTACCTTTGGGCCGCCATCTTCATCGTGGGTGATAGGAGCAATGAATCTCATATAATCCATTTGGATAATCAGAACATCCTACTCATCCCCCACAAGTGATGTAGTCAGGCTAGCTAGGGCGTCATCTCGACCATTCTGAGGTCAAGGAACATGAATAACTACTGCTCGAGATGGGAACTAGGCCATTAGATGGAGAGTGCATTCAAACAATGGTACGAGATCTGGCTTTCTAATGACATAGTCATCATTGATCTATCATATGAGTAGTTCAGATTTCCCTTTCACAAGAAAATGGGGCACATCATTCTTGAGATCTAGCTTGAGGCCAGTGATGAGAGCATGATATTCTACCTCATTGTTGGTGAAGCCTTTTGAAAACAGGAATGAGTATGGAAATATGGATTGGGTTGTGGTATGTAGACGATATTCGTGCCTACTCTATTGAGCTTGGGGTCATTGAGCCTTCTGCCAGTAGGGAACTAGGAAGCACCATCGAAGTGCATCTACCAACCCAGCGTGGCTTATTCTACTAAGAGGATCACCTCATCAGGGAAATCAAGATCCAAGAACTGGTATGTAGGATCCAGATGGGCCGCAACGAAGTCTGCCAATTCTTTCCCCTTAATAACTTTCTGAGGTACCAACCTAATATCAAACCGTTGGAGAATCACTACCCACCAATCTGAAAGACCTGTCAACATGGGGCGGTTCTGGATGTACATTAGTGGGTCTACTCGGGATACCAGTTGTACCTCATGGTGTTGAAAGTAATGTCACAACTTCTGTACTGAGAATATTAGTACAAGGAAGATCTTTGAGACGGGGGATTATATGGTCTCCATATCGAGGAGCATGCAGATGAGGTAGTAAATGTTTTTCACCGTCCCCTCGTTATTCTTATAGGTGAGAAGGGCACCAAGAGATCATTCTCGGGTGGCCACATAAAGGACCAGTGGATTTCTATATATGAGTGGCATTAAGACTAGAGGCTGGAGAAAATACTACATGATTTCTTTGATCACAGTCTGACATTCTTCATCCCATTCATAGAGTGTTCCTTTCTTCAGGAGCTGAGAAAAGGTCTTACACTTGCCGGACAGATTCGTAATGAATCAGCATATGTAGGCTAAGTATCATTGAAAGCCTCAAAGATCTCAAATGTTTCTCAGAGGAGACACATATCTAATTGACTTCATCTTACAGGGGTCTATCTCAATGCCCCTATACCTGACAATGAAGCTAGTAAACTTTCTAGAGGTGGCCCCAATGGGACACTTCAATTGATTCATATTCAGGTGACATGAACATAGGAAGATGAACAATTTCTCAAGGTCATTGAGATGGTCCTAACGCTGGTGAGATTTGACCACAAAATCATCCACATATAATTCATCTAATTTTCGAAGGATTGGTATAAATATTCCAATCATATCCCACTAGTAGGTGGCAACTGCATTCTTTAAACTGAAGGGCATGACAGGGTAATAGAATGTAACTTGTGGGGCCCTGAAGGCTATAAACTCCTCGTCCTCAGGGACCATTAAAATATGGTTGTACAAGGAGTACCAATCCATGAAGAAGAGGGCATGGAATCTAGTTGTAGTTTCAATCAACAACTCTATCATTGGAATGGTAAAATTATCATTTGGACAGTGACAGTTGATATCCGAGAATTTGATGCAGACCATGATCTATCGATTCTTCTTCCCAACTGGAACAATACTGGCTAGCCATTTGGGGTACTGGACCTCCTTAATAAAATTGGCTCTATTGATCTTGTCGACTTCTGCCTCTACTATGGCATCGTGCGAAGAGTCCACATTTCTGGGAGCCATCTTGAACCCATGATGATTTTCTGGGTGATAGAGGTGGTGGATGACGACCTAAGGATCTAGTCCTGTCACCTCATAATAACTCCAGGAGAATACATCACAGTGCTATTTTAGGATGTCTATGTACTATTGTTTCTCCTAGAGGGGCATGACGGCCCAGATCAGTGTGGGGTTTGGGTTTTCATCGCTACCGAGGTTTACCTATACCATCTCCTAGATTGTGGCAGAGACTCCCTCTTCAATGGCTGGAGGAGCATCCTCCAAATCCTCTTCTACACTTATAATGGAGGAATCCTCAGTGGGAGGAATTTCTTCTGAGTCAAGGGATCCCGATCAGAGGCTGGTACCAGCCTGAGCAGTAGTGGTAACTACATCGGAGGAGTCCTATGCTGCCGTAACAATAGCAATGAAGGCTGTCAATCTGATCCCATTGGGCCTTCATCCCAACAGACCACTCTTGATGACATCGAAGCAATAATGGCTCATCGGCCTGAGGTGTTTAATTACAGCCTAGCGGAACAAGCACGTATGACATATATACATTGCCATGAGGTGGACATCCTGATTCCTTATGGGCATAGGTGGCTCAAGGATCACCTGAGACTGATTTTTATAGAATTATGAGGTGATCATCCGACATCTCTTAGGCCTAGGAATGTGTCTCCCCCCCTCACATCCTAGAAATAATGAAGCATTGTCCCATGTTCGGGGTCCTATCCTCCAATCGGTGTATTGGAAAGATGTATGAGTCATATAGATCTGTCCACAAGTATGTCATAGCTATGGAATTCTCAACCTCATTAGTCTGAATCTAGTTATCCTTGGTCTAATTGTAGTTGGAATCTAGGTAGTAGGGTTCACATGTGGAAAAGGGAAACACATCACCTTGAATCATTCCCACTCATCCATTAAGGGAGTTCTTAAGGCACTGGTGATATGATGAGGGAACCACCACATGCATTTGGAGACATGGCCTTCCAACCAACGCATTGTACTTGGTGTCGTAGGAGATTACCATATATTCGGTGCTGACAACTAGGCCACCAAAATGGGTCTTCCAGCAGATCTTAGCGACCAATGTTTGTTTCTCCCTATCATAAACATAGATTCTTAGGTCAGAGGGACTCATATCATCTTTAGACAATCCAAGATTTCGCAATGTCTGAGTCGATATTAGGTTAATTCTAGATCCCATGTCGACAAGATAATGATGAACCTTTATGCCATCAAACTGGCCGGTGATGTACAGTGGGTTAATGTGACCCTATATGGGAGAGCCTTTATCTTCTCTAGAGAATGAGATAATGGCTTGGCATTCAGAATTCTTGACTTCTTCAGCATGAATGGCTTCTACGGCTGCTACTTCCTTCTCAAAATAGAGGGGGCTTCTTAAAGCCTCCATGAGGGCCTTATGAATATCGGAGGACAGGAGAAGGGCCTCAATGATAGAGATCCTTGTTGAAATACTGGAAAGATGGTTAAGAACGTCATACTTCTACACCAGGGAAGAACATATGCTTGTTGGAGGTCGCTCTATGAAAGGAGGTATGGTGGGCCCTACCGACTAGATCAGCGACTGACTGGTACTGGGAACATCCCACTACCCACTGGTCAAGGTCTAAGGAGTGGCTACCCGATGAGGGCCATACGACTAAGACCTGCCTGTAGAAGGGTGTGGCTAGTCACGTCATGGTCGGTGGGGCTCTGCCTAATCCAACAACACGAACGAAGGTGAAGGAGGGCCTGATGCCACCTGATGAGAAGGTTGTGCATGCTCATCTCTAAGCTGAGCCTATTTCCTGGTTGTAGTAGCATGCACAACCTGTATAAAAGTTCTAACTGAGGAACTCTAACGGCCCATATAGCCATGGATCCGTCAATGATAGATACGACTGGGGACATTGGGAGTATCCTCATAGATCTCCTCATCATTCAGAATCTTGTAGGGATTTACCAGCTCTACAATGTTAACTAAGGCGCACCCTAGACTGTTACTCTAAGAGTCATCCATTTCCTGATAGATTTTTGGAGGGATTGACATCTCTGGTGGCATGAAGTCATTGAGAATACGGGGTGATGATGACATCAGTTGGGGACATTGTTTTTCCTTACGCCATGAGTGTATTCTCTTTTGGGAAGAGGTCTGTTGAGATAATAATGCAGAAGTGGTGGCTGCAGCTTATAATGGATCTGATGGATTTAGGCATGCCTAGATTACACCATGGGCATGGGTGACAGTTTTGCAAGCCATCAAGTCATCATACTTCTGGGATCCATGACTAGAAACCTGATGCCACTCACCCTCGCTGTCACTGTTGTGGTCTGGCCTCATGAAGACACATGCCACATGTGCTGGAGGTGGTCCTAAATAGACAATGTTTTTATAAAATTGGTCTTGAAGCTAGTATTTTAACACATATCACTTCTTGAGAGTTTGAACCTGGATATGGTGGTAGGGGATGTAATTAAATTTATCATTGAGGATTGACTCTTCTGGCCTTCTACACTCAAGAAAACGTAAAAACCCCTGCACCAAGGCACTGCAGAAATAATCGAGGAACCATGCCTCATTGAATGAGTATGCTCGATTTCTCATGTCCAGAACGATGACCTTAGATAATTACCCTGATGAGGGGATAGAGGAGAATTCCAAGGAGGTGGATATTGGTTATCTCACCTGGGGGTGGCAGAATATTGTGTGGGGAAACTGCCAATTCTGAGGTGGGCACTGCTGGGTCGGTGTCTATGCCTAAGTTAAAGGGCCTCTGCGAGGCTGTGGAGGTGGCTCCACTGGAAACAACTCTAGATGCCTGGGAGGCTTTATTTGGGCCACTACGGTAGGCTTGGCCCTAGAGGCCCTTCTTGAATGGATTGTAGTAGGCAACAAAAGTTCATGTTCAGCCTGTTCTAAGTATTCCTCTAGGCGTAGGAATTTATTAGAGAAGTCTCAAAATCCACTGGGATAGTTCTAGTTGATTAGGTAGGGGAACAGCTCCGTCTTTGCATTCCCTATGGACATCATCAACAATTGCTCCTGCGATAGTGGCATGTTAAGAGAATACATGAGTCCTTTCCGCAAAGTGACAAACTCGAAGACGTGATCATCAGACCACTACTTTCAATTGAAGAGGTCTGTGATACTCGTCTTTGGCATTGTAGAACTAAATAGGTTTAAGAATTCCCTATGGAGTTCATCCTAGAAGGATACTGATTTGATAGGGAGCTAGCTGTACCAGAAAAACATAACCCTTCCAATTTCTGCACAAAACATCATATCTTGGCCACCTCCTTCTATGCTGAAGATCCCAAAATGGTACCACACCTTGAGGAAAAGTTGGTCAAGTATTGTGGAGGGTCCCCTATCCCATTGAAGGGGGAAAATTTGGGATTCCTGAAACTCGGGGGTGCTGGCATATCATCCACCCATGTCGGATAAGGCCTAACATGGGTTGAGAGCACCACCAGTCGTGTCTATAATGCCTCGATACGGGCAATGAGAGACTATATTGGATCATCTTGGTAGGGGTTTCTGTCTTTATGGGGATCCCTAACTACCTGTGCATTGGAAGGTTCTTCAACATGATAAGGCAGCTCAACGGCTCGTGGAGAGACTAGTGGGACAACATGCAGGCCAGTTGGGAGAATCCGAGCTGCGTCCCAAGGATTTTCACACCATTCATGAGGATTGTGAGAGACATACCATGCCTTATTTCCATAGGTTCCGGGATTAACCCAATATGTGTGGGAAAGATGGTCAGGGTCAACTGGAGGCAAATTTTTGAGGGTAAGTTGTGTCTTCCCCTACTGCCCTTGCCTAGGATCTCCATAGTCTGGCTTTCACATTGTAGTGCATTCAGCAAGGAGGTCATCGGCCACCTTCTACTATTTGGTTAATATCTAATGCAACATGGATTTTTCGGGGTCATCCTTGCCTTCTACAATGATCCAAATGGTCGGAGGGTTTGATAGATCGAAGGATTTCTTTGCCCATATTTGGATTCTGACTGAGGACTTATTCCTTGATGTGAAAAATAAGACCCAACAGATTCCTATACTAATGATAAATCTTTCCTAAAAGATCTATGATGTGTTAATCTCCCTTTGGGGGATGTCCTCTCCATGAAGCTCTAGCTCATTCTCACCCTCTGGCAGGTCAGCCTTGTCAACCACGGCTCTGCCTGGAGGAATGTCCTCTATGTCTCCTAGTGAATCAGGATGTCACCAGATAATACTAAAGAGGAGGGAATCATACTTCCCCTAGTAATAGATCTGCATGTGGGGAGAAGCCTCTTTGATAATCCCACAGAATACACAGAAGCTCTGAGCACACCGTTGCTGGAGGGCCTCACGACGACCTTGTGACTAGAGGCGCTGGGCCATAGGGAGTGTGGCCAAATCATCCAGACATCATTGTTCTCCAATGTATTTGAAATGAACTTGGCTCTTAGGGTATTCCACTCAGTGATGAAGAAGACGAAAATGAGTTTCCCATAGGGTGTGGTGGAAACACTCGACATCCTCTTGGGTGAGGGATTCCGGTGCACAATCATTTGGTTCTGCAACAATCCCAATCATTGTAGGGAAGTGGACTGCCACGAGGATATCCCATAAGCTCATGGGCTAGTATTTAGGGTATGTCCCTTCATTTCCCTAGTCTTCAACTGGAGGTGGTTGGGGAATGGGTAGCGGTACCGAAGTGGACCGCTAGGATGGTAGGCTAGCTAGTGGAGAGTACATCGAGCGAGCTTACAAACCACCGTATCTCGGGCTATCCTTCGAAGAGTGATGTGATTTAGCCATGAATTCATGGTAATATGGGCTGATGTGTGTAGTTTATATTACTGGGACCATAGCTACTGGTAGTGGAACACATTGCTGCTCATCAACCATTGGTCACCAGAATAGCTCATCATGATCTCTAGTCGAGGTATAGAGTGCTTCTGGCGATGATGGTGGAGATCACATGGTCATAACCTATGGAGTTGCAAAAATTTTGTCCTCCTAAAGATACATATGGCGGGATGTGGGAATCTTATGGACCTCACATTCTGGGAGTACTAGGCTGATGCGCCATGTTCTTGCGCCGGTCCATGACCCCGGGGATCTAGGAGAGGGTTCCATCGCTGAGTCGTATTCGGCTTCAGAATCTAAGAAGAAAACCAGTTTGCTCTCAGTCTGAATCTTCTCAGTGTTCCCTATATGGTGGAGATGATCGTCCCTCCTGCACCAGGATCGTTCTTCAGGATAGGCTAGATTTTCGGCATGAGGAGGACCATCAGCCATACTAGTGTTGGGGTGGAGAGGACTTTTACCTGAGTAAGCTGGGGTGCGAGGATCATCAGAACAGATAACAAAGAGGATATATGGAGGAACTCTGTGAGAAGTTATAGTGTGTGTATGACCTCTACTCAAGTCCATATCATCATAGGTAGGACCCCCATGCATGTTTGTCTTGGCAACCATAGGGTGAGTAAGGTGTTTTTACTGGTCGAGCTGAACACGGGTAGGACCTCCGTGTAGGGTACTGGTGATGTGAAGCTGGCCTTCACACCGTCAATTTCTATAGTGATGTGGACCTTCACCCGATATTGTGAGGACATGGGGAGTCCCCACATGCTGTAGATTGATCAGATGCCTAATGTCCCCACACTGACGATCTATGGCAGGAGGGATGACCCCATACCCGATGTAATGAGCATGGGAGAGGCTTCTGTGCTGAGTGTCACCATCGTGGGGAGGTCCCTCATTTGGACTGAGGGTAGCATGAGGTATGATCCCATGCCAAGCTTAGAAGTGTGGAAGACCGGAGTTCTCCATGGTGGCAGTATAGGGAGGGCCTCCATATTGGTGGTGTCCAGTACCTGCACTGGTGGATGAGAGAGTTAACTCATCCTGCCCATGGGGTGGTTTGGTCCTCGATCCGTGCGGGGTATACATGTTCCAATGATCGGTATATGAAAGTGGTTGATTATATACATTGGTGGTTGCCCAATCTAGAGTAATTACTGACGTTGATGCCCTATGGCGAGTGTCCTCTTCAGCCTATGACCGACGATAGTGTTGGGTCAACCAGACTGGGGCCAACGGTGCAGGCGCATGGATTACCTGCTCCTCCACTGATGGGACTAGGTGGCGGTGCTAGCGCATCCTAGTGGGATCTCTCCTTGGGGGACCCTGAAATGGTATCCCGACCAGGATGGTCCAAATATTTCATACCTCGTCGGCGTAGGGGAGGGAGTCGTTGAGGCATTCCAAGGTGAGGCTCCCAAAATGATTGTATGTTGGAGTGGGGAGAAGTGGCTCCCTGCGCGGCACATGAGGGTGGTGTTGGGGAAGAGGCACCAACACCTCTATATCCTAGAGGGCCATATCCCGAGTCGGGATAATATCCTCCTCCTAGTACCAGCATACGAGGCCGTTGATCACTCTCCACCGAATGTATTCTGATGGGGAGATGAGGTATGGGCACCTGATTTTTGTATGCATGGATATTGTCGTCGAAGCGGTGGGGTCATGTGGGACTACCGGGTTGGAATTTTCCCTACCCCCTATGCCAGTGGGTGGGTGGTGATTGAATTCCTACAGCAGATAGGATCCTGAAAATTATTGAGATTGGCCCATTAGTGATAAAAGGAATGAAATCAATGACTAGTGCCCTAATGCCATTCCATCTTCCATGGATGGTAAGATGGATACACACAAGAAATGTCGCAGACTGAGATGTCCAATGTTTTGACTGCCCCCAACTTCTAGTGAGTTTCACGCCAGGCCCGCGATTAGTTTAGAAGGTACCAGGAATGGATAGTTGGATCTGGTGACATGCTAGTCCCCGGATGTCTCGAATTCCACTAATCACCATGTTGAGGAGAAGAGATTCACATCGGGTTCACCATTTATAATTCTGACTCTTTCATAGGGGTGCGCATGTATGTCTGTTTGAGGATGGAGACACAATTTGTTGCCCTGCATTCTCACATTCCAAAGGCGGACAAAATTCGTTCCTTGTTCAATAATGATTTCTCCATGATTGAAATGGGATTAAGGGATCTCAGTTCTTCCTTCTGTGGATTCCACCTCAGAACTCATCACCTAGTCCGAGTCTCCCTTAAAGACATAAGACATTGTTCCTGAAACTCATCCTAGTTCCATATCTTCATGGAATCTGGTTAATTACACTGCTTTTATTGGGACATTTGAAGGCGTCTGTTTAGGGAAACAACCTTCAGATGGTGGAGTAGAAATGTTGGACATCACTAGCGTGTCTGGAAGCTACGATACTAGCGCTTCTGGGTTACTTCACCTTATTATAGGGCATCTAGAGGGAACAAAAGACAGAGGCATCCCACATCAAACATGGGAAATTATATTCCATAAGAATGTATATGAGGTTTTACTAAAATTACTATGTTTAACACAAGTTATGTTATAGGTTTAACATCTAGAAGAGATGGATCATACTGATTAGAACACTGACTAGAGTGGACCATGTGAGAAAAACCCCTAGAGGGAACACCAATGTTGGAGTTAACACATGGTTAGATACCAAATTTTTGTTAAATGGAATGGGGAATGAGGTGGAATGATCCCACAAAGATGTGGCGTCCCGGGTAAGAACCAAAATTGATGATGTATTGTTATGTGATGTACGTGGATAATGAGATGGAGTCGACTCGAGGATGATGGTGAGGTTGGTCTTGAATTTCAAATAGACCTCCTATGTATCCATGATGCATGGAATCAAAGTCCATGTAGTTTACCTAACAATGGATTGCTGTCAATTGGGGACTTAAAAGGATTACCACTGAAAGGGGTTGACAACGACATGTTGTTGAACGGGGGGGTCACAATGGCTTATCTCTCGATGGGGTCAAAATAGATTACCGCTAGATGGGGTCACAACGACTTACTATTGGATGGGTCAAAAATGATTACCACTGGATGGGCTCACAATCTCTTACCGATGGATGGGTTCACAAAGGAATACCATTGGAGGGGGTCACATTAGCTTACCACTGGATGGGCTCACAACAACTTACCACTGGATGGGGTCACAACGAATTACCGATGGATGGGGTCACAACGACTTACCACTGGATGAGGTCACAAAGGCTTACCGCTGGATGGGGTCACAATGGCTTACCACTGGATGAGGTCACAACTGCTTATCACTGGATGGGGTAGAACCTCGGAGAGGCTTCTTATGTACCTTACCCAGGAGACAGGTATCAAATCCCACGTAGTTCGGGATGGTGGATGCATTCTGACGTCGTGCATGATGAAAAGGGGGCATGCAGTCTAACGCCATGCATGACGAAGTTTGTCCGATGTGAAGGGGGGCCGGAACCAATGGTTATTGGGAATGAACCTCATGGAGGCATCCTATGTACCATTCCCTGGCACAGATCAAATTCCATGTAGTTCGGAAGGAGTGGGAACTAGAGTGAAAATGGGTGGGACCGATTGGTGTTGGTCTTAAACCTCATGGAGGCTTCTTATGTACCTTGCATTGACAAGGATCAAAGTCCACATAGTTTGAAAGGTTGTGTGGGGATTACAAACTAGGCTTCCCATATAGGATATCATGGTAGATTCTTACACTATGCCCACATGAGTCATGCTCAATGTGAGAAGGAAGAGGTAGCGAAGTTCTAACAATCACGTCGCGGAAGGTGTGTCTGTGGGAAGTGGTGTGGGGATTACATGTGGTTAGTAGCCCAAAGAGGAAAAGGGGGATTACACATGTTCAGCAGCTCGAGGGTGATAGTGATTGGGAATTACTCTCGGATAGAGGACCGAGTGGTGCCAATGACCAACGAGAGAGGGATTTGGCACCCAGGAAGAGAGGATGAGTAGGGATGCTACCTCTTCCATGAAAAGCTAGGGGCATACACTAGGGTGGTTTCCCTTTCCCTACAGACAGATGTCGCTCTGAAAAAAAGGATCCTACTTTATGTGAGGAATGATTTCACTCTCATAGAGAATAGTGTGCATGCAGAATGTCCACGGTGGGGGACCCCACGTGCAAGGCACGAGGCATGGTCATAGTTTAATGTCATGTGCTGAGGACGAAGGTGCTTGGTAGTTTAATGTCCTATAGCTCAGACGTCGTGGGTGAGATCCACACCCCTAGGACTTATATAACAAATAACTTCCCACCCTTGAGAGAAGGAAGGCATCATCGATGCCGTGGAGGGGTTGGGGGTGTTATGGAGTGATCCATTGGGGGGTCTACATTAGCGTGGCTCTTTGAAGAAGCAATAACCATTAGCATGCCTATGCAATGTAGCATGGGGCGATGCAGAACAATGGAAAGCATACCCCATGGTCTCAAAAATTTCTCCGTGAAAACCTGAAGGGTCACACATGATGAGAGTGTGTGATGCAGGTGTGTTGCACATATGAGGGGCTCAGACAGGGCACCTTAAGGTTTGTGAACAAATAGAGCACGTGTAAGGGGGTGAGCCGGTTCAAGATAGAAGGTCTATACGCAAGGTGAAATAATTACACACAAGAAAAAGGGGTTGTGTGAAAGAGGTAAATGTAGCATGCAATATGGACTGGTTGCACACAAGATGGATGGTTTGCACTCAGGAAGGACGGGTTGCATGCAAGAAAGACAGGTTGCATGCAAGAAGGACTGGTCGCATGCATGAGTTCCTGATGCATAGGTAACTTGCACACAAAATTGGATACCTTTAATTCAAATGACTTGGGGAGAAAAGGAAGTCTCAAGGATCAGGCCCAAGAGGGCCCACCCGAAGGGGCCCCCTCGGGGGACCTGTCATGCAAAATCTAATACCTGAACGCCATGGGGGTTTTCACGCGGTCACGGAAGAAATGGTTTTTGCATAGTAGAGCATCGATTCATCTTCTGTTACTATCCCTGAAGGGTGGGGATATGATTTATTTTAAAGATGGAGTCCTCGGGCCTTCAAGCATGAGCAAGGTGCGCAAACTCCCATCTGAAGTTTCCTTATGCGTGGAAATGGGGTCGGGTGTGCAAAATCTCGTTTGACATCGCCTTGTGCATGGAAACGGGACCAGGGTTGAAAATTCCTATTTGATGTCTCCTTGGGAGTGGAAACAGGGTCTAGCACACAAATTCCCATTAGATGACGCTTTGTGTGTGGAAACTAGACAGAGCGCGAAAAGTCGGGGTTGACGTCACCTTGGCCGTGTAAGGGTGGTCGGCACGCAAATACCCTTTTTTATGTCACCTTGGGAACAGAAACTGGACTGGGTGTGCAAAGTCATGGTTGAAATTGCCTTGGGCATAGAAAGGGGGGGCCAACACTCACGAATTTGTGTGCAGGAAGGCCACTTGCACACATCCCTATAATATTACACGTGCTAGCTGCTCGGGCCTTGAAATATCCACTTGTCGTCCCAGATCCATTCATTGCTCTTTTAGCCTCCTAATGTGGCCCTTCTATGAATTTCATTATCAACAAATATATAATTTAATTATAATTTTTTTTGAAAATGATTATTATTGTTTTTTTTTTGAAGATATAATATAAATATCTAATTCATTCATTACGAAATCAATGTATATTCATCAACAATCACAAAAATAATATTTTTATCAACATCATCTTAAATCATAAAATCACAAACACTCATGAAAGGATATTGAAAAATAATATATATATTTTAAATCAACTTTATAATTTTATTCATTCAACTAGTAATAAATACCATAGGAATAATAATTAATATAAACTCGGATATTATGAAACTAGTAGAAACTATCATAACTATACACACCTAATGTCAAAAATCAGAATAGTTCTTGTTGTGAATGACTATTTAGGAAGTTTATAGACTAAAAGGGATATGATTATGGTTCTAAATTACATGATTAATATTTATATGTTTATTATACACATGGTTAATATATGTTGCTATATTTTTGGACATGGGGTAAGGGTTTTCCCTCCCAAATTTTCTATTTGATAGAAGGTTTTTTAATATAAAAATAATTTAATTTATGTGGTTCATATAATACCTATTTGAAATTTTATATCATGAAATTACATTATTCATGATATTTGAGGTTTATATTTAATCCCCATTTTATGGATATATGATTGAATTTATACCCAACATATAAATGGGTTTTTTTCAGCTCAGTTTTAATTCCTTGAAACACTAGTTGTAATCAACACCTATTTTTATTGTCGAGTTGTCTAAAATACCATGGAATAATTTGTTCATGTTACTAATGAATTTATGTTATTTAAATTAGTATATCATTATAGAATTTTCATAATATTTATATTCAACATTTAACTTTTCCATACTGAAAAACCGATTCTATAATTTGGTAAAGTAAATTTATGTGTAAAATTTTAGAAAATACATGCATGCATAGATAATAGAATGTGGATGAAGTTGTGAAATGATTATTCCAGGGGTAATAACATTGAAAATTATTTTTTAACAATTGACTAAATAATCATCCTTATCAATAATGAATGAGTGTTTCCAATACTACACACATGGGGATACACATATGGTGGTCATTCTTTGTAATATTCACACACTATTAATGAACAATGATGAAGGTTTTTTTCCTACAATTTCCATGTCCTCTTATGATGTTATTTATTGAATATAATCAATCAGATTTTAAGTACCCTCATTGTCATATTTCTTCACCATGGGAAATTAATTTTAGTTTGATCATACCCCATGGATTCCAAGTTGATTAAGTGATGTTTTATATTAGATATATGCATCATTATATTGAGTAGGGATGTATTTAATGCACATATTTCCCAATATATGGTAATAAAGTTTTATTTGGAATTATTTCTTCATGTAATGTTTTGAAATGTCTCTATGACTCTTATAAAAAAATGTATTAGACTTAAATAAGTGACGGGATAGGCTTGATATTATATGAATCCTTAATGCGTCAACATTCATCATGAGTAAAAACAAGTGGAAATTTCTTATATTTATGTTAAAACGTTGGGTAGGTATCTTCGGGGAATGCATAGATGAAATTTTATTTATTTACAAAATAATGAATCAAATCAAAATGAGATTAATGAATATTTTTATCAATTTTTTATTTAATTTTCATTCATGTAGAGCGCCATCAGTTTCAATTGATTATGTATTTAGGTGATTCATTTTTTCATTCCACATCAATTATGATATATTTATCTTATTAAAGCTTCTATTGTATGGTAATCTTAAATGAGAATCAGTGATCAACCATATTTGTTTTCTATTTTTATGAATCCCTGAAGTGGACTATATTTAATTTTTTGGGATATGAAGGTAGGGATAATAATGTTCTTGAAATGTTTTTATATTGTATCTCATTTTTAAATGGTAATTTACGTATAAATATAGTCACCCAAGAAAAGTGACATGTTCATTCCCTTATAAACTCATATTTTTTACCAATAATGAAATATGTATATTGTATTTGGATTTATAGGCTCTAGTATATCAATATTATATAAAAAATATATTATTACAATCCTTATGGCCTATATTTAGTTGAAATGAGTAAGACTGAACTACTACTATGAAATTTTGTCAAAATTTCTAGTGATCACTATAGATAACATAATTTAAATTCTATTTTATAATTCTGTGTTTTGAATTAATTATTTGTATTCCACTATTGAAAGATATTAAAAAACATAAGTAATGAGTACATTATAAAAACATGTATTTAATTCAGGGATATTCTCCATGAACAAGGTAATGAAGTTAAAGTAAATAATAATTTTATCAAAACTATATTAGTGATATTGAATTATGTTTGGAAAAGTTTTTCTACCATTACATATTATATTATTGATCAAAAAAATAGTGTAACTATGATGGATTGATTCATGATAAAACATCCTATATAGTTAAGTGGAACTACTAATCCATTGGTAGCTAAATAATGGATAATGTCCTATGAGATGATCATTCTACCTTTTAGATGTAATGAAAGGGAAAAATTATTCCTCATTTTCTATTATCAATGAGGATATATGAACCAATGGTTTTTTTCTAGTACAAAACACCAATGACAAATATATGATAAAAATAAATTGATTCATATTTGTATTCTATGAAAAATACATTCTTTATGGGAAATGAGATGAAATGGAATGTTTGTTCCCAATATATAGAAAATAGAGGAGGGAAATGTTTTTGAGTATGAGGATAACATTAAATGGTAAGAGAGAAATGATACTAACTATTTAATTATATTGGTTGAAAATATTGATCACTTATTTTATTAGTAAATGCGGAGCCTTTTAAGGGAATTGTTTTCCGTATTATTTTTATTGTATGAATATATTGTCGCTGACACTATTTAAATTAAAAAAGTGTTCTCGAGTAGTTTTTTTCGAGGTATTTATAAAGAATAATATTATGTTTAAACCTAATCAGAATATAAATATGAAAAAGGAAAAGAAAATTTGGATGAGATTTAATATGTGTTATAACAGTATGAAGAAACACCATTGGGATTTCAAGTGGTGAACATGAGTTTGTTAAAATCTCAATAAAAAAATCCATCAATATCACTAATGAATGGGAATGAAAACCCCATTGTTCTACAATTAAATAAATATATATATAGAGGCCATTATGTGACACAATTACCTAAAAATCAAGTGAATTTTCATTAGAAAATCCCCAGGGAGAAAGACCAATCTAATATGGTAACCATAGCTGAATTCTAAGTTCATACTGACATTTTGGTAGGTATATTGATTATTCCTACAGATTTAGTTAATTTTTTATTTGATTATGGATATTAAAACACTTTTATATATTCTATTATCTCTAAAAAATTATATATTATCTTTCCAACCAATTAAGGTAGACACCAAGTATGTGTTTTATGGTCACAATGATATTTTAGAGATCTCTAATTATCATCCATGGGATTTTTTTATTTGAAAAATAGTTATTATAACTAAGTTGTTACTTTATATGATCTTCATTTTGGATTGGATTTAATTTTTTAATTCAAAAAATGTTTTGTAAGAGCATTAGACTTTGATTAATGAAGGTGAAGTGAAATGTTTTATCATTAGAGGAGAAACATCAACATTTAAGTTATGTATGAATCCTCTACCTATAGCTCTACATAATTTTATTTACCTATAAAAATGAATATTAATAGTGATATATGGATTTAGAAGGTATCCTAATTATTGTGGTTTTACCCATGGTTAAAAATTTCCTTTATTTTATTCAGAAGAATTACATAGTCATCCAGCAGAGCATGATGTTTATTTCCCCATCGAAATAATTTATAATTAAAGACCCATATCTAAATATCATTATAGATAATATCAATAGTATAGATAAAGGATTCAATAAAATAGATGAAGGATTTGAGGGACAGTGCATCTATACTCTCTATCATTTAACTATAGGATCCCATTTTTTGGGAACATGAATGATGGGTTTCGGAGATTGTTTATCGATTATATAGTGACCATTTAAATCATTATAAATAATAAGTAACACAATTCTGAAATTGATTAGTAACTAATATACTAAATGGATAAAATTAGTTTTTAATAAACCATATATTCTCTAATTATAAACAACTAAGTGTTAAAAAGGATGATATACCAAAAACAAAATTTTGAATAAGGTATGGAAATTATGATTATATTGTAATTATTTATGGATTGACTAGTGCACCCTTTTTATTTATGTATTATTAGAATAATATTCAAGGAGTATCTTTATAACATTTAGGTGGTATTCAATGATTATACCTTGATATTATATGATAACTATTAAGCACATTAAAGCCATTTTGAAATAATTTTGGAGAACCTATTAAAAATTTAATTATAAGGGAAGTATAGTCATTGTGATTTATCGTGAAAATAAGATTATTTTCATAGGAATGTTATCTTCCAGAATGGGATACCTATTGTACCCTCAATGAAAATAGAACCAACTAATGCCCGAGACTGATGATCATAACTAGGACCAATGTTTTCTTATGCATTATTGGTTACTATTGGTAGGTTTCTCAAAATTTTCCTATATGGAAAACACATTAAGGAAGTAAATTTGTAAATGGGTTAAATCCAAATGGTTAAGTGAATGTACAAAATGTTTTGAAACGGTGAAGAGTTGACTGATTAATGCAATATGTTTGAATCTAAAATCTAGTGATGATAGATTTTTAATTTTTAGTGATGCATTGATGAAAAATGTTTGTTGTGTCCTTATTAAATATATATAGGGTTATTTTTATTACATCAAGGAAATTGAAAATACTTGAAAAGAATATTCCAATTCATGCCCATAAGCTAGTAGTGGTAGTAATTTATTTGAAAATGTGGAGACACTACCTATTTGGTGAACGATATGAGATATATATAAACCATTGTAGTTTTTTGTTTATATTATCTAACTAGTAGTGGAAAATGAAGAAAATAATATTTTTAGAACTACTCTATGACTTTGAATTCTCTATATACTACCATAATTAGATGTAAAACAAGGTGGATGATGCATTTAATAGGATGTTCTATTCAATTCTCACTATTAAGAGGATTAAAAAGTTTACTATATATATATAGTAAATAAGTATATGTAAATTTCTACGAAAGTGGATACATAATTTCATTTCTCATAAATTGTTAAAAAATCCAAAATTTAATGATAGAGAAGTCCCATCAGGATGAAAATGACATGCAGAAGAATATTAAAGCACCGAATTGTGGAAATTTGTCATAAATCATCTATAATGAAGTAGTGATTATGTTGAGGTAGATTTTTTATGTTTAATCTACACTAGGGTTCAAAATGGGAATACTAAAAGAAGAACATAGCCCAAATTAATCTCTAGACCTTGGATGAACATTGATGTATAAGAAATTTTTAAAATATTTATAGTAGGATGATATGAAATGGTAAATTGTGGATTATTGGTCTATATTCATAGAATAATAGTGTGTAAATGATGAAATAAAAAATCTTATAGGATTCATGGAAGCTCAGTTGATACCTAAACAGTAATAATAGAATGTTATAATGATATTTTCCACTAGAGTCCAAAATACTCCTTCAAATTTTGATTCTATATATATTATCATTTATCATTTTACTATGTAATATCATTTCATAGAAATATGAAATTTTTTACACATTGATAACATTTCCTTACATTGTATCAATACGAGCACATGGTTTTTGGGGAATCTATATAAATTTTATTTGTATACGAATTTAAGAACACATAAAATTTATAGAATATTATTCAGTGGTATATCATGACTAAGAAGCATTGATGCACTATATATCATCACCATACTAGTGGGAAGTCTCAATGAACCATCAAAACAATAAAATAAATTTTTACATTATTTTATTTTGAATAATAAGGAATGTAGGATTTTTATCTAACATTGGAGTAATCTTTATTAAATAATAGTTCATATTCGAGCACCAACATCACACAATATGATGTACTGAAAACAAAAGAGGTGTAAGACTACGACCTATTTGGAAGAAGTTTAAGAAAGAATTTTAGTCCGTACCGAGATTGTATAAGAGATGACAGTTAGTTTATTAATTATTTAAAATCATATTAATATATCCTAGATAATGGAAAAGTGTAATATTATCAATCAATTTGAATACATTGAATTTTATGTTTGGGATATTGTATTGTTGATGGTTTCACCATCGATAAACATTTTATGATTTTATAAAAAGGATGATGTTAATCCCTAGTTATATTTGAAATTTTCAAATATTAGAAGTAGTTATTGTTGTAGATTACTGGATGGACATATCACCCCACAATTTTAAAGTACACAACAACTATAATGTTTTATTTCTGTACAAATTCATTTTAGATAAATCACATGTTTTCATGTTTGAGTAAATGTTACTAGAGCATGAATTTTATTCTAATGAGTATTATATCTTGATTTGTGTCTTCATAGATAAAGTATTTCAGAATCAAGAAACACATTTCTTAAAATTAATAAGGTGAAATAAAAAATAAGAAGATGCGGTTTGGGTGCTTGAAGAAGATATACAGAAGTCATACCCACATTTGTTCAATAGCTGATATATACCCCAATTTGAAGGGAAAAATTATTTTATGGTGGATAATGTAATACCCAAGAGGTAATTGTATCAGGTAAATTCGGCATCATGAAACTATTGAAAAAATATTCCCTTGAAAGATACTTTATTCAGGAAATTATTTAAAATATAATTTTTATAATATTATATTGAGAAACTTTTTTCTATTTATTAAATAATCATATTAAAATTAGTTTAGTATGAACATTTGATATTTTTTTATATAGTAATATTTTATAAAAAAAATTTTTTGTAAGACATGTAATTTGGATTACCATACCGTTATATAATAATGGACTCAAAATTTGGAAAAAAATTTACATAATAATATATGAATTTATGGTATATAATTAAACATTTTAAAATATTCAATAAACATAGAAAATGAAATGGATAATATTTTCTAAACAAACTAAAATGAAACATTAATATAAAAATTATTCTGAACTTTTAGTTGAATAATTTATTTTCAAATGTGATATTTTATTTTCTTTCCGTGAAAGACTCATATAATTTATTTATCTTAAAATATATTTGTTTATGTCATTAAAATCATTATCAAAGATAATTTTTCTTATATATATATATATATCTAAATCATTAAAATTTTATTTATCTTAAAACTATTTTTATATAATTACAAGAAATAATTTTAACATTACCTTTCCTAAATCTTATAGAATTGTTTAAAATTTTAATTTAGAAGTACAATGTTAGAAAATGATATATCTAAACCTTCTTAATTAAAATCTATTACTATGGTTAGAAATTAGTAACCCATGTAAATGTAAATTTGGTAAAAAGTGGCCAAGTTAATTAAAATATAAATAAATAACTCAAATATGTCTTGAAGTGAGTGCTTTGAGTAATTTTAAACCTAAACTTATTTTCCTCTCCCATGTCCTCTATTTTATGTCATTTTAAAGCAGAATAGAAACCCAATTTTTATGAAAATTCTGGGGTTACCTAAAATATATTCGGTTTTCCATGTATTTTTTTATAAATTATATGGAAGGATTTCAAGATCAGCTGCTAATTAATAATTTGATTCTGAGGCTTTTTTTACCGTTACATTTTTTTGAAAAATATTATTCTTTTAATGACATTGGTGCACAATTTTCTTAAAAATGTGAAATAACACATAACATACCACTCAAATCATAAATATGAGGTAACCATTGATCTTAGAGTGGTGTCATTACCATAGGCACAATATAACTTTTGTCAGCGTGGGTCACATGTTGAAATGTTCTCGAAATGTGAAATTGTAAATAAAATATTTATATAATAAAATATTTTTTAATAAAAAAGTTTTTCTTTTTATTAACTAATTTTCAACGATTTAGGGTTATCACCTTCAACCTATAATTTCTATATGATGTGGGGAGAGAAATCTCTCAAAAAAATCAAAAAACAGATCATGGATCGACGATCGATGCACAACAAAATCAAAGGATGTCACTAGCGATCATGATGTAACTTAATTCTTCAATTATGATTAAAACCATCATGGTAGATATTTTTTGAGTTTTTTCCTATTCGTTAATTCTATGATGAACGTTGACCAATCAACAAATAGATTGTCCCAGGGATCAATCCTTGTTGTCGGATGGTATAATGAATGCAGGATTATGGAGAGATTTACGTTAATTCCTATTCATTTATTCTTATTATAAAAATCGTTTGAGGTTAAAAATAAAAAATTCCAAGTTACACTTCTTATGGTTTAATTGTGATTTTATCTCCCATGTTCTTTTTGTTTTTTAGTATTGGACCCCTGTGGCCACAGTTTTACTTGTTGGGTGGCTCCAAAAATGATCATACCCCTAGGTTGGATGCAAACTGATAGAAGAGGCCTAATATTTTTACCTCAAACTTGTGGAGCATAGATCTACAACCATTTAAAATTTAGGGCATCAGAGGTGGCTTAGTTGTTCGCGGACTAGACCACCGACGTGGGTCCAATGTTGTGGTCTGATAGTGTGAGGTGGTGGTGATTAAAGGTGATGGAGAATAGATGTGGAATCATTGATGATGGAATGTGGTGCAATGGGCGTCTGCACGGGAGACATCAGAGGTGGTAGAGCATTGGATACGAAGGGGGAGAGAGGTGGTGTCAGAGGACATGCCAACGTATGTCTGGTGGGACGTGAGCCACAGATGATCCTGGATGCATGCGGCGGCCCAGCCGACGCTTACACGAGTGGTCCCAATTGTGAGAATAGGATCGACCCATAAGTAAAGGTCAGCTCAGACCCATGGATATGGGAGCTAGACCGGACCATGGTCGACAATGTTCCATGACCACTCATGTTTTTATGCAGCCTCAACAACTAGGGGTACAGTCAACCGTGGAGGTCGACCGTAGTGGTTATGGGGTGGTCAGTCCCAGAGGTGGGTCCATGGGCCTAATGACTGCCTTTGAAACATCAAAATGTGATAAAATTAAAATGTAGAATTTGTTTGTCGATCCCTCTATGGATTTGGGGCCCTAGATATGAGGAGGAAATTTTGGGTCAAGTTTTTAGTGTTTTTCGTGTAATAGTATAGGATGAGAGCATTACCTTTGGTCATTTCCTCGAGGGTTTAATATGATATTACATCCACATCATTGGATTGAAATTCCCTTTATAGGTCGAGTCCTAGATAGAGTCAGGTATCCCTTAAAATAAATGGAGTAAAATCCTCCATCACCCTTGTCGAGTTTTTATGGAATCGACATATCCCCCGAGAGTTGGGTGTTGGTCCACCCTCTATTGGTCCATATCAGCTGGGTTAGTGGTATTCTATAGAGTATTGGAAAGGATACCATACATTACGAATTGATCAAGATTGGTTTTGTGGTATTACCTATGGTATCGGGTGCGATATCCTCTTTGTGTATCGTAATATTCCGTGACCAATTCATTCTCATTTGGGTAGGGCCCAAATTAGCTAGAAATATTTATGTGTGTATCTGATGATATCAAGGATCAATGATTGATTTCTCATGGATTGATTGACTTCGAGCATAATAATACTGCTGAATGTTAGTTGTGGATTACCTCAAAAATTTGCATCATGGACTGAGTATATATGGCTATTCTTGTTATATGTGTCATAGACATATAATTGTTTGGAGATTCTTGTACATTCTATTGTTGTATTTACCTTTTCGTTTTTGGGTGTCCTATTGGGTTTTGTTATACTCACCCCTACATGGGATTTTCCCTCATGTGTTGTGTCTTGTATATACGATCAACCCTTTTAGGGATGTCTAGGTTGAACATAACCAAATGGTGCTTAGAGAGGTCTAATAGACGAGGTGTGTTCTTATAGTTTAGACAATAGTCTCAGTACCTCTTTTCATACAATATGAACTTGTGTTTATAGACTCTTTTTGGTGGTCCTGTTTTCTCCATGTTTACTTTCCAGAAATTTCTTTGTTGTACTCTGATAGTAGTATATATTGGTTTTCACGCATTATTTACTCTGTGTTTTTACATTTCATCATTTTTGGCATGGAAATGTGTTCATGCATACATGTACTTAGGATAATGCCTCCCATTTGTGAGATATTCCCACATATTCTATTCACCAGCCCCTGGCCTATTGGAGGTGGTCTTGGGGTACTCATAACATGGGCCCCTTTGGGATGGTTCATGACAATGTGGTATTAGATGAGTAGGTTTTACATTAGGGTGCAGAGCCATTGATTTTTGGGAAGGGAAACAATGTTAAGTGCTTCAAGTTTAGATTTCAGGCTAGGGACTATAGCGTTGGTGCGGTGGTCGATGAATCCATACACCAGGATGATGACTACTTGATTTTCAATTCAACACAAGAAAACACTCGTTCTGTGGGAAAATTGTGCGTGCATCGTATAGAAATGGTTGTGTTATCCATGTTCATCTTCAGTCCTCTCTCTAGAAATACACAATTTACTGTCTTCCATCCTGTTTTAATTAATTTTTTTCCACGAATGAAACTAACCAAGATTTCACATTACGATCATGATGATGATCCTCCTAGTGATTAGGCATCAATATTAGGGGATGTACCAAAGATATCACCTCCAGGTGGTTTTCCAGCTATACCACCACCCATTAAACAACAATGACTACCAGCAATACTAGTTGAGGATGCAAGTATCTTGAGAAAATTTCACGAGTTTCGGAGGAAGAGGCCTCATAGGTTTCATTGTAAACCAGAAACCTTATTGGATGAGAAATGGGTAGAGGAAGTATATTATGTTTTCCACCTTGTTGGGATTCTAGCTGACTAGATGGAATTCCTCCCCGTGATTCTTCTTCAAGGCTTGGTGGGTAGATGGTAATGCTGGGGGATTCAAAAATGTGATAAGACATCTCTCTCTATGAAAAAATTATAGCATCTCTTCATGGAAGATTTATATCTGACCATGTAGTGATCAATACACATTCAGAAGCTGTTGCATCTATAGTAGGGAAATATGTCTATGGAGGAGTTTTTATCTAGGTTTAATAATATTTTTTGTTACACCATAGACAAGGTGCGAGACAGGTTATTTAAAACTTTGAACATTGAGAATGAAATATGTTGAGACATTAGAGAATTGATGGTATCACATATCATTCATACTTATTCTGGGGTACTTGAGAGAGCCCTACTAGTGGAGAGTTTCCATGTAGAGAAAACACAAGGTGTGGGAGCTGGTAGTTGGCACTAGCTATCTAAGACCATGGAAATAGGTAACTGATGACAGTTTCAGGGATTTATGAAGGTCAAGTGATTCATGAGATGATCCCAACACTTGGTTTCACCAGTTGAGGTCTCCTAAGGTGGCTCAAATAATCCTAGGTACAAATGATGTTACGGATAAGGAAGTAAAGGGAATGTAACATGATACTGCCCGACCTGTCGTATAGTAGATTAGGATATGGTCAACGAAACACTGAGGAAAATTAAGAGACAATAGAAGGGTGGTAAATAGGGTATCATACATGGAAAATAGAATATAGGGTAGTGGGAGGCGGTTTGATGTTTGACATATTACCACCACTATGCCTAGGTGGTCCTCAAATGGCTTGGGGAGATGGAGGGTAAGAATAAGGCCATTTTCTATAAATGGAGGCTTTTACCCTAATATTCCACGTAATATTTTAGTTATGATCTATATCTTTTCCACTTTATCTATAGTCTAGATATAAACGGGTTCTTGTCCTTCATTTCATTCTAGAAACCTTTTTCAGGACTCAAAGATTCTAGTTAAATAGTCAAACCAACCATTATATTTGGAGACTCATACATTAAGATATTTGATGATGACACACTACTTAAAAAAGTGTAACCTAACTCATTGAGGAAATAATTTCGGTTGGTATCTATTAGTAGTGGCATCGAGGCCTTATGACATCATTCTTGGTATGATCTGGTTATCCATTGTTCAGGCTTTGATTTACTATTTTATGCACAAAGTGTTCTATGTCTAAAATGATGGAACCATATTTTCCTTTTTTGGTGAATAAAAAATGTATATTGCATAGAATGAATGCACACATAGTCTGGGGTAGTCAAATACTCTATAGTTTGATAGTTGTTCCCTTGTTGTAGTGGATGATGTGACTCCCCAGTTTCCTATAGTAGTGGAAGATTATGAGGATGCATTCCCTAAATATGTTATATATTTACCTCCCCATAGGGATATATACATTTTCATTGATCAAAACCTCATGATAAATTTAATATGTACACCTGAAAATGGGTTGGTTCCCGTAGATCTTCGGATGTTAAGGGTCCAGTAGGAGGACTTGTAGGGGAAGTGCATCATGAGACCCAACATTACACCCTATGTAGCACTGGTGTTGTTTTCCAAGAACGTAGATAAGATCATGATGTTATGCGGTTACTTACAGTTCCTAAACAAGGTGATAGAGAATAAAAAGTATCCACTACTAAGGATCGATGACCTCTTCGATCATTTGAAAGGGGCATGGTGGTTCTCGACGATTGACCTTAAATATTGGTATCACCAACTATGAGTATGGGATGAGGATATACAAAATATATACATGATATCTCCTTACATCTATTAATATTAATTAGTAATTCCATTTTTCAAGACAAACAACCCATCATTGTTTATGGAAATCATGAACCCGATCATTCTTCCTTACTTAGACCAGCTCATGGTGGTCTTCATCGATGACATCCTAGTGTACTGGGTGTTTGGGGAAGAGAATGTGAAACAAAAGAGGATGGACCAGGACATACTCTAAGAGAACCAAATTTATGGAAAGATCTCATAGTTTCAATTCTATATTTGATAGGTACATTTCCTAGGACACATCATCTTGGAGGCTGGCGTTACAGTGGATCTTTTGAAGGTCGAGGAAGTTCTTACATAGAAGCATCCCAAGACTGTTACGGAGGTACAATGATTTCTTGGGTTGGAAGGGTACCATAAAAGGTTTTCTCATGACTTCTTTAGTGTGGAATCACCAGTTTATGATTTTAAATGAAATGGTAATCATTTTTTGTGGATATAGAAATTCCAACAGGGCTTTTAGGATCAATGGCATATGTTGAGGAGCACTCCCATCCTGATGTTACGGGAGGAAGGCATTGATTATGTGCTGTTGTGAGATATATCAGGGACCCATATTGGTTATCTACTGATATAGGGGGAGTATTTCATTGCCTATGGTTCATGATAGTTGAGACCATATGAGTAGAACAATGTTAACCATGATCTTGTGTTAACAGAAGTGGACATTACGTTCTAGGTGTGGAAGAACTACCTGATGGGTAGGTAGTTTATCATATACTATGATCAAAAGAGTCTCAAATATATCTTGTCTCAGAAGGATCTGAACCTGAGGCAATGGTGATGGATAGAGTTCCTCTAGGTCTATAATAGTGAGATATTATATACTCCTAAGAAGGGGAACATGGTTGCAGAAGATTTCAGTAAGAGATCTATCTTTCAGTTTCTGAACAAGGATTCTATGTAGTTGACCTCATTATAGACATTATTTTGGGATGGAGATGTATCAGATTACCTCTATTGAATGTTTTTTACCCCTCAACTCTTATAATGATTTAGGGAGGCACATCAGGGGGATACCAACTATGAGACCATACAGGCTCATATGTCCACAGGGCATGCCCCTAATGGGTATTTGAGTGGTGGGGAGAGCATAGTTATTTTTAGAGGGCATAAAATAATATCAGTGATGTTGTGGGAGGTGGTTTTGAGAGAGTTCCATACATCCCCTTTGGTGGTACATCCAAGTGTGGTAATGAAGTACCAGGACCTTTGAAATCTGTTATGGTAACCATGGATGAAGAAGGGAGTTTCTTTGTTTATTTCTTGATTCCATACTTGTTTGCAATTGAAGGATGATCACCAGGTTCTAGCAGGTTTAGATCAACCCCTTGAGGTTCCATAATATAAGTGGGATGGGATTTCTATGTACTTTTTGATGGGTTTAACACGTATGTTTCGGGGACATGATTCCATCTGGGTGATTGTTGACTGACCCACCAATTCAGACCACTTCTTAGTTATACATGGGAGGAGTTTAGTAGAGAGGTTTTGATGCATCTAAGTGTGAGAGATAGTTAAAATCCATAGATTTCTATCAGTGATAGTTTAATATCATGATTCAATCAATACATACTGAGTTTTTATAGGATTATAGGAGGAATTTGAAATCTAGTTATGCTTGAGCATAATATTTCACACTTAGATGGATGGAAAAACTAAGAGAACTATTCACGTTCTAGAGGACATGCCCTGGGTGTGCATGTTAGACATTGGACAAAATTGGTTGGATGACATACCCCTAGTTTAGTTCGAATAAAACAATATCTATTAATCCAGCATTGGTATGGAACTATTCTATTCCTTGTATGGGAGAACCTACAGTCACCAGTTTATTGGACTGACCGAGGAGATTCATCAATCAAGAGATCGAAGACGGTATAAGATTCTATGAAATGGTGAAGATCAACTAATAGTGAATGAATAATTCATTGAGACATTATAATACCTATTATGAAAGGTGAAAGAGGCATTTGGAGTTCTAGAATGGAGAACACATGTTCCTTCGCGTCTCACCTCAATGCGGATTATGAGGATTTGGTTATGGTGAAAATATATCTCCAAGGTTCATCAGAACATTAGTGATAATCTATAGAGTTGGAAATGTGGAGTATGCCATTTCTATACCTCCACAGTTAGAGTGGGTACAAGATGTCTTCCACGTTTCACATCTGAACAGGTTGGATTATGAACCATCACACCTCTTTGACAGGGGTGATCTAGACATCGAGGATGGTGTAAATTTTATATAATACTTGGTGAAGAAGGGGAATCGACATGTGGGGATCCTATGTGGGTGTTATATTCCTCTAGTGTGCATTCGGTGGCATCTAGAGAACATCTAAGAGTGCACATGGGAGTGGGAGGCTCAGAATAATGATGAGTTCCTCTTTTGATTGAGTTTTTTTGGATTTTTAAGGATGTAAAACAACAAGGTGGGAAGAATTTAATATCCCTGGTTTTACCGTGTATTAATTTTGAAATTATAAGGAATGATTTTGGGACTAGGCTTTGATATGGCTTATAATTTTGAGGCTTGGTTTTCCTAGAAATATTATTTTGAAAATATTAATATTTTAATAACAAGATTGCATAGTTTTCCAAAAAAAGTGGAATAATTCATAAATGGGTGCCCGAATTATAAATATGAGAGCAACATTTAGCTTAAAGTAGTGTCTTTACACTATCTGTGACATAACATTTGTCAGTTTGGGTCATCTATATAAAAAGTATCAATGGGAGAAAATGTAAATAAAATATTATTATATAATGATATTTTTAATGAAATTGTGAGGTTTCTTTTTATTAAGAATTTGTAATAAATTCAGGTTCATCACCATAACTCTAGAATTATTCTAACGTGTAGAGAAAGAACTCCCTCATAACAAACAATGACCAAATCACATATCGAAAATCAACACGCGATGAAATCAACGGATCTCGCCAATGATCACGATGCAACATCATTCTTCGTTGTAAATTACACCCATTGAGGTAGGGAATGTTTTTTTGAGTTTTTTCCATGTTCATTAATTATATGATGAACCAAGACTGATCAAAACACATTTTGGCCTGCTGATCAATCATTTTTGTGGGATGGGATAATATATGCACGATTGTTGGAAGATTTATTTTAATTCCTCTTCATCTAACCTTAAAACAGAAATGGATTGAGGAAAACATGAAAAAAGGTCATGTATAATTATCTAGGGTATTATTGTGCTTATATATCCCCCATTAATCATTTTATATGCCATTATACCATTGTAGACACTATTTGACTTTTCAGGTGGGTCTGAATGCGATCAGACCCTTATATTAGAGAAAACTGATAGAAGAGGTGAGATATGCGTATATAAGGACTCAAGGATCCCACATATGTAAATTTTTTAAATTTCATGCATTGGAGTTGGCTCAGTGGTCCACAAAAGGGACCATCAGCATGGGTTCGGTGATGTGGTATGACAAGGAGAGGCGGTGACAGATGCATGGGATGCAGGCCTTGGATGACCTAGGAAACATGAGGTGGTCCATGTGGCCCAAGGATGAGGGGACCAAGCCGAGTGAATGGGATACGACCATCTGGATGTTTTGGACCCAACGAGCAGGTAAAACCCATTTCAGATCTAGTTCAGACGTAAGGAGACCGTAATGGGATCGTTACATGGTTTCCCCATCTTCCATACAATGATGGCAGCTAGGGGTGCGGTTGACTAGAATGTCCATGGGGCAGTCAGTCTGGGCGATCAACCATAGTGGTCGACCACCTAGATCAGTGGATCGATCAAGTGGTCAGTCCATGACCCCAGTAACCTCATATTTAAACATCAAACTGTGATAATTTTAAAATGGAGCATCTATTTGATGATCCATATGCGGCGTTGCTTCCATAAAAATGAGGAATTTTTTGTGTCATGTAGTGAGTTCATATATTATACCCATATGGGTAGAGAGAATTCCATTTGGTTCTTCCCATAAGGGTTAAGTACAGTATTACTTCCACGTCCTGAATTGTAATCCCCTATAGAGGTCGGGTCCCAGTTATAGTCAGGTATCCCTCTCCACAACAGAAGTGTGATCCTCTATCACCCCTAGTGGAGTATTTTTTGAATAAATGTAACCATCGAGAGATGGGAGTTTGCCCTTCATCTAATGGGTCACATTAGTATGGTTTGTGGTATTACATAGTGCATTGGGCATTATACCCTACATTACGAATTGATCCAGATTAGGTTGGTGGTATTTCCCAAGGTATTAGGTAGGATCCCCTGTATGCGTATCATAATCTCCTTTGACCAATCATTCTCATTTGGGAAGGGTCCAAATGAGTTAGACATCTTCGTGAGTGTCTCTGATGATATCTTGTTTTGAGGAATGAGTTATTCTAGAAAGATAATTCTCTAATAAGAACCATTTGGAATGAAATTGGCAGTTTCTTACCTCTAGACTTTGCATCCTGTAATTAGTATATATGTACATTATTATTATTAATCTTGTAGATTTATACCTCTTTGCAGCTGACAATACCTTCGATTGTGGTATTTCCTTTTTGGTATTTACATTGTGGTTTCAGGGTGTCCTAGTAGGTATTTTTGTACTCACCCCATCACAGGATTTTCCTACATGTGTCATTTATTGTGCAGATGATCAACACTTTGATGGAGTCTAAGGTGAACCAGGACCAATCCATTATTAGCATAGCTAGACATGCGAGGTGTGTTCCTATAGTTTAGATATTAGTCCAAGTACATTTTTCTTATAGTTTGGACATATTGTTACATACCCTTTTTAGTGGGCATGTTTTGGCCCTATTTACCTTCCAGTACTTTCACTGTTGGTCTCTAGTTGTGGGATATATGGGTTTCCATGCATTGTTCACATAGTGTTTTTACATTTCAATATTTTTGTCTTGGAGATATGTGTGTGCATATATATACTTATGTTAATGCCTATAATTTGTGAGATATGACTACTCGTTGATAGTCACCAATCCCAGTCCATTAGAGACAGTCTTAGGGAAGTCATTACATAGGCCCCTCTATGTTGGGTCATGACATTACCCGCAAAACATCCTTCCCCATCACTTATAAAAGGGTATCACATTTACTCTTCCAAGTGTCACTTATAAGTACAATTCATCATTAAAACAAATTGTCTCTTTAACCCTCTACCACTTTTAGACTCTTATACTCACCATTATTATGCTTATGTCTATTATTTCATAGAATACTTCAAAGGAAAATTTAAGTCTTCTACATGACTACTATAATAAATATAGTTTTTTTCTACTTAATTATCACAATTCATATTAATTAAATCCAAAATAATGTAATAAGATTATTATTATTTTAATAATATAAGGTATTTATTTTGTGTTTATTACCATTTCCTGTAAATATACCACATTGATTAAAATACAATTCTGTTGTTCGTGTGTTGTGAGGACTACTACCTCCCTGATGTAACTTATTTCATTTCTGTTCAACACTATAAAAGGAAGGATATATGGATGTTGCTAATTGATAAATTTTATTTTAATTAAATCATTTTTTGTTTTTTATAAAAAAATTGTAACCTTATTAATAAATGATTATTTTTTCTAAATCCTATTAATCATTTGAAAAATATTCAATCATTACATTTTTTAATTTTTTATTATCCTTTATATATTATCCTAATTCTTTATAATTATAATATATACCACTAATAAACAGAAAACTATATAATTATGATTATATTACAATGATATTAAAACAATTTAACATCTTAATTATTTAATAAATCTTGGTATATTCAATACTAGGCTAGTTTGAAAACCTACAGGAACTGTACATTAATTTTATTCTATAAATTAATATAAGAAATAATTTATAGAATAATATGATAAAAAGGTGAAATTATTTATTTTTTCTCGTTAATTAGATATTATATCAATATATAATTCAATTATTAGGGAAACACCCTCTGTTCATAAAAAAACACTGAAACTTGTTTGTAATAGACATCATATACCAATGTAATGTCAAAAATACTCATGAAATGAAATAAAGAATAATAAATTATTGTAAATTATCCATAAATATTACTTTAATTACCAAATAATAATTCAATTTTAATGAATAATTAATAAAAAAAATATTATAGAACTAATACAATAGATCAAAACTATAGACTCGTGATGTGAAAAATCAAAAAAAAAACTCATGTTGATAAAGAATATTTATGAAGAGTAGGTATGAAAATTAAAATAATTGAGGTTTAAAATTGTGTTATTAATATATATTTGGTTAGTATATATAATTTTAATGTACATTAACATATTTATGGACAAGATGGGATGTCTTTCACCTCAAATTCATTTCATTGGTATATTTTTTCAAATGTAAGTATAATTTACATTAAGTTGTGTATATACTACCTGTTTGAAATTTATATCATGAAATTATTTTATTAATTTTATTTTAAGATAAATTTTAATCATATGTTATGAATATATTATCATTTAATTTCAACCCATTCCATACGTGGCGTTTTCTGTCTAATATTCATTCTTTGGGACTCATGTTGTAATAACAACATATATTATTTTATATGGTGATGATACATCCATGGAATATTTTTTTCATGATTCTAAGGACATTTTATGGGCTTAAGAGTATATTTTTTATTCATAACTCTTATTTTTATATTGAAGAGTTACCTTTTTCATTATGGATAAATAATACATGTTTTGATAAGAACATGTGGGCGTGTAAATTAGTAGAAAATAAATCCCTACCAATAAATTAGAAACTGGATGTGTATATTTCATAGATTAACATTAGTTTAATCACATGGAAACAAGCTGATTGATTATATACACATTAAATAACCTTATACATAATGGGAAGTTCTAATAATACCCACATAGTGTGATACTCTCAAGTGATATGCTTGGGAATATTTTCATTCTCTTAAAAAACCAGGTTAATGTATATTTCTTACCATTTAATTTGTCACATACTGATTCTATATATTTAATAAAATTACTATATTTTATGAATAAACTATCACATTTAATATAACAACATAACTATATTTCATCGATAAGGTTCCACCATGTGGTATTGATGGGACACCATAACATTCAAGTGTGTTAAGTGATATTATCCTAGACATCAACATTATTATATTTAATAGATAAGTACTTTATGTATGTATTTATCAATATATGGTTAACCATGTTTTATTTAGAAATATTTTACATAGGGAATGGTATTAAAGATCATGGTGACATTTATAGTTAATTCATGGGACTTAAATTAGTGAAAGATGGTCCATAACATTATATATCCCCTTGATGAATCGGTGGGCGTAATGAGATAAAACACATTGTTTTTTGGAACATTACACTTCCTAGGACAGAAATAATCCTATAACAAGTTCTAAAAATAATGTTTTTGTACAAAATAATTCATTTCATCAGAACGAGATCAATGATTATAGATATACATGTTTCCTATAATTTTCATTTTTATTGAATTTCCTTAGTTTTAGTTGACTTTGGATTCTTATTGTCCATTTATTCCTGATATATATTTTTCTACATGTTAGTTTTTTGTAAAATTATATTGTATGATTCATTTACTGAGCATCTAAGACTGCCGTTATTTTTTTATTTCCTGAGGAAATTGAGTAGTGGAATAATTCAAAATTTTTGTGATATAATGTATGTGATAATAACTATCAACAATAGGTTTTAGGATCTCGATATGTTATATAAATTACGTGTTTTAAATGTCATGTTTAATCCATTTAAGTGTTGATATTAATATTTTTATGCTAAAAAGGGACAAAATGAAATATAATATGAATTTATTATTTAAAAATACTCAATTAAAATTAATTTTTAATAAATAAATAAAATAAAAAATAATAATTCCATATTAAAAACCCATTACATATATAATTTCATTTTCTTAATTAAATAATTTATTATTTAATATTAATGTCATGACAATTAATTATATATTCATTATATCCTTGAGAAAATTCATCATAGTGGGAATTTTTTTTTAAAATCTCTTATTAATTTGATAATTTTACTCAATAAAATATTTGTCTTTATAGAAAACAAATATGGTGTCGTAAATATAATTGATAAAAATGAATTAGGTTGTGTAATTTTTTTCATGTATATATTTTTTATGCTTTATAATTTTTCTATAAAATACTCCTTTAACAAGTGTCAATATTTAAATAAATTTCTTATATGGAAAACATCAAAAAATTTAAATCCTTTTCAATTTATAAACATCCATTCCATTTTCATTAAGTAGAAATCCATTTTGTTTCATTATATTTATATATTCTTCATGAATAAAAATAAAATAGATATAGCCCCACTTTTAGAAGAAAAAATTAGTACCTTCAGCAAGAAAATATATTTAAGAATCAAAAAAATTAACTGATTAATCACATGAGTGGTAAATTATAATTATAGTTAATTTCTTATAAAAAGAACCTTCCCATTACTTTTAAGGATCATGTAATATTTTTACGACATTGATGACATTTTTTAAACTATGAAAAATGAATTTTAGTGATTTAAGACATGATATTGGATATAAAAACATACCAGTATGTTAATTATAAAATATATATTTCGAGAAATTTTAAATTTCAATTTATTAATAGAATGTTAGTGAGGTGGAATGTGTTCTTATTTATTCTAAATTAGATATTAAAAACAAATAATAAATTAATGATATTTCATGATGTTTGGAAGTATTTGGTGTCTGATGATACCTATAAAGGTAGAAGATACTATATGAGAAGCGATAATTTCAATGATAACACTTATAATCCCCTAAAACACTACTAATATTTAATTCTGCTAATCTGGAAAAATCCATTTGGTATTTGAGAAAAATAAAACTATTGTGAATCCACATTCATGAAATTGTGATTTTTATTTTGTGATTTAGGATCTACAATCTGATTAATCTTTATTATTGGTATAAATGAAGATAATAATGTTATAGTCCAACTAATAACCTATAATGGGGATTTTATACAACCCATTCACTTCACAATACCATAATATTCCCTTCCTAAGACATTGGTAATATCATCTCCATCAAATATTAATGTAGCAATCGATTGATAGTATCTCATAATTCATTATGTTGACACTATAAATTTAATACCAATAACATATAAAATAATTCATGGAAATCAGATACTAATCAAATTTATTTTAACCTAGGTCTTCAACAAGATCATTAATTTAGTCACATTTAGATTTTTTGATATCAAAACATATTTTTTCATTCAGTATTGTGGAATACCACATAATATAGCGTTGAAAAGTTATATATCTTTTATTTATAAAAAAAATTCACAAATACTTAATATTAAATATTTAATGACATAAAATTATATAATTACAAATATATTCAATGAGAGCCTTTTGTCAATAATTTTTTTTAGTTTAGATACCTCCCTCGATTAGTAGAATCTTGCAAACAAGGACCTTATAAAAATATATAACAAATATTAGTAGAACATTAAATGTTAGAAAGACATGAATATTAATCCACATAAATGTCATAAAATACCATATATAATTTTCTATTATTATTATTAATAAACATCATAGTATTACTCCTTATTATGAATTTAGGAATATTTTTATACATCTGTGTCACTAAAAATTAACTGTCACTAAATTCATGGAATAATTACAAATTTAAATCCTATTAATCTTGCCCCTAATTTTTAATGTCCATGATATTTCAATTGACCCCAAAAACAAAAGGAAAAACAGTTAAATAAAAATGAAGTTAATTTAATTATACTTTTAGAAGAATATTTAATAATATTCAATTTTATTGTATTTTAATGCATAATCAGTATTATACATTTTACTGGATACCAAATAACTTATTAATCTATGAAAACTGAATTCACCTCTAATATAAATAATGTATATAGAGGTATATCATAAAATTAAATTGTTTTCTTAAAATTAACACATAAAATTTCAAAACACTCTCTTGGTGGGAACCTCAAATGAATCAAATTTTACTAATACATTAATTATTATGAAACTAATAACATCTAAGGTGTTGATGTTTGTCTTTATTATATTATTATTAATATATTATTTAGGATTTTTTTTTATTTTTCATGACATTCATAATGAATATTGGTAATAGTGTATATGTTTAATGAATTATTATTACCAAAATGAAATAAATAAAATAATGGTGATAAAATAATATCAATTAGATACTACACACATTGTATCACCATTAAAGGGATTCATCATTATTAATATGCATAATAAAGAGGCATTCAAAATTAAAGGTATACCTAATGATAGATGGATAATAATAATAATAGTTTAAATATTACCTAAATAATATAGAAACAAATATATTTTACATCTTAATTACTCAAGGTTTAATGAGGTGTTATGTTTCACCGGTGTACCAAGTGATGTCATTATTGTACTTTATATTGTCGTCGGTGTACTCTATGATGCTAATGGTCGACTCTATAATGCTTCATTTGTACTATATCATAAAAAGGAAATTGTATCACTAAACCTATTTTTCTATGATATACATAAAATCAAAATAAATTAGAACATAGAACATATTTTTGAAATAAAATAATTAAAAAAGTAAAATAATTAATTCAACAAGGAAAACAATGTTTAATTCATTTTGTACTTACATGTCATGAAATTAATCATTAACTTATTATAAGTAGATAACATGGATTGAAATAAAGAAACATAAAAGGGATAAATTTAGGTATATTAAAAACCTACCCATATGTTTTGGTCCATTCCAATAATGGAATGAATAGTTAAAATAGATAATAATTTGTTAATTTTAAATAGTTTCTAGAAAAAAATATTTTTTGGAAGCCCTGTCACACTAAGGGAAATCAAAACCATTTTTTCCAATTTCAAAAACCATGGATACTTTAATCATCATCCACAAATAAAAACCCCATTAAAATTAACACACTATATCATAATGTGTCTTCGAACTACATACTCTCTCTATGACCCAATAGACTGAGTGCCTGTGAATCCCACTGATAATAGTACCCCTTCACTACCCTACTTATTTTTCATTGATGACCCACCACATGAGAAGATGTTTCAACAATAATAGATACCATAAGGAAATATATAATGATAGAATACATGTTTTTAATATTTATTACTATTATTTAAATACTTAAATTAGTTTAAAAATAAGTAATTTGTAATTCAAAAGGAAATAGTTTTAACTAAACTATTTTATTTTAATAATTTATATAGAAACATAATTTATATATTTTAGAATTTTAATTTCATAAAATTGATATTATTTTAAAATAATTATATAAAAAATCACATAGGGGAAATTTTATTCGATTATTTGAATTATATTTATTTTTTAGTGAATAGTGAGAATATTGATTTTTGTAAAAAGTCGTAACTTTTTATTAAATTATGTAATTTAAAATTACTAATATGTTTTGAATTTTTTTAAATGTAATAGAAGTATGATGTATTTATATTTAATAAATATAATTAACTTTTAATAAACTTAAATATTTTAGTATATGTTTGTTTCTTGGTTTAAAAATTGGGTTTTTCTAAAAACTGTTTTAAAAATCTTAATCTTTCGAAATTTTAATAAATTAAAATAATACCTAACGGGTAATGTTGTAAATGAACTGTATACGTTATATGTCAGTAAAGATTATTTTATTTTCATTCTATGATTATTATTATCTATATAGTAAATATAGAATCACCTTTTTCAAAAAAAAAACACTCTTCTTAAAAACCTGTTGTCCCACCGCATCTGCGAAATTAATATTAAAGTAAAATTTTAAACATTTTTTAATTTAATTTCTAAAAATTAATTCCATATTTTTTAACATTATAATGTATTTTTTGTAATATGTTGAACATTATTTTATACAAATGGATTAGTGAAAACAATTAAAATTATTTACAAGGATTAATGAAAAAAAATTGTTTTACTAATGGTTAATATTAGAATATAAGGTATACAATTGATGAAAAAAATTTACAAACCCCCTTGGATGGGTATATATAGAAATAAAAACTTCTAGGATCGATAATGGACCATTATGATGGCCATTTGATAAGAAAATTACATGGGTGGAATTCAATCTAAAAAATGTCAAGTGTTCTAATTACCTTATTTATAAGAGGTCACCACACTCCTCCTATATCCACACATTAAAAACAATTTTTTTCATAAAGTAATTAGATTAATCACATATATAATTCCCTTATACCATCCAAGTGAGATTAATTTGGACATAAAACCAATCAAGAATATCCTTTGGTGATAACCAAAGGGAGTTACCTAAAGAAGAGGTAATGTTAATCAATGAGCATTTTTTTTCTATTTCATTCTACAAGATATTAAATTATTATTTTATAATTATTGTATAATAAAATTAATATCATAAATATTTTAAAATTATATTATTTTATGGTTATGACCGAAAAATACACACTATTCCTTAAAATTGTTTTAGAAATCAACATTCACATGTACAACAGATTATCGCCTCGTGAAATGATGCCATTCATTTTTCCATTACCACCTCTCATGGATGAGTATGATGACAGATATAATGTTCATATATAAAATTTAAAACATAATTATAAAACAATATTTATTATATCATATATAAAGTTTTTAATTTCCATACCATAGAAGAAATGTTAATGTTTCTCATGTGTATGTCGGACTACCGCTTCGTAGTGCTAGGTGATTCGTTTTCGCTAATGTGTTAATAGAGGATAATAAGGGAAAAAATTTGAATTTATGTGAAATACATGAAATAATTATAGTATTAATGTGTTTTTTATTATTCTTTAAATATAATATTTTATTTTATTTATACACTTTCAATCAATGAGAAAAATTATTACGCCATTCGTGGATGTGTGGACCACCACCTCCTCAAAGTGATGTTATTTATTTTTTCATCACCACATCACAAGAATGATATATATAATAATATATAACTAAAAAGACATTATATATTATATAATTATTATTTAATAAATATGAAAAATTATATTCTATCTTTCTGTAATGGTCAATGAAAATTGGGGATGTTACTTCTGAGTACGTACGACCTACTATCTTCAGGGTCATAACATTAGTTCGTAATTCATAACCATATTTCATTACTGGGTTTAATAGTATAATCAATGTATAAATACGATAATTATTTAATTATTATTATTCTAAATGTGTTTAAATAGTCACCTCATTGACCATAATAATCCTACCAAAGGAATATTTCACTCTTAAGCCGAATATAGTAAAAACATCCATGTTAAACTTAATTGACTATGTTATTGTATTAACTTTTTAATAAGTGAAATAAATGTAATATTAATATTAATAAAGGTTATCATGAAATTAATTAATTAACAGAATATTATTATTCATCAATATAAATACACACATAACAATTCATACTCATGGTGTGGTACATCATCAATATTTCTTTTCATTGTGAAAAATATTGATCTTATAAACCTATATTATTTTAAGATGTTTATATAAATCAATTTTGAATTTTTATATGTTGAATTTAATTTTTCTACTGGTATGTATTTTTTTACTGATAAACATTCATGAGTCTTATAATTCATTTGTTTCCCAAGTGAAAATTTATATTCCTTTAAAAATTATATTTTACTATTTTTCCTACAAATTCTATTTCTTATCCATGTTTATGTTTTTAAAAAGTGACATTGAAAAATTTTATATTGAAAAAGGATTCATAAGGTAAATTTTTGTCTCTTTTTACTTTTTTTCAACGGATTTCAAAAGGAATAATTATTTGTGTCTTAAATCGTTGTTTTGTCAAACTAAAAAAATTTCATATTCATAACATTCACATAAACATGAAATATTTCACTTCCACAAAAATTATGTGGTTTCTAGATTCATTTTCATGATGTCATGTTCTCTTATATGAAAACCCCACTTTTCCTTTTCTATGGTATTTTTGGTTTTCAAAATGGGGTTTCAAAAGAAATTGGTATTTTTATACTCAAAATCAGGGTTTTTAAAAGATTATTTTGAAATACAAAAGTGATTTTTTTGAATGTTTATAATATTTTATTTAAATAATTTATTATGGAAAATTGAAAGAGATGAAATATTTTATTCATTATATGGTACTTGAAAATTATAGGATGATGTGGCACAAATAGTGATTGGTGATCCTGTTATAGCTTATTCGATGGGGTGGTACATATAACACAAGGTGATCCCATTACAACTTATATGATGTGGTGGACCAGATTGTGCCAGTGAGCCTGTTATATCATATATGATGGGTGTTCCAAGATAACAATCTATTAAATTGGTTAAATTTATTTTATCTAAATAGGAATGAATTAATTAGTGTCCAAATGTTTTATCCGAAGGAATTAACTGGGCTCTAGTTACTTCAGAAATAGGTTTAAAACAAATTTTGAATGTGATGATATATGTGACTAGGAACAGTTTCAATTTTCAGGGGTTTTAATGAATTTATTTTATAAAAATTATATGTGTATTTTTTCAGGTGAAATTGTTTTATTTCATTATTCTCGGATAAAATTGAAGATATAGGAAAACGTTATATCAGTTTTTATGTTTTCACATGACTAATGGGTTTCCTTTTTTTATATCCCTTACTGAAATTTTTGTGGTCAAGTCACGAACCAGCCAAAATACCCTGGTACCATGATAACCAAGATGATACAGTTAGAGTTCAAAGGGATATCCCAATTCCCATGGGTTGGATAATAGAACCTAGAATCATACAAATAAAAATTAGATATAAGTTTCCATAAAACACCAATATATAAAAATATATATTAGCATGATAAAAAATACAAAAGGAGATAGTAATAGAATCCAAAAAGTTATATCGAAACCCAAATAGTATATCATCATAGTACTAAAATTCTAAAAATTCAATATCAACAACTAAAAAGACACATTACATTGTGCCTCGATAGACCAAGAACATCCTCCTCCTCTAATAGATACATTCATTTTACTCCTATATGGCCATATAATATTTCATGATTGAAATAGGTCGGTCATGAGATTCAAATCCCAGTTGGGACTCGTGATGTGTTCCCTAATAGTATTCCATAATAATAAATCGAAACCATTTTTAAGTTTTAATAAAAATAAGAATGGTAGTACATTTATATATTTAAAAAAATAATGAATCATTTTAGAATAATGGAATTTTATTTCACACATGGGTTAAATAAAAAATTTATATAAAAAATTTATATAAATCACTAGGCATGAGTAAAGAAGTTTCAAAATTAGAGGCATTTATAATCTAACACTCACAACAATCATCGTGGTCATCAAACCTGCAATATGATAGCTTCTAGTTATAGGATCATAACACTCTCATATTAGTGCTCCGGAAAATATGTGTACACATGTCCCTTTGTCTTAGGATGAATATGAATTATCAAATTACAATCATGGATAATATCTCTTTAACTATATTTTTTCGAGAGTATCAATCGTCAATCCTTTTCTAGGGAATTTACATCATAGTGTTCTTGTCCAAAATAACCCACTAACTAATCCGGATTCTTAGTATTTAATGAATCAATAAAAAAGTTAAAATCATTTCATTTCACATCAATCATCATTCATAATTAAATTTCATTGTTTTATTTTTCAAAATTCTATTTTACTATAAAAAATGAACCATGGGTTTTCATTATTTAATTTATTCAAATAAAATGAATCATTGATGTGTATCAATTTAATTTTAGAAATTTTCTTAAATAAAACCTCAAATAATTTCTCAATTTCAATCAAATTAAAAAACAAACACAAATTCCAGTTCTATTTGAATTACGGGTCATTCCAAATAAATGATACCATCAATTTCCACAACTAATTTGCATCAAATTTTTTTATTCGAAATTCTATTGGATAAAATTAAAAATAATCAAGAAATTAAATATTTAATAAAATATTCAATATCAAACAAAACCACCATCTTTTTTCATTGAATCACAACGCCCACAACAGGACTCTCCAACGATGGAAAAGAGAATAGAATATCTTGGAACTCAACCGATAATCGTGACTCAACAACAAGAGTTTAGATACATTAATACCATGATTATCTATCAAACTAGTAGGAGAAAAAAAATTAAATGAGATTAAATATATATGAATACAACTTACCTAGATGGATGCATGAAAACTAATATGACAATCAATCACCAAATGAATGATCCATAGGGTTTAGAGATATCCAAAATAGACTAGGAAGAGACTCTAGGATAAAATCAAGGAATTTATTATGAATGAAATGAAAAATGAAGCTGAACCACCAAGTTAAAAAAAAACACTCATGATTTTATATAGAGTGTAATCCAATTAAACATTGTGTAATTTTTGAGGTCCACATGCCCCCAATAAGATGTATCTGTTTATAAAAAATATATTTTATAAAATTTAAATGGTGTTTAAGTTATACATAACATGTAATTGTTCACGTTGTGTACCCACTTCCTGAAATCTTACAGGCGATGACTACAAGTCATGTTAACCCATTAAATGATTTTTAAATCCCCAACAAACTGATAATAATATAGGTATTATGCAGAAAATTCCAAAAAAACGATGACTTCTTTATTATAGGAATCCTAAATATTCATTCTCATTATTGTTAAACCAATAAATATGGAGGAAACAAAAAAAATAAAAAATACTTGATAGAAAGGCAATTGGTTGTTACAAACTCCCCACTAAAAAAAATTATACCGCTTAAAATAATTTCAATAAACTTCCATATGAAAATGTTGTGGCCACTTTTCTCTATTTATTTCATTATGCTCCCATGTATCATGAAAATTATTACTATATTATCAAAAATGATAATCCAAGGATATCATACTTCCATGACATACCTTGGTCTCCGAACCACCAATACTGACAGGATGTGGAGTCACAGATAAATCAGGCTCAATATCAAGATTAATCCAACTCAAAACATCATATGGATTGTAAATATACATTAAAAACTATGATACTTGGAAAACATCATGTATCGATGTAAACAATGAAGGAATTTATAGACGATAATCCACTTTCCCAACCAAATCATCAACCTAAAAAGGTCATACAAAAAGAATATAAGGCTTCCCTTGAATCCCAATCTATTGATGACAATAATGGGGATAAACATTCAAGAAGACCTGATCACAAATTGTAAATTACAATAGAATACAATAAAGATGTGAATAATATTTATACTAGCCATGTGATGTCAATATCCTCTGATGAATCAATAAAATATTTTTTTGTCATCTCTTGAACCATGCTTGGTCTAACAAATGATCTTTCACCAATCACTTACCCAAACAAATAGATATTTATAAGGCTATCCATTCGACGCCCCAAAAGGATCCATTCTGATTGTGTACTAATAACTATCGTTACAAGAGAAATCAATAAACCCTAAATGGTCAACCCATGCTACCCAAAAAATGGGGATGAATCCATGAAGCATGATCTTAATAATATGTATATCCATCTTAGTATGGCCATTCGTTTATAGATACTATGATTTAAACAAACGAACCTTATATCCTAGTACCTCTTTAAGAACCTCTCCAAAAGATGAGAAGTAAAAAAAGGATATCTATCCAAGACAATAACAAATAAAAATACATTAAAATGAAAAATCTCTCTCACATAGACATTTCCCAAACCGACCACCTTTTTTGTATCATTGATGTGTATAATGTGATTGGATTTTTTTAATATATCGACTAGTTCCCCAAATTTATTCTTGTTTGTGGTTGTATAAGGAAAACCACCCAAGAGGTCTATATAAATCTCATCCAACATCCAAATTGGAATTAGAAGTGCCTATAAAAAACTCCATGGTCTCTATTGATCAACATTGACATGTAGTAATGTTTATCAATGAGATATTTGTTTGAACCTCTCTAGTTTTTATGGTTTTAATAATAAAAAATCATGTCAAATCATGTAAAATCATTTAAATCATGTTTATTTAATTTTAAATATATTTGAATATGATTATCTATAATCAAATATGTATTACATACATTTTTTTTATATTCATATTATAAGATAGTTAAATAAAAAAAACTAGTGAAGAATGAGTCACTAACACTGACAGAACAAGTGTGACACTGACATCTCAAACTGACTCACTGATACAGATAGTGTAAAAGTCTCACCGACAGTTCAACTGAGACATCAATAGAAGTAATGTCTCAACTAATGTAAAAATGAGACACCAAATAAAGGAATGGCTCACTGAAATAACAAAACGATTTATTGAATCATTGAATCACCGACACCATGGGATACCGAAAGAATGACTCACCGATAGAATGAGTAACCGATACCGATAGATGGACTCATCGATATAAGGAGTAACTAAAAAAATGACTCATAAACAAGTGAGTCACTCATAGAATATTTAAAATTTATTTTATCTGAATGTATATATAACAGTCATACTTGAGTGTGTTAATGCAACTAATTAATTAATGATTTTTAATGACAACATTAGAGACTATGTCAGGGGAAAGTATGAGGTACGAGGTACCTCCACATACTCCTTTTCATCCACCAAAAGGAACCCAAAATAAAAATGAAATATTGGCGCACGATCTATATAATGGAAAAAAACAACAGAAAAGAATATACAAGAAGAGATACTATACCAAGCAGAAGAACATAAAAAGAACTCTCATTTACTACTAGCTGTGAAATAAAGGAGTATTTGTGTGCATCAAATATTCAATCATCCCTAAAGAAAATGGACACTAAGAAGCAGAATCCCTTATTCATTGAAACTAGAATACAGTGCTCCATAGACACTCTGTTTTACTATTTGTTCCTAGAAGATGACTCAATATTTATATCAGCAACATACAAAGAGTCTATAGCTGCATTTCACAACACTCATGTAATGGAAAACTTTATCCCTTTACTTCATGATATTTTTCTAAATTTCAATCAGTGTGTGCATTAGTCTATTAAACACACATTGTCTCCTACACTGAACTTAAGTATACAAGATATCGTCATACAAAAATCTTTTTACAGCTGTTATATCCCACGTTAAACTGTGGTAGGTGTCCTATGTGACATGGTTCTTTTAGTTATCATATAGTAATATGGTAGAGGTCTTGTGACCAATATGTTTTGTATACTATTGGGTAATCCCCGATCCATGGTGTGGATCATAACCTTATATATATTGTATGGTGGATGGTGATCACAAAGTAGAGAGGACTTAGTCTTAGCTAGAGATTAAACCAATTATTTTAATCCTCTATATTTTTAAATTTATATTACTCTGGTTTCAGTCATATTTATGTAAAATATGTTTTAATTTTATAGTTGATCTTATATAGTATTTATAATTGATTTTTTTAGTAAATTGGTTTGAACAATTATTTTAGTCATTCAGGTTGATATAAATCAGAAGTTATCAATATCTTGAGAAATTAATTGATTAGTCAAAATATTATAAATTTACTACTTTGATTGACTTTCCTAATTTGTTTATAACTATGGAGGTTTTCAAATAAATATTTTTAACAAATATTTTTATAGGAACTGAAATCACCCCCTCTTGATTATACTACTCTTACCAACATTTGATATCAAAGGAAATTTAAAATCTTTTCCAAATCTTTTCAACTATGATTTCCATTGTGTTTTAATGATATCTTAGGTCATGTTAGTTTTAAATTTTTAGCTCTTTAAATTATCGTATTTGTCATTTAATATAGATAATATATAGGAAGGTTCTAAAACTAATATACCTCTCTACATTTATGGTACAAGTTATACATAGTGGAAAATTAAAATGATAATGAACATAGAAATTATAGGGTATGATATTTTGAATGTAAAAAAAGATATGTATGAAAGGCTAAAGACTTAAAGAAATACATGATGTGTTGCCTCAAAAACTACTTATAATAATAATTTTAATGATATGAATACCTTGTTTTACAATTTAGGGGATGATGAATTTAATTGAATTTCTACTTGTAAATTGGCCTATGAAATTTGAGATAACATAGTTAGTTCACATGAAGGAACCACTAATGTTAAAAAATGAGACATAATACCTATACTTTAAAATATGATAACTTTATGAGAAAGCCTAATGAACCCAATTATGATATGAAACTCAATGTCATTGAGATAGTCAATGCTATAAGATCTCTTGGAAAGCCAGTGGATTCTAAAGAAAAAATCATGCGGATAGTTAGATGTCCACTCAAAATATTCAGAGGAACCTCAGTATCAATTAAAGAATCATGTGATGTCAATAAGTTTCCAGTTAATGATATTATAGTAAATATGATGATGTATGAGGACGAATTAATGTACAACAAGTAGGAGGAGGATAAACCCCAGAAAAATTTAGTGGATATCAAAACCACTACTCCCAAACATAAATAAAAGGAAAGGATTCGAACTCATTATCATGGTACAAGTAATGAAGATTCAATATCTGATAGTGATGGGGAAATGGATTAGTTTTCTATGAGGTTTAATATGTTTTTTATAAGAATGAAATTCATCAGGGATACCATCTATAAAGGTAAATATAATATTAAGGGATACCTGAAAATGGTTTTAAAAGGAATGATAACTCAAATGATATAGTTTTTCATCAAATTAAGAGAATAAGAAATGAAAAGGTGACTCTCATAAGTTAAAATATAAGAATAAATATGAGGAAAAATATAAAAGATACAAAATGGAAATAAAGGCCATATGGAGTGATTTTAATGATTGATAAAGTGAGTCAGAATCATCACATGATGAGATAGTTGATATCGAAAACATGTGTTTCATGAAAAACACATATAAGGTAACCCTTGATTCTCCTGTACATAATTTCTATTATTCTGGAGATGAAAGTGATTGTGAAAATATTACGAATGAATAAATTTTAGAATACTAAAATATTATTGAATATAAATTAAATTAATTAAAATATAAATAAAAAACATTGAAGAATAAAATTTATCTTACCTCTACTTCTAATCTGAGCTTACAATAGAGAATGAAAAGAATGATCAATTGAATAAATACATTAATGTGTTTATGTTATCAAATGAGCAATTGAAAAGGTACCTAGAGGTGTTTACTAATGGGTAAAATATTTTTACAAAAAGTCATGGTAAACCGGTTACCCCTAGGTATACTATAGGTATAGGATTCCAACCAAGATAGAGAAACATAGTTAAAATAAATTCTCTAACCAAATCCAGAAAAAGTGTTTTATGTCCAAAACTGAATTTTTTTGCTAGCTCTAAAAAGGACATGCTTATACTAATCATAGTTTTTCTGAACCAAATAAATTTTAATTTTCAAATAATTTACAAAATTCTTATAGGAATCCTATGAAACAAATGTGTGTTCCCAAATCTCTTATTACTAAGGTTACTAGACCCAAACAAATATGAGTAATAAAATATTCTCTTATTTGATTGCTTTCTATGAATGTGATTTAAAGAGATCCTATTGAAGTATATCGTACTTGGATAGTGGAATTTCAAGGCACAAAATTGGATATAATTCATCTATCAAGAATCTGATAAAGATTTATGGTGGACATGTCACTTTTGGGGACAATGATAAAAGAACATTAATTATCATTAGTTAAACTAGTAACTGTAATTACGTTTTAATTTCCAAAAGTAATTTTTGTTAATGGATTAATATACAATCTTCTTCGTATCTCTTAGTTTCGTGATTAAGGATTTAATGTGAAATTTAAAAATGATTCAGCAAATGTATTTCGATCTAAAAATGAGTTATAATTTATTTATCTTAGAAATTAAATTAATTATGTTTTAATCATAGATTATTATGTTTTTTAAAATGTTTCATGATTAAGTTCCTTTCATAAAAAGAGTTCGCTCTGGAAAAGTAGATTATTACATTGTAATAATCATTCTCTTAGGAAGATTTCATGGAAATGTATAATGAAGGATCTACCCAAAAATGAGTTTCTAAATGAAAAAATCTGTAATCATTGTAAAAATGGTAAATAGAAAAAAAAATATTTCAAACCTATAAATAATTTTCAACTTCTCAACCACTTGAGTTAGTTTAAATGATTTTATTGGAAAATATAGTGTCTCTAGTCTTAATGGGATGCACAATGTCTATTTGGTAGTAGATGATTATTCTCAACATACATGGACTTTTTTTAATTCTCAAAAAATTGAAACTTGTTCCCATTTCACTATATATGATAGAATATTAGAAAACCTAAGTGGTCTTAGAATTAAATCCATAATAATTGACCACAACCGTGAGTATGAAAACTATGAGTTTGAATATTTTTAATTAGAAAATGATTATAGTCATAACTTTTCAACTCCTAGGACACCAAAATAGAATGGTTTTGTAGAATAAAAAATTAGAACTTTACCAGAGATAGACCAAACTATGCTTATTATATATGATATTCCTATCTACGTTTGGGTAGACGGAGTCAATAAATCTTTTAATATAATTACTAGAATCTTAATCTTACACATTATTAAGAAAACCCTCTATGAGCTATAAAATAGCATAAAACCGAAAGGTTAATTACTTAAATGTTTTTGGATGAAAATTTTATATCTTTAATACAAAGGAAAAAATTGAGAAATTATCATTCAAAGGTGATGAAAGAAATTTTCAAGGTCATTGAATCTCTAGTAAATCCTATAGAGTTTCTAATAAAAGAACTAAGTGTGTGGAAGAATCAGTACATACCAAATTATGTGAATGAGACGCAAAATAACCCAAGAACTCTTTAGAAATTGTTGAGGATGATTTGTTTAATTTGGACCTAAGTTCGAAATCATATGAACCTTCTGCTAAGAAATATATTAAATCATTTATATTTGGAAATTTTCCATAATCTAGCCATGATGAACCCAAACTTTTAGAAGATAATGAAATTACAAAACCTTCTTTTTCTAGACCCACAAGAACTCTTATAAAGAACCAATTAGATGTTGTAGTTGGATACATAGATAAAAAGACACATAATTGAGATTATACAAGAAAACAGGTTGAACATCAAGCCTATCTATCAAAAATTTAACCTAGACGCATTAATGATGCAATCAATGATGAATTTTGGGTAAAATATATGATAGAATAATCGAATCAATTTGAAAGAAATAATGTCTGGAAACCAATAGATAGGCCCAAATATATATTTACTATAGTCACTAAATGGATGTTTATAAATAAAGTAGACGAATTTGGTAATATTTTACGAAATAAATCTATATTGGTTGCACTAGGATATAGCTTTAGGATCAAAATAATGATGTAGATGCTCAATTTACAAGAGGGGGGGGGTGAATTGTATACTTTAAAAATTCATTTGGAACCTTCAAAGATAGTTATGAATAACTATGTTTTCCTTAAGCAAAAGAAAGAGCTATGTTTAACAAAGTTAAACTTAAGAAAATTCACAACACCTCTATTTCCTAATGAAAACATGGAAAGAGATTCCGAAAGTAGGTTCCGGAAATTTGGTTCTGGAAATTGAAACTTAACAAAAGATTACAATATGAGATTCTACCTTAAAGCATATAGAATATAAATGAAACATGGTACAAGTAAGGAAGTATAAGAAAGTTATACTTTCCTTATAATAAAAAATTTAGTGGAAATAAACAAATAGTAGAACTACAAGTAACAAGATATAAGTCTTTTAACCCAAAGAGAAGGGTATCCAACAACCTTGGATAAAGGTCCCCTGATTTATACTTTCAAACAAGTCTGTCTTACCCACACCAGGGTAAGCCCTCGATACGAAGATCGGAGTCTCTGTCTTGCTGTCCCCGCAGGTCCTCAACTTCAAGGTAGTTGGTCACCTCTGTCTTCCTCAACAAGGAAGCCCTCGAACTTCAAGGTAGTCGGCACCTCTGTCTTCCTATCCCCGGAAGTCCTCGAATGTAAGAACCAACATTCGGAGTCAGATGAAGAAAAAACTGAACGAGCGGTTTATTATGCACAAGATATTAAAAGCTTTCTCTATCTAGAAATCACCTTAGCAGCATGTGGTGTATAGATTGATCCGCTTCATTATTTTAAGATCATTAAAATGATATCCTATTTTTAGGTAAGGTCGGCCTCCTTCCCAATGGTCATATTTTCCATAATAATCCGAGGGACCTGTACACGTGTCACTTAGCCCACTGTTAGTTTATAACCGAATAGACGACATCGTTTTACAACAAAGAAAGTGTAATAAAATGTACGACACCGTTTAAAATATAACTCAAAAGTTTGGAATGAATGTTTGGAGTGTAAACAAAAATAACTTTTCGGAGTCTAAACAAATACGGAGTGTATAAAACAAAGATGATCAGATTCTGTTTAATAGGTGAATTTGGAAGGGGAATTTGGAATGAGAATTCGTCATCAGAATTTGTAATGAGAATTCATCATCAGGATTCGTAATGAAAATTCCTCATCAGAATTAATAATTAGAATTCGTTGTCGAACTTCATAAGGATTCATATCCTGAATCTAGAGTATAACTTAATTAGAGTTCGTATCCGGAGTTCAGAATGAAACTTTATCATAGTTCTCATCTGGATTTCGGAGTGAAACATTATTACAGTTCTTATCCTGAATCCAGATCCAAAAACAGAATACTTCAAATTAAAGTTTCAAACAATTACGAGAATATAGAAATGAATCTGAATCTTATACATAGGAAAAATATGAATGAAAATATGATAAAGATAATTTTTCTTACAAAAGAGATTTTCCTTATAAAATCGATTTTCCTTATAAAATCAATTTTTCTTATAAATGACATTTTCCTTAAGGATAAGGTGTTTGTGATTTTCAAAACAAGAAGGAATGTAAAAGTCCTAAGGAAAACCTTATTGACTCAACAATCTCCCCCTTTTTGGAAAGCACAAACATACTTACGAAAAAGAAATTTTAAGAAGAAATAAAAACATTAAGGCTAATCTCCCTTTTCATTAATGATATTGATGAATACAACTAACTCCCCCTTAGGCTTTAAGACTCTAAGGATCGTATTCTAGATTTCCGGAGTTACATTTCATTACAAATAAGAATGTATTCATTAATAAACCCCCCCCCCCTAGATAAGATCTTATTAGAGTTCTTTTTTCTTAAAAATCTTTTCCTTCTCCCCCTTTGTGATTTTCAAAAAGAATTCAATGTAATGGAAAATATAACAAAGTACCTGAAAAAGTAGTAGCAACAACAACAGAAACGAGCAAGCACAAATTTTCATTAGGTTTGAAAGGCTCAATCAACAAAGAAATTTAGATACAAAAAAAGTTCAGATCTGTCTATTTTGGATCTTTTTCTTTCTCCATGAGACCCTTAAGAATAGTCTTTATCTTCTTTAAGTCTTTATGATCCTCTTCACCTTTCTTTTCTAACACAACAGTTCTTGCATTTTGGGCTTCAATCTTTTCTTCCTAGGCTTGAAGCTTTTCTTCCTGAGCTTTAATATTTTCTTCCTGATCCTTCAATTTCTCTTCAAACTCAATCCGATGATCCCTTCCAAACTTCAAGTTTTGAGAGACAGAATTCAGCTTCCCATTCATTATTCAGCCCTACCAAGCTGGCTGCCTTGGCATATGAAAGCATATATGTCTTACCATAAGACTTAAAAGACAACTTCTCCCTTCCATCTTCTATAAGAAAGAAGACTGTTTCATAGAACTCTATAAGAAAATCTGAAAACACTTAATCTTGATTCCAGGGTTTTGACACCGCAACATCTTCCCAACCATTAAGCTTAATATTCTTGGAAATAAGAGAGTCATACTTGTTGAAGAAATCCTGATGAACCAGCCTCTCTCTATATACTAACCACTTCGAAATCGGCTTAGATGAAGACATGTCTTGAAAAGCTACTTCCACAGACAATCGGTTCTGAATACCTCTGAGAAGTTTGGAATGGAAAAAGCTGAGGTTCGGAATGGTGTTAAAACAGAGAGGCAGAGCTTCGCGACACTGGAGCTTGAAAACCGATGTGGAACAACCGTTTGCGGTCCCCTTTATATAGGCTACGAGAAAACGGTTCAACTTCCACGGTTGATCGAACGATTGTGATAAGCTGAGATCAGATCTGACGGTCGAAAACCAATTCTCTTGAATATGATCTTTTGAGGTTTTTATTAAAATAATGAATTAAGAAAACTATAATCCGAAAACCAAATATAAATAAATGCAAGCAGGAAAAGTATGATTACGAAAACTTGAGTAAGGAAATCATACCATTCGGATTGGCTTAGGAAGATTATTTGTAATTGGTAACATTCTTACAAAAACTACAAAAAAAATCTTTATTACGAAAAGGAAAAATTCAGAAAACTCACCACGAAAAACAAACTCAGTAAGAAAAACTCAGTACGAAAATTTCATTAAAAAATTTGAAAACGAAAAACTTATTATGAAAGATTCGGTACAAAAATCCCGTTATGAAAATACCAGTACAAAAGTTTCCATTCCGGATGTTTTCAATACGAACATTTCCATTCCAGAAGTTTTTCTATACGAAAATATCCATTCTGGAATGTTTTAGTTCTGGAAATCCCATTCCCGAATTTTAGTTCCGAAAAGTTTGAAAGAAAATTCTGAAAAATTTTGTTAATCTAACAATCAAATGTACTCCCCCTATGAAAAGGAGTTTATTGATGTAAGGAGACTTTTTCAACATAAAGTTTAATTAAGAAATAATACCTTACGTTTATCATTCCTAACATCTATTTAATATATTCAAATCTATCAGAAGGAAAATATTTTGTGAAAATTTCAGCCAGTTGATCTTGTGTTCCGATAAATTGAAGAATAATATCTCCTTTAAGTGTGTGATCCCTAAGACAGTGATGCCTAATATCTACGTGTTTTTCACAGGAGTGATGTGCAGGGTTCTTACTAAGGGCAATGGGACTTGTGTTATCACACAAAATTTGAGTTTTAGTAAAACTCAAGCCATAGTCTGTGGGTGTGTGTTGCATCCACAACACATGAGCACAACATCTTCCAGCTGCTATATATTCAGCTTCAGTAGTGGAGAGTGCTACAGAATGTTGCTTCTTGCAGGACCAAGAAACTAATGAATCTCTTAAGAAATGACAAGTTCCAGATGTAATTTTTCTATCCATTCTACATCCACCAAAGTCAACATCAGAAAATCTTTTTAGGATAAAATCATTTCCAGAAGTATAAAATAATCCTAGATCCATGGTTCCCTTAAGGTAGCGAAAAATTATTTTTACTGCATTCAAGTGAGAATCCTTAGGATTGGATTGATATATTGCACATAAGCATACTGAAAACATTAAGTCTGGTTGACTAGCTATTAAGTATAGTAGGCTCCCTATCATACCTCTAAAAGATGTTTGATCTACTGGTTTCCCAGCTTCATCAAGATCTAAAGTGTTTGAGGTACCAATAGGAGTACTTATACTCTTAGTTTTGTCATAAACATATTTTTAAGAAGATATTTAATATACTTATGTGAGATATGTAGGTTCCTTCTGGTTTTTGAGAAATTTGAAAACCAAGGAAAAATGTTAACTCACCCATCATACTCATTTCAAACTCAGATTTCATTAGACTTGCAAAAGATTTGGTCAATGATTGCTGAGTCGAACCAAATATGATTTCATCAACATAAATTTGAACAATCAAAATTTTTTTCTTATCTTTCATTATGAAAAGGGTTGGATCTGCATTTACCTTAACATAGTTATTTTGAAGCAAAATTCCAGTGAGTCTATCATACCATGCTCGTGGGGACGGTTTAAGGCCATACAGGGCTTTGGTAAGTCTAAAAACTTAATCAGGATGTTTTGTATCTTCAATTCTAGGGGTTTGTTCAAAAAAAATTCCTCTTGAACATAACCGTTAAGAAAAGCACATTTCACATCCATTTGGAAAAGTTTGAAATTAAAGAATGTTGCAAAGGCAAGTAGAATATGAATAGATTCATGTCTAGCTACTAGAGCAAAGGTTTCTTAATAGTCTATTCCCTCTTGCTGATTATAGCCTTTAGCAACAAGTCTAGCTTTATTTCTTACTATGACTCCATTTTCATCACATTTATTCCTGAAGACCCATTTTACTACAATAACAGAAGTTTCCTTAGGCCTTTCAACCAATGTCCAGACTTTATTCCTTTCGAATTCATTTAGTTCATCTTGCATGGATTTGATCCAATCATCATCACCTAAAGCTTCATCAGTGCTTTTAGGTTCTAATTGGGAAAGAAATGCTAGATGTTCTACTTCATTTCTTAAGGAACTTCTAGTCCTTATAGGTTTCTTTACTTCACCAATGATACTATCACTGGGATGATTCTTAAGAAACGCCTGATTTGGGTTTTGAAAATCCTGTTCATCAACATAGGGTAGAAAGTATTCTGGGGTAAATGATTCAGGAATATCTTCTTAAACATTATTCTTATCAGAAGATTATTCTATCAAAGGATGATAATTAGTTTTTGAAAACACATCCGAGGATGTAGGCTGAGATGGTTTAAAAACAAAAGGATCAGACTCATCAAATTTTACATGTACTGTTTCTTCAACAGTACAAGTATTTTTATTAAAAACACTATAAGCCTTAGAAGTAGTGGAATAACCTAAGAAAATTCCTTCATCGGATTTTGGTGCGAATTTATATAAGTTATCATTAGTATTCAAAATGAAAACATTTCAACCAAACACCTTGAAATAAGATAGTCTTCGTTTTCTACCATTCCATAACCCATAAGGAGTTTTATTAAGAAAAGGCCTAATCAAAACTCGATTTATAGTGTAGCAAGCAGTACTTTCAGATTCAGCCCAGAAATTTCTAGCTATAGAACATTCACTCAACTTGGTTCTAGTTATCTCTTGAAGAATTCTATTTCTTATCTCAACTAAACCAATTTGATGGGGGAGTTCTAGGTGATGAAAAATTGTGAGTAATACCTTTTCTACTACAAAAAGTTTCAAAATCAGAAATTTAAAATTCTCCTCCATGATCACTATGAATAGTTTTCAATGGAAGGTTTTTCTCATTTTTAACATGAGCACAAAAACTTTTGAAATAAGAAAAAGCTTCAGACTTCTTTTCTAGAAAATAGACCCAAGTAAATCTAGTGTAATCATCAACTAGAACAAACACATAGAATTTGCCTCCAATACATCCAGTTTGTGTTGGACCGAAAAGATCCTTATGAACTAACTGTAATTCATCAGATGTTGAGACTTCACCGATTGATTTAAAACTAGATTTATGTTGCTTGTCATATTGACAAGGATCACAAACTTTAGAAGAATCATATCTAAGCTCCGGTAGATCCTTAACTAGTTTCTTCTTAGAGAGTTTAGATAGGTTTCTAAGGTTACAGTGACCTAGTGTTCTATGCCATAACTAGGAATGATCTTCCATTGCACTTAGGCAAGGTAAATCTTGGCTTCTAAGGTCTTCTAGGTTCAAGGTGTAAACATTCTCTTACCTATTGGCTGAGAGAATAAATTCTTCCTTGGAATTGTGAACTATGCACTTATCATTCCTAAAATTCACAAGGTAACTTTCATCACATAATTGACTTATGCTAATGAGGTTGTGCTTAAGACCCTTAACAAAAATAACATTTTAAATCAAGGTTTTACCAAGAAGAACAAAATTACCAATACCAACAATCTCTCTCGTAGCATTATGTCTGAAAGTTAACATTCCTCCTTTTGTTTTGATAATCATTTCAAAATAGCTTTTGTTACCAGTCATGTGTCGGGAACATCCACTATCCATGTACCATGTATTGTTGCCGGTAATCTCTTTATTTTCCTGAAATCAAGAAGGGAATTAGACTTTCTGTATCCAAACTTTCTTGGATCCATGATTTCTAGATAATAAAATTTTAGGTACCCAAATCTTCTTAGAAAAGTAAGCTTTGTGAAATCCTAGAGATTGGGTATTGTTTAAGGAACAATTCTTTTCCCAATGACCACCACATTGACACTTGGTACAAAATGGGGCACTTTAAGGAACGAAATAATTGTTACTGAAAATTGGTTTTGCATGGGTATAACCAAAACCGGATTTATTTCTTAAAGGACATATTTGGGAATACATTTTATCAAAATTTTCCTTACCATGGGTAAAGTTTGATAAACACTTCATTAAGGAAAAAATTTCGGACTTGAGTATTATTACCAAGTTTTTCCTCAAAATCATTAGTTTTAGAACTAGAGCTAGGCTCAAAAACATTTTTCTTAGAAATTACTTTTTCTTATTCATTAGAAAGTTTGTTCTTCTCAGAACGTGCTTCCTCAAGATTTTTTGAAATACTTTCAAAATCAACATTTTTTCTATCATGATCTTTAGAAAGATCTGATATTTCTTTTGTAAGAATAGAATTCCTAGAGTTTTCCTTATCAAGTTTCTTATTGAGTTTAGAATTCTCATCCTCAAGAATTTCAACAAAACTAGAGACTTCTTCATAAGTAGGTAAAGTATTTTCTTCAAAAGAAGAGGATTCTTAATCAGAAGAGTTATAATACTTACTATCATTAGAATTTAAAGAAACATTGGTCAATGATTCAGCATTTCGTACCTTATCCATAAAACAATGATTATCAATAGGTAATCTGGCTATAAGACCAAGATTCTTCTGTCCTGAAGATTCATAATCAGAAGATTCATCTGAAGAATCACCACCACTGCCACTCCAGGTATTATTAGCTTTCAAAACTTTCATAGCTTTGGCTTTATCATACTTCTTTTTGTTCCTGTCTGAATGCCTTTATTTCCTTTCTTTATTTTTAAGAAAAGGGAAATCTGGTATAATATGTCCAGCTCTCTTGCATTCATAACATGTAACTTCTCCATCTTTCTTATCTTTCCTTTCCTTTTTCTTATACATGGATTGGAAATTTCTCTGGATAGCTATCTTGTTCATCCATCGAGTAGGATTTGCTAATTCATTTTCTAATATTTCACTCTCACTAGAACCTGACTGAACTACAATCTTCTTAGACTTGGATCTGGTTATTCTCTCAGAAGTCTTAGCTGTCATATTATTTGATGTTGTTGTAAAAGCAACAGTACAATTTCCATTTTTCTTTTTGATGTTGTCAGCATCTCTCTTCATTCTGGTTCCATGTTGGAGAAGAGTTCCAAATAACTCATCATGAGAAATTTGAGTGACCTTCTTGTTCTCATCCATAGCAGCTCTATTGGATTCCCACTCATTGGGCATGATATCAATTATCTTATTCACAAGAGCTTCATCATCTAATCCTTTTTCTCTCATAGACTGTAGACTGTTGACGATGGTCATAAATCTCTGTTGAACTTTACAAATTGGTTCTCCATAATGAAAATTGAATCCATGATATTCAGCTCTAAGCATAGCTCTCCTAGTCTCAATCACATTAGAAGTTCCAAAGTGTGTAACCTCTAACTTCTTCCCGATACAATTAGCTGCTTCACAAGAATAAATTTGTCTTTATATATTTCTGGTCATTGAACAATGTAGGTATTGCGTACCTTATAATTGAGTTGATACTCTTGCTTTTCCTGGTTAGTAAAAGTTCTAACTGCCTTGTCAGGAATTTTATAATCTCCAGTAAGCATAAAAAAATTGTCTACTCCAGTATTGATAACAAAAGTCTTCATTCGATCTCTCTAGTACTCATATTCATTAACATCAAAGATTGGTGGTCTTGTTGGATTTATATTATCAATAGAACAAACATTAATTCCTGCCATACTTATAATAACCTTCGGCACACAAACTTGTTAGTAGAAAAGATTCATAATAACATTGTTCGGAATGGGAAAGTTAGGAATGGGAAAGTAAGGAATTGGAACGTACAGAATGAGAATGTTCAGAATGATAGAGTGAGCCAGAAAAACTTATACGTGAGTACAGGTATTTCAGAGACCTCCTCTGATACCAATTGTAGGATCGAAATAATGATGTAGATACTCAATTTACAAGAGGGGGGGTGAATTGTATACTTTAAAAATTCCGTTGGAACCTTTAAAGTTAGTTATGAATAACTGTGTTTTCCTTAAGAAAAAGAAAGAGCTATGTTTAACAAAGTTAAACTTAAGCAAATTCACAACACCTCTATTACCTAATGAAAAATTGGAAAGAGATTCCGAAAGTAGGTTCCAGAAATATGGTTCCAGAAATTGAAACTTAAAAAAAGATTACAATATGAGATTCTACCTTAAAGCGTATAGAATCTAAATGAAACAGAGTACAAGTAAGGAAGTATAAAAAAGTTATACTTTCCTTATAATACAAAATGCAGTGGAAATAAACAAGTACTAGAACTACAAGTAACAAGATATAAGTCTTTTAACCAAAAGAGAATGGTATCCAACAACCATGGATAAATGTCCCTTGATTTATACCTTCAAGCAAGTCTGTCTTACCCACACCATGGTAAGACCTCGATATGAAGATTAGAGTCTCTGTCTTGCTATCCCCGCAAGCCCTCAACTTCAAGGTAGTTGGTCACCTCCTTCTTCCTCAGCAAGGAAGCCCTCAAACTTCAAGTTAGTCGGCACCTCTGTCTTCCTATCCCCGGAAGCCCTCGAATGTAATCACCAACATTCGGTGTCGAACGAAGCAAAAAATGAATGAGCGGTTTAGTATGCACAATGCACGAAAATCTTTCTCTTTCTAGAAATCACCTTAGCAGCGTGTGGTCTCTAGATTGATCAACTTCATTATTTCGAGCTCTTTCAAATGAGATCCTATTTATAAGTAAGGTCGGCCTCCTTCCCAATGGTCATATTTTCCTTAAAAATCAGAGGGACCTGTACACATGTCACTTATCCAACATTTAGTTTATAACAGTATAGACGACATCATTTTAAAACAAAAAAAGTGTAACAGAATGTACGACACTGTTTAAAATCTAACTCAAAAATTCGGAATGAATGTTCGGAGTGTAAACAAAAATAATTTTTCAGAGTCTAAACAAATACGGAGTGTATAAAAAAAGATGATCGGATTCTGTTTAATAGGTGAATTCAGAATGAGAATTCGAAATGAGAATTCGTCATCAGAATTCGTAATAAGATTTCATCATCAGGATTCGTAATGAGAATTCCTCATCAGAATTCGTAATGAGAATTCATTGTCAAACTTTATAAGGATTCATATCCTGAATCTGGAGTATAACTTAATCAGAGTTCGTATCCGGAGTTCAGAATGAAACTTCATCACAGTTCTCATCTGGATTTCGGAGTGAAACTTTATTACAGTTCTTATCCAGAATTTCGGAGTGACACTTTATTACAGCTCTTATCCAGAATTCAGATCCTAAAACAGAATACTTCATATCAATGTTTGAAACAATTCCCAAAATATAGAAATGAATTCGAATCTTATACTTAGGAAAAATATTAATGAAAATATGATAAGGATAATTTTTCTTACAAAAGTGATTTTCTTTATAAAAGCGATTTTCCTTATAAAAGCAATTTTTCTTATAAAAGAAATTTTCCTTAAAGATAAGGTGTTTGTGATTTTCAAAAAAAGAAGGAATGGAAAATTCATAAGGAAAACCTTATTGACTCAACAATAGCTAAGAATAAGGGATTTACTACGAGGAAATATTATCACCTATTACTAGAAATGAGGCCATTATAATCTTCCTTTCATATGCAGTAAATCAAAATTTCATGCTATATCAAATGTATGATAAGAGTGTATTCTTAAATGGGAATACAGTTGAGGATTTTTTCATTGAAAACCCTCTGTTTTTACAAACCCTCATTTTCCAAATCATTTATTTAAATTAACAAAGGATTAATATGGTTTAAAAAAATCTCCAAGAACATGTTTTGATAGAATAATTAGTTTTCGTATTTAATTTATATAACTACTAGGAGGCCTGAAATTATGTTTAGTGTGTGTAAGTGTTTCAGTTTTCATGTAACTATAAATAATCTCATCTAAATGTTGTTATAAAAAATTTTCAAATACCTCAAGTATACTACCATCTTAGGATTTTTCTATCCTAGTGGAGAAACTTTTGATTTAGTATGTTATTCTTATGGTGAATTTAGTGAATGATAGTTTGATAGAAAGAGAACCACTAGAACATGTCACTTTTTTAGAAAGTTTCTAGTTTCATAGTGTACTAAGAAGAAAAATTATATTTCATTAAATAATGTCGAAGCTGAATACATAACTATTGGTAATTGTTGTGCTCAGATCTTGGGGATGAAATAAACATTACAATACTATAAGTATCAATTCAAACATGTCCCTATAAACTGTGATAATAAAAGAGCTATTAACATATCTAATAATTCTATTTCTTATTTTAGAGAAATGAAAATTGATGTAAGACATCACTTTTTTAGAGAATATTATAAAAAATGTGATATAACACAAGAGTTTATTGGGACTAAATATAATCTTTTTGACATATTCACGATACCATTTAACTCTAAATGAATAAATTACATCAGACATGAATTAGGTATGATTAATTTATAAGAACCGTATATTGATAACTTGGTGAAAAAAAGGTGTAGATTCCATGATAATATTGACAATGTCATATAGGAAATGTCATGCTGACGTTGACCCATTATCATTCTGAAACCGATTGTGACATGTTGATTCTATCATGTCCACATCGATATTGTCATGACAATACTATCATAAAAGCACTGATAGTGTCATGTAGATACTATCATACTAGCAATGATAGAGTCCTTTGTATTATCTATATTATTTTTAAACAAAAATGACATTGTTTTAATTATTTCGTTGAACTAGTTCACGAATTTATGATATCTAAAACCTATATTTTATAAATTTGTGTTGATCCACTATACTACTCACACTCATATTTAACCCTTAATATCTCTTTTCATTTCCCATTACCCTTGACCTTTCATTTCCTAACCCTTAAAAAAATCCATTACACGGTGAGAGTGATACACATCTTTGATGGAGGATCTAGAGATGATTCACAACCTACAATAATGCATAAGAAAAAATATATAATGTCTAAGCCTCTCAATCCTATAAATTCGAACAATGTGGTGACACTAGAGAATAATGTTTTATCAAAATGGTCATTAGAGAGTATGTATATCTTATTAAAGGTATTTCAAACACAAGGTTTATGGACAGGGATTCATATAATGAAATACCATTCTATCCTAATCTTGTGTAGGAGTTCTCCATAAATGATGATTTTATTGTGTAAGGGAGTAAGGTATGCTGGATCAAATCTGTAGTAAAAGGGAAAAAAAATTTAATTATCTTCTAGTAATTTGGTGGAATTCATCAAGGATCCATAAGTATAAATATTTTATGAAGATTAGGTAAGTAGTCCACTTGAATGTGACATATTTTACCTGAAAACAATTTTGAAGGAACTAACTCGAAAACAAGGGCATTGAAGACCAATAACTATAGAGTTATATGGTGAGATAAGATTATTGTTTATGTTTATTTTGGATGATATTTATCTCAGGAAATAGGACTTTGCATCTTTAATGTATCAAGTTGTATACTCGTTATATTTTCTAATCAAAGGACACAAGGTGAATATGTGTATATGCGTTATTGTTCACATTAGTGAGTTGGTAAATCCTTGCTATAAAAAAATTCAATGTTCTATCCTTGGAAGATTTCTTCAATGTTAAGGTAGAAATGATGTGTTTGTAAAGATGAAGACAATATATCATCTACCATTGGAATCTATTTGAAAAATTAAATTTTCAAAAGAATGAATATTCATTGGAATCTTTGGAAGATGGAATGGGTTGGAGATGAGGAGAACCTTTATGAAAAATTTAATCCTATTGACAATCCATCTAGGCCTATATATATAGATAATTCGGGATGTGACCAGATACAGATGATTAATATTCAGATGATGAGGATAAAGAAGTGGAATATGTACATACTAGATGGTCTGTAACTCATATATATGATAGGAGTGACCCAGATATTACTAAATACCCAATGAGAATTACCATTTGACTATCCAATCCACCTCTTGATCTGTCTCCAAAATAACCAATTTTATGTGATGATGAAGAAACTAAAAAATATGGAAGTGTTCAGTATGATTGTAGATCTAGTGGTTCTAAAGATGAATATAGAGGAGAAGAAGAAATAGATAGAGAAGAAGAAGAATAAAGTGTCAGTAGTTCTCATATTTATGAAGATGATGATGATAAAAATGTTAGAAAAATGTTGCAGTGAAGGAGATGAATCTGAATAAAAAATTATGTAGAGGAAGAAATAAGTGGGAGTGATAGTGATTCAGATCATCCTAGTAACGATCAATATACTAACGTAGAGCTAGATAGTATTATGAATTATAATCCCATTATATACCCTCCTGGTTCTTTTGTGGTTGATACTATATAATATGTAGTGGATTAAGTTCAAAGAGAAGGTCAATCTGAAATAATCCCAATGCCTCAATTTTTTTATTCTTGAAGAAGATCTCAAGATGAAGGGGAGAATAATGTAAGAGGATATACAGTTGCGGGGGATCTTTAAGATAGAATACATCAAGAGGAGGGGGAAACTCAAACTATAAGAGTGAAACTTAACACACTCAATCTTTTAAAAGACTTTATTTTCTTAATGGAAATGGAATTAGGGATATTTTATCATTACATTAGAACATTATGATTATCATACTGAAGTCGATAGAGTATTTCCAATAAGACCAGAGATGGAGGAGCCTGTATAGTCCGAGACACTTCCTATAGGTTCAACTTCTTCTACCCCTACACCTTTAGTAGTTTAAATTCCAAGTGACTATGTCACTAGATCATATTATCAGAATTCCAAGGAATACTTTTTCTCCACCATTAAAAAGTTTTCCTTGTCTATCCCCATGTTATGAAAGAGTTAAAGTGATGAACAAATTCACTCAAGAACTGTTATTGCTCAAGTGGAACCTAGACTGATTACACTCATTGAATTTATTGTGACATATAATCAGAAGCTGAGAAATGAGTTGACTACGTTGGATTACACTATCAATAAGTTTATCTATGTGTATTGGAGATCCATGGATAGAATAATGAAATGACTTATGGAAATTATTTCATACTTTCATGTTCTGAATTTTACCCAGTTGAGGCAGGATATTAGAGAAATTGTACAAGGTCCATCTAGTTCAGAGGCTCTTGTATCCTAATCATCAGATGTTGAGGCTGTGAGGAATGCGATTAAAGAAAATATTCAAGTTCATCTTGGTGAAATAGGAAAATATACACTTGTATGGATTATGGAAAATAGTGAACATTTTCATGATATAGCCAGGGTCTAATCTAAGAGTACTGAAATTGGAAATGCCTACATCTTAGAGAAAATTGACTATTACTTCAAGAGTTTTTATACCAAAAACTAGTTGATAAGTCAATGTAAATATTTGGTGGAGAATCTCATGTTACCTATAGTTACTAATGAGTATAAGGAACATGTTAGGAAACTAAAGGACTACACACCTACTCCAGAAATGATTATGAAGAATAAGGATGATTTTGAAATGGAAATGCAATATGGTGGGGAGATAATCACAAATTTCATCAATATATTGAAGACTTGATTCCATGATCATAGTAAATCCATATTGGTTCTAGATGAAACACCTCCAGACCTCTTATGACCTCTTTAACCTCTCTTAGTATCTCTTTTCTGCCTCTTCCACAGTCTATGTTAGTTTCTCAGTCTTTGAACCAGATTCGACCTATCATCACAAAGAAGATCCATCCTCATGCTTCAACTAAACCTACCATTTCCCCTTATGTTCCTGAAGAAGCCGTACATCCTACCTTTATAATTCATTTAGTTCCTCCAATATCTCAACCTCCATCCATTGGACCTACTATTGATCCTTCTAAAAAAGGAAAGGACAACCTGGATATGATGGAGTAGTTTGGGTCACTTTTTGTTAAGGCTGGTTGATTCTACTTTTCTTAAATTACCGTGAACAATATTGTTCCATAGTTATGATATTAAATGATCTTTTATATACCTTAATTATATTATTCCTCTTTAATTCATTCATTTTATTATTTAATATCTTTACAGTTTTTGATAATGCAAAAAGGGGGTGAAAAAGACAAGGCATTATTCCATTTTACCTCTGATTACATATAACCATTATATCTAATTATTATGGGAATATAAAATGGGAGATAATAAGTAAAATGAATATATTATTTGTTAACTAATTTTATTTTAAAATTCCTTGATTTGTGATCCTAAAAAATAGGTAGATTGTTGGTCCCTTTATGGTTTTAAAGGTTTTAATAATCAAAAATCATGTCCAATCATTTCAATAATATTTATATGTGTTTAAATATATTTTATTATAAATATATATAATAAATAAATGTTCTTAAAACATTTTATGTATATTCATGTGATAAGAGAGTTAAAACATAAAAATTTGTTATGTACGAGTCACTAACACCGACAGAACAAGTGTTAAACCCACAACACAAACAGACTCACTGATACTGACAAAGTAAATGTCTCAATGATAGTTCAAACGAGACACCAATATAAGGAATGTATCACTGATATATGTAATGTGTCACTGATAGTACATATGAGACACTGGCAGAAGGAATTACTTACCGACAGAAAAAAATGAGTCACTCACTTATGGAGATACTGACAGAATGGTTTGCCAATAGAATGAGTCTCTGATACCAATAATAGGGCTCACCTATAGAAGAATTCAGTCACAAAATGACTCACCAACAGAGGAATTATCAAAATACTTTTCAAATTTAAATTAATCTAAAATTATCCCTAACAGTCATATTTAGGTGTTTTAATTCTACTAGTTTAATTATTGTTTTTGGAAGATAACCTTAATGACTTTGTAAGTGGACATTATGAGGTACAAGGTACCTCCACATGATCATTTTCATCCATCAAAAGATACACATAATAAAAACAAATGCTTGGTGAACAAGCTATAAAAAATAAGACAACAATAGAAAAGTACATACGAGAAGAGATACTAGTTCAAGAAAAATAACCCATAAAATATTCTTATTTTATGCTAGTGGTGAACTAAAGGTGGATTGTTGTGCATCAAGGCTTAAATAATCCATGTAGAAAAACCCAATTAAGGGGAACATAATCTTTAGAGAGGATATAAAAAAGGTCTCCCCTGACACTTTGTTTCAGTGTTAGTTTCTGAAAGAGGACTCAGTTTCCACCTTTGGTACTTTCAATGTTTTCAGAGATGCATTTCACAAAACACATAGAATTATTAACTCTATCTCTTTATTTTCTTCTCTATTGTGTGAATTTTTACTATATATCGAGATGTGTGTGAATGTATCTGTTAAACATACACATTCTCTAGCACCAAACTTAAGGATACAAGATATCCTCACAAACACAACTTTTTTCACCTATTATATCCCATGTGAAACTATTGTAGAGGTCTTGAGTGACCTGGATATATTAGTTCCCAATAATAGTGTAGTAGAGGTCTTGTGACCTAGACAATTTTTATACTATTGTGTAAACCTTGATCTAGGGTGAGAATCAAATCATTCTATATAATACTTGGTGGAAGGTGATCACAATGTGGAGACTACTAAGTCTCGACTTGATACTTAACCTATTTTTTTTATATTTTATGTTTTCAAATTTAGTTTACACGTTTTCACTCATATTTTAGTAAATTATGTTTTATTTGGAAAGGTGATCTTTGATGGTTTTTATAATTATATTGGTTTAGGAAATGGGTTTCAAATGTTATTTAAATTTTTCAGGTTGATATAACTAAGATGTAATCAATCTCTAGAGAAAATTATTAAATAGTCACACTATTATTAATTTACTACATTGATTAACTGGGCTATTTTGTTTTTAACTTGGGTTATTTTCAAATAATATTTTAATAGAAATTTATATATAAACTCAATTCATCCCCTCTTAAGTACCATACTTCATCCAATAAAACTAAATCATCAATGTATCTTATCAAACATGTCCACAATAATAATCATCAACTTTCATATAAAACCTTTGTGGTTCTTGTGTGGATAGTCTCCTAAAAATATGTAAAATCCCCATCAAAACCTTCCTCATCTAAAGAAAAACACTAAAACAAATTCCTAAAATAAATAACACCCTCTATAAAGAAAAGGCCACACAAAATGGTATCCCCACAATAAATAGATTCAGTAATACTATTAAATTCACAATCAATCTACATCTCTGAAAAAATATAATGATAAGATATGAGGTCATCTAAACACTATCCAAAATAACAACATCCCTTATATAGAAAAATTCAATATGCTCTCGTGAAAAAATATCCATAAAGTTATGTTCTTCTGATGATTCATTCAAGACCTTGGTTAGAATTTTCATTCTCAAGGAATCTGTGATGACATTCCCTTTCACCAAGGTATAGTCGAATTTTAAATAAAATTATTTCATGTACCCCACCCAATTCCCCTAGTGGAGATCCAAATATTTTTTAGAGAATATATTACTCATGACATTGTGGATATAATTTGTGGTTAGCATTTCCCTAGAATAGTAATGATACCAAATCATAAGTACATGGATCACCTTAACATGTTCTATTTCAGGGGTTGGACAATTCATCTCATGTTTCCAAATCATTCGGGATCTATATGAAATGATTTGATCACCCTACATAAGGGAACATCCTAAACCAAAACATGATGCATCACATAAAACCACATAGCCCTAACCAGAATCTTGAAGAGTCAACACCAGTGTAGAAGTAAAAAAGATGTTTCATTTCAAAAAAAATAACAATAAAAATTATCATCTGAAACAAAGTTCATTCTCATCTGAGTGAGAGCACTCATCAGAGAATCCAAAATTGTGAAAATATTTATACAGCAGTGATAATATCCAACTAATCCCAATAATCTTAGTATCTCAAAAACATTATGCAGTTTCTCCCATGTCACTATAGTCTTCACCTTCTTAGGATCAAATGAGATTTCCTATTCTAACACCACAGGTCTTAACAACTTTACTTCCCAAATCCATAAATCACATTTTTTTTCTTGGCATAAAGTTGTCAATTTATCAAAAATACACAATGACTTGCATATGACACACATTATTCTTATCAGACATAGATTAAACTAGTATTTTATCTAAAAATACCATTATCACTATATCAAGATACTCATGAAAAATACCATTCATAATTTCCCTAATGATTGATGGATCCTTGGTTATTCTAAATGGCTCAGAATGTTACTCATAATGGACATACCTACTATGAAAGGTAGTTTTCTAAATGTCATCTTATTTTATTTTTGACTAGTGATAACTAAATTAAATATTAATATTTTATAACAACTTCTCTCATTAAAAATTTCCAAAAAATCATCTATATATGGAAATGGATACTTGTTTTCTATTGAGACTAAACTGAGTTTCCAATAATCAACCCATAGGAGATGTGTCCCATCATCTTCCCTAGAAAAGAGAACAAGCATCGCCCAATGTTATATACATAGGTGTATAAATCCTTTCTTTAAAATTTCTTTTAACTAATTCATTGAACCTTTAATTTCTTCTTGTTCCATGTGATAAGAAGGTATGAAACTAGTTGAGCACAAGGAACTAAATCAATGGAAAAATCTAACTCCCATTCATGTAGTGAAACAGATAAGTTAGAAGGAAAAAAATAATGATATTACATTCCCCATATTTGGTAAAACTGAAAACTGATATTACTTTCCCCATATTTGGTAAATAAGGATTATCTCAAATAGAAATTAGCTCTAATTATTCCATAGTGATACAACAACCCATTAAAGGGGTAGTAAGGGATACTCGATAAATATAACAATCAATTCGGGATTTATTATTGATGAGACAATCCATCTTTAAAAATGGCATCATGAGGTTTATAGTAGAAAATAGTAAAATACCATGTATGTTCAATATTCTAAATAGTAAAGACATAAACCAAAAAATAGAGTCCTTTAGTAGTCTCTTTATTTATTTGGATTTAGTAATATCCATCAAATAAAAATAATGAATAGTAAGAATATTTTTCAAAATCACTATATGAGTTGAATTGACCATTTCATATGAACCAATATCATATAAATAATTCACTAATGATGAATCTATTGTGATAGTATATCTCACATTAGTTGGACTAGTATTTTCTTCCTCTAAAGACACTTATACTATATGAAGAAGCTTCATTCTTGGATTCATATGGATGGAACCCCTTACATCTTGAAGAATTTGATTGTACTAAAATAATTATTAGTGTTGATGAGACCATGGAACTACGTGGACTAGAGATGATATAGTAGGCATTTTAGAGGTTTCAAGAAAGATCATCAGAACCACATATCTTTAGTGTATCGGGAAAACCCATTTCAAATGCCATGGCTTTCCGCACTAGAAGCTGTACTAAGGGACACTTCTAGGAACCACATGTGTCCTAGAAGAACTATAGTATGAATATAATTTATGAGACTCATCACACATCCTTTTCCATCTATGTTAACTATAATAACTGCATTTAGGAGAAAAATGATCTTCTATCAACCCTGACGTACCATCCTTATCAAGATTGACAAATAATTCCATATCCCAAACATTAGCATAAGAATAGTTATTTAGAATGAAAACATGAGAATTAATATTCAATCATATTTATATCTCAAAACACTGATTCTTCGTCTTCTTATTTAATATAATATATGGTGAAAAATTCACAATCTTATATAATCTATTCGAATATTCTTTCACGATCATATAAGCATGTTCAATTTTGAAAAACCCAATAGCCATAGCCAAAACAATAAAATTTGGATGGAATTGGTCAGTGAAAAGATCCCTGAATTCTATCTACTCCGATACATAAATCATCTTCTTTATCATCATCGTGTCCCTCTATTTAATTTTATGTCCTTCCAATATGAATTTTTCTTATTTCACCTTGGTCACATCAGGTGTATCCAGGAACTCAATCAAAAGCTCATTATTGGTCAACCAATCAGTATAATCTAGAGTATTATTCTTCCCTTAAAACACTTATGGATTTTAGTGAATGCGATTCAATGCATGATTTTAAGACTCGAACATATGATTCAACTTCTTGTACCTAAATGGGGATTAGTGAAGGTTCTTTTTCTTAGACAATGGATAGTGTATGACGTCCTCAAAAATATTCTGGTCTATGAGAAGAATTTATCACTATGGTTCAGTAAAGGATTCCTCTTAGATCCTATTTATGTGTTTTCTCATAGGCATGATCCTAAAAAACATTAGAAAATGAAATTTATGGTATTATTATATTACTCAAATCAATCACTCAAACAATAGAAATAAAGAAATGAATAAAAATAAAAAGATAAATAGGATTTTGATATCTACCTATCCTAATATAAAGCTGGTAATAAACTAGAACTAATCCACATGATGACTTCCTCAAACCACCCATGGTGACTTAAGTCACATTACTATAAGATATACCTTGAAACTAACTCATAACTACCTCTTATGTTTGGACACAATATCCAAATACATTAAAAAATCAGGGCATTATAACAAACATATTCCTTTGATACCGATTCATCATGAACCAGCCTAGATAACCTAGTACCCCAATACATTAGCTGGAACTAACATATCCTTAAGGGAGATGATACTCGAGATGAAAATGACATAGACTGAAGTGAATTACACATCCCCACGGGTTGGTTTCAAGATCCTTGAAACATACAATATAAAAATGGGAACAAATTTTCAATAAAATAGTAGAAGATAAAGGTAAATATCAATAAACTCAAAATTCTAGAAGGAAATTGCACTATAATCGAAAAAACTATATCCTAACAAAATAATTACATCAATAAAGTACTCAAATACTGAAAATAGAAAATAAACATCCCAAAGGACACATCACACCAAGCCCCCAAAGATTAATAACATCCACCTCCTCCAAGAGGCATTTTCCCTTTATATGGACTAGGTAGGAGGAAATTTATAAATGTTTGATGTTAATGGTAGGCTGTGAGGTAAATATCCTGGTAGGGTCTCACCAAGTTTTCCATAATAATATTCGATAATAATAAACAAAGTCCTTCATTAAATTTATTAAAAACATGGAACGAAGTACATCTACATACTAAAAACCAAACATTATTTATATCAGAATTATATAAAGCATTTCATACATGGAATAAATAATCATTTTTAGGAAAAATATTATATAAATAATTAGTATGAGTAAAGTATTTATACAATTGAATTTATAGAAAAACAGTGATAATACACAACATATTAATCTCCCATGTTGTACAATAGTTTCTATTTATAGGATCCTCACACTTATATTAGTTATCACATAAATATGTTTACATTCATTCCTCAGTGCCTAGCCAAATTTGACTCATCAACATCCCCTGAGAGAAAATATCTTCCCAAAAAATGTTTCTCAGAGATGTAACATTCAAATAATTTATTTGTAATTATCATCTAATGATTCTTTTCCTAAATAACTCACTAAATACCCATGGACTAATGTCCTAGAAAAATTATTCAAAAAACGGGAAATCATTTCCTTTCACATCTGTCATCATTCACAATTCAATTACCCAGTTTTTCTTTTCAAAAATTACAATTTACATTCAAAATAAAATTTTGGGTTATTTTTCATTTCATTCTTTTTTGAAATAAAATCAATCATTTATTTTTATCATCTCTATTAAATCCATTTTCTAAAATCAATTCTCAAATGATTTCACAATATCTATCATCTTCAAAAGACAACCCAAATTCCAATTCTATTAGAATTGGAGGTTTCTACCATAATCCATACCATCAATTTCTAATTCCAATTTAAATAAAATTATGATTTCCAAATTCAATTGAATCATATTAAAAATAATTAAGAAACTCAAGTTTTAATGAATTGTACAATCTCTTACAAAACTATAAATATTATTCAAAAAATAAAATCCCCCGTAATGGGACTCATTGATGATGAGAAAAGGCACAAAATACCTAGTAACTCAACCTAGAATCATGATTAAACAATAAAAATATTTTATATATCAATACTAAGATGATCTTTCAAAATCCCTGGAGGAAAAAGACAGAGAGACAAAATAAAATGTAATGTCACTTACCCAAAGTGATGCAACCAAACTAGCTTATTGATCAATAAATGAATGGATGATAAATAGGTATTAGAGATATCTAAATTCTTATAGGAAGGGTATCTACGTCAAGAGAAAGGAATCATATAGGAATGACCTGATAATTTCATCTGAACCTCCTTGTAAAATTAATACTCAGGACTTTACATCGTGTTTCCCCTAATTAGAAGTCATGAAATTTATGAGTCACACATAAACTGAAACAAAAGTCATTTTTATAAAAAAAATATTAATATTAATTTTTACAAAGTGATTATGTAAGATATAGTTTGAAACCTTTCAGTTTTTGTACCTACTTCAGAAATTCCTTTAGACAATGTATAAATGTCTGGTAGCCCTATTAAAATGTGTATAAATCAACATTAGACTGTAAAAACTATTGGTTTTATGCTAAAAATTACAAAACATACCTAGCATCACCATTATAATTATCCTTTAAATTCATTCATTGAATTACTAAACCAATTAAAAAGGAAAAAAAGTGTAAAACATACCTAACAGAAAGGTAATGGGGTGTTACAACTCATACCATGTTTTTTTTAAATAACCATCAGATTCAAGGATGGGTATGGGAATGAAAGAAGTAATTTTTAATTTCATGAATATTTTCAAAGAAAATAAATCGTTATTTATATTAAATGTTTTATACTATGTGAAAAAATTGATACTAATTATAAGAGTTTTCATTTTATTATATAGTTTTGTAATGTAGGAGTTATGAATTTTTTATCTAAAACACTATACCTGAAGAGATCCTCAAATTCAAATAATGTAAATTAATGATGAAACTCAAGATTCTTTAATGTTTATAGTGGTTTCTTTATAGTTCGTATTAGAAAGTTGTTTAAATAATTTATAGGTTATTATAATTTTAATAACATTTCCTTAAAATATTTTTCATTATTGGTAAAATGAAATGATATATAATTTAATGAATACCTTGTTTCTTCCTCTAAAATAATTTTTTTCTGAGTTGTTCTCCCAAGAGAAAATTATAATCCTATAGTGGGAAGGAACCAAGAGGAATGCATCCTTCCAAATCAGCATCTCTAGATGTTGGAATTGGGAAAGAATAGTTTCTTCCATTAATGGATCGATGGAAAAACGATTTAAATGGTGGTGGTATCCTTGATAGATATGAAATAGATATAACATAAAGTAACCAGAATTCAATAGATATTTTCATTTGTTATAATCTCCCATCATTAAGTGAATCATTGAATCATATGGTATCTAATGGTTGGATCAATAAAATGTAAAATTTATTTGAAGCCATGGGGTTTCTGGTATGTTAAAAGACATATCATTTGGTTTATCATTTTGCAGTTGAAGTTGGTCAATAGTGTTATTTGGTTTTTAATACTATAGAAAAATTTATCTTGAGTAAATTTAAAATAAAACAAATACAAGGATCATTTACTTGAGTAATATTTCTCTATGCTTTTTTAAATCTTTATAGAAAATGATTTCTGAAATTTCGGTATAATTTTGAAGACTTTTTGGCTTCATATGATGATAATTTCAAAAAATTGGAAAGGAATGTGTTAGATTTTATTTGGGACAATGATTGTAAAATTAACAGATTTTACTCAACATTGAATTGATGTTTATGGAGATAATTAGATACACTATAATTTTAATGTTATGAGAAACTGTTTCATTATCTTGAGAAAATTGAGATGGATTTTTTGGATATACATGATCCTTGTAAAGAAAATAGAATGAAAATGTCAGGGTGGTAGGAAATGGATAAAAGGATATATAATTATTCTATATGTAATCCAATGAAATGTTCCATGTTTGAAAAAGTACATTTTTAGGAATGTTTGTCTGGATATGGGATGTTCATTAGGTGTGGTCATTTTTTTAACTTTTCTTTTGATATCAAAGAATAGTGACATAATCAAATATGAATAGGAACATTAATAACAATTCAATAGTGAGGGGATTTATTTTCAATGTGTTGGGTTATTATACTAGTATATGTTATAAGTTATTTTTACAGGATAGAAATTATCCTGATTGGGAGAAAGATATTGTGATCTTATTTTTACTACTATAGTTGATGTTGAACCCACAAATGAAGTGGTGATAGGTATATTAGTTGTGTATTTGAATTATCCCAATTTTCTATTTTACTATTGATCCTCACATTCACTAAATTTACTTATATTTGTATGAAAATTGGGATATAACCTCATGAATGTAAGGTAGTTCTATTCATGAAAACTCTATTTAGAATTATTAAAGAAACCATGACTTATAGGAATCTTTTTATTGATGTTAGTTTCATGTACTTTTCTAAAACCCTTGTTGAAAATACCATAATAATGTTTGATATCATTCTTCAAATGGATTGGATTTTAGTTTATCATGATAAGATATATCTCTGAGCACAGAATGTTGGGTTCAGTAATTTCAGGCCTTTTTTAAGTTATCTAAAAGTTGATAAATTTACTGGAGCTACTAACCGAAGTTACAATGTTTATATTTAAAAAAATAAATAAAGTATAAAAATTAGTAATAAACCATTTGTAAATGAATACGTCAATGCTTTTTCAAATGATTTTTTTGGTTTTATTCCTGATCAGAAGGTTGAATTTACTATGGACTTAGTTCAAAATGACAATCATATTTCTAATACCCCTTATTGAATAAATTAACTGTATCTTTTATAATTGAAAAAAAATCTTCTGATGTGAGATAAAGTATTCATTCAACCAAGAACATCACCATGGGTGCACATGTTGTTTTTTATAAAATAAATTTGATTCAATGATACTTTTCATTGATTATAGGGCCTTTAATAGCATAACTATTGTGAACACGTTTGATTTTTTCATATTAGTGATTTTTATCATATATAGGAAGAATTATATTTCTAAAAGGTTGAAATGAGGTCGGGTACCATCTATTGAATGTTAAGGACGTATATATTCAAAGGTCTATATTTTATATAGATTTTATATCTACAAGGTATTTGCTATGTTGTTTTGGTTATTTCACGAAACATCATGATTTATGGAACTTATAAGTACAGTTTTCTCTTAAATTCAAGAATATATTATTAGTTTATTTTATTTATTATATTTTATAATGTTTAATAGTCAATATGACCTTGAAAGACACCCATGGGTTATTTTGAAAACCTTAAATTAGAAGAAACTATATGAGGAATTTAGAAACTGTGATTTTTGTTGCCAAAAACATTCCATCCATGGAAATATTATTTATAAATATGGAATAACTATTGACCCTACTACGTCAAAAGTTTTAAGATAATGGATAAGACCCCAAAAATATTAAAGAGATTTATAATTTTTTGGATTAACGAGATACAACTTGTGGTTTGTTGAAAACATTGATCAGTTTTCTAGACAAATAACCAAGTTAACATGGAATGGAGTTAAGTTCATCTAGAAAATAAAATTTAATGATTGTGTCCAAATTTAGAATCATCTTATTATTTTTTATGATTAATTTATTTTATATATCATGAGTTAAATGTCATAAAACATTATTTGGAATTAGATGGTGTGGTTTTTTATTTAATAATTTGGAGGCCCTATTTGTATAGAGTAATGTGTGAAATATATAATTAACATATAAGATTCAAGTATATATTAACTTATAAATAATTTAACAAGAGATAAATATTATAGCTATAATTGATCAATGATTAGGATTTCATTATTTATTATTATCCTAGAAGCGAAAACAATGTGACTGATGTTTTTAGTCAAAAAAAATAATACCAAATTAACCAAGTTATGGTTAGAATATGTCCATCCAAAAATTAATTAAGACATCACAAAAGGAGGATTTATAATTTCTTGAAAACATAGAATCCATTAACAAGGGTAAGATTCTAGATTTTTATATTGTCTAAGATGTTTTTTTACTATTTTGGAAAAGACCATGTGTTCCTATTGATTCCATGTTGATAAAATAGTTTACAAGTGTTTCTCAATGTTCTCTATTTTCCATTCATCTGTGTAGAACTATATTGTACAAATACCATCAAGAGTATTTTTGGTGGTATGGAAAGAAAAGTGTTTTGCTGAAATTATCATTAAGTGTTTGAATTTTTCTTATGTTAAAGTCTAATGAAAAATATCAATGATAATGCCTCAACATTTTGTAGTTCTAGATTTCAAATAGTAAGATGTATCTATGGATTTTGTTGTGGTTTTTCATGTTTAAGAGGTGGTAACAATAAAATTTGGGTTTTTATTGATCAATAAACTAATTTTTTTCATTTCCTTAAAATTCAACAAATAATCTATTTTGGGTTTATTTCATAACCGTTATAAAGAAGATAACTATGTTACATAGAGATCCTCTCTAAATTATATTATATATCTATGTTTACATCTATAGTTAGGAAATGACATTAGATGTTTTTAGGTAATAAATTTAATTTTAGTACAACTTTTTATCCTCAATATGAAGTGTAGTATGAGAAAACAATTCAAACCATGGATGATTTACTTCATTATTATTAAATGGATTACCAAAGAATTTGTGATCATATATTTCTTTGGTTCAGTTTTCTTGTAATAAAAGTATTAATTCTAGTGTACAGATGGAACCATTTTAGGAATTATATATAAAGTGGTGTTAGACAATAGCTTTTTCGTATGGAGTATGAGAATAGATGAATATGGTACCCGATTTTCTAGATTTCGTTTTCTAGAAAGTGTAGTTTATTCATCCAAATTTTAGGATGACTCATAGCCTAAAACAACATTATATGGATAATTGGTTGAATAATTATTCTTTTGATGTAGGTGTTCATGTCTTTCTCAATGTTTCTCTATAAAAAAACTATTATGTGTTTTGTTATGAAAGGTATGCTATTTATCTAGTTCGTTAGACCTTAATAAATAATGTATAGAGTAGGATTAGTTTCCCATCAATTAAATTTTCTAATGAGTTTATCTTAGGTAAAAAAAATTAATGTTTCAATCCTAGGGAAATATGTACCTGATTCATAAAATATTTTTGAGCCCAAAAGTAGTTCAGTTAGAAGAGAAACATTATTATATAGAATAACATGTTCAAATAATTAAAATCCGGGGTAAATTGTTTTGATAAAATGTGACTCACTATGTTATATTTCTATGGAATAACCTTATGGGTGAACTGGAAACATGGTAATCTAAAAATACTTTAAGAGAATATTATACCAACTTGATTGATATGTAAATAAAAATATGTGGATGAAATTTATAAAAAAGGAGAATTATGTAAAATCCTTGGTAATGATTGAATAAATAATTTTCAACATTATTAAAATGATTTTTGTAGTTATATTATTATTAAAATTATTAAATAATTTGTAATCCAAAAAGAACATTTTCTGATAAACCTTATTCATATTATTTTTTACTTAAAATAAAAAGTTCAAAATTTTTGTTATTTTAATTTGATATAATTATTATTATTTTTAAATCATCATATCAAAAAAATGTTTATTTTTTTTGGTATCTCATAAAATATAGATTTTTTAGTGAATAGTGAAAATTATAGAGATTTTTTAAAAATGTCATTTATTTTTAATTAATTTATTAATATAAAGGTAAAAATATGTTTTTGAATATGTTAAACTAACTTTTTAGTGATTTATTTAATCAAACTAATTGATAATTAATCTAACCTACATTTGTTTTTAGTGTATTATTGTTTTTGGGTTTAAAGAAGAGATTTTGCTAAAAACATTTTTCAAATTCATAATTCATCACATTGTTAATTAATTATAATAACCCATAATAGGGTATTAATGAAATTTAATTTTTATATTATATATTAGTAAATATTATTTGGGTCATGTTCTGTGGTTACTATTTTTTATAGAGTTAATATAGAATCAAATTTTTTAAAAAAATACACTTCTTAAAACCCACTATCTCATGTGATCTATGGGATTAATATTTAATTAAAATATTATAATATTTAGAATTTTACTAGTAAATATTTAATAAATATTATGAATCTTCATAATTTATAATTTATAATAATTTCATCATAATTTATTTTGACAAAGTTGTTAGAGAAAATAATTAAAATTTATTTTATACATTGAAGTAAAAACAAGATTAGGTAATGATTAAACTAAGAATATGAGGTGTAAAAATGACACAAAAAAAATCAAAAAACCAATTTTAGAGACATATTTATAAAATATTCCATATTTTATTGATATTTCCCAATTATTTAGGCCTGGTGACATGATAAAACATTAGTTTAATTCACTCTTTCAAAAAATTACTAGTGTGTTACTCACCACACATATAAAAGGACACTATGTATCCCTCTCTATTCGCACAATAAACCCCAATTGGTTTGGGAAATACCTTCCCAAATAAATTTTCCAATTCTCTATTCCCATCTTATAATCATTATTTCTGAATAAATCCATCCATGTAATTCCATTAGTGGAAACTAAAAGGGTTACCCGTAGAAGAGGTAATGACCATCAATGAGCATTTTTTTTAATTCTCCAACCTCCTAAATTATTATTATATTATTATTATATAATATAATAAGTATCTTAAATACACTAATATTATATTATTTTATTGTTCAATTCTAAAACCAAACACATATTCATCAAATGGATTATGAAATCATCATTTGTGGGTACTGTAGAATACCGCCTAGAGAAAGGATGTCATTATTTTTTCCATTTCCACATGTCTGGGTTGGATATCATCATGGATATAAAATTTATATATAAAAAATATAACATAATAATACCTATGGATTGTTTATTTCATATACACTCTTTTGATAATCCATACTCTATAAGATACGATATCGTGGCCCATGGGTACTGCGGCCTACCGCCTCACGAAGAGATGTGATTTGTTTTACCTAATTCATTAATTGGAAGGTAATATGGGTAATGATAATGAATATATCTAATATAAATGAAATAATTATTACATTCATGAAATATTTATCATTATTTATATATAATATATCATTTTACTTATTATATTTTCACTCACTGAAAAAATGAAAGCGTTGTTCGTGGACATGAAGACTACTACCTCCTCTGTAAGGCAGACTACTACCTTCTCTGTAAGGCCTCGACCCCAGTTACCCAAAGTTAGGGAATTATTTTAATACATTGGAAAGATTACAAGGAATCAATTCCTGGAGGAATTATCAGTTTAGTAGTCTTGAAAAATAAATTACACACATGAATGTTACATTACACTTTATAACATGCAAAACAACATAAATAATCTTTTATGAATGCCATTATTCCCTTGAATTAACCCTAAATATCAATCACAATACACTTCATGGAATCATGGGAAAAATGAAACATAGAAAGGGGTGAGCTCATATGCTCAGTAAGGATAACAATACTGCGGAAACGTTCATAAATAAGCAAAAAAATTAAGGCAATGTATAAAACTCATACAAAAGCCTTTTCGACATAAACTTCATCATACTATAGAAAATATAAATCAAAATAATTCCATTTACTTACTCACATTGATACTATACTAGTCAAATAATCACATAAAATATCAATAACCACTTTCATTATGATGGAATGCATAATACCAGAATATCATAACCACATAGTCAGGGCCTTGTGCCAAGACAACAAATAAGATTTTGTCAAGGACTTGTGCCAAGACACTAGTTTGTCTAATGAGACCTAACATTGCATCGAGGATCTATATCGGGCTCCACCCATCACTTATTATGTCCAATGCATTCCTCATATGAACAGGTTTAAATACAACATAAACATTCGTATTAAAACTAGCATACGAAATGTCAATACTTTATCCATAAACCATGATTTGTATAAAAATAACACATCCACAGTAAAAAAATCACAAAACCTTTAATACTATATGAAATCATTGTATCATAATAAATCAACTTCAAATAACTTAAAATCCATCAAAGGATGTTCACATAGATGAAATCAAAACTATTTGAGAGAAATATCTCTATTTTTGAAATCATTTAAAATTCATATAATTATAAAATTAAACATTTACTTTGAAGATAGTATTATAAGACTGTAAGGGAACATTATATGATTTTAAAATGGTGTAAAATATCCTCACATGCCATATAAGTTAAAAAATACATTCTTACCTTAATTCTATCTAAATGGTTAAAAAGGACCTTGTTTGGAAAACGACGGAAGTGTTCCTTTATAAACATATTATGAAAACTCAAAATAGTTATAATTGACTTTAACCAATAGTCTATAAAATATTAAAAATTATTTGAAATACATTTTTAAGAAAGATGGATGTGGATGATAAAGAGGTCCCAGTAGATAATTACGTATAAAGAACCTCGAATAATGAAGAGATTGTGAAATAAACCCTTAACAATTTGGTAACTTATGAAGAATTCACCCCATTAAAAGATGTGTCATAATATGAATATGTAAATACACATAAATTAAAGTGTATTACAAAAAGAATAAAATTATAGGAATTACATGAACCACACAAAAGGTAATAGTGACATTATGGCATGAATCTCACAGGAATAATGAGTGAGATGAAACCCCCTTACCAAGCAGTTTCCTTTAGTTGAGGGTACATTTAAACTCATGTATGAAGACCGTATTATGTTATTCAATTATACCAGAACCATAATAAAGTTTATGATATCATACATTGTTCATTTATGAGTTATACTACCAATTTAATAAAAATTTCCATGTTAAATTAACATTTCAGCTAATAATCCCTTTCTTTATCCTACATGTTTTAACTTGCTACTCTTGATTGTATCACTTAGATAATGATTTAAATACTTCCAAAATTTAAAAAATGAACTATATATCATATATATTTAGAATATAAATATTAATAACAGACATATATGTGTAATGGAAAACACCGTTTATGGAGACAATAGTCCGTACATATGCATAAACGTTGTTTCCATTTTCATAACGTATTGAACGGAACTAAGTAAATAAAATATATGTAATTACATACATAGATACACATATATATCTTCAGTAGAAATATTATGTCATAAATTACAAACATATTAGTAAAATATATTTTTATAATCGTCGATGAATGGTGAATGTGGAAATGAATCTCATCGCTTCGTGGAGACGGTAATCCGTACATATGCACAACCGACAATATCATTTCATTAAAAATGTTGAATTGGATGGTATATTAATTATACAGAGACATTATCATGTTATTTACATTATTTATATACATATTACCTATCACTATATCAATCCAAATAACATAGTGTTTAATAACAAATTACAGCACGACGTGGAGACGGTAAGCCGTACGTACGCACGCTTGATGACATTATCATTCATAAGAAGGATAGAATAATTAATATAATTGTGAAATATTTATAATAAAAGAAAAGTATATAGAGGATACTGGATTTATTTTTTTATAAATGAAACAAAAAAGAATGAGTAAGGGGAAGAAGAAGAGAACTTGAAAAAGTGTGGTGAAATCATTACCTCTTGTTCGGATTCTTCCTTTTGATTTGATCAAAAGGTATATTTTGGTTGGTTTTCTGACCAAATTAAGTCATATAAGATAAATTTAGGATATTTGGGAGTATATTTGGGTAGGGGTTGGCCGATTCAAATAGATTTGATGGTGTAAATTAGATTGAAGGGGGGGGGGTGTCCCCTTTTATAAGAGGGGTGAGCGGCACCATAAAAAAAATATTATTTTATAATAAAATATTATTAGGTTTCTAATTGATCAAAAACATATTATTTTAATTATAAGGTGGGTATGTGTCGATAAAAAATAAAAAAATAGGTTTTAGATAGGTTTGGGTCACTATATTAACCTTAACGTTTAAATTTAACTCTTAGTTAAAGAGTTTCACATTTACCATGTCTCTTTGTATTTTTATATTATACGGTTAATAAACGTACTATATACATCCATGAGAACCCCAAGTGGTTCACTAATCATACAAATATCATTATATAAGTCCATTTTCCGAAACCTTAGATTTTTTGGAATATTATATCAATTTATAATATAATATTTTCATTAAATACTCTTTTATTTCAATTTTGATAGTATTTAATAATTGATTTTTTAAAGTCATAACAACTTTATTTATTAGAAAAAAATAATTTAAGCAATCCAAAAATGTCACATTATCAACTAAAATTGGCATCAATACTTTCAAATTATATTAATTTTAACATTTATAATACCAATTATTTGATTCTCTTATTAAAAAGGAAAATACAACATCATTATTGAGTCATAAATAAATTTAATTATTCAATGTCTAAAAATTATAAATAAAATAGCATTATGTAGGAAATATTTTTAAATATTTTATTAATATTTATAGTCGAAAATATCACATATATAACACTATGTAAAAATTGTTTATCTACAAGATATATGTTTATGTCATTTTTGTATTTACTGTTACTTAATTAATTTAAAGTGTCATTATCACTTATATGTGGCTTCAAGGGGTCCCAAAATCGACTCAAAGATTCCCCTGGTCATACATGTATTATCAAATAGGGTTAGGACACATTCCAAGGTAATTTAATATTATAATAATATTATTTTTTACCCATATTTGTCGTATTTACCTTTTAACCATGGTAAATAAAATATTTACCGAAGTAATAATTCAAAATTTCTAATAATAAAATTTATCTATTTACACAATTTGGAACTCATGATTATAAATATGGAATCTATTTTTCAAAATTCAAAACACATAATTGGAAGAAATTATTTTAAAATTAATTGCTGTTGTAAAAAAAAAGGTGTGTTTTTATGAAATAATAACTATCATTAGATTGACACTTGCTTAGGTCCAGTTTAAATGTAAAATTATGTCCAATGACCAAAATTGGATTAAATTGTAAAAATACAATCTAATTATACTTTAAAATCACTCAAATGCATAATTTATCACTATTAATTATTTCAATTATTTTTTTTAAATTAAAATTTAGTAATTTTCATTATTCATCAAAATATGAAAGTTATTAGAAAAGTATCAAAAAAAATTTGAAACTGAATTCTTATATCCAGATTCTAAAGAAGAAGTTTATTTTGTCAAATTGAATATATAAAACTTTCAAATATTGTATTTAAAAAGGATCTCCATTAATAGGCGGTAAAATTGAATTTTTTGAAATATACTTCCTTTATCTAAAAAAATGATTTTGTTCCTATATTTTTTCTAAGAAACTCATAACATTTATTCTAAAATTATAAGGATTATATAATGTTAAAAATTTAGTTATACTATTCATAACCACTTTTGAACGGCTAGTTTGGTAAGTTATGGTGTTCTAGAACATGGTGTTGTGTGTAGTGAAAGTTATTGAATTACTTTGATGAAGTAAAGTACCATGAAATCATTGGGTGTTACATTCCTTTTTCCTTAAATAATTTGCTTCCTCTCAATTTGAAATTATTTTTTAAAAATAAATGGCTGAAAATATAAAATACCTTTGGGATAACCCACATCAGAAATTAGGTTAATAAAATTTAGTTTTAATAAGGGGAAAAGGGAAATGAAAGGGTCACCACAAAATTATGATCACGATTAGGAGAACATTGGTGGAAATTAGAGACATGTAATTGGAGGAAGAACGTAAATATTTATAGTTAGTTATTGAGGTCATCAATCACAAACAAGTGTAAAATTGAGGGACTTAAATTCATTAATATATGATGATTTTAAATTCCATCGGTTCAACAAAACACATGGTATTATGATAACACATTTCTAGTTTTAAGATCCCTTCACTAAAGTATATGATTTAATGTTTTCATATAATAAGAGAAGAAGAAAAATATATACTTGAAAAGTAGAGTCACATCATTTAACTAATTTCTAAAACAAACTCATCTTTCACTCTAAAATACAATAGAACTTAAAAATAATATTTTATTTATCCTATTTGTATAGGGTGAAAAAAAATTGAATTTATAATTCATCTACAAGATTTTTTTTGAATAAACTACATTATTCAATCCAGGACATCACATGGGCCAGTGGTAGGTGATACACCCTTGTCGCCTTTGGGTTGTGGGTTCAAGTCTCGCGGCCTTGCCGGATGTGAAGGGTTGCTTCCCAACCTCCAGGTTATCCTTTTTATGGAAATATAAAAATAATATCAAACTAGACTTATCCAAAATACTTCTTTCCAAACTCACATTCCAAAATTTATAAGGTAGGTAAACAAAATGAAGATCCTTTTTTCCAGGTAATAATATGTGAACACCTTCATCATGTATTCTTTTAAAATATTGTAGCATCCTGAATTACCAAAAAACCTTATTGATTACATTCATGCTCCCTTATTATTTATATAATACTTGATATACTCTTTCTATCCAAAAATGTTGTAAACTACAACAATGATGGAATATACAAATCATTAATCAGTTTCATGGTAGTCAATAATATCCAATATAATTTATCCAAATCGTACATGTATTATTCCAAAATCAATGCTTTATATTCAGAACTATATTATGGTTTATCTTTCTCTCAACCATATATTTTCCAAAAATTTAACCTGCTATAGAGCCACTTTTCTTGGTTACACACAGTCTCAAGTCCTTAATAAAATAATACTGCAGTACACTCCATATATACTCTATAATTATTATAACTAGTACATCGTTGATACAATACTCAAATGACATAATTCTTTAATAACAACATAATAACACTAGTTATTCTTCTTCATCTGAGATAGAATCATAACTTGATTATTATACAATAACATCATTTATGGAATACTCTTATGAATGGGCCATTGATTAGTGTAGTGTCTCAACGCCTTGCAAATGAAGAATTTTACATTTGAAAACTTTTTTTTACCGTTGTAACCATGTACTAGGTGTCCTTTTTCTCCACAATTATAACAAACTCCCATTACCTTACAGCATTTACCAAGGTGATTCATTCCACATTTATCACATTTTGAAAAATACTTTTTTCCCTTATTCCCTTTATCCATATTTCTTTCTACTATCCTTTTCTTATCTGGCTTCCCTTCAAACCCATATGATTCAGATAATTTTTTACTAATCTTATTAACACATGATACAGTTTCTTAATATGATGATAATATGTTAAAGACTATTTCCTTTCTAAATGTTGTCTTAATAACATAATGATATTACCCTTCTAACTCTTTAGATCATACGTATTGCTGGAGTTCTCATTCTTCTACTGGGCACCATTTCTAAAAAACAGCATACAATAGGTCAGTTTATGAATCACAATTCATAATTCCAAACATGTAAAATACCTAACGTAAATTGAAAAATTTATGGATATAATCCATAATAACAAAAAAAATTCTTTTAGGAGGTATATACTCATAAACTCTCAATAATAGTTTGTAATGAAAATGAGAATAATCCTAAACATATCTCCCGAGAGTGTCATAACCAAGAGTGCAGCAAGGCCTATTGTCGTGCACCACTTCTCGTTCGAGTATATCTCAAAGCGTTGTTTTTTTACCCTTAGGTACATCTATGCCAGAGCTGCCACTACTTTCTCATATCCCGATAGGGTTGTATTTTTGTGAAAAACTCACAAAATCTCAACATTACCAAAATTCTAGAAATTTTGTTTATATTAATACTCAAAGTATATCATCGGTTTATGTGCTCAAATCATAGTTTATCAAAATCTAGAATTTACGGTTATTACTAAACATCCACTAACAGAAACTATAATTCCCCAACCCTAGTTACCAAGAGTCAGTGCATTATTTCAATACATTGGCCTGATTACAAGGAATCAAGTCCCGAAGGACCGATCAGTTTTGTAGTCTTGGAAAATAGATTACATACATGAATTTTACATTAAACGTTATAACATACAAAACAACATTAATAATCGTTTTTGAACGCCATATTACCTTGGCTTAACCCTGCATATCAATCACAATAAACATCTTGGAATCCTAGGAAAAATGAAACATATAATGGGGTGAGCTCATTTTCTCAGTAAGGATAGCAATACAGTGGAAACATTCATAAATAAGCATAAACATTTAAGGCAATGTATAAAACTAATACAAAAGCCTTTTCAAAATAAAATTCATCATAATATAGAAAATATAAATCAAAATAATTCCATTTACATATGTACATGGATACTCTACTAGTATAATAATCACATGAAATATCAATAACCACTTTTATAATGATGGAATGCATAATGCCAAACTATCATAACCACATAATCAAGGATTTGTGCCAAGAATACAAATAAGATTTTGTCAGAGCCTTATGACAAGACTCTAGTTAGTCTCATGAGACCTACCGATGCATTGATAAGCTATATCAGGCAACACTCGTCACTTATTAAGTCCAATGCATTCCTCATATGAACAGGTTTAAATGTAATATAAACATTCGTATTAAAACTACCATACGAAATGTCAATACTTTATCCATACACCATGAATTGTATAAATATAACACATCCATAGTTAAAAAAATCAGAATAACTTGAATACTACGTGGAAGTTTTGTATCATAATAAATCAACATCGAATAATCTTAAAATCCATCAAAGGATGTTGACATAGATGAAATCAAAACTATTTTAGAGAAATATCTTTTTTTAAAGCATTTAAAATTCACATAATTATAAAAGAAAACATTTACTTTGAAAATATTATTATAAGATTGTAAGGGAAGCATCGATGATTTTATAATGATGGAAAATAGCTGCACCCTCTTTATAAGTTAAAAAATAAATTCCTACCTTAATTCTGTCGAAAATGCAAAAAATGACCTTTTTTGGAAAACGACAGAAAGATTCCTTTATAAACATCTTATAAAAAGTCAAAAAGGGTATAAATGGATTTAACACATAGTCTATAAAATATTAATAATGATTTGAAGAACATTTTTAGGAATCATGGATGTGTATGATAAACAGGTCCGAATAGATAATTACATATAAACAACCTCGGATAATGAAGAGATTGTGAAATAAACTCTTACCAATTTGGTAACATATGAAACATACACCCCATTAAAAGAAGTATCAAACAATGAATATTTATATACACATAAATTATTGTTTATTAAACAAATAATACAATTATTGGTAGTACATACACCACACAAATGGTAATAGCGACAATATGGCATGAATCTCACGGGAATAAAGAGTGAGATGAAAACCCCTTACCTTGCACTTTACTTTAGTCGAGGGTGTGTTTAATAATCTTTATGAAGACCATAGTATGTTATCAAATTATTCCAGAACCATATTAATATTTAATATATCATACATTATTCATTTATGACTTTATACTTCCCATTTAATAATAATTTTCATGTTAAATTAACATTTCGGGTAATAATCGCTTTCTTTATCGTACATGTTTTAACTTGTTACTCTAGATTGTATGAAATAGTTCACAATTTAAATACTTCCAAAATATAAAACATTATTTATATATCATATATATTTAGAATATAAATATGTATGATAGATGTATATATGAAATGGAAAACACCGTTTATGGAGACGGTAGTCCATACGTATGCATAAACATTGTTTTTGTTTTCATAACGTATTCAACGGAACTAAGTGAATAAAATATATGTGAGTACATACATAAATATATATATCCATTAGCATTATTATTTCATATATTAAAAATATATTATTATTATATATTTTTATAATCGTCGATGAATGGTGAATGTGGAAATGAATCTCATCGCGTCGGGGAGACGGTAATCCGTACGTACGCACAAGCGACAATATAATTTCCGTAAAGGTGTGGAATTGGATGGTATATTAATATTACAGAGACATTATCATGTCATTTTCATTAGTTATATACATATTACTCATCATTATATCCATTCAAATAACATAGTTTTGAATAACAAATTACACCACGGCGTGGAGACGATAAGTCACACGTACGCACACATGGTGACATAATCATTCAAAAGATGGATAGAATAATGAATATAGTTGTGAAATATTTATTATAACAACACATTTTATAGAAGATACTGGATTTACTATATTATAATTTAAAAAACAAGGAATGAGTAAGTGGAAAAATAAGAGAACTTGAATGAGGGTGGTGAAATCATTACCTCTTCTTCGGGTTCTTCCTTTTGATTTGATCAAAAGGGATCCTTAGGAATGCTTTCTGACCAAAGTATGTCATCTAGGATAATGTTAGGTTAGTTGGGAGGATATTTGGTCATATTTTTTCTGATCCAAATGGCTTTTAATGTGTGAATTAGAGTAAAGGGGGGCTTCCATTTTATAAGAGGGGTGAGGGGTACCATAGGAAAAAACTAAACAATTATTTTAAAATTAAATCTTTTCCTTTTCTAAAGGATAAAAAATGTATTATTTAAAGTATATGGTTTTTATGGGTCTAATACCACTGCACCAATATGTTTTAGAATGGTTTGGGTCAATATATTAACCTTATCTTTTAGATTTAACTCTTAGTAAAATAGTTTGACATTTACCATGTCTCTTTGTATTTTATTATTATATGTATAATAAACATATTATATACATACAAGAGAACCTAATGTGGTTAATTATTGATAAAAATATCATTATATAAGTTATTTGGCCGATACTTAGATTTTTAGGAATATTATATCAATTTATAATATAATATTTTTTTAAAAAACTCATTTATGTCAATTTTGACACTATTTAGTAATTGCTTTTTGTTAAAGTCATAAAAACTTTATTAATTATAAAAAAAATCATTTAAGAAATCCTAAAATGTCATATTAACCTATAAAATTCGTTTATGGCTTCAAAAAATTCATATAATATTTATTTTAACATTTATAATACCAATTATTTGAATCTTTCCTTAATAAAGAAAATACCGCATCATTATTGTGTCATTAAAAAATTTTATTATTCAATGTCTAAAAATTATAAATAAAATATGGTTATGTAGGAAATCTTTTTATATTTCTAATTAAAATTTATAGTTGAAAATATAACATATATAACCCTATGTAAATTTTTTTTATCAAAGACATATTCTTATGTCATTTTTGTATTTACTTTAACTTAATTAATATAAAGTGTCATTATCAATTAGTAGTGGCTCCATGGGGTCCCAAAATCGACCATAAAATTTTAATGGTCTTCCATGTGTCAATAAATATGGTTAGGACACATATTATGGAATTTTAATATTATTTTAATATTATTTTTTACCCTTATTTACCGGATTTTCCCTTTAACCGTGGTAATTAAAATATTTACCGAAGTAATTATTTAAAATGTATAAATATAAAAGATTGTTGTTTACACAATTTGTACCTTCAGATTCAAAATAAGGAATCCATTTTTCTAAATTCAAAACACATAAGTGGCCGAAATTAATTTAAAATCAATTCCTTTAGTCAAAACTAAAAGCGTGTTTTTATGAAATAATAACTATCAAAATATTGACACTTGCTTATGTCCAGTTTAAATGTGAAATTATATCCAATGACCAACATTGTATTAAATTATAAAATTAAAATATAATTATACTTTAAAATCACTCAAATTCATAACTTATCTCTATTAATTATTTAAATTAAAAAAGATGTTTTTAAATAAAATTTAGTAATTTTCACTATTCATCAATATTTGAAAGTTATCAAAAAAGTACCGAAAATTTATTCAAACTAAATTCTTATGTCCCAATTATAATTAAAAAGTTTATATTGTCAAATTGAATATATAAAAGTTTCAAATATTTTATTTAAAATGGTTCACCGTTAAAAGGTGGTAAAATTGGATTTTTTGGAAAATACATCTTTTATCATAAAAGAATGAATTTGTTCCTATATTATGTCTAAGAAACTCATAATATTGATTCTAAAATTATAAGGATTATATAAAGTTCAAAATTCAGTTAATAATACTCATAGCTACTTTTGAACGACTAGTTTGGTAAGTCATGGTGCGCTATAACTCAGTGTTGCGTATAGTGCAAGTTATTGAAATACATTGAAAAAATAAAGTAATATGAAATCATATGCTGTTACATCCTCAAAGTGATGTGATTAATTTTTTCATCACCACATAACAAGAATAATATATATAAGTATATATAATTGAATTATATTTTATTTTTGGAATATTTTCTTTTATTTAATTTCAAAATATCACTTACATTTTTTCATAATATTCATTGTAAAATTCAAAAACTAACCATGCTTACATAGGACCTACCATCTTTGTGATCGTAACATTATTTCATTTTTCATATCCATAATTCATGATTGTTTATAAATGTATAATTGATGTATAAATATGATTATTATTTAATGATTATTATTTTCTATGTGTTTAAATATTTTCATATTTGACCATAGTTGACCAACCAAACACATTTTTGACACATAAGATGAATATGGTCAAAACATTAAACATCAAACATAATTGATTATATAATTATATATAAGCTATTAATAAGTGAAAGAAAATTAATGATAATATTTAAAATTAATATCAATAATGTAAATAATTAAAATAAGTTTATTATTATGGAATATAAATATCCTTATGATAAGTTGGACACAAGCGAAGGGATATCGTCTAAATTACATTTTGTTTGAGGTATATTTTGATGGTAAACGTATATTTTCTTTTAAGAGGTGTACATATAGACACTTTGAATTGTTAAATCATGAAATCATATTTTATCATTATATTTATTGTTTTTTATAAATTTACTCTTTGATGAGTCATATAATTCAAGTGTTTCATGTGATAATGGAATTTCCAATTAAAAATCATCTATTAATGTTTTTCCTGTAAAAACTATTTAACTTTCATGTACATGTTTTTAATATGTTTTTATAAAAACTATTATATTGACATAAAATATTTATAATGTAAATTTTACGCCTCTTTTTATTTTATTTTCAAATGGATTTAAATGTAATCATTTTACATGTTATATATGGAAGCTTTTGAAAAACCAAAAAAAGTATTTCCAAATATTAATGTATAAGGAAACAATGAATTTTCCACCATCGTGACCAATATATTTTTTATGTCTCTATTTGAATGATTTCATTATTTGTTCTATCAGAATTATTTTTTATTTTTATTTGGTTATTTTGTTATTGATGATTTTTTTAAAGAGGAATGGGTATTTTTATAAAGAAAATGCGTTTAAATTATATTTTTATATCCAAAAGTGATATTCTTAGGAGGTTAAAAGAGGTATTCATTTTTTTAAAAGGAAAATAATTCAAGAATAATAATGTTTTATTCATGATATTCTACATTATACATATATGATGGGAAATCCAAGAAATCACTAGGTGATATTGTTATTTATTATATGATGGGGCTGCCTAGATAGTGTCTGGTGAGCCGATTACAACTTATATAATGGGGTGGATGAGATGGAAACATCTGAGCCTGATATAGCATATATTATGGGTGTTATCATATAACCCTACAATGCATTGGGTAATGTTCATTGTCATAATTGAAAAAATTAGGGAGTTAGAATAGTGTTTGACCTATTATTTTAAAAATCCTCTAGTTATTTTTGTTATTGGTTTAAAATATATTTTTATTGTGATGATCCATGTTATTGAGAAGGGTTTTTTTGTTTTCACTATAGGTTTTAATTATTTCCTTTTAGTGAAGTTTTTTTGTGTTTTTCTTGTGAAAAGGTTTTATTTCATATTCTCAAAGAACTCTAATGATAATGGTAAACATTATATGAGTTTTTATGTTTTCATGGGACATTAGTTTTTATATATATTTGTTTCCCACCGTGTTTTTTTTCATACTCGTACTATTTTTTTTAAATGTTTTCTTATAGTTTACGGATGGTTATGGGAAATGAAGTAGGACCTTTATAAATAATAAATAATTTCCTTAAAATAGTAAATATTTATATTAAAAGATTTCTATTACTCTAAAAAATGGTAGTATTCAGAAGTGTCCACATTGAATAACTTGGTTTTGTAAAATATGATTTGAGAAATAATTCTATAAAAATATAAACATGAAATTGTGCTTAATGTGAAAGAAAGTATATTATTGACTAAAACTAACTATTTTTTATTGTTTAAGGTTGGGTCCTTATAGATACATACTATACATTATCATTTTTACTTATTATCAAGGAATAAAATAAACTCCACAACATAGATAGAGATATAATTTCTGGACTGAACCCCTGACGTAACAATGGAAGCTGGTGGGAACATGCAATTATTACCTGTGAACGAACACTTTTCTTTCATTACATTATCCCTCATTTAATTATATATTATAATCAATGAACGTGACTATAATTTTAATGATTTTTTAAATTTACAATTCTTACTACCTATATATCAAGAACTACATCATACATTTGAATAATATATAATTATTAAATTATTGATACTCTATATTCATTCGAAAAAACTATAATCCAAATGAAATATACATACACATGACATTGATTAATATTTTTTCTATATTGTTATTATCTTTTATTGGGATCAATAATTCATATTCTTTTACACCCGCGCATACATGACTAATTATTTTCATGTTACCATAGATAATAAATTCATTTAGTTATTATTTATGGGGATTATTTTTATAAAATATTATAGCTCTATCACCAATATCCAACTTTTCGCTCAGTATCAAGTATAAAATAACATCTTATATTTCATGTTCTATATCATCAATATATTATGAAACAATTCTAATGATGATAATATATCTGTTACATATTCTTGATTTCCAATTGAGTTGATAAATAAATCGATGTTGATAGTGATAGACATAGAATATACCATAGAACTGCTAAGAGAGGGTGGGATCAATGGTAACTAAGAACACTAAATCTTAAGAAAATTTATTATCATAAATGGTTAGTGAGATTTATACCTATAATTAAAATGTGATATGAAGATATTGAGTGGGAAATCACACAACTTGAATAATGGATAATTCAATGCTTTCCAAAAAAATTTATCAAGGTTCGAATACACTGCAATATTAGTTTTAATCTTATTCAGAGCATTCCAATTTATTATAAATACAATAATGAAATAGAGAAGTGATATAGTCTTAAATACTAATTACACAAAATATTATCAAGATTCAACAATAGGAAAAATATTTACATCCCATGAATTCATATTTAATAGCATGATATTTTAAATTAAGAACATTATATTCAATAACATATAAGATAGAAAACCCCAAAATTAAATTTTTTGCAAAATAAAATATTTAATTATGAACATAATAACCTAATTGTCATATTATTGGGTAAGAATATTAATAAATAAATTATTAAGTTTATATATTTTAACCACGTATAAAATAAAATAATTTGTTATAAAATTTTTATATATGAAAAATATAATCATTTGAATTTAAAATAATTATCAATCTGAAAATGTTTTTATCTGTGAAATGATTTTATATTAATAAATCAAATTATTCTTCATTAGTGAATTAATTTAATGAAATTTATATATAATTAACTGAATGAAATATTTTTTATTTAATCTAATATTTTAGAAATGGGATAAAAATTAATTTTTTTTATGTTTAAAACTATATATTTTTTAAAATAATAAGGTTTCATCACATTATCCACACTTGTTTTAAATTTTAGTTTAATTTACTTACAGAGAATTAGTTTTAAAAAATATCAATATTTATGAAATAATCATATAAAAATTATTATTTATACTTTTTTTATAATTTCCAAAAAATAGAATGTTTTTTATGAACATGAAAAAATAGAGATTTTTATTGAAAACTGTATTTTATTTTAATGAATTGAAAAAATTCGTTTTTATATGAATATTTTCTTAAAATTGAAATATTTTAAATTATTTTGATACTAATCAAATTTTTTTCATTGGAATATATTTTATGTTCAATTTTGAAATGAAAACTTTTAATACTAAAGAAAACATGGTTATTGGAGCACCTAATTTTTATCACGCTTACTGGTTTAATTTTAAATGAAACTATAAAAATTAATTAAATTTAACATGTAAATATATATTATATATTTTTAATCTTTATAATTAATATAAAAAAATTCAAATTTATTTATAGTTATAATGAATATTATAGAAATAATGTTTATTTACACCATTAAGGTTAAACCAATATTTTCCTCATTTTATGCGCACGTGTTAAAATAAAATTTATTTTGATATATGATTTTTTTTTGATAAAATGGATTTAATATTTAAAGTAATATTATATAAATTACCTAATAAGTATCATTTATTTTGAGTCTTAAGAGACAAATTTCCAACATAATAAAATAATTAGCATGGTGAAAACATAAATGGGGAAAAAATATTCATAATGGATAAGGGAATAACTAGTTTAAAACATGTTTTATATTATGTGGTAGAGAAGTGAATCGGTATTAAATTTTATAAAATACATTATTTATCTATTTTATAGGCACTTAGGGTGGGAGTAACATCATATTATTGAATGTTTTGGTTATTTAGGGAAATGTCACTCCTCCTCATTTAAAAAAGGTCTCACCGATTTTTTACACATGTCAATCCATTTAGATCAACTAAAACCAAAAAATAATCTTCTTAAATATAATTATACACATACTAGATATTATTTCTTTCATAAATTACTAACCCTAGGGTCATTAATAAGAGATCCAAAGGACATTTTTCTAATGAATGGCATTCATACTCACTAGTCTCTTTTTTAATTTCTTGTTCTTCAACATTCAATTATTTTTTTTAAAATAAAAATATACAAAAATTACTATATAATGATATTTTATTATGTTTAGGTAATAATATTTATCTATTTTATTCTCCCTAAAATAGGAGTCATGGCCATCACTCGTGTGTATGGATGACCACCATCTCGTGAACCTGTGTAATAAGATTTCCATCAATGACTCATGTAGAGAGTAATAATGATAAAAATAATGAATATACATGATACATATGGAATTAAATTAATTCTATAAAATTAATATATCATAAATAGAATACCCCTTTAACCAATTAATGTAATTTTGTTATCACTCGTGATTACGTATGAAAAAACCTCCTCATAAAGCGATGTGATTAATTTACCATGTCTTTATATAAATATTGATTGTAATTATGTAGCCAAAAAATAAATATGATTTTTATAACATTAATAATATCATTTAGATGATTTAAATTTATAAAATTCAATATAATATGATGTAATGTGACAAAAATGCATTATAATATAATGAATTTAACACCAAAAATGGTAATAATGAAATAATACAAATAAATAGGTGATAAAATATTATAATAATATCATATATGAAATTATAAGTATGAATATTTATATAGTATAAATTAATATCATGTTTAATCCCTTTATATAAGATTTTATTGAGAGAATAAAAAATAGAACTACTGTGTAACCGAGTTCATCTTAATTTTCCGTCATTGAGGAATATTTTAATGTTATACACTTCATTAATTTTTTGAAGTTTTTCTACTTAACCACTGATATATTATCTTATGAATTAATTTATATTAATGGTATTAATGTTTTCATTTCAATTAATTTTATTCATGGGGTTTATGATTCCAAATATAAAGAGTAAATAAAGATTTTTTTATCTCATTTTAATCAGGATTATTTTTTCTTGAATTTTAATTGAAGGAAATTATTTGATTATTGTATAATAAAACTAATTAATTTAATTATGCACTATTTATTGATTAAATTTACAAATATTATTACCATTTCTTCTCTTTTTTATATAAAAATTTTGAGAAATTATTTTTATGAAAACCTAACAATATTTATATTTTCATTCAAAAATTATTTTCAATCCATATCAATGTTTTGTAAAAAAAAATTGAAATATTATTTTTAATCCAATAATATTATTTATAAATTTTATTTTTACAAATATATAAATTTTTACAAAATGGTTTGTGATGAATATTCTTGTCTATTTTCTAAAAAAGTACATTTTTTAAATTTTTATCAAAATTTTCAAAGGGATCATTGTTTTATGATACATGAAATATATGAAATATTAATACCCCTCATGTCCACTCATTTCTTTAAAGATTACATTAAGTGTTTATAATGATATTTTCAATGAAAAGTTTTTCCCCAAAATTCTATAAATTTTTTATAATAAATTTATATTTTCAATGTGAAATTGGTAATATACCCAATACTATTTTATGGTTATTTTTATTTTATATATATTAATCATTGACAATAACCTATTATTTTACTTATTATTTATTAGGGATATGATATAATGATACCATCCTTAATCATTATATGAATGGTTTATGATATTTTTATTAGGGAAAGAATTTACGTTCAATTTCTTGATTAAACATTACTCAACATTCTCTTTCTTGTGATCATTAGAAATTAAATTTATCTTAAATATATATATTCCATGTATCATGGATATTATTATTATTACCTAATTTTTATAAATGTTCTGCATATGGTTTATTACATGTAATGTTATTTTATTGACTTGGGAAACATTGATATTTCATATTCTTTATTCAATATGGAGATTCATTGATACAGAATATTGATCATGAATTAAATTGACCATTCGATCTATAATGATTTTTTTGGGCATGAAGTGATCAGATGGTCCCAAAGCTATATCACCCATTGATGAATTAATTATTCTTAGGAGACCTATTACTAAGCTGCAATTAAAAGGTTTTTTTACCCATATTATTAAACTATCATGATGAAAGTTATTGAAAGAATAAATATAGTAATTTTTGAGATCATGAAATCTAACATGAATAATTTTAATCATTTGGAGTTTTTTTATTATTATCCATAATATTATATTTTTAATATAATCCATGGATAAACTCTAAGATCATGTTATTATTTATACTTAATTATTTGATCATCTTTTATTCATTCTGTATTATTCGTCATTCTCATGTTATTGATTACATAGGATATGTTTTTAGTTATTTTCATTTCCATTTTTATTGTGACATCTCAATTCATAATATATTTCACTATATATTACCCTTAATGAGAATATGAGCTCACCCGTATTTTGATTCCTTTACCTAGGAAATGAAGAAGGAATCATTATATGTGCTCAAGTTTGATGAATTTTTACTTTTACTATGTTATATTTAAAATTTTCAAATATAATATGAGATTGATGTATGTATCTATTTTAGAAAAAAATAATAAACTTTTGGGTTCTTTGGGATGATATTAGTTGTGTATAATATCGGTTTAGTAATGTAACCACTAGATTTGGGCTTCTTTTGTGATGTTTTTAAAGTTGTAATAAGAGGATGTTCATTATAAACCTTTGGTACTAGATTTATGAAAACATATATTAGTGGATATAACAATATGAATGAACATGTGGATAATTATATGTATTATATAATGTCATAATGTTTTGGTAAAGTAGAAATTATGTGGATTTCTTAATAATACATCCCTATCTAGATACTAAAAGTAGATGTTTCTGTAGGATAATTGTACTAATGGGTAATAAAAATTAAAATGGTTCATTTGGATTTGAATCAATTGTCACCTGATTTATATTTATGGTCCTTACTTCAATCATGGGTTGACACTCATGTAGTATATTTTGAGGTCAATTCACATTTTAACAGTGAACCATTATCAACGATTTGAATATATGATGACCATAAATGACCATGCTGAAATATAAAGTTTAATATGATGAAAAGTGTAAGTTTGTTCATGAGTTTAATATTACAAATGACCATTTTTAATTTTTTATGTTATTGTAGTTTATAATGATAATGGTTGTTTTGGGAAACATTTCTGGAATTATAACCCACTAAATTTGTATGAGTTTTAGAGAAAAAGTTATTTTAGGATGAATTATTTGACATTTTATTGACACTAGATTAAATTTATTAACAACCATTAGTGCTGTAAAAATCAGTTATGTTACTGAAATAATAGTCTATTATGATTATTGGATTCTTTGAATTAATATTAATTAGATAAACCATAGTGTATTAAAAATTATTAAATGATTAATCTTATTTCAAAGATGATTGTTATATTTTTTAGGACGTTATAGGAATTTTATAAATAATTTTATAGAAAAAAAGACAACCTGAATACTCGGAGATAACCCAATACATCTGGTAAGGTCGTGGGGATTGAACCCATTAACAAAGGGTTACAAGTGTTCAGTGCATACCCCTAGCCTACATGACGTCATAGTTAGTATGGTGCTATTTTTTTACATTAATAGATTGATTATTAGATATTATTATTATTTTTTGGAACATATTACAGGATCAAATATTATTTTATTTTGATATCCTTAATTTTATTTCCGGAGATGCTTTATTAATTTGGGGTATATATTACCATAATGTTAAACATAAAGGGTTATTTGGGTATATTTAAATTAAAATTATAATGATGTAAGTTAAAAGGTTTGAAATCAAATTTAAAGTGAAAATATTATTTAATATTTATAATTTTGAGGTTAATTGGGATGTAGGGTTATTTAATTATATAATAATTTATGTTGAACCATTGGTGGAAATTTTTATGTAAAATTTATTATTTCATCATATGAAGCCTTTTACTTTTTTTATCACCTTACCTTTTGGAAACCATTTCGTTTTTGGTTTATATTTAATGATAGGTGGAATACATAAATATTATTTTGTTGATATTATGATCAATTAAATTTAAATTTTATTTCTTTGGGAATTAAAAAATTCATTTTTATATCAATTTTTTAGTGTATGAAGTGAAGTGTGAATTTATCAATGCATAGCCAAAAGAGGAAAACATACATAGGAAATAAAAATGTATAAAATAATTATATTTTATGATGTTTAATATCCATATAGTTATATAATCCCTAGAATTTAGGGATTTCATTTTTAAAAAAAAATTAACACATTTACCTTCATTGTCAATGAATTAGTGGTCTTTTTCATACCACATTAGTTAATCATTTGGAGGTTTTTGACTGTCTCATGTTCATTCGCTTTTTTGATATCAATGATCTATATCCATAATTATTTATTATTATTTTCAATTATCATGTTTTTAGTTCACATAATTATATTCATAGAAATAATCCAGGTTAAGTTTTATTATAAATGACCATCATACTATCCTTTCTCTCTCATATAGAGGATATTTTGTTAACCCTTCTTAATAATTGAGATTTTAAAAGTGATATTTCTAGATTAGAATACCATGGTTTATAAGAACAATATAAAATTATAATGATTAAATTTATTTATGTAGGGGATAATGTAACACCTAAATATTTTTGATGTATAACATATCGTACGATAGTGTATACGATAAACAACACTAATCCTATAAGAATAATGAAAAATATTATTAAAATATGACCATTATAACCTAACCATTAGATTAATGGGTGTAAATATCAACCAAAAATATAAATGTTAAATGGTTTACACTTTTGAAAATAAATTCACATGTCATGATTTGGTTATAATTGAAAATAAAAACAATTTCAATGCAAAAAAATTGTTTTTCTAAAAATAGTTTTTTTTGTATGTAATGTGAATTAAAAAAATAATAATTAATATGTATTAGAGAATTATTTTTTAAAAAATTTAAATATAATAGGTTCAATGAAATTTTCTTCATTCATATAATATTTTAGTAATGGGATAATAAAAACTATATTTTATGTTAAAATATATATTTCTCTAAAAAATAGGTTTCATCAAGTTTTCCATACAAATTTTAAAATTATTTTCTCTAAATTTTATTGAATTAATATGAAACAATGAAAATAATTTATAAATTTATAATTTAAAAATTATATGAGATGGAGTTTCTAAAAATTTCCATAAAAGATTATTTTGTCAGTGAATAGTCAAAATTTTGTTTTTTATTGAAAACTGTATTTTTTAAAGAATTTATAGTGTTACTTAATTTTTTATGATATTTGAAAAAATAAAATTAGATCCTCAATATTATTATTGTTATTAGAATTTATGTTATTTCAATCAATTATATGTTTAATTTTTATATAAAAACTATTTATACATAACTAAATTGTTTTTATGGTAATCTATGCTTTTAGTAAGCTTAATAGTGTAATTTTAAATTAAATTCTACCATTTTTATGAATTAAAATTCAATAAATGGATTAAATTATACTAATAATAATAATTAGTAATTTTTAACAATTTAAACATAATTTTTGTCACACTTATTTGTAATGAAAGTAAAATTCATTTACTATGAATAATGTTTAAACAATGTTATCCATGATACATGTGGCTGTGTTAAATTTATATTTCCACAAGAATATTTTTTTATATGATAAATTTTAATTCATATTTTGAATAATCAGTCTCAAATTATCAAATAAGGATGATTAAAATTTAGGATTTAATGATATATTTCCTAAATAAAAGAATAAACTAATTACAATATTGAAAACTAAAACAGTAAAAGTATGTAAACATATATGATATGAAAATAAGATGTATAAAACATGCATTGTATTTTTTTTTGAGGTGTTTTTACAATTTAAAATAACTAAAATACATTATTTAATAATTTTTGAGGCACTTGAGGTGATAATGACTTTCTGTTATAGAATAGTTTTGGGTATTTACAAAAAATGACACTCTTTATCAATTATAATAGGAAACCATCCCCTCAATTACTCACACCTCTCATGTTATTTATCACAACCAAACTCTATAATTACAATATTAAATCCGATATGTTTTTATATTTTTATTTTTATTGA